>LNAC01000022.1:4261112-4266062 GCA_002007465.1 Ailurus styani
CAGGGGTGAGGAGTGGGGCAACAGGGAAGGGCATTTCAGGCAGAGAACAGATTGTACCTTCCCTGGGGCATATTTGACAATGAAGGTAAATAATAAATTATTTAAATTATGAAACAGGTCATGATCTCAGGGTCCTGGGATCGAGGCCCGCATCGGGCTCTCTGCTTGGCAGGGAGCCTGCTTCCCCCTCTCTCTCTCTGCCTGCCTCTCTGCCTCCTTGTGATCTCTCTCCCGCTGTGAAATAAATAATGCCTCTCTGCCTCCTTGTGATCTCTCTCCCGCTGTGAAATAAATAAATAAAATCTTTAAAAAATATATATATAAAAAAATAAATTATGAAAACAAATTTTAAAATACCAATTATTTGAATTATTTTTTTGTTCTTAGAATTGTCTGTTCAGTGTTTATAACCTCCTAGCGTATCTATGGCAAGCAGAGTTCACAGATACTCTGTACCAGGGTTTTCAATGTGCATGCTGGAACATCTGCAAATGTCTGATGTGACTTTCATTTCTAAGTATACTTTGATTCCTTGAACATAAACATTTTTATGTTAGGACAGTTTTAGACTGTTATTTGATTTTTAACTCCATATTCTGAAATCATTTCAAACTTACACAAAAGTTGCAAGAACAATGTAAAAAAGCTCCCATATATTCTTTATAGTCACCAAACATTGACATCTTTCTACATTTGTTTTATTCACTTATATCTCTCTCCACATATATATATATATACATATCTACATGTATTCTTTTTTTTTTTTTTTAAATATTTTATTTATTTATTTCACAGAGGGAGAGAGATCACAAGGAGGCAGAGAGGCAGGCAGAGAGAGAGAGGGGGAAGCAGGCTCCCTGCCGAGCAGNCCTGAGATCATGACCTGAGCCGAAAGCAGAGGCTTTAACCCACTGAGCCACCCAGGTGCCCTGTATTCTTTTTTTTTTTAAGATTTTATTTATTTATTTATTTATTTGACTCAGAGAGGGAGAGAGATCACAAGTAGGCAGAGAGGCAGGCAGAGAGAGAGAGGAGGAAGCAGGCTCCTTGCCAAGCAGGGAGCCGGATGCGGGCCTCAATCCCAGGACCCTGGGATCATGGCCTGAGCCGAAGGCAGAGGCTTTAACCCACTGAGCCATCCAGGCGCCCCTCTACATGTATTCTTATTCTTATTCTTTGCCAGTTTGATACATTATACTCTTTACCGCTAAATACTTGAGAACTTATCTCCTGAGAATAAGGACATTCTCTTACAGAATCCCAGGACAATGACTGAATTCAGGAAACCAATAGCGATGCTATGTTACTATTTAATTTACAGTCTGTATTCAAGTTTCACCGATAGTTTCAATAATGTCCTTTACATTTTTCCTTTCTTAAAAATTTTATTTTATTTAAATTCAATTTAGCTACATAGAATGTATTATTAGTCTCAGGGGTAGAATTTAGTGATTCATCAATTGCACAGAACACCCAGTGCTCATTCCATCCCACACCCTCCTTAATGCCTGTTACCCAGTTACCCCACCCCTCCCCCCAGCTCCCCTCCAGCAACCCTTGGTTTGTTTCCTAGAATTAAGAATCCTTCACATTTTTTCTGGTTAAAGATCCAGTCCAGGCCACATACCGCCTTTAGTTGTGGTGTCTCTTTAGGCCCTTTTAACCTGGACCAGCCCCTTGGCCTTCCTTTGTCTTTCAAGCCATTGATATTTTTTCAAGAGCACAGATCAGTTTTTTGTAGAACGTCCCTTAATGTGAGTTAATGTGATGTTTCTTCACGATCAGATTCAGTGGATGCATTTTTAGCAGGTAAGTGATATTATGTCTTTCTAAGAAGATTATTGTATCACTCTTCACATCATTCGTGATCTCACTGTGTCCCACTATTGGTGATTTTAACTTTTATTTTGGTTTTTAGTATATTTTAAACTGTGACACAAACATACACATCCAAATGTGTTTAAATCTAAATGTTATCACAAAGGAGAGTAATAGTGAGTAATCCTGCTCTATGTTACCTTGTTTGAATGCAGATTGTAGCATTTTGCCTAAGTGCAGCTGCCTTAGAAAGTCATTTATAATATATTTTCATTGGGGAAAATGTAGTCTAAATTCCAAAAGACTTTTCCAAGCTCAACCAATGTATCCATAAATTGGAGACCACTTAGAACTCATTCCTCTCCATTGAACCAGGGCAGATTTCATATCTCCTGTCATCTCTGCATATATCAGACATTCTTGTAAATGTGTCATTGATTAATAAGATTGTAGTTGTGCTCTGGCCTTTAAAAAGTCTGGGTGTAAAACTCTGCAAGTAACAAATTACTACTTAGCCATGTAAATCAGAATTATCTTCATATTGTACAACCAAAACAGTATTCAAAAGTAAATTGGAATCCCAAAGCTGATTTAAGGGGATGGTGACCCCCAACAGACAGATATAGATTCTTCAAAAGAGCCTCATTGGGGTGTCTGGGTGGCTCAGTGGGTTAAAGCCTCTGCCTTCGGCTCAGGTCATGATCTCAGGGTCCTGAGATTGAGCCCCGCATCAGGCTCCATGCTCAGCAGGGAGCCTGCCCCCTCTCTCTCTGCGTGCCTCTCAGCCTACTTGTGATCTCTCTCTCTCTGTGTCAAATAAATAAATAAAATCTTTAAAAAAAAAAAGCCTCATTGGTCTCATGCCTGATTTTGTATTAATTTGGGCTTATAAATTTATAAAATGCCCTTTGATTATATTGTATATTTGTCTACATCGGGCTCCTATACGAGACATTGATAAAAAATAAGAGTTCCCTTGCTTTTGGTCATGTGAAAACCCCAGCTACATCCCATTGTAGAGCCTATCCACTGTACAGTGACTTTTGCTCTAACAACCCCAGGGCTCAGAGAATACACATGCATCCATTTCCAATGAGTCACTGAGTGGAGTCCCTGTCGCTCCAAATTGCACAAAATTAGTATTTCTTTTTCTTTTTTCTTTTTTTGAAATTCAGTTCTACTTACTTTACAGCATACCAATACAAACATTTTAGGAATGTACAGTATTATGCAATTACTGACCGACCCACATAATGACCCAAGCAAAAGACAGTCCTACCTTGGAAAGTGTCTAGCCTAGAGGTCTTATTCCACGAATGAGGACACTAAGATCCAGAGAGGTGTCTTCTGAAGGAGGACAGCTGTTAATGGTAGACCGCAACCCAGCTCTTCCTGTGCCGGGGGTTGGGGGTGGCTTCCTTATGGCAGAGAGGCTTCCTCCGGAGGTGCTCAAACTGCCCTCCCCTCTGTCTTGGCTAGTGTGGGCTGTTGGCAGCTGAAGTAAGCCTTGAGCAGGGTCCTTCGGTCTGGTTTACTCATCTCAAATTCAGCCATAGAGCTGGAGCCCAGCCAGGTCCTTGGGAGCCTCTAGATTTCCTAGAAGATGGTCTTAACTGAAACACAAGGCTGAAGAGGTGCAGCTGCCTTAGAAAGTCATTTATAATATATTTTCATCAGGGAAAATGTAGTCTAAATTCCAAAAGACTTTTCCAATCTCAACCAATGTATCCATAAATTGGAGACCACTTAGAACTCATTCCTCTCCATTGAACCAGGGCAGATTTTATATCTATGTGCGCAAGGCAGTAGGACAGTTACTTGGTGGGTGCCAATGGGAATATGAAGAAATTTAGGCCATGGCCCCATGCTCAAGACGTCTACAATAATCCTAGGGAGGTGACACATACATGCTTTTTGTTGTTGTTTTGTTTTGTTTTTTGTTTTTGTTTTTGTTTTGGTGCAAAATGGTGGTTTATTAAAGCACGGGGACAGGACCCGCGGGCAGAAAGAGCTGCTGCCCTGGGGTTGTGAGGGGTGGCTGGTATATACTATGGGGTTGGGGGAGGTAAGGAAAAAGGGAGGTTTCAAAAGAACTTTCATATGCTAAAGAGGACCTACAAGATACCTGATACCAGAGGCCTTGCCATTGTCAAGGTTTTTCCTTCTAGCAAGGCATTAACATCAAGATAGTTGCAAGATTCCTGGAAGAGTGTCACACATGTTCCACCCAGGAGTGGGGGGTGGGAGGGAGGTTGTGGGGTGTCAGCTTGTGCTTTGTGCTCAGCTTGCCTTCTGTTCCTTCATCAACACTGGTTTGGAAATTACATCACCTATGATTTCCAAGTGCATAGAGCATATTGGCCACTGCAGACCCCTGGTGCCCTGGGGACACCCTCCTGTCAGCACTACCATCCTACATCCCATTCAGCTTCATCTGCTTCACACTCCCTATTTTTTATCCACTCCCACCAAGAAAGTTGAAAGCAGCGTGTAGTAACATCCTTCACGTGTGCAGATTTCTTTGAGCATCTTCCTGACAACCAGCTGCCTTGCTAAAAATTAATGGCATCACACATACATGTATTAACGTCTTAGTAACATAAGGTAACATTTGATGGCATGCTGAGATGAGTGCAACAGAAAGACGGACCACGGAATATTGAAGAAGGAAAGCATTCTGCCATGTGGCTTCTAAGTCGGGTGACCTACATGAAACTGCAGCTTCCCCACTTTCTAGCGGTGTGGCAAGTTACTTGAATTCCCTAAGGGGCTTAGAAAGCTCTGGGCATTTTAAGTGTCCCCCAAGTGTTAGCTATTATTTCTCTCTCTCAGTCTGTGAGCGAACCATCATTTCGAGGATGGGAAGGACGTGAGCAGAGGAACAGGAGTGGGCTTCGCAGCAAGGTGGTAGAACCACAAGGAATTATCCTAAGAAAGCTCTGCGAGCTACTTCTGCAACTCAGCTTGCAGCCATCAAGGTCCGCGGAGTGGGCAATTCAAGAAACCTGATCCCACCCACTCTCCGACGTCCGCGCTCCTCGGCACCGCCTCCTTGAGATCCCAGCACCCGTCCCCAGGGGGCGCTGCCGCCCCGCCGACCTGGCCCGAGCCGGCGCGCGTCCCCGCCGCCTG
>LNAC01000022.1:4272075-4568653 GCA_002007465.1 Ailurus styani
TTTAAAAAAAAAAAAAAAAAAAAAAAAGAAGGCAGCCGCTTTACTGAGCCACTGACGTGCCCTATAGCTATTTTAATATAGTTTAATGAGTTGTAGAATTCTGGATGCACATGCGTATACACACACACACACACACACACTCGCCCTCACCACACCACCTCTGTACTCTTTCTCTGTGGCTGCTTGGTCATTTGGAAAATTCAGTGAGACAAAGGGTCCCTCTTAGGTACCTTAGGTACTTTGGGTGGTCTTAGAGCAAGTATAAGTCTGCAGTTGGTTCTGAGTTCTAGTTAGAAGTAGCTGCAGCTAGATTTATAGGAGAGGTGAATGGCACACTAAATCTCTTTGGCTTCCATGTGAAATTCTTTGGCAACCACTTTTAGAGGCCTTCGGAAAAGGACAGTTTGCTCTGTGCCTGTTTTGCACATTGGCTTCACGTTGGGACAAAAATGAGACTTTGGGTTTTGGAGCTGCCATTTGGAGTGAATCACCCTGCCGTCTTGTTTCCTTTCCTACCCTGTGACAGATTTCCAAGACTATTTTTATTCAGGGTCATTTGTTGACCCTGGAGACTTCTGCTGAATTTAGCTCCCAAGTAGAGCCAGATGTGGGTGGAATCGAGCCCTCAGAAAGCTGCTACTGGTGCGGCTCATTGCAGTTTCTGAAGGGCTCTACTTCTACACGAAAGAGATAAGCTTTGACTTTTTTGCTTAACGTGGGGACAAAAGATGGCGAATCTGGTGTAGATAGAAATGTGTTTCATGGTCCACCTGTAAGTTGTCCGCACTGGGAATTATCCTACTGTGGAGAGCTGCTGGTTCACATTCCCACCTATGTCTGAGCTCAGTAGAAAGGACCCTATCCCAAGGACTGGTCCCACTTTATGATAATTCTGTCATCCATTGCCAGGTGGCTGTTGAGACTGGATTGAGCCATTGCCCAGCCACGGGCTGCGTCCATCTGGTGAGGAACTTTGCTGTCAACAGTGGCTCCAGCCCCACTGGGTGATCACCTGTTGTTGAGCCCCAGTGACACGGCTTATAAGAACGTCAGCTATGTTCATACATGGTTCAGAGGATCACAACATTTAAAAATATACATTTTAAGCCTCTTTTTGTCTATTCTTTGGTCAAGAAAGTTTCCTTTCCCTTCAAATGCTATATGATTTCTGGTTAAATCTCTTAATAGAACAGTGTTACCCAAACTTTAGGTTTCGGCATTTATGGGAAGAAGAACTGGGAGAGCATTGCTTGTTGAGGGCACAGGACGCAGTGGAAGGAGTACATGGGCTTTGAGACCCAACTGACCAAGTTCAAATCCCAGCTTCTCTTTTACTTTTTTTAGCATTATGACTTAGGGTAAGTTAACATCCCTAAATTTCAGTTTCCTTACATGTAAAATGACTGCTTTTTAGGGTTATTAGGATGAAATCACATGATGTGTAAAAAGTGCCTGGTCAGTACTTGGTATGTAATTCCCTCTCTACTAATGTCAACTGTCTTCCTGAATCCTTCCCACATGACCTCGTCTCCCTGCCCTGACCTCATAATGATCCAGAGCTAGCTATTTTCACCTCTTCCTTCCTCTCTAAGACAGATCCATTTGTTTTGGCTTTATTTATAGGGCAAAGATGAAAAATATACTAGGTGGGCTTGGGGTTTCCTAGTAAAGAGGGCAAGAGCATTGGAGATGGAACAGATCTGGACCTTAATCCTGTCTCTGTCCAGTTACTATCACCCATGTGGCCTTGGACAAGTTACTCGGCCTCCCTGAACCTCGGTTTCTTCATCTATAAAGATGATGTTATTGGGAAGCTTGGATTATAGCACCTGTAAAGTACCCAACATGGTACCCAACTCCAGTGTTGTGACTCCAGTCCTTGGACTTCAGTCTTTGGGAAGACTGAAGCAGAGTAGGTCTTCAGTGGGTCATCCTCTGTCTCTCTCCTCTCAATCTCCTTTCACTCTTTGGAGGATAGCTAAATTGGGAGTAAAAGATACCTTAATAGTCAGGTCAACATAAAGTAGAATATAATTGAGCCAAAAATAGATAGTGCCGACAATCCATTGTTTCAAGGGCTTCCTAGAGAGACGGAATCAACAAACCACATATTTTAAAAAGGGAATACCGGTGGGATGCCTGGGTGGCTCAGTCAGTTAAGGTCTGCCTTCAGCTCAGGTCATGATCTCAGGGTTGTAGGATCGAGTCCCTATTCAGGTTCCCTTTTCAGTGGGGAGCCTGCTTCTCCCTCTGCTTGCTGCTCCCCCCTGCTTGTGCTCTCTCTGTCTCTCTCTTTGACAAATAAATAAATAAAATTTTTAAAAACAGAATACTGGTGACACTGTAATTGAGTGCTCACATGATAGGTGCTAGAGCTTGGAGGGAATTCAGAAAGCAAGAAAATGGGATTGGGAGTAGGGAGGACATGCTCTGTGGAAGGGGTAGAATGCAAGAAGACCCTTGTTGGAAGTAGAGGAATGGCATCTGGGAAACAATCCTTTGCACGGGCCTTGCTGCCTGATGCCCTCCACTGTGCTGGCCTTCTCTTTTTCTCTCACCACCCATGCTCAGCGCCAGTGGGCTGGCCCTGCGGCTAGCCAGCTTCCATCACTCAGAATATTCCCCCCCACCATTGTCTGCACTTTTTTCATTCCTGTCTTATGCTGCCCCAAATTCTCCCAACTGGAGATTGAGTTAAGTTGATAAGAATTCTCTTACATTGGTGTCAATTTGCTCAAACCTTTCTTTCTCATGCCTAGTTGAGATCAGTTAGGAGGGATGGAGAATTTAATTTCTGAGACATAATTTTGCAGCACGTAACTGTTCAGGGATAAGGCAGACCTGGGAGGGAGAACTGAGCTCGGGGGAGGGGGAGGGCAGGAAGGGGCAGGATATAGAGTGAGCTCAGTTCATTCTTGGGAAGCAGTCTCTGATGGCGGGCGGTGGGGGGGGGGTGTCCGAGAGAAACTTTGCTCCATGAAAAAATTTATCTGTGGCTCGTCTTTGGGCCTAGAAGAGGAAATGGATTTTTTTCCCTTTATCTTGTGTCTAATTACAGAACTTCCAAGACTCAACACCCAGACTGCGTGGTGAATACTATGGTCCTTCCATTGTGGGTTAAAGAGACATTCGTGAGCCAGCCTGTGAACCTAATCATGGCTGTTTTGGTGAAATAGAACAGTCTACTTTTGTGGAAAGTAGACCATTTTAAAGTAAAGGGCTCTGATAAGTGACTTCAGTTGATGAAGAAGCAGTTCAAGAGCGTCATCTGGTTCCTCCTTGGTCCTTTGCCCACCTTCCATTCTCACTGTCTAGCCTCACCCCTGAAATATCCCAATTTATATTCCAGGCACAGCTG
Source organism: Ailurus styani (assembly GCA_002007465.1). Classification (NCBI taxonomy): domain Eukaryota; kingdom Metazoa; phylum Chordata; class Mammalia; order Carnivora; family Ailuridae; genus Ailurus; species Ailurus styani. The sequence goes on from LNAC01000022.1 coordinate 4,275,434, forward strand.
TTCTTGTGGGACTGGTCACTTTTACATCTGAACAAGACAGTGTAGAAGTGGGTTTCACTCTTACGAGATTAATCTAGTAAACGCTTGAACAAAACAGTTGTTTACTGCTTACTGAACATAGCTTTTTCCGGAAAAGACACAGGCCAATTCATAGTTATAAAAACTTCTGGAATAGATGGAAAAATATATCGAGGAACCAACACAACTTTGCTGTCATTCCTCTCCTCCATGGATCTCCCACAGCTGTATTACTGAGACCTGGTCGTGGGGGCGGGGGCGGGAGAGAATACCACTTATATACACGAGGGTCCCATAAGCGCTAGAAGCAGATGAATTAGTCAAAAAATGGCTTCATCTAAAACAATGAAGCAAACATCAAGAGGAACTCAAACAATTTTTTTCCCCTCTGACCACAAAGTCTGCTTTGAGTAACTTGTACAATAGAAGATGGGCTGTAGCGGGGTCCGGGTGATGGCGAATGGCTCTATCTCACACCACTGATTTGTGTTCAATATAAAGTCAAGAAAACTTTGATAGTCAATTAAAAGAAAAGTCAAACTCTATTTTTAAAAAGCTTACATTTAATTGTGGATAACCCTAACATTGCTCATGTTTTCGTTTTGGCTTTTATGGACATCTAGGTCATTTTAAATTCATTGTAAGACTAGTCCTCAATAATGAGGTTGAGTTAGCCTGATTCTGCCATCCTGGCCTATGTTCCTTATAACTAAGAAACCTTTACGAAAACAAACAAACAAAAACACCATCAAAATAGCAGACTTGTAGAGTAAATGACAGTTAAGTACAACTACAAGGAGTTTCTCACTGCATTCAACTTGTCCTATCATATTTGTGTCCGGCTTTTAGTCTCTAAGTCCTGAGGGCAAGGACCTTATCTTAGAGAAAATGTTCTCTGTCTCTGAAGGCTTACTGCCAGGCATTAAGGACAAACTTTTCCCCTCTAAAAATGAATGAATACATGAATGCATAATATTTCGCATCTTTGATTCCTGCCTGAACTACGTATTTATTGTGTTTTTATATAATTATATAATCTGATTTTTTTGTTGTTGTGACTCTATGGGTAGATAGAAAAATGAAACTATTGTTGCTCTTGGGGGGTGGGGAACCCAACTAAAATATATGAGTTTTTGCAAAATGGTAGACATCTTTTCTTTTAAAAGACTGGTAGAAATCAGACATATGAAACCTAACATCATATAAGTGGAGAACATAATTCATTGGTACATCGATCTTGAGCTGTCTTTTGTTGTTGCTTACCTTAGCAAATTGACTGTTTTTTACCGACATTGCGATGCCTTTATATAGTTTTGTAACTTTGTTGAGTATTTCTAATGGACATGCTTTTCAGATCCAGTGACTAAGCCCATTTAGATAGATGCTGGTGTTTTGTTTTGTTTTGTTTTTTAATTTGGGTTCTATGGTGTCCCTGGCCATGGAGGTGCCTGAGAAGCAGTCTTCCATCCAGGTGGGAGTGGAATAGGACATCAGCCCTGCTCGCTTCTGCTTTCAACACAGCAGCTCTACTTCTTACATATTGGGGTTCCGGGGCATTTTTGTTTGGGAGGATATGCTATCACATTGGGGGGGAAAACAGTTTTTGAAAGCCACTGTTCTAGGTGATTGTTTTCCAGATGACTTTTATCTTTGCCAACATACCCAGTTAGAAATATTTCTAACCAGGAGCGCCTGGGTGGCTCAGTCAGTTAAGTGTTTGATTCTTGATCTCAGCTTAGGTCTTGATCTCAGAGTTGTGAGTTTAAGCCCTGCGTTAGGCTCTGTGACAGGAAAGAGAGAGAGAGAGGGAGGGAGGGAGGGAGGGAGGAAGAGAGAAAGAAAGGAAAGGAGGGAGGAAGGAAAGAAAGAAAATATTTCCAACCAAAATGATTTAAAAAATGGCTATGCTGTATAAAATAACGAGCAAAGGAAAGAATTCAGCTATCTAGATTTAAGCATGGCTGTATTATATACTGTATGACTTCTGCCTCCATGTACTTCAGTTCTCTGGGCTTCTATACTCTTAAAATGGGACTGATCCTTACTCCAAGGTCATTTCATCTAAGAGACAACAGGTGGGTTGTTGTTCTTAACACATCAAGGGTGCCCAAATGTCAGTGCTTTCTCATTTTTGCCTCCTTATGTGGAATACAAAGAATGCAATTTAACTTTTTTTCTCCGTGACTTAGATCATCATGATCATAGGTATGAACAGTTGTTTTCATGCCCTTGGGATTTATTGAGATACATGCAATGTTTTGCCTCCACACTAAACGGATGTAAACAATTTAATTTTTTAGTGCACATGGTTAAGTTTCTATCATTTCTTTCAGCGACTTCTCTCCCTGTGAATTCTCTCTTCCCTCTTAATTGATATCTGATCTTCTCCAGGACGCACTTGTAGAATGGCCGGCCCTATAAAGAAGGAGTTCCTGTGTTGTGATAAAGACTGGAGGTTTGATTGGGTGTCTCAACTGGAGGGCATGAGTTCGGGGACCTTTGTCTTTTTATCTGCCTCCTCTGCTCAGAGGCGTGGTGTGTGTGTGCGTGTGTGTGTTCTTTTTTGCCTTTTTTTTTTCATGGCTTTGGTGTGTTTGGCTGGAAAGGCAAGTAGGCCAAGGCTCCGTTCTGAGTAGATAAAGTGCTATTCTGAAATGTGTTGCTGCTCTTAGTAGTATATGAATTACTTATGTGGTTGAACAAACCAAAGTATGATGAGTGGATTTTTCCACCCCATGTGAATTTCCTGATTGCTCGTTGATTTGTGATTGGCAGCTGCTGGTGGCAGGGTATGTTACTGTTTGCATCCCTGCTTCTTAGGTTCCTGTTTTATCTGAAACCTTTACTGAAAAGGAACCTCTTCTTTAACTTCTTGATTTATTCTAGGCTGGTAGTTCCCAAATTTAGCTTGTATGGGAATTACCCAGCTTTTAAAATATACACCTCCGAGAGGTTCGGATCCATTAAAGCCTCATTAATGCCCAGGTGGCTCTCCTGTCCAGCCAGCTTAGGAACCACTCTCCTAGGCTACTTACTGGTTTTTCACTCCCTAGTTGCCTCCTGTTGGAGCTCAATGGGCCACAACCATAATGGGAGCTGACTGGTATGGTAACACATGTATCCAGTCAGTGTTCTGAGTTCTGTTATGATTATTAAATCTATTAATTATTTGCTAGCCTACTTTATTCTTCATCTTGACAACATGTTTTCTGTTCTTTTGCCCTATAGTTATGGTTGTCCATTGTTAGCATACTGTATATTATTTTTCTTTCTGTCCCCAGATTCTCCACACAAACAAGAATAATCACGCCACCCTTGTTAATGCCTTGTCATATATTTTCTTATAATATTTTGAACATATATAAATTTATATATTTTGAAATTTGGACTTTTCCTGCTTATGCAAGATATAACTTTGTGAACAGTTTTCTCATATAACATAGTACCTTATGCACTTTTCCATGTTCTTAGATTGTCTTTGAAAGTATGGTAGCAGCCGTGTCTTTCATCGTTTTTGGGGTGTGCCGGGGCCACCCAGACAGACATGGTTTCCTCTCCCACACAGCCGATAAACCAGCAGGGGAGACATAAAAAATGGGTAAACAAGAAAAGAATAATAGTGGTAAGTGCTGTGAAGGACAAGAGCAGGGTTCCCTCGTCGGAAGAATGGCAGTGGCCTATGTGTGGTGCGTGTGCGTGCCGCAGACAAGGCATTTTATGAGGAAGTTGGCTTTAACCAAGATCAGAAGGATGAGGGGGAGCGGGTGGGGGGGAGGCAGGTGTGGGGTGGGGGGATGAGATAGGACAGGACGAGTCAGGCAGAATGAGTCACGAGGGAGGGCGGGAAATGTTGACAGACACTTGGTGTCTGACACACACTTGGTGTGTTTCAAAAACCGAAGGGCATCCAATGTGGCTGAGGTCTCCAGGCAGAAGGGGACAGGCGATGATGGAATGCTGTCAGGGAGCACCCTTTGCAAAGGGCCTTGGGATGGGAAGGTTTCAGACTTGGGGCGCCTGGGGGGCTCAGTCGGTTAAGCGCCTGCCTTCTGCTCAGGTCATGATCTCAGGGCTCCCTGCTCAGCGGGGAGTCTGCTTTTCCTTCTGCCTGCTGCTCGCCTTGCTTGTGCTTGCTTGTCCTCCCCCCACCCCCCATCAAATATATAACATATTTAAAAAGAAAAGAAAAGGACTCAGACTTTGGGCACACTTGGAAACTATTGAAGGGCTTTGCACGTCTTGCAATCACATCAGGGTAAGAGCCTATTGAAGTATCTGGGCTGCTTCAGTTTACCTTCCCAGATTCCCAGGGCCTGGTGGCTGGCTCTTCTGAATGTTTGTTTTTGTCGAGTTGGGGAATGGAGGGCCAAGTTGGCAATTTCTTTCTATACTCTTCCTCAAGTGATAGTAAACACAAAAATACAAATATAGTCTTATTTTGCTCTGTAGTCTGACAAAGCTGTTTCTTGGAGTAGGCAGCCCAATAGTAGAGTAGAGTTTTTATTTTTTTATTTATTTACTTATTTTAGATTGTATTTATTTATTTGAGAAACAGCTAGGGGAGAGGGAGAGGGAGAGGGAGAAGCAGACTCCCTGCTGAGTGGGAAACCTGATATGGGGCTCGATCCAGGATCCGGGGATTGTGACCTGAGCTGAAGGCAGATGCTTAACCGACTGAGCCACCCAGATGCCCCAAGAGCAGAGGTTTTGAAATAATCTTGATAGTGACTAATAGGCTGCAAGTGGTTTTCAGGGACTTTTTTTTTTTTTCCCGATTTTATGCTTCAAGCAAGAGAAGAATTCTGAACCATAAAATCTCTGAGTCATAGAATTAATTTTAATGCCAGAAGGGAAACCTTGAGGCTATCTCACTGATGTAAAGATACATGGAGTTAAGAGCACAAAGTATGTGATTTGTCCAAGATTCTTCCCTAGTCGAGTGGCAGAGTTATTGCTGGAGCAGAAATCTCCTGTCCTAGCTCTCTGTTTATTCTACTTTTCCTCTCTTCTTAGCTGTATTGCTTTGGAATCAGGTAGCACTTCTTTAACTTCTTTTGTGATTACTCACATAAAACATACTTGCTTGAAATGATCTGAACAGGTTGAAACAATGGAAAAGCTAACAATGTAAGTAATAAGTAAATCTCTAGTTCCACTGAAGGGCAACAGCATAAATACAAAATAACATTGAAAGAGTGCCAAAGATGAGGGCTTTATAGTCTTTGCTGTGCATCAACATTGACCTAGAAGTATAGACTTGGAAGTTCTCTGGCTCAGTTCCACCTCTCCAGAAGGGGTGAGGAGCTCCCACACCACCTTGAATCAGGTAGAATGCCGTTCGCTACAACTAAAAGAAAACCTGAACAAAGGTGCTTCAATGAGAAGGAAACTTACTATGTCACACCACCAGAGGTGCTAAGAGATGCTCTGGCCAGTCCTTAAGGGCTCTGGCCCCACTGGTCTGATCATCTCAGCGCTGCCTTTCCTTATGTGCTGCTTTTGTGCTCAGGCTGGTGGAAGATAGTTGCCGCAGTTCTATGCATCCCACTGGAATGCAGTAGCTCCTGGGGGAAGGAGAGAGAATCATCTGCTTGTCTTGTGCTTCTCTCTGAGGAAGCCTCTAGAAGACTTCTGGTCTTTCCTTGGTCAGCATTTGCTCACATGCAAATTATTAAACCCACCAGTGGTTCAGAGGAATGCAGTTATCATGATGGATTTAGAATAGTCAAGAGCCTTTTCCTTGAGGCCCCTGACTATGTGGAAGGTTGTAGATACCCGAGCAAAATTGGATTCTTTGTTCTTTTAGGGAGGAATGAATTTTAAGGACAGAATAGGATATTGGATAGGTGACCAAGAGTGCTTCCTATATATTCTTTCACAAGCTGTGTGGACAGAGTGGTGTTCATTCAGAAAGGAATGCTCAGTGTGATGGGGGCACTTGAAACTCTGTCCTCGGGGAATGACTGAAGGAATCACACGTAGGACATGGTAACTCCGGTGTGTTTTCCGGTGCCAGCAGGCAGCTCTCCAGTTCTCAGTGGACACCAGCACTGCGTCTTACAAATGTCATGTGCACAAGACCAGGCTGTCCCCTGTCCTGCTGACCCATCCACTGTACATACGAGGTTCCCGCAACCCCTTCCACAGGGTTTGATTGATTTGCTTGACCGGTTCACACAAAGAAACCTTTACTTATGTTTGCCAGTTCAGAGGAAAGAGTATGGTAAGGAATACAGACGAACAGCTAGATGAAGGGGTACAGAAGCCAGAGTCTGGAAGCATCCCAGGCATAGGTGCTTCTGTCCCTCCACACTATGGAATATCTTAGGTCATACTGAAAGAAAATGACTGTGTATGTATCAGCCAGAAAGTATGCCATGATATATGATATATTTAATGAAATAAGTTGTATCATCCCCCCTTCCCCTTTTTTTAAATAAAGAAGTGACTGGCATTCCTTCTTGTATTAAAACAAAAAGAAGCAAGACGAGCATGGGCATCTTGCTAGGCCAGAAAGCAAGGAGGTCTTCCAAGCTTGATGGAAAATGTAAAGAACGTATAGAAACCAGTTTGAAGGAGCTCCCCTTGTCTAAATCTAGGTCGTTTGAGTATCAGACTGAAAGAGGAAACCACAAGTCCATGCTTACATAAACTAATAAATTAATAACTTGAACTTCGATGAGGAATAAGGTTTTGATAGAGTATCTCCCTATAAAATGTTCATTAATTAAAATCAGAGAAAAAAAAGAATGTTGTTACAGGGAAGCCTGGCAGACACTGCCTTACTCACAGGAGCAAAAGGAACAGCATCAGTAATGGGACAAATCAGATCACATACCATATGAATAGATGCCATAGGAGCACCACGTCATTAATGTGACATTCCTGCTGAAGATGTGTAACCTGAATCTAAGCAGAGCAAACATCTGGCAAATTCAAACTGAAGGGAGGTCTACAAAGAAACTAATCTCCCGAAATGTCAAGTTAATGAAAATCCAGGGATGACTGAGGAAGTATTCTAGAAAGAAGGAGAGTGAAGAGACGTAACTAAGGGTGAACCATGAGTCTGAACTGGCTTCTTCTCTATAATGGACATTATTGAGACATTTGGTGGAGTTTGAATGGGGTTTGAGAATTCATTGTTAATTCATTGTTAACAAATGTATCACACTCCATCATACTTGAATTTCCTGATTTTGATGATGGTGGTGTGGTTGTGTAGGAGACGTCGTTGTTTGCAGGAGGTACGAATGAATGGGTGGCGGGCAGCAGGTCAGCAAATCACTGTCCAGTAGTTCAGGAAGAAAGAGGGTACTTGAAAAAAAATTTTTGTAAGTTTGAGATTGCTTTAAAAGAAAAAAGTAACTTCTACCTAAACGTCAAATGGGTTCCCAAAGGATGTGGTGAGTCTCTGGTTATGGGGATTTATTGAAACAGAAGTTGGAAGTTCACTCACCAAGGTTGTTGTAAAGGGGTTTCATGCACCTGGAAGATTGGTTTACATGGCCTTTGAAGCCCTAAATGCTACGATTCTGGGTGTCTCTATATGTATTTTAAAGTAATAGTTGAATTTATTAAATATGTTTATGCCTTCAGTTACTACAGACGCAAGGAGATTGACCTCTCATACCAATCAACAGATATTTAATACTATTTACTAGAGACTGTACAATAAGGATCCTATATAACTCCCTACAAGAAGTTCATGATCTAATTGGGTAAAAGGGGCATTGGCCTAAAAAAGTGTATGACCCCTATAGTGTAGCATAGAATAGATGCCAGGTCGTAGGTACCAGCATTGTGCAGTTCAGACCAGGAGGATATTTCTGTGAACTTTGGGGATTAAGGAAGGCCTCTGTGAAGGTGTGGGATGGGGCTGAGTGTTGGAGCTTGTGTAAGACTGAGGTATGCATGATGTAAGACCCTCGGGGAAGAGCATTCCATGCAGAGGTCTTCTGTGAATGGGCATGATGTGTTCAGGGACGAGGAGAAGACGAGTCTGACAGGTTTGGAGGGTTCGTATAGGAGAGCTCTGCTTTCACTTCAGTAGAGTTAGGGAGACAGGACTAGCTTCCATAAAAGGGAAAATGGAGAGGAAACTGATGATTGGGACAGCTCTGAGACATAAGGCACTGTGTGTAGGATGGTTTCTCATTAATTAAATTCATTCATTCATCTCTTTTAATCTATTCGGATCTACAGGCTGGGCGTTATACTCATACGGATGTGAAACGTATTCAGGGAGAGAAAATTATTTTCTCAAAGTCACATTGCTAATTTAAGAGGCACTTTGAATTTGAAAGTTGAGCACTTGGACATGACAGCAAAACCCTTTCTCCTAGCCCTGCTGCTTGCATATGGAAAGTAGTAGAGGCGGTGATAGAGACTGAGGGCACTGGCTACATGTGTCGATGTTGAAAACAGTATTGAGAAAGGAGGATGCCTCTCATGTTGAGATCGAGGTGCCCATGGGACCCGTGCGTGAGGTGTAGATGATCAAAGAGAGCATAAGGAGTGAGTAAATGGCCATGGACTGAACCCCGAGGAAGTCTGTAAAGGACAGTGAGAAGAAGCAGCCTAACAGGAGCCTGAGGCATCCAGGGAGGTGGGAAGAAGACAGCCGAGTGTGTTATCGAGAAGTCAAGAGAAGAGGGGCAGGGGCAGTGGAGGTGAGCGCTCCAGAGCTCAAGGAAGAGGAGTCCAGTAGCTACAGCACCACGGAGTGCTTTGGAGACTAATGACCATGGTCTCAGTTGAGGGGTGGAGGTAGAAAACAGTTGTTGAGCAGTGAGTGGGGAGGGGGTGAAGAAGGAATTGGTGAGTGGTGGTAGAGCTTTCAAGAAGTTTGCTCTGAGGAAAGGAGAGAGGCCACAGCTACAGGAGGTTGTAGATGGGTTTTGCTTTTCTTTCCTCCCTCCTTCCTTCCCTCCCTCCCTTCATTCCTTTCTTCCTTCCTTTCTAGATTTATTTATTTGAGAGAGGTTGAGTGAGCAGGAGAGGGAGAGAGGATCCTAAGCAGGCTCCCCGCTACGTGGGGAGCCCAGCATAGGGCTTGAACTCATGATCCTGAGATCATGACCTGAGCTGCTGAAAATCAGGAGTCAGATGCTTAATCAACTGAGCCACCCAAGCACCCCTCTTTCTTTCTTTCTTAAGTAGGCTCCACACCCAACATGGGGCTCGAACTCAAAACCCAGAGATCAAGAGTCTCACGTTCCACTGACTGAGCCAGCCAGGCACCCCTGCTTTTCTGTTATTTTTAAGCATGGAGAGTTGAATATGAATACATTTTGGTGGGAAGGAGTCAGGAGAGAAAGAGGTTTGAGGGAAGAGAGAGTCTAAATGCAAAGACCCCTGCGGGGATGTGAAGCTAAGCCCTGGAATTGGGAGAAGCAGTGGTAGGTGGGGAGAGGAAGGAGGCCCCGTGTTTGTTGTTTAAATTGTCTCTCACTCTCTCCCCACCATACATCAGAAGCCTTTGCGTGCCCATGCACAGTGGCCTCCCCAACCAAAGCATAGCTGCATGGTCCATGCCATTTCCAAAAAAACATCGCCTGTGAATAGCATCTGCATGCACATTTGAAATGATGGCAACTCATATTCTGTTTAAAGTTGCTCAATGCGAGGATGCCTGTATAATGCTATTTGTTCTGAGATGTCATCCATAAAAATGGGTGTAAAAGGAGAATGAATACGCTGCAAAGCAGGGAAAGCTAGTCCTGCAGCCTGCCCCAGCGTGGGGCAGAGTGTGAGCCGAGCTTCTCAGAGCTGATTACATTTTGCTGCATGCACTGTTTACTCTGATGTGGCCTCCCTTTGTGCTATTTAGTTTGGGTTCTGAGGAATTGTTTTGATCTGTAATCGTTGACAGATTTTTCTTCTTTTTCTTTTGGAATGGTATGAAGCTGGCAGGGGGAAAAAAAAACAGTTCTAGACCTGCATTGTAGAAATAAGAGGAAGGTGTTACATTAGATGCTGAGATGCAGTAAGGAGGAAGAGCCCAACCTGGGGAAGAACACACATTTTCATCAGTGGCGGGATGGAGAAATAAACTGTACGATTCATACGATAAAATAATGAGACAGCTGCAAAAATGAACGAACTACAGCTACACACATCAGCGTTAATTGACTCACAATGGTAATGCCGAGTGAAAGAAGCCAGCCACAAAACAAAACCTGCTCTGTGCTCCATCTAGATAAAATTCAAAAATGAGCAACACGAATCTACAGTGGGAGAAGTCAGGATAGTGGTTATTTTTGGAGAGGAGAGGAAGAACTGGTTAGGAGAGGAGGGCTTCTGGGGGTGCTGGTAATGGTCTTGACAGAGGAGTGTCACACAGGTATGTTTACCTCGGTAATTCATCAAGTTGTGCATTTACAATTTGTGCACTTTTGTGTTCATATTACACTTCAGTGGAATAGGTTAAAAAAATGATTGAGGAACTAGTATAAAAGTCAGCAAGTAATCAAGAGTTGATGAAAGTCCTTTGAAATGTGTTTCAAAAAATGAGGAAACAGTTTAAGAACCAGCAAGCAATCAAGAGTTGGTGAAAGTCCTTTGGCCTTATGAATGGCATCATAAAACTCCTTTTAGTCGATGAGGATTAACCAGCAATTCTAATTCTGTTAATGTCAGCTGAAGGTATGGATGGATTTGCAGAGGCTGGAGGAGCACCTGCTAAGTAGGGGGTATATGTATGTGTGAGAGGTGACATTCACATGTGTATATTACACGTTGGTGTCCCACAGAGAATGGCTACTCCATAGAGCCTGTGGATTCAACTAGTGCACTCCCCAGCAAAGTATTCCAACTCCCTACCTCCAACTCCCGTGTTCCGTAAGCTGTAGTTACAGCCTTTCTTGGCTTGTTCAGCCTTTACCCTATGTTTATTAGTTCTCTTCAGCTACTTTCTCCTTGCGCTTTGAGTCTCAGATGCCTTGAAACATAGCACATTTATGGGCTGTTTTTAATCCCAGGTTCTGCTTAACTGGCTTCGTTGGTTTGTGCACAGGAAATGCAAACTAATTCTGACATTAATTTGTCAAATAAAATTAAATCTGTCACTATTATATACACTTCATATAGTGTATCTTGAAGCAAGAATTATTTTTTATTATTTGTGGTTCACAGTTGGCTTCATCAGTGATTTCCTCCTTTAAGCCAGAGGGGGGAAACACTGCCGTTGATTTTCTTCATTGTGCAAACTTCTTCACATTCAGGTTTATTTCAGGTGGAATTTTGTTTTTTAGAAGAGGGTGACTCACTTATGAGGAATTTTGAGTAGTTAAGCAAGGGAGAGATCTGTTTTTCAGAGTTTCATAAATTTTCAATTGTCTCCCCTCTGCCAGGATCCATTATTGTTTCTTTATAACCCCTTATGAGTTAGATCTTCATGATAATTCTGATTAATAAAGTTCCGAGGGGTTACCTAGTGCTTGTGTTTGGAGGGAACAGGAAAGAAAGTCTCCATGGAGTGAAAAGGAACTACTGTTTTTCTTTAGTTTGGCCTGATTCCAGTATAATTCCAGTTGTTGACATTGCTGGTAAAAAGAGTATTTGACTTTTTTCTATTTTTAGGCAATTAAGCTAATTTGTGTGTATACTTGAAATCAGTATCTCTGTTAAAGGTGACTTTCAAACATGGGCCTCAATGAGAAAAAAAAGTTGGAGAAAAATTCTTACAGAGTAAGTTAAAGACTTGCATACTCTAAAAATCATCTCAAGAAAGTTATGTAAACTTAAGGCAGACACCACAACTCCATAATGTTGAACTTATTGTTTCAATAAATTACTGGTTAAATTTACTATCTTGCATATATTGATTTTTAGAACATTGGATCTCTGTGTTGGAAAAAAAAATTACGCCTTTTTTTTTTTTATTTTAAGTAGGCTCCATGCTAAGTGGGGCTTGAACTCATGACCCTGAGATCAAGACCTGGGCTGAAATCAGAGTTGGACGCTAACCAACTGAGTCAGCCTCTCAGACACCCCGGAAAAAAAAAATTCTTAATTTGTTAATCCAATCTGGTATTTTTTGTTTTGTTTGTGAGCCAAATTGTTTGTTCACCTAAGCATTTAGCACATTTAATTACTTGCCAACTACATGCCGTGTTTTAGAGATACGAAGATGAATAACATCCCCATCCATGCCCATGTTTAACCCAGATCTAGAGGGAAAGGCAGGCAAAAAAATCACCGCAGTGTGATAGAAATAAGGATGGTGACTTTGAAAGAGACCCGTTGAACTGTTTTAGAAGAAAGGTTTCTAGAGGAGACACTTGCACTAGAGGATGAGTAGGAAGTTGACAAGTGAGCAGGGAGAGAATAAGTTCAGAAAGTCTCATGCTTGCGGGATTTTTAATTTTATTATGTGGTGATAGGGAACCCTTGAAGGATTTTAAGTGGGGAAATGACTTGATCAGATTTACATTTTAGAAAAATGACTGTTGGTATCATGAAGAGGGTATATTATTGCACGACCAAAGCTGAAGGTAGGGAAGACCAGTCAGGAAATTACTGAAAGGTGAGACTAATGAGGAAGAAGGAAGAGAGAAGGAGGCATGGTTTCCATATGTCCTGAGGAGGTGGACATGAGTGGCCCTGGTATTCAGTTGGGTATCAGTGGAGCCAGAGTGTCTGACTCACCAAGGTAGGAATTTATGGATGGTGGTGATAAGAGATTTGGAGTGTGGGGTGGAGGGTAAGATGGCAGGTTGAGGCTGTGGTTCTTGTGAGTCATCGTGCTGGCTTGTCTAGAAGCCACATCAAAGTGCAGTTCCAAGACTTGGAAGAATGATGGGTATGAGGGACATAGGTGTCAGCATCTTCTGAATATGATGACATTTGATGTTTCTGGAGAACATGAGATTACCCATTGGAGAATGTGTGGAGTGAGAAGAGAAGAGAAACACCACCTTTCAGAAAAAGAGTTTGGGCCCTCTTAATGAATGTTTCTGGTGCATGGGTTTTGTTTTGTTGTGTTTTCCTTCTCAATATATAAATGATCTCTGTGGAAAACTTGGAAAGTACAAAAGTATATAAAGACAGTGAGATTCACCAACAATTGAATTTTTTTTTTTGCAAGAAAATCACTGTTAACATTTGGATTATTTCCTTCCAAACTTTTTCCTGTGCATATATTTTCCACACAGTTTAGATGCCACTGTATAGACAGTTTTGCATCATACTTTTTCCATTTAGCAGTTTAAACATGGTACTATCTTTTAAAATTATCCGTAACATTGCATTTAATGTTTCTGTGCAAGTATTATCCCTCCTCTCATTATTTGTGATTACGATATTTTCTTAGCATGGGTTCCTAGAGGTAGAATAACTTGGTCGAAAGGTACGAACAAAGGTAAAACTTTATATTTTATTAAGTTTTTTCAAGATAGTTGTATTAATATATACTCCCACTGGCAGCTCTAACATTTAAGGGTTTTATTGGAGGAAGAGTCTGCAAAAGAAGTATATGGACCAGAAAGTAATGGTAGGAAAGAGACCTGCAAAGGAGAGGATTTCTAGAAGGAAGCACTGACAGTAGTAAATTCTGTGACAAGGTCACATGAGCAAGGACAGACAGATCCATCAGGTCTGGTGCCTGGACGTGGTGGCGCAATGGTAGGAGGTTAGCCAGCTTACAGTGAGCTGAGAAATGGACCGAGAGCAGGAAGGAGAGAGTTATTAGGTAGAGGAGCTGCAAGGACTGATGCAAGGGAAGTCGTTTGTTTTAAAAGATGAATGAGACTTCGGCATATTTGTGTAGAATTGGGGATGCTTGAGGAAGTGAGAGAGGATGGGGTCCCGAGCTCCAGGGCCGCCCCTTTTCCAGGGGCAGGAGGAAGGATGGTCACGATGCGGGTAGCCTGCTAGGTGGCAGTTGGAGGAGCATCCATCGGATGGATTCATTTGTCTGAAGACGCTGGCAGAGAGTATAGGGAATGTAGAGACTTGAAGCTTGAGGGGAGGGGGTCCACCTTCTGAGGCGGGTGCCGTCGGGGGAGCTGTTGAAGGACAACCACGGGGCTCCCCAGGAGTGTGGGGACTTCTCCTGAGGTTGAAAACCACACATCTGCAGCTTCCCCTCCGTGGCTCTGGCCGGTTTCCCTGGCAGGTGCCCAGCAGCCCGAGGGCTGCACAGCAGCAAAGCCATCAGCCGGCCATCTGAAAAAAATTGTCCCTACAAGTATATCTAAATAACTTTAAAGTGAGTACAAGGAGGTTTACTCTCTCATAAATGAGAAAAAAGAAACAGATTGGTTCCCATGGCAACTTCATGATCAAGCTCTGTCCAGGCCTTGATGCCACTTCTGTTCCCTGTGCATTCATTGCTGCTGGTTGTTGAGTCTTACAGAAGTTGGTTAAAACAAACACACCAAAAAAATGGTTGGTAAAAGAAAAATTGGTGTGTTCTTGTATGATACACCATAAACCAATAAAAACCAGGCACATAAGGTTGAGTTAGGGAAAAGCAAAAAATAATAATTGCAAATGGCAGCAATACTGTGTTTTTCTTGTATAAAACTACTGTATGTTACTGGAGGTACAATAATTATTACATCCGTGGAAGTGTTAGAGAAGCAGTGAGAGAGAAGGCGACAGAGCACTCACAAAAGCCAGTTCCTGTTCATGCTGCCCAGACTTTTAACATAAAGAACACTTTTTATGAAATTAACATCCAGTACAATTTTGTTTCAAAGTCAAATGACTGTGCTGTGTCTATAGTTTTGCTCTAAATATGGGGAAAGAACAATATGATAATTCAAGGCTAATCGTGTGATATGGGAGGGGTTGGACAGTTGTCTATTTAAAATCATGGATAATTTTTGGGGGGTAATTCTTATTTTTATGAGAAAAGTTAACATAGTTTGATTCTCTCTTAAAATATTATAAGGAAATAATTTCTTTATCCAACTTACTATTATTTTTTCTTTTACCTGGTTTCGAGTGACATCAGTTTTCGATGGATATAAACAACCATTCTTGGGAACAGTAGCCATTAAGTTGGTTTGAAAGCTGCTTGACAATGATGAAAAAAATGTTATTTCCCAAAGGACTGCAGTAAGGCTGATGATTTTTATGCCAATGGAAGGCCAGTTTTTAACCACAAAAATTTCCCTGTAACCTTTCCTGATTGAAAACATATTACTTGCTATTCAAAAACACAGGCAAATTAGTGAGGAGAGTTTCTAAAATAAGCTCCAGGGTTAGACATATAATTTGCGGATGACATGTCACGATGGTGAAGTGTATTTCCTTTGGCGTTTTGTCTTAAACCGTGGAGAGTGCACGAAACTCCACCATTCGGACTTCAGATGTGTTTTTTACAACTGTAGGATGAGCACACTTGATTTTTAAAGGACTGTTTCTTCCAAGTGTATATGTTTTACTGCATAATGCTTATTTCTAACAGGGGATTTCTTGTATTTGATGATACATGGTGTATCTAACTTTGCCCTGGTGCCGAGGAGTTGAGGAAACAGCGTTGTCTTTGAAATGGTCATGTAGGAGCCTCTTTATTATAGGGCTGTTCTCTTAAAGCATATATGGTAAGGAACAAATACAAGATTGGGGGCTGCCCAACTGCATACTATGACAGTTAAAGGTGCCGGAGACCAGCTTCCGTTGTCACTGCACCCACAGTCCGAGCGGGAAGGAGTCACTGGTCGACACCACAGTGAACCGAGCGTGTTCTGCTGTAAGAAGGCAATCAGTTCTAGATACAGCCTGACCATGAGCGAGCTGATGACAGAAGGCCGTGACTCTTCAAACTAACAGCCTCTGCAACATCCAGAACATTCTGTTGCCTTGATCACTCTGAGACTCAGCTACCAACAGAACTACTTGTTTTCTTAAAGAAATGTAAAGAGAGAGATAAAATAACTTTTGGGGAAACTTTTTCCTTGGACGTAATTGAAAATTTCTGAAAAGTTAGAATTTCCCATATACTTTTCACCCACACTCCCCGATTGTTTGGCATCCACCAGTGTTTGAGAGTGAATTGCAGACATCATGCCTCTTTACCACTAATACTTCCGTGTGTACTTCCTCAGGACAAGTAGAGTCTCTGTGTGACCACAGTGCAGCTAACAGAAGCAGGAAATCTTGCATTGGATTAGATGATAGTCTTGTATCAAAGTCCATATTTAGATTTTGCCAGTTGCCTCCAATAATGTTTTTTATAGCAATTTCTTTTCCTGGTCCAAGATTCATATCGTATCTCTTTAGTCTCATTTAACCTTAATTGACTATTTTAAGTGAAATGGAGGGGGACACATTTTTTGTTGCATACTTTTGTTGCATGCATATCCATTTCAGCATCTTGTCTGAGACCAGATTTTTTTTCTTAATATTTATTTATTTGAGAGAGTGAACACACGAGCAGGAGGAGAGGGAGAGGGAGAAGCAGACTCCCTGCTGAGCAGGGATCCCAGCCCAGGGCTGATCCCAGGACCCTGAAATCATGACCTGAGCCAAAGGCAGACACTTAACTGACTGATCCACCCAGGCGCCCATGACAGAAGATTTTTTTTTTAGATTTTTATATTTATTTTAGAGCATGCATGTGAGTGGGGAGAAGGGCAAAGGGAGAAAATCCTCAAGCAGACTCCCCACTGAGTGTGGAGCCTGTCACGGGGCTCAGTCTCAGGACCCTGAGATCATGATCTGATCTGAAACCAGGAATCGGAGGCTCAACCCACTGAGCCACCCAGGTGCCCCATACCGACAAAAGATTTTGTGTAGCAGGTATCGTGTCGGAAATACCAATGCTTCGTGTTTCTCCAGTTAGTACCTTTTCAGCAGATGAATTATTTCTGGGCAAGCAACCATTGGCTCTTATGAAGTCCTGTTATATAGGTACTGTTGTGTGCTGAGTACAGCATTAAGCTTTCTTTTGCTCAAGGCTGTCACTTTTTTTTTTCTTTTTAAGTAATCTCTATACCCAACATGGGGCTTAAACTCATGACCCCAGAATCAAGAATTGTATGCTCTTCTGACTGAGCCAGCCAGGCACTCCACAGGGCTGTGTTTTTAACATGTGTTAGCTGCTGTTTCATCATCTTGAATGTTTTGTGTAAGTTCCTGGTGATATGGCTCCAAAGTATGTCCTGTGCCTTATCTTTCGCGGAGAAAAGATGAGAAATGGCCATCGTCTTTCAGCCCAAGGCCAACAAGTCAGTTTCTTCTCACTGCGTCATGATTATTCTCTGGAATATGTGAACAAAGCAGCATATGCTTGTGATTCCAGAATCACTCATAACCTCCACCATGTTTGTTCCATTGAAAATTGCATGAGTTTTCTGTACTGATGTTTCATTCTGTAGAAGTTTGGCAGCGTTAACATTCTGCTTCCAAGTCATTCCCGCAAGAGATGACAAATTTTCAAATTGAGATTTTTTTTTTTAAAGACTCATGGCCTAGGAACACCTGGGTGGCTCAGTCAGTTAAGCATCTGCCTTTGGCTCAGGTCATGATCCCAGGGTCCTGGGATTGAGCCCCACATCGGGCTCCCTGCTCAGTGGCGGGGTCTACTTCTCCCTTTCCTCCTTCTCCCTCTGCTGCTCCCCCTGCTTGTTCTCTCTCTCTCTCTCTCTCTCTCCCTCCATCTCTTACTCTCTCAAATATAATAAATAAAATAACAAAAGACTCATGGCCTAATGGAATCAAATAACTAAGAAATACAGTACAGTTTCAAACAGTTAATTTGTTTAATGTTATGAGTCTACAAAAGTGAGAATTATGCTCTTATCTGTTCTCTTGTGCTCTGTCTTATTTTCATTTTTTATGAATGTTTGGCTGCAAAAGGATTCCCAAAGCTTACCTTGAATGTGTTTTGTCTTTGTATTGTCAGTTTCTTTTTTATTTAATGATTTGAAAATTTTTGATGGTTTTTGTACATAAAATTAACAATTTTCATAAACATCGCTAATTATCATCACTCACTTTGGCAAGAACGTATTTCTATCTCAGATGACAGAATTTCAACTGATAAAGCACAAAATTAGATTCTTCACCCCAAGATCGATCTAGATACTTACCTTAGATGACCTAATGTAGTAAGTCTCAGTGACACTCCTTGTCCACAGAGCTGACTCTGTTTTGCTGATTAGATACAACTATAACAGTAATGTGCACGATCCCATGACGTACATGCACTTTTTTTTAAAAGATTTTATTTATTCATTTGACAGAGAGAGATTACAAGTAGGCAGAGAGGCAGGCAGAGAGAGAGGAGAGAGGAGGAAACAGGCTCCCTGCTGAGCAGAGAGCCCGATGTGGGCCTCAATCCCAGGACCCTGGGATCATGACCTGAGCCGAAGGCAGCGGCTTTAACCCACTGAGCCATCCAGGCGCCCGTACATGCACTTTTTGGGTGATGCCTGAGATGATGTTGCAGTAGGTATTCTGCTGTTTGACCTTTCAGTCAAGACCAAAGCCACGGGGCGGGGGGTGTCACCCCATCTGCTGACTTGTCATTTCATCAAGCCCAAATTGCATTGTTGTCTGGCTCTTGAAGTTTGGAGGTACCATGGCTGATACAGAAACAAAGTCTTAGCTCCGTTACAAAGGAAGAAGGCACCCTCTCTTATCACGAGGTAGGCAGCCCCCAGAATCATTATACCACGCTTCAGGCTCTGTTCGAACCCCTTTCCCACTACTCACTATTCCGTAGCTATACTATCAGTTATCCTAATTTGGCACAGGTTTCTTTCCTATAATTTTTCAGGGATTCATGTTTTATAGACTAAGATTATCAAATCATGTTTTCTTTTCTTTCATGAGGGCAAAGCAAGGGTGTAGAAAGCCACCATGCAAGTGAAAAATGTTTTCGGAGTGGTAATCACATCATTTCTGTGGTGATGGAAGTATTTCATATCTCCCACGGGTCCAGTTCACCAGCCACTCACCACCACATGTGACGGGTGAGCTCTGGAAATGTGACTGGTGCATCTGAGGAACTGAATTCTACATTTTATATCACTTTATCTGACTCAAATTTAAACAGTCGTGTGTGGTCAGTGGCTACCATTTTGGATTGTTCAAGGTAAGCGCTATCATTCACCAATCTGAGACTCTCTCTGAACTCAGGCTGCTTATCTTAAAAGTGAGGATTATCTTTTACATAGACTTGAGAACCAAGTATCATTGTGGATATAAAAGCTCTTTGAAAATCATAAATTGAAAATATAAAATGACTTTATCAATATTGCTGCACCCCTGTGTTTTTTCATAGCAAAGCTGGAAGCAAACACTTTTTATTGCTTATCTCAGTCCTGTTCTCTCTTCTGATCCCACTGATTACTTCTTTTAGTGGGAATAACCCCTATAGTCTGTTGCATAAATAGGGAGAGGAAGCAAAATTAAAATAATAGACTGATTAGGGAGAGGAAATAAAATAATTCATCTTTGTTGAACTATGGTTGAAACTTACTAGCTCTTTTTTTTTATTTTTTTAAAAGATTTTATTTGTTTATTTGACAGAGATATAGAGAGTGAGCACAAGTAGGCAGAGTGGCAGGCAGACGGAGAGGGAGAAGCAGGCTCCCCACAGAGCAGAGAGCCCGATGCGGGGCTGGATCCCAGGACCCTGGGATTATGACCTGAGCCGAAGGCAGCTGCTCAACTGACTGAGCCACCCAGGCGCCCCAAAACTTACTAGCTCTTTAAAAGCCTTGAAAGTGAAAATTGAAGACAGTTTTTTTAAATGAAAATTATATGGATAAAGATTATGTATGGTCCTTATTTTAAAATATGGTGAAGTTGGAAAGTTACAAAGACAAAAATAAAAAGCACTAAAAAATCTTACCACCCAGAATAGCTATTGTCAATGTTTTGATGTATCTTTTCAGGTATCTTTTTCTTGTATGTGTGTAACTCTAAAAAAAAAAACCACGCACACACAAACATGGAAATGTTCTGTTTTAGCCTGCATTTTTCACTTAAAAATGTATGATTGATATTTTTACATGTCAGATGTACATCTAATTTAAAATATCTATAGGTTTCTAATTACAAACGTAATACATAGTTCTACAAAATTGAAGATTCAAGCAATGTAGAAATATAGAATATACAAAGAGAAATTCCCAGAATTCACATCCCCCATGACATTATTGTTTGGTGTATGGTTCTTCTGTCTTTATATACCAAAACATATATACAGGTATACATACATACAAATGTTACTTTAAATTTGTTTTTATAAAAACTAAATCACACTGCGGCATGTTTTATACGTTTATTTAATACATTAGTGTATTTCGTACAGTACAGTATTTATCAGTTTAGTGGTGAGCCGATTTCAGTTTTTTGCCGATGAGATATCACTATACTAACAAATACCATTGTGTATACATCTGTGTCTTTTTTTTCTTGATAAAGATTCCTAGAAGTAAAATAAGGGGTCAAAGTGTGTGTACTTTTAACATTTTCATATTTGTTGCTAGATTGCAATAGTGAAGTAACATTAATTCAGCAGAGCATGAAAGTGTCTTCTTCAGAATGAGTTTTGGCATATTCATTTGGGGAAATAAAAAGTTTTATCAGTGCTAACAGATTTTCTTTGTGTTAATCCTAGCTTGGAATTCAGCTAGATGCATTTATGTGGATATATCATTAGGGAGCTGCTGATCCCACATTGTTCCTGGAGTACCTTGATGAAACCCACTGCCTTTCCTTTGGTTCTGATTGCTGGATCTGTAAACTGCTTCTTCCCTTACTTCCATCTCTTCTATTCCCCTAAAAGGTAGGGAAATAGAAAACTTGGTGACTCTGGATTTCCTTGGCATAGAAATCATGACTGACTTAGTGACTAAGAAACATAAGGCTAGTAGTCAGTACTAAGCATTCCATTTGATTCATTCAACATTCCGTTACTGATTTGGCAGGTTTTTGTGAAGCTTTGAATACATTTTATATAAACACACTTCTCCATTTTCTCCTTAGTCACCAGAGTTTGTTCTTTATAGATACTCAGTGTGGTATATGAGCTCTGGAATAAGATGGAGTGAACTTCTTTGGCTGAGCACTTTAAACCAAAGGTATTTCATAGGCTCCAACTACACACACACCCACGCATACACCCCCCCCCACACACACACATGCATGTACACATTTTGGCTTAAAAATTGAATTTAAGAATAATTCCTGCCCTTAAAGAGAATTAGGAATAAAACAAATGACAATGTTAACTGTGTGGAATTAAAACAAACAAACAAACAAACAAAAACCTATGTATTGAAAGAAATAGTGATTTGGGTTAGGTAGAATCTTTGGGTTAGGTAGAATCTTGGAGAGCTTCCTGGAGGAAATTGGATGCTTAACCTGGGTTTTAAAGTTGCTGGGATTTTGCAGGTATCTAAATGGGAGGTGTGCTGTGAATGAGATGAGGAGAGTGAGGAGAAGGTGTGGAACACACGCCATGGGGGGAAGGTCGAGTGCCAGCAACATCTTGGAGAGAGCGTGCAGTTTTCTCCTGAGCAGGTCACCTGACCTGAGAAGGAACACAGAGGTAGTTCTTGGAGCAGGAGAGGGGAAGAGGAAGAGAGAGAAAGAAAAGGTGGCCCCTTTAAGTGTGTAAAGTGTGTAAAGGTTTTGAGAAATAACTGAATATTTCTGACCAAAAAAAAATATCAGAGAAACCATCAATCCCGTGTGAATCTGACTTTTTTTAAAAAGATTTTTAAAATTTATTTGACAGAGACACAGCAAGAGAGGGAACTACAAGCAGGGGGAGTGGGAGAGGGAGAAGCCACTAGGGAGCCTGATGTGGGGCTCTATCCCAGGACCCTGGGATCTTGACCTGAGCCAAAGGCAGGCAGACACTTAACTGACTGAGCCACCCAGGTGCCCGTGAATTCTTAAAGGGCCCAAGTGATCTTGTCTACCAGGGCAATGCTGGACTTAACTGTCAAAAAACTTAGAACCAGCTAAGCCTCTCAGGCTTCACATCCCCTGTGCACTTGGTCACGTCCCCAGATGTCACCTCTCTTGTCTGATACCATGTCTTACTTCTTGTCCTGACTCAGGTTTACCCACCCACACTCCACTGCATCTGTCTTAGCCTGAAACAGCATTGTCCTGCTGTGTTGCAGGGACCCTCACCATGCAAAAGCCCAGCTTTTGCTGGACCTATCAAATTGCTCTTTATTTGCCCCCTATTACAGTCCCAGTCCTGGGGCTGCTGAGCCTTGCTGGGAAAAATTACACAACTGTACAGATAGGTGTCAGTAAATTTATAGTTGCTAACCGCACTCGTCTTAAGGCTGCTGGGCATCCCTCCTGTGCTGTATCCTAGTCTTCTCTCTCCCATTTCACATAGCATCATTGCATTACCCGCATATTTTTTTCCTGCCACCTGTCACCTGCATAACCTTCCTGCTACTCAGAGAAATACTTCTTCAGACCGGGCGTCCATTCCTGCTGGCACGTCTGCACCCTGTGTCTTTGCCTCTTCTCCTCCCTCCTCCTGGTCCTCTGTTAGGCCACTCCCCTTCCCTGCCACAGGTCCTGTCTCTTCTCACCCTCACAGGGACACGGACCTCTCGATGATGGTTTTACTCTTTTGAATATTAATTCTTGCCCTCTTCTGGGTCTTTTCCTTCAGTGTAAACACAGGCTAGTCCTCTTTTTTTGGCCACTGTTCATGGGTTGAGAAGAGCACACGTGACTCAAGCTGGACCAGTCACGGTTCTTCACTAGGATTTTGTATTTGAAATGAAATCCTGTTTCTCTTTCTTTGGGTTGGTAAAATTCAGAACGTGTATATTTTGGAACTGTTGGGAGTCAAGTTTTTTTTTTGTTTTGTGTGTGTGTGTGTTTTTAAGATTTTACTTATGTGACAGAGAGATCACAAGCAGGGGAGTGGCAGGCAGAGGGAGAGGCAGACTCCCCTACTGAGCAGGGAGCCCAATGTGGGGCTCAATCCCAGGACCCCGGGATCATGACTTGAACCGAAGGTAGACGCTTAACTGTCTAAGCCACCCAGGTGCCCTAAGGAGTCAAGTTCTGCATGAAGATTGAAGAGTAGAAAAAAATGATAGAGAAGAATATGAATGAATTTGAATAAATTATAGCAGAGATGCAAAAACAGCATTTCCTGAGTTCTTCACAAGCAGTGATTCCCAGCCCTTTTCATGTCCATGACCCATGTAGAAAATGGTAATATCAGTAGTGCCTGCCGAGGGAAATGGATAAGGCCGTGCTTATGGCTGGTCGGCACACCTGTAACCTGAGCACAGGTTAGGAAGCTGTACTCTACAGTGTTCTGGGAGAGCACACTTGTAACCCACACCCAGGTGGGTCTCCCTGTTCCAGTATCTGGTTCCAGTCCTTCGCCTGGATGGATCCCAGTCTGTGGCTCCTAGGAGATAGCCACATCACAACCTTGCCGTAGATGTCATTTCTTCCACGCTGCCTTCCCGAGCTCCCAGATGCTCCTCCCATGTGCTCCAGTAACATCCTGGGCCCTGATTACCTCCTTGTTTGTATACCCTGTTGTGCTGTGAGTCCCAGGAGAGTAGAAATCACATCTGCCTTTTCATCATTAGAGCCCGGGTGCCGTGGAGTGTAGTAAACCTCTCCTGAATGGAGGAATTATGCTCTGTGCAGATAAAAAGATTGAGAAGAAGATTGCAATTGGAACAAGGTCTTAAGTAAATATTCTTTCTTTCTAAAGGAGACAGCTTTGAATGGGAGCCCTGGAAAGGAAAGGACATGAGAACTATGTCTTTCTGGCATTATCTGTCTAGCAGTGTTGTCAGACCATGAAATCTTCCACTTTCTCATATTTTGACTTGAATTACATATCTCGGTATTCATATTGGAAAGTAAGACTCAGACCATTTTCAGAATAACAAATCTCTTGTGGAAAAAAAAATGCCTTAAGAAAAAAAATGGCCCAAGAATAAATATATGGGTATAACAACGTGGGCAATTTCTCTCTTTCGGGTCCTGGCAGGATTGTGTGTCCACTCTCGTTTATAGAACTGAAGAGAACAAGGAGGGTCAGTTGCCTTCTTCCAGGGTGAGTCTCCTGACCCTGGGATTCTCTTTCATTCTCTTTTGTTCTCTGGAGGTAGTCCTTTACCTCCAGTTCGTTGTCTGTCACAGAATTTCCAGGTTTGCTCCTTCACTTTGCTTTGGTGTGAGAGACCATACATGGTTAAGTGATTGGTGACTGTATGTGACCCCATGTAGCTTGGCTTAGTTTTTTAAAGCATTCGTCTCTTCTAGGGTCTTCTTCACTCCTTTGGTTCTTAGGCCCCACGACTCTGGCTTACAGTAATTTTTGGTGAGACTCCAGTAGGCTTTGAATTCTGGCTCAAGTTTTTTCTTTATTCACTTTGTGGCTTTTGGAAAAATAAGGGTCTTCATTGGGACTTAGGCATCTCTCTGTTTAACAGTGAATTTAAAAGCTGTCCATCTGGCTCTCTCCAACAGCTTGGTCTGCTTTCTTGGCTTAGACCTTAGTCCTTGCTTTTGCTTCTCTTTGGTTTTTGATATTTCCTGTACTTTTGGTTAAGGTTATGACTCTTTTCTCCTGCCTTTTCTCCTTCTATTTTTGTTTTGCTAACAACCATACATTATCTTTACAAAATTATATGATGAAAGGAGGTATGGCTCAGCAACAGTTATTTAACAAATCTTAGGGAAAATGATATATGCAGTCATAATCTTCGTAGGTTAATTTAAACATTTAATGTAATTTCAAATAAGTCCCGATTGGATTGGGGTGGAGTCAGGTAGATAAGAGAGAATTTGGCTAAATAATTTCAAAATTAATCTGAAAAAAATAAATATGTCAGTGGCATAGAAAAGTTTGAGAAGAAGATGTAGTCAGGACATAAGTTATTCCTGGTACTCTAAGTAGCCTCCTTGGCTGTCGTCTTAATTTCTTCTAGTAAGTTATTATTTTTTTTGTTTTGTTTTGTTTTTTTTTTTTTAAAGATTTTATTTATTTATTTCACAGCGGGAGAGAGATCACAAGGAGGCAGAGAGGCAGGCAGAGAGAGAGAGGGGGGGGAAGCAGGCTCCCTGCCAAGCAGAGAGCCCGATGCGGGCCTCGATCCCAGGACCCTGAGATCATGACCTGGGCCGAAAGCAGAGGCTTTAACCCACTGAGCCACCCAGGCGCCCAGAGTGGGGCTTCTACCCAAAGTCAATCTCTCCACCAGTGTTTCAGATCTTATCCCCTCCCGCCTACTCAGGGACTGGGTTATGGATGGTCACTTCTCTCTTGACATTTACCTGCTTGCTCTCAACCCAAGTTCTCCCATCCGCGTTCAGCATACACACAAGTCTTCCTTTCTAGAAAGAAATACAAAACCAAAAACCATCCCTCAANTTATTTTTTTAAAGATATTATTCATTTATTTGAGAGAGAGCAAGCAAGCGAGAGAGAGCACAAGCAGGGGGAGCAGCAGAGGGAGAAGAAGCAGGCTCCCCTCTGAGCAGGAAGCCTGATGTGGGGCCCGATCCCAGGACCCAGGGATCATGACCTGACCCGAAGGCAGAATTTTAACCGATTGGGCCACGCAGGCGCCCCTGATGGAAGGTCTTGCATGATCTCACCATGGATACTTCTCCAGCCTCAGCTCTGGCACACTCCTCTTCCCCTCTCCATGCTCCAGGTGCAGTGAAATGCTCTCAGGCTTGCTAGTGCTCCCTCTTCTTTTTCACTTCCAGAACTTTTCAACACACCTTCTCTTCAGCCATAAGACATTGCTCCTCCAGGAACTGTTTTCTCATTCCCAGGTCCAGATTAGGGGCCCATGAGCACCCTGTCCAGTTCCTATCATACATATGACGCTGTATTGTCACTGCCTGTGGATTTGTCTCCACCCTCCCACCAGTCTGTTGGTGCCATAAGGACAGAGACCAGGTGTGTCAGTCTCACCATTTCAACCCTGGGACTTAACACAATGCAGGCGTCAAGTGAATGTTAGCCAAATGACATAAATATAAGGCTATATACATTCCCCAGTGCAGTGGTGTGATTATAAGAGTAAGCAGACAGGGGCACTTGAAGGGTTCATTTCGTTAAGCATCTGCCTTTGGCTCAGGTCATGATCTCAGGGTCCTGGGATCGAGTTCCGCATTGGGCTCCCTGCTCAGTGGGGAGCCCGCTTCTCTCTCTGCCTGCTGCTCCTCCTACTTCTGCTCTTGCTCTCTCTGTTAAATAAATAAATAAAATCTTTATTTAAAAAAAGAATAAGCAGACAAATTGATGGAACTGAGAAGATAGCTCAGGGGACTGTTACATGTATAAAAATTTAGTTAAGTGCTAAAGTATGCATTATACATCCAAAGAGGAAAGGAATATTTATTGGATAAGTGGTACTCCCACAGCTGGTTATTAGTTTAGAAATAGGTAAGATTTAGAGATGAGTCCGGTATAATACCCCCAAAAAAGGTTGCTAAGGAATTAAAGAGTTAAATATTTTTAAAACCTGGAAGAAAACATATGTGAATATTTACAGAGAAATACTCATATTTATAGGAAATACTTAATAGAGAATATTGTAGAGAAAAGACATGTCTAAGGTAGGGCGTGGTCACACATTTTTAAAAGCACAAAGTACATTACATCCTGGGAAATGATTCTAGTAAGTATAACACAATAAATAAAAATATATTACATATATATATTACATATTAAATATATATAAAAGGAAAGGAAAAGAAAAGCTTAATATCTTGAATGAATGAGAACAATTCTAAAGACCCCAGTAGGTAAATGCACACGGAGAAAATGAACAGACCATTTGGCAGAAGTGAAGTATAAATAGCTAAATCAGAATATTTTTTCTTTTACCAGTAGTCACAAAACTAAGTATGAAAACAATAAAATACTGATTTTTTTTTCTGTCCAACTGATCAAGAATTTTTTTTTTTTTTAAGCTGGAGTCAGGACATGGTGAATGAATAGTCTCACACCTTGTTGAGTACCAGTATCAATTGGTAGAGGTTTTTTTTTTTTTAAGATTTTTATTTATTTGACACAGAGAGGGAGAGAGATCACAAGTAGGCAGAGAGGAGGAAGCAGGATCCCTGCTGAGCAGGGAGCCTGATGCAGGGCTCAATCCCAGGACCCTGAGATCATGACCTGAGCCAAAGGCAGAGGCTTAACCCACTGAGCCACCCAGGCGCCCCAGTAGAGTTCTTTTGAAGGTTTTTGGCTCTGTGTATCAGTACCAAATGGTCATATGCATTAATACAGAAGTAATTCTGCTTCTGTGAATGTAGCTTAGGGTAAGGAAAATTTTTAGATACAGATAAAGCTTTTAATGTTTCCTTCCTCCCCCCTTCTCCTCCCTCCCTCCCTCCCTCCCTTCCTTCCTTCTTTCCTTTTCTCTTTCTTTCTTTCTTTCTTTCTTTCGGGTGTGCATGTGCACAAGAGTGGGGAGAGGGATGCAGGGAGAGGGAGAGAGAGACTCTCCAGCAGATTCCATGCTCAGTGCGGACCCCAATTTGGAGCTTGATCCCACGATCCTGACACCATGACCTGAGCTGAAATCAAGAGTCGGACACCCAACTGACTGAGCCACCCAGGCGCCCCAAGATAGAGCTTTAAAAGTGTTTATAAGTGTTTAATTAGAGCAAGAATTAGAAGTAGTCTAAACTTCCAGCAGAAGAATAACTAAATGGTGACTTATCCAACTGATAGAATAATACATAGCTATTAAAAATGAGTATGAGGGCGCCTGGGTGGCTCAGTGGGTTAAAGCCTCTGCCTTCGGCCCAGGTCATGATCTCAGGGTCCTGGGATCGAGGCCCGCATCGGGCTCCCTGCTCGGCGGGGAGCCTGCTTCCCCCTCTCTCTCTGCCTGCCTCTCTGCCTCCTTGTGATCTCTCTCCCTCTGTGAAATAAATAAATAAAATCTTTAAAAAAAAAAATGAGTATGAGCCACAGCTGGGAAAAAAAGATGTTCACAGTATTGTATCTGGTGAAAGACTTCTAGCCAGAACACATAAAGAGTTTCTACCAAAAAAAGACAATCTAATTTTTTTAAAGCACTTCAAAAAGATAATGAGATGATGAATAAACACTTAGAAAGTCCACAGTATCATTGCACATTAGGGAAATGGCAAACTAAACACCACAAGATAGCATTATGTATTCTCCAGAGTGGCTAAAATTTAAAAAAACATGTTGGTAAGGAGATTAAGCAGGTGAAACCATTGCTAGGGAGAGTCTACATTAATTCCTTTACTTTGGGACACTCTCTTAGTATCTCCCAAGCTGAATACACACCTGTCCTGTGACTCAGCCCTTGTACTCCAATGTATACGCTGAGGGGAGATGAGTTCACATATACATCAGAAGACATAAACAAGGTTGTTCCATGCAGCTTTAGTCAAAGTAACCCCAGACTGGAAATAACCCAAATGTTCATAAACAGGAGACTGCAGTGGGACACCTGGGCGGCTCAGTCAGTTAAGCGTCTTGCCTTCAGCTCAGGTCATGATCCTGGGGTCCTAGGATTGAGCTCCTCTCCCTCTGCACCTCCCCCTGCTTGTGCACACGCAGTGTGTCTCTCTCTCTCTCTCTCTTTCTCTCAAATAAATAAAATCTTTAAAAAACAGGAGAACACATTAATACGTTGTGGTATATTCCTGTATGGAGTGTTGTGTAGCAATAACAAAAGGACAAACGAGTGACCCGTACAACAACACGAGTGAATCTCACTGACATCATGGTGAATAAAAGAAAGACCAAAGGAGCACATCGGAAATGATTCCATTTATGCAATGCAAGAACAGGCAATTTAATTAATAGTGACAGACGTCAGAATAGTGGTTACCCCTGGCTGAGAGAATGGACTGCGAAAGGGCACGAGGGAGCCCCCTGGTGTGATGAAAATTTCCTATTTGTAAATCTGTACGGGGTTACAGAGATCTACACACGTCCCAATTCAGCAAACTTTACAGTTCGTATGCATTACCCCTTTACATTTCTCATAAAAAGAAAAAAAATGGGAAAAATGCCATGTAGCCTTGGACAAGTCACTTCATTTTCTTAAGCTTCAATACTCACATCTGTAAATTATGGTAATACTTACCATGGAGGTTTACTAGAATAGCATATGGCAAATATGTAATAAATGGCAGTTTATTTTCAACTAGAAATATTTTTAAATGCTTATGACATGGAAAAATGTATCGATTGAATAATGTGGTTGAAGAAACATAAAATTCCCTTATGCATTAAAAAATTAATTCACACAAAAAATTAATTCACAAAATATATTCAGTGGATTAAATGTCTTTAGCTGGTGGGATTTGTTTTTTTCTTCCTATTTTTAGTTTACAGAAAGTTTTAATGAGCATTGCTTTTAGAATGAAGCCTATTAATTTTCAAACATTAAAAAAATTTCAGTCAAGGGGCGCCTGGCTGGTCTAATCAGTAGAGTTTGTGACTCTTGATCTCAGGATCGTGAGTTTGAGCCCTGCGTTGGGGGTAGAATAAACAAAATTTCAGTCAGAAGTAAGCTCAATATGAATCAACAGTTAGTTTGAATCTATCAATTTTTTAAGGTTAGATTAATTGAAGAGGAGTAACTAAAACAAAGGAGTGATTTTGGTTTTATGGGTCACCACATAAATAACCTGGATGTTCAGAAAAAACACAGCAAGGATGGTATATGAGAGAAGGCGGCAAGAACTGGTCGTGGTTCTCTCAGAGAAGGAACACGGAGAAGGATCTGATGGCCGTCACCAAACTAGAAAGGCACTCACGTGACAGCAGGTTTGTTGTGTTCTCTGTGGTCTCAAGCAGAACCAGTATCAGCAGGTAGAAGCCATTCCAGGGGACCAGTTTCGGGGCTGTGTAAGAAAACCCTTTGTGGCAAATGCTATTCGTTCATGTATTCAAGACATTGGTGGAGAGCTTTTCTGTCGTCGGTGCTCCGCTAAGCGTAGAGTTCGAAGATTAAGTAAGACACGGTCCCTTCAGTGAGCGTGGGCAGTGACGAAGGAACCCGCGCAAACAATAACCTCGTGTTTTCAGTGCTACCGTAGAAGTATGAAGAGAATGTTATGAGAGCAAAGAGGAGGCAGCATTCTCTTCCGCGGGGAATTGGAGGGGGTGAGATTTCAGCCCAGTATTAAGCAACGGATTAATCAGTGTTTGCCAGGCAGCCATGCAGGGAATGGGATCTGGGGCAAAAAACCAGAGCTCTGTTTGATGAGCCTGTCAAGATATGTTTGGGACCAGATTGTTTAGGACCTTGTTTTGTAGGCAACGGGAAGCTCTTAAAGACATTTAGGAAAGGGAATAGTGTGTGTTTGGAGGGCGGCAACTCCAGCCACGGTGTGTGAGTCCGACCGGATTGGGGGGAGAGACTGGTGGCAGGATGGTAGTTGGGGGAGCGTCTGTTCTCAGGGGGGCAGATGATGACGGCCAAGGAGTTGAGTGTTAGTAGAGTGAGGGTTTGACCGCATAGCATGCATTCCTGTGGGGGACCTACAAGGTCTTGATGACAGATTGTTTCATTGGTTCAGAAGGTCGAGGAGAAGAAAGAATTGAGGGTGATTCACAAGTTGCTGGCTTGTGAAACTGGGGACCTGCTAATCCTGACCTTACCCCCAGGCGCCTTCTGATCATGGTTGTGGGGGACGGGAGCGGACACTTCCACCTGAGTGTCATCTCCCTGAGGGCAGGTACCATATCTGTTTCCTCACTTCCCTTTTCCCAGTGACGGACAAGGAATGCACGAACAAACGATTTGCCAACTCTCCCCAAGTGGCCTACTGCTTTGGTGGCAATTCTTAGACTTCTGTCTTTTGTATTTAATATGGGTTAAAATAAGGTTATTTTGTTAATATTGGTTATAATAAGATTAAAAATGGTATCGAATATTAAATTTTGAAGAAGTGGTCTCATTTGATCATTGAATAAACACTTACTATATGCCAGGCACCATTCTTGACTCTGGAGGAAACAAGAAAGACAAAAATCTACGCCCTCGCGGAGTTTTTATTCTAGCAAGGGAAGAGAGGCAATGAAAATAATCTGAGCGTGAAGCCTTGGAGGGTTTGAGCAGAATGACGTGCTCGGACTTAGATGGTCCCAGAATCACTTAGAGAACAGACTGAAGAGGAAGCAGGCGCGGAGGGAGGGAAACCCAGCAGGTGACTGTGGAAGAATCCAGGTGAGAGAGATGGGGGCTTGGAGCACCATGGCCACCGCGGAGGCCATGTAGAGGCAGGTTCTGGATAGCGTCTGAAGGTAGGTGTCACCGACAGATCAGCTGCCGGCCAGGGAGAGCAGGCTTGGGGACAACATCAGGGGCTCAGTTTGTGGACATGACATTTGAAATGCCCAACAGACATCCATGTGGAGATGCTAAGGGGACAGCCAGATCTACTCTTCTGAGGTTCAGGGGGAAGCCCAGGCTGAAGATATAAATTCAGTTCTGGGGGAACTTCTTAAGTGAGTGTAATTAATTTATGACTTGGACACCCGAGAAGGGAGAATGCCATACACAGCAGTGCTTTAGAATCAAGTGCCTTGGGAAGATTGCAGATCATGTTTTGTAGGCACAGAGACGTTATATCAGATAAACTGAGCTGCCAACTTGTACCCAAGTTAAAAGTTTGTGCATTTGAAAGGACAGTGCATTCTTAAGTCACGTATAACCCGTTATTTATCTTTGCTTTTTAGTTTTACTTTGAAAATAAAACATGCCTCTTAAGTCAATAAATTTAGTGAAATTGACATTTTAAGTGCAGCTGCCTTGACTCCAGACTTCCTTTCTTAGCTTGTTTTGCCCTTCTCGTTGGCGTTTGTTCACAGATTTCAAGTTTAACAATTGTACAGTATACTTAGGAAACAGTTCAGGGTTTATAGGACTTAATCCCTAACTTATGAATAAGATTGGGAGCTATAAGGCCTATTTAAGCATTTTTATAGCTAAACACTTCATAATTTATAGCCACTAATACTCTATTTAGCATTACTTAGAAGATCTGAATAGTATTTACTTCAGTAAGAAATTATGGAAAACAGCCATCTTGTTTGATATGAAATCAAGTTGTATGAAATGGGGATTTATTTGTTAGTTAATGAAATCTTTTCCGTTCCTTTTAATATTTAGCCTTACATACATGATGAAGGAGTATTTATAAGTGTACGTGTCGTGGAAAGCATTTGACCGTGTGTGGGGTTGGGCCACTTGTCTCATGCACCACCTGAAAAAGAGCCTGAGTTGGTGGAAAGGTAGAACTATATTCATTCTTGTTTTCTGAGAACCATTTATGGAGAAGCTATTGTTTCAGGCATTTCCTTTACTCTAATAGGTGTTAGATGCATGAAAATAGCATGGAAGGTAGTGGAGCACAGGAGAGTAAGTACTCCGGAGGGGAAATGGAATCATGGAATCATGGACTGTTGGGAGGCAGCCCCCACGTTCTACTCAGGCTCACATCATGGATGTACCGACGGGAGCTGGCACTCGAGTGACACTATGTGTCAAGGACAGGTCTAGCACCTTACACATCTTCATTCTGAACAACAGCCCTAAATTATCTCCATTTTGCACTTGGGGAAACAGATGGAGAGGTGTAACTTGCTCAAGTTCACACAGCTGAGTGGTGGAGCCAGGATTTGACCTAGGTAGGTATCACTCACTTTCTTGAGTACTTCCTTCCTGCCAGGCACTGTGCTGAATGTCTCACATACATTCGTCTGATGAATCCTTTTACCGAAGGTAAAATACACATTACATATTGTAAGCCCCCGCTTTCTACCTGAGGCTGCAGAAGCTTAGAGAGACAGTTACCTGGAATCACACCGTTAGTAAGTGACTGAGCCAAGACAGGAGCTCAAGGAGGACTCAGAGTCCGTGCTGCCGCATTGCTTCACTTAGGAAAGTCAGGAGATGGTGAGAGACACCTTGTGCTTATGTGTAATGACTAAGGCATGCCTGGTTACTTGATCAGGCAATTCACACTCCAGAAAAAGCAGCAGGTCAACATGAACTTACCTAAATATTTGCTTAATAATACTATGTAGGGTTACCGGATGACTCAGTCAGTTAAGCATCGAACTCTTAATTTCAGCTCAGATGATGATCTCAGGGTCATGAGATCAAGCCCCACATGGGGCTCAGTACCCAGCATGGAGCCTGCTTAAGATTCTTTTTTTCCTTCCCCTGCCCCTCCCCCGAATTAAAAAACAAAACAAAACAAAAAAGAGTAATATGTAAGTATAACATTCCCAGATGTTATATTAAGCCTAAAACAGTAATCCTCTGGGGCACAAAATGAGTTAATAATTACAATACAGTATTTTTCACTGTGCACAATTCCAGTTATTTACGTTACACCAATAATTAATCACATTGTTTTTTTTACTGTGTTTATTTAGATTTGAGCATATGTTACTTCGTAATTGATCCTAAGCCTTCATATTAAAAACAAATTAGTGAAAGCCTGATGAGCACATTCCTCTTTAACAGATATTTTAATGGGATTACTAAGTATTTCATTATCTGAAAGCACTTAATGCTCTATCAGCATGGGTTCTCCTAAGCAATGTTCACAAAATTAGTGAGAACAGAAATGAAATAAATTCCATCTGTGAAGATTTATCTTGCTGTCATTATTGGAGGGTACTTTTCTTAGGTTTTCTGCATTAAAACTCAGCATGATGTAACACAGCAAAAATATCAGACTATTCCTTTTTCCTCTAAGTCAATATGATGTGGTTTGAAAAAAAAGTTTCTTAGCAGAATTTTGCAAGCATTTTCTCATTAGCACTCTGAAAATTGCTGCTCAAAACTGCTGCATTCCATTAAAAAAAATCATGACACTGTTTCTTCTACCTATCTATTGATCACAGGTCAGTGATGAAAGGAAAAAAAAGCAGCTCATCTTTCCCTGCCTTTTGCACTCATGTCAGTATCTTTTAAAATTTGTTGTTGTTGTTGTTGTTGTAGAAAATTTAGAGAATGAGTTTTAGGAAAAAGAAAAAATGCTGTAATTCTTCTATTTAGTGATGACAGTTCTTAATATTTTGCATTTATTTGCCCAGACTTTTTTCCCCCTATTTATATAACTATCGGTAAAATAGATGCCTAGGTGATTTTAAAAATTAAAAACAGATTCATGCCATATTTAAATAGGTACAAAAGTATATCTTTCATGTATTTAAAAACTTTTTTAAAAAGATTTTATTTATTTATTTGTCAGAAAGAGAGAGAGAGTGCGCGCACAAGGTGGGGGAGCAGCAGGCTCCTGCTGACCAAGGAGCCTGATGTGGGACTCGATCCCAGGACCCTGGGATCATGACCTGAGCTGAAAGCAGATGTTAACCGGCTGAGCCACCCAGGCGTCCCGTTTAAAAACATTTTTATGTCAACAGATAATATCCCTGCAGCACTAATTTTTTTTAAAAAGTAGGCTCCATATCCAGAGTGGAGCTCAACCCGAAGCTTGATCTCACGACCCTGACATTGAGACCTGAGCTGAGATCAAGAGTCAGATACTCAGCAGACTGAGCCCCCCACGTGCCTCTCCCCAACACTTCTTTTTTTAAAGATTTTATTTATTTGTTTGACAGAGAGAGATCACAAGTAGGCAGGCAGAGAGAGAGAGGGGGAAGCAGGTTCCCCCCGAGCAGAGAGCCCAAGATGGGGCTTGATCCCAGGACCCTGAAATCATGACCTGAGCAGAAGAGAAGGCAGAGGCCCAATCCTCTGAGCCACCCAGATGCGCCACCCCCCACCCCCCGCCCAATGCCACTTTTATCAGTTTCATGTTCTGCTGTATTTCAGAGTCACAATTCTGCCTGTTCCACTGTCATCCAATGTGAGCAGGGGTGCTGTCCTGTTATACATTTTTTTGTGTTATGTTCAGGTATAATTATGTTGGGATGAATGGCATTTTCACTGGATGGAGGAATTTGCATTAATGACGAATATCTTGATTTAAATGTTATAACTCTGTATTCACCCCAGTTATTCAGAACACAGTTGAGACGGAAAAAGTAAACTTAATTTCATGAAAGCTGAAATAGATTAGTGTCATCAGTTCACCTTATTCGTAGGAGACCATCTCAGGGCTTTACCTGGGGCTCTTTTTCCCCCTCTAACTTTAATTAGGGCTCTAGAACTAAATTTCAGTTACCTGGGGAAATAATTAATGATATCTCTATTAAAATGACTTAGGTCAACTCATACTCTTAGAAGAGATGTTTATTTGATTAACGGTAAGGGGGGTGGAGAGAGACCTTTTATAATAGAGTGTGTGCCAGGCGCTTTTTGTTCCCACTTCACCAAAAGCCCACCAGGCGGGTATTGCGTGGTATCAGCGTATCTGTTTCTCTGCGCATTTCCTCACGTGCTGAAGAAACAACAGGAACCTCAAGTTGCTGCTAAGGCAAGTGAAACAACTGAGCTACTTCCCTCAGGAATGACCCGAAGCCCTTGTTTCTGGGATTCACGTGGAGGTACAGGTACAAGTCAAAGTGGAAAAAAGAACTTTTGATTTGGCCATGTGACTTTATCCGTGTGTTTGAAAATGGGTATATCTGATGTTCCAATAAATATCTGCCAGAAAAAAAAAAAGGAGTGAGGATAAAAGTACCCTGAGAAGCCCTTGCTCAAAAATGCCCTCCATCTATCTAGTTTCCTGTTCCAGTGCCTGCTCCGCTCCGCCCTGCTTGCCGACTCTTTTTTGCAGCTATTTCAAGATCTCATCTTAGAAGTAAATGTTTTGTAGTTTATTTTGGCATCCACCCTAGCATATTTTCTTTCTATCATTTCCATTTTTGTCCCTAACTTGTTTTCTCCTGCCTGGCTGGAACCGAGGTGGTGCGGCTCAGGGGGTCCTGAGCCTTGGCGTCAGACCTGGGGTTGACATCCTGACTCCGTCATTTACTGATAGCCCTGCTTCAGGCACGTGGGCTCACCTCGTGTGTGCCTCAGTTTCCACAACGGTCAAATGCAGAATCAACAGGACCAGTAATACAGAATATAACTCCCAGAGGCTTGTCGTGACGTTCAAAGGAGGAAAGTTGCAAAGAAAGTGGCAAGACTTACTTTTTTTTCTATATTTTTTTAATTTTTGAAATTTATATATAATTTTTTCACATTGTTTATTTCACATTTACTGAAGCACATACATTCTATTGCAATTTTGAATAGAATGCCTTATTAAACTATAATTTATTTAATTTCCCTCCTTTAATATGAAGTAATTGATTTTATACTAATATGAAGTAATTGACTCAGTGGCTTACAGTGCATCACGCCTCCGCCGCTCCCTCGCCCTGGTCCCCACCCTTCTCCCCCCGCACTTGAACACAGAACTGAAGAGAACGTTGGAACAGGCCATGCCTCTGCCAAGAGCCTTCCCATCCTCTGGTTCACTGGTCCACACCCACACCTGTTTCCTGTCTTCTCCTTCTAATAACACAAAAGAATAAAAACAGAGTCTGATCTGCTTACACGGAACAATTACCTCTTACCCAGAGCCTTTCTGGAAAATAATTCCTGCCGTTTGTGTCGCACCCCTGGCTTCCACGTCAGCTCATCCACTGAGGCTTTCACTTGAAGTGTTTTTCTGTGGGCTTATAACCTCTTCCATGCTCAGTGTTTTTGTGCTTTGCCCGGTATTTAGCGGTTAGTAATCGTGTGCTTTCGCCAGTGGTGTGGTTCTGACTGGCTGGTCTTTGATGCTTGCTTTGTGATGCTTTCTGGTATTGTCCGTTTTCCTTAGTGAAAATGCAGTTACTAAGTGAGGAGAGGCATCCTATTATACCTGCAAGTCAGATTTGTCAAAATGTTTGCTTAAATGAAAAGGTTTTTTGTTTTTTTTTCAAGCTTGTGTTTTCTTCATTGCTTTGGCATAAAAGATGATTCCCCGTGTAAGTAGTCACTGAGCATCTGTTTTGTGGAATGTAGGTTCTAGAGAGTTTGTCTTTAAACTAATGATGTCTTTTTTCAATTTTTGGGGGGGTACATGTTAGTTGAAACAGACTGAAGGTTGTATAGAGAGACAAGTAAGAACTTGTGCTTTTCAAAATACTGTAAGGCTTCCTACTAAACTTTTACTGTGGTAAAATAAACACAACTTGGAAAATTTACCATTTTAACCCTTTCTGAGTGTACATTTCAGTAGCATTAAGCACAGACATCACCACTGTCCATCTGTGGAAGCTTTTCACCATTCCAGACTGAAACCCCTCACCCGTTAAACTTAGTACTAACTCCCCACCTCAGCCCCCGCTTCTGTCTGTCTCTATGAACTGGACTACGCTAGGTACCCCGTGTCAGTAGAGTTGTGCTGTGTCCTTTTGTGCCTGGCTTAGCTCTCTCACCGTAGTGTCCTCAAGGTTCCCCACGCCACGCTGTAGCATGTGTCGGAATTTCCTTCCATTGTATGTACAGTTCACCCTTGAATAGCAAAGTTTGAATCGCATGGATCCACTTACGTGATTTTTTTTTTTTTTGGTAAATAACCTTACAGCACTGTAAAATGTATTTTCTGTCCCATATGATTTTCTTAATAACACTTCTCTCTAGCTTGCTTTACTGGAAGAGTACCATATGTAATACATGTACAAAATACATGTCAGTTGACTGTTATGTTATTGGTAAGGCTTCCCGTCAGCAATAGGCTATTAGGGGCACCTGGGTGGCTCAGCGGGTTAAAGCCTCTGCCTTCGGCTCAGGTCATGATCTTGGGGTCCTGGGATCGAGGCCCGCATCGGGCTCCCTGCTCAGTGGGGAGCCTGCTTCCTCCTCTCTCTCTGCCTGCCTCTCTGCCTACTTGTGATCTCTCTCTCTGTCAAATAAATAAATAAAATCTTTTTAAAAAAACAATAGGAAATTAGTGGTTAAGTTTTGGGGGAGTCAGACATTATGCATCCGTTCTCAACTATGCGTGTAGGACAGGGGTTGACACCTGTTACCCCTGCGGTGCCCAAGGCTCACTGTATATACCACATTTTGTTTCTCCATTCATCCACTGATGAACGTTTGTGTTGGTCCTCTGTTCAGTTCCTCTTCCTGCTTTAAAATCGGATTAATTGGGGTTTTTTGCTGTTGAATTTTAAGAGTTTTTAAATACATTTTGGGTATGAGCCCTTTATGAGATATACGATTTGCAGGTATTTTTCTCCCAGAAGCGGCCTTTTCATTTTGTTGATAGCCTCCTTTGATGTAGTACCACTTGTTTATCTTTATTTTCATTTTCTTTGCTTCTGGTGTCAAATCCTAGAAAATTATTGCTGATATTGACATTAAGGAGCTTACCCACCTGTGTTTTCTTCTAGGAGTTTTATGGTCTCACATCTTACAATTAAGTCTTTAATCCGTTTTGAGTTGATTTTTGTGTAGGGTACAAGATAGGGGTCCAGTTTCACCCTTTTGCATGGGGTCGTCCAGTTTTCCCAGTACATTCATTGAAGAGACTGTCCTTTTCCCATTGTATGTTCTTGGCTCCTTTGTTATAGATTAATTGACCCTCTATGCATGGGTTCATTTCTGGACTCTGTATTCTGTTCCACTGATCTATTTTTATGCCAGTACTGTACTGTTCTGATTTCTGTAACTTCGTAATATAATAATATGCTATTAAGGAAGCACTATTTCCTTCATTCTCAGGCAATTAAAAACATCAAAAGCATTTCAAAATTCTGTGATTATGAGCATGTTACCTTACTTAAAATTCATCTGGAAATAAGAAACAACTTGTATTATAAAGTAAGGTAGTGTGGACATTTTTGTTTTAATTGTACTTAATTTGGGTGTGAAGATGTCCCACACAAAGCTTAATAAGCTCAATAAGTATTTCTAATATCACAATTTTCTTTTTTAAAAAAGATTTTATTTATTTGAGAGAGAGAGCAAGTAAGAGAGAACATGAGAGGGGAGAAAGTCAGAGGGAGAAGCAGACTCCCCATGGAGCTGGGAGCCCAATGTGGGACTCCATCCTGGGACTCTGGGATCATGACCTGAGCTGAAGGCAGTTGCTTAACCAACTGAGCCACCCAGGTGCCCTAATATCACAATTTTCAAATAAGCCACAGCTGAGAGAGCAAAGATATGCCATTCTCTGGATAAAACCTCTTTTAATTAATTTTTCACATCTTTTAATTTCATTTACTTTTTTAATCCTTTTTTTAAAATTACTATGGAAAACATATTAGTGGCATTCAATCTGAATAAAGTAAAATGTGAAATTTCCTCCCTCTCCTTTCTTCCACCAATTCTAGCCCCCAAAAGTAAGCACTGAACGTTTGGTGTATCGCTTCCCAGAGCATGCAGGCATTGGGACAGCCAACTAGTTACATCTATGAGGAGGGAGAGAGTAAGGGAGGAGGAAGAGGAGAGAGAGGGAGAGGGTAAGAGAGCATGTAAGTGTGTTTGTGTGTGCACGCATGTGTATACACACATGAAGTTTCAAAGTAAAAAATAAAAGGGACCATGCCATGATAATGATAATGTTCTATCATATGGTTTCATTTCCACTTAATACAATATGTCCTTAACCTTTTCCTCGTCAGCATAGAGAATTCTGCCTCATTCTTTTTTTTTTTTTTTTTTAAGATTTATTTATTTGGGGGTGGGCAGAGGGAGAGGGAAAGAGCCTTATGCAGACTCTGTGCAGAGCACGGAGCCCAACGTGGGCCTTGATCTCAGTACCCTGAGATCACAACCTGAGCTGAAACCAAGGGTCGGATGCCCGACCAACTGTGCCATCTGGGCACCCCCCCTCCCGTTCTTTCCAGAAGCTTCATTCTATGTCACCGTTCAATTATAATCATCCCCCTGGTCACAGATATTACTATTGTTTTGGCATTGCAAGGACACTGCAGTGAAAACTCTTATATACATATTTTGCACACTTGAGCTAGGATATTTCTGTAGGATAGAGTCCTACAAATGTGATTGCTGATCCATTTGCCTATACACGTACTCATCATTTTAAGGCCATTTGGTACATTTTACCAAATTGCTATCTCAAATGCTTGTACCTATAAACCAAAAATATATCCCTTTAACACTAGACTTTGTGATTGTAAACAGCTTTTGCTAATCTAATGGGTAAAAAGTGGTATGTTATTATTTTATTGTACATGCCTGGATTGTTAGTGAGGTTGAACGTCTTTTCCTAGCTGTATTAGCTATTTATATGCTCCAGAGTGCCTTTTTTTTTAAAAGAGTGTTTGTCATAGTCTTATTGGTTTGTTTGGGGTTTTTTTTTTTTTTTAAGATTTTATTTATTTATTTGTCAGAGAGAGTGAACACACACAAGCAGGAGGAGCAGCAAGCAGAGGGAGAAGCAGGCTCCCCGCTGAGCAAGGAGCCCAATGAGGGACTCGATCCCAGGACCCTGGGATCATGGTCTGAGCTGAAGGCAGATGCTTAACCAACTGAGCCACCCAAGTGCCCATATTCTTATTGGTTTTTTTTTTCTTCTTTTCCTTTTTTTTTTTTTAATGTTCAGTTAGCCACTGTATAGTACATCATCAGTTTTTGATGTAGTGTTCAGTCATTCATTAGTTACATATAACGCCCGGTGCTCATCTTACTGGTTTTAATAACTTTATCTGTATTACTTCTCTGTACTATATAAGTTGGAAATTTTATTCCTTTTGTTCTTTTAATTTTGTGTGTAGTAACTTTTGCAAAAAAATTTTTTTTAAATTATTATGTAGTCAAATCTGTCAACTTTTTACAGCATCTGGGTGTGGTGTTGTGATTATAAAGACACTTCCAAATCCAAGATTATGAAAATATTCCCTCTACTTCTGTGTTTATTATGTTAAACTGTGAACACATTTGCAGCTTACCTTTGGGTAAGATACGAGGGCAGAGATCTATTTGTTTCAGTGTAGAGATTCACTTGTCTCAGGGAGGTTTACTGAATAATCTATCCTTTACTCATTATTTAGAAATCCCACCTTTATCGCATGCCTTCTGTGGGAGCGGGTTCTGTTTCACTGAGCTCTCCGCCCTGCTGGGGGCAGTTCTGTGCAGCGAGTTAGACCCCAGAGTACCATCTCTGGAGGGAGAGACCCTGCGTCAGACTTGCCGTCATGTACTGGCTTTGTGACCTCAGACAGTGATGCAGTCTTCCTCTGTCCCAGTTTTGTCATCTGTAAACTGGGCTGGTGCCCTCGCTACTTTGCAGGGTCGTGAGGTTTCAGGGTCAATGCCTATAAAGCATTTAGGCCAGAGCTGCTGGGCGCTGAGCCCTGGGAGAACAGTAGAGTGTTCGTGTTAATGGAACTACCGTAACCACGACCGCTGACCCTTCCTTCTGCGCTGTGCCATGTGAAAGGACCAAAACCTCTTTACTGTGCTTTACTTTTCTAAAGTTGAGCTTTGAAACCAGCTCTTCAAGTTTCAAAATGAAAGTTCCTTAAGAGTTTGCCTGTTACTGCGTTAAGTGTATGAGGTCAGTTTTGGGAGACTTGGTATCAACTTTCAGAGTTGCTTCGTTCCAGACGAATGTCCTGTGTTCAACATATAGTTTGATTTTACTGGGTGATCATTCTTGCTCTTGGTTTGTGCCTGGCAGTTTCCTGATAGGACACATATGTTTGGTTTTAGTTCTAATTTTGAGTGGTTTTGTTTTTTGCTTTCTGAAATGGTTTTTACCCTAGAGTCAGTGGCTCTATGTATATTTTCCTTCTGATTAATTTTTAGGATGTTTACAGTTAGTTTTAGGGTTTTTTCCCCCTCATAGTTACATATATAACTATGACTTGACATTCCCCTCTCCCTTTCATCACCCAATTTTTGATGAGCTATGTTACTCTTACTCATTTTTCGAAATGATTTTCTGTTAGGATTGTTTGTTTTATGGGCTAGAGCCCCATCCCCAGTGGCTTAACTAAACGGGGGACATCTTCCTCCGAGGTGGGCTTCAGGCTGGTTTCCTGGCCACCTAGTGTCCCAAGTCACCCTGGCCCTTGGTGCTCTGCCATCTGCTGTCCTCGGCTCCTGACTTTAGTGCTCAGGCTTGATTTTCGGTTATGTGATGGTTGGTCTACCATCCGCAGTCTGGACAGGAAGAAAACAAGGACAAGGAAGGGGGTGGCTGTGTTGGAGCAAAACTTCCTAGAAACCCTGCCTTAGGTCTTACTGGCCAGAGCTGTGTCCTGTGTCACCTCATCACCCCGGCTGTCATTCCCAGCTGGGAAAGTGAATGTTTTTAACTGGTCACGTTGTCTCCCTGAACGAAATCGGGGTTCTGTTAGTAGGGAAGAAAGGTAAAAGGAGATCAGGGAACCGATTTGTTATCTGGGCACAAGTCTGCTTTTACACTTTTTTTTTTTAAGGTTTTATTTATTTACTTGACAGAGAGAGATCGGATTACAGGTAGGCAGAGAGGCAGGCAAAGAGAGAGGGGGGAGCAGGCTCCCTGCTGAGCAGAGAGCCCATGGTGGGGCTTGATCCCAGGACCCTGAGATCATGACCTGAGCCAAAGGCAGAGGCTTAACCCACTGAGCCACCCAAGCACCCCTGCTTTTACACTTTATAAATGATACCATGCACTGTAAGTTGTAAAAAGTATCTCCTGACCCCTGTTATGGAAGATGAGGAAGTCAGACTCTTTAAATGACCATCTACCTTCCCTTTCTCCTCTGAAATTTCTCTTCTCTTCTTCTGAAATTTGTTAATTATGTTACTATTTCTCATATACAACGTTCTTTTGTAACATTTTTATTCTCTCATGTAATGACTCCAGTATCTGCCTCTGGTCCTTTTGCTGCAGTTTCTTCTTCACCCCTGGCATCTGTGTTACTCCTCTGTAAGTCTCTTCAGAATGGGCCCATGGGAACTATTCCACTTCCATCCTTGCGTGTTTTCCAGACACTGCCTGATGCTTTGGTACTAAAGTGACCGTTTGGGTATAAAGTTCTCCAGCCACACTTTCTTTGTATGATCATTGCTGGGCTGTTTTCTGAAGTGCAGTATCACCTGAAGTCTGAAGCCAGCTTGGTTTTTCCTTTATAGACGGCTGTAGCCTGATTTTTTTTTTCTTTTTCTTTTTCTTAATGGTCAGGAATTGGTGGTGGTGTTGTAGACACAACCCAGAGGCAGAGTGACCTCGCTGTGTCCTGATGTTCGTTCATCTCTGTCAGTTTGCTGTCAAACATAGGCCTCCCTTCCACATGACCCCATGACCAAGGGAACTTGCTGAATTTCTTGAGTTACCACTTGGAATACCTGCTCATCTCTGTCTGTTCCTTTCCTTCAGAAACCGCAGTCAGGATATGTTGGTTGTCCATTATCTTTGTCTGTAACTGTTATTTTCTCTGACCTTTTTTTCCCCCCATTTTATTTTCTCACTTTTTCAAGTTCATCTTCCACAGCCCCTGCCGTGTTTTCAGCAGGATCTTTGCTCCTTTTTGTGGCTCCCCAGTGTTACCATTTTTTTTTTAAGTGATGACTTGATTTTACTCATCCTTTCCTTCCTGAGCTCTGCTAGTTCGTTTTTTCCTAAACATTTAGTTGTATAAGTTCTTTTCTTTTTTTAGCTGTTTTATCTGTTTTCAGGTCTTATTTCACAAAGGCTTAAAAAATTACTTGTAACAAATTACCACCTATTCAGTGGCCTAAAAGAACCCAAGTTCATTATCTTACAGTTCTGGAGGTCAGGAGTCTGATGTGGGTCTCGCTGGGCTGAAATCACGTTGTCGGCACACCCGGGTCCTTTTCTGGAGGATCTGGAGGGTCTCCAGGAGAATCCCCCTTTCCTCACCCTTCCCAGCTTCTAGAGGCTGCCTGCATTCTGTGGCTCGGGGTCCCTTTCCTCCACCTTCAAAGCTAGCAGCAGTCCGTCAAGTCCTTCCCACATCACAGAGCCCTGACCTCCCACAGCCCCATCTCTGTCCAGTTCTCCCTTCTCTTGTGTCCTCCTCTCCATTTTAAAAAATATTTATTTATTTATTTGACAGGGAGAGAGTCAGAGAGTACACAAGCAGGGGGAGCTGCAGAGGGAGAGGTAGAAGCAGACTCACTGCTGAGCCGGGAGCCCAATGTGGGCTCCATCCCAGGACCCCAGGATCATGACCCGAGTTGAAGGCAGATGCTTAACCGACTGAGCCACCAGGCGCCCTCCTCCTCTCCATTTTTAAGAACCCTTGTGGTTGCATAGCCGCCCCCCGCCCTGGGTATTCTG
This sequence comes from Ailurus styani, assembly GCA_002007465.1. Lineage (NCBI taxonomy): Eukaryota > Metazoa > Chordata > Mammalia > Carnivora > Ailuridae > Ailurus > Ailurus styani. Next base: position 4,319,600 of record LNAC01000022.1, read on the forward strand.
GGCTACTCTGCCTCGCTTACTTGATTAGGAGCCTTATTTCTACAGCAGCCTTATTTCCTCTTTGCCATATGAGGTGACAGATCCACAGGGGTTAGGATGTGGACATGTTTGGGGATAGGAGTGGGGCATGATTCCGCCTACCACAGAGATAATTTTAAAATTAATGTTTTTGGCCATCGTTTTTTTTTTTACCTGGTCTGGCAAAATTATCTTGGAATATATTCTTTTTTATTTCCTGCTTACAGTCTCTCTCTCTCTCTCAGTAGTAATTTTTAGAACTAAATTTATGTTTGTTCATAAGTAAGAGGAGTTTTTCCACCACAGGCTGTTAGTGTGGGCTGGGGATTGGGGGGAAGAAAGCAAGGTAGCTGGTAGCTTGCGTTTAGGTCTGTTCATGGATGTTCTGTCCCAGGACAGGATTTGCTCTTCCCAGATCCTTAGGGAAGCCCCCTGTCAGTCAGGGTTGTGTTCGTGTGTGTGGATGCATAAGTGGGGGTGGGATTGAGTTTCACTTCTCTTCAGGTTCCTGGCCACCCCTTATTTCTCTTACCACAGTATTACTTCTACCTTACTTGTGTAATTCTTAAGAATAAGGGTGAGTTAATCGGTTTGTCGATTGTGGAATATTCCTAGGAGACAACGAAAATAATCGAACGGTCGGCATATTGATGATTCAGTGTGACTGCCCACTGCCTGCACCCTCTTAAAGAGGGTATGGGCCTTGCCTAGCAGTGGCGGTGTTTCAGGCCACCTGTCCCCTCGGCCTGCTGTGTGCCTTCACCCGCCACAGCCGCACAAGGACTCATCCGGAGATGGCCAGCCCGTGGTCCTACCAGCAACCTGGGGCCTGACTCAGAAAGTTTAACTCAGGCCGCTTTAAGCACGATGTATATTGTCTATTTTCAAATTTCTGGCTCAGCCAGTTACTGGTTGTGTCGTCTTAAGCAAATTGCTCGAGGTTCACTATGCCCGTTTCCTTTCTATGAAATATTTTAAGAATTAAAAAGTTAATCCACATAACGTCCTTATAACTGTCTAACTCATACTCAGAGCTCCATAAGTGGTAGCCATTATTATTACTCTATTAGAAATTTGGAATTAGGAAACTGAATGAGGAGAGGTACCAGTAGTAGAAACTAAAGCTGGCGTGACATGAGATAGAACAGTAGTTCTTAGTCCTTTATGGGGTCATCGCCCCCTGATGAGGGGTATGGACATAGGGTAGGGACAGTCCCCTGCCAAGAAGCATATATGCATATGTAACTTTCGCCAAGATCAAGGTTGAAAGCACCTCGTGCAGTGAATGAGGGGATGGGGCTGCGGCAAGTCGAAACCATATGTGAATCGGATCTATGAAAGCACAGAAACTCATCAAAGCAGAGAGAGCTGTTTCATAAACTTGGAGAATGGACTGACTGAGGAGAGAAGCGGAAGCCGTGACACAGTTCCGGGTCCAGCAATCCCTACCCCAAGATTCCTCGGGGATCCCTGCTTGTCTCCCCACCTCCCTGGCCACCTGCTGTGGACTTAACCAAGGAGGCCTGGGTCTCATGTCTTGCAACCAAATGAGCCAGATAAAAATCAATGATAAAGCTGATTTTTACATGATGAATTATTGCTGTGTCATTTCAGATTGTTTTTAGCCAACATTGTGAAGTTTTCCTGTGGGTGTGATTGTATCCACAGGCCCAGTGCTTTCAGAATAAAGTGAATAACCAGCTGTAGTGGCTTTCCAACTGCTGACTTCCTTTTTTGTAGGTTGAACCCTTTCCAGACATATCCTACTTTTTCCTATTCCCGTGTAAGGAAAAAGCAAGGAAGAGGTAACATCAACGTCTCTAGTAGAATTCTTTTTCATTTTGGGTCATCTTTTAAAATTTTTGAGCTGAAAATGAGGCAGAACTCTGCAAGATTTTATAGGTAGAAAGGATTCTAAAGATTTTCGGGTCCCCCTGCTCCTTTCGAAGTAAAGGAAAGTGGACCCAGTATCATGTTGCCTCCTCTGTCTCATTTAGTTCTCGAGACAACCTTTATGTGGTCTGACACCCTTCCCTTTTCCCTGCACAGATGAGGAAACGGGCATAGAGAGATGAACTCCTTGCCCACAATCAAATATGCAGCAAGTGATAGAGCTCGGTTTTAGAACCTCCGTCTTTCTGACAACAAAGCACAGTTATAATGCCTCCATGGTCTCTAAACCTCAGGCTAGAGTTGAAGCTTTGCATTTCTTTCCCTCAGTATGGTCTTTCAACGTTTCTTCTAGAAAAGAAGACTGCAGATGTGCATTCTGCACTTTTTTTTTAATCCGTGCACCAGAAGGATCATGCATGTGTTCATCTAGCCTTCAAAGCAGTGTAGGATCAACCAGCTTCTAAGCTGCAACTTCTGTTGGATATTTAGCCAACCTTTCCATACAGAGGCCTTCCGTGGAACCACAGCTTGGCGGTGCTGGGAAGGATAGGCAGAGACTGCTGGGGTAGCAGTTGTCCAGTTTGAGCATTAGCATAAACAATATTTGCCTACTGAGTACTTGCAGGATGAAGGAGTGGTTAAGAGCGCTGACTCTGGAAGTAGACTGCCTGAGTGTGTCTGAACTCTTCTGTGTAATACTGAGTGACCTTGGGCAGAACCTACTACTTCTCGTCTCCATTTCCTTATCGGTACTATGAGAGGTACAAAATACATTGGATTGTTGCGAGGATTAAATGTGATCATGTATATAACCCGCTTAGCTCAGGGCCTGGCTTGGTAGTGCTCAGTAAATGTTGGCTATTTTTATAACACTTATGAAATGGGGAAGAGAAACATCAAAAGAGGTAATAACATCAGTTTCTTACTAGAATTTTTTTATTTTAGTTAATCTTTTTAAGTTTTTGAACTGAAAACAAGTTTTAACTTTATAGGCTTTTATAGCTGGGAAGGATTACTATCCTTGAAAATGGTAACTCCAGCGTTTAACTGACAAGACCAGTTTTTAAAACTACAATCATTTTGAGTGTCTGAGTATAAAATACTTGTTTTCAAAATGCAGGAAATGTATATATATTTTTTGACTATAATGAAGAAAGGTAGAAATACATTCTTGTTCCAAGTTGTTTTGTCGCTAAACCATTAAATAATATGATGGTTTTCCTTTTCCTCAGCAGAGGAGAGAAGCTTCAGTCCCTAGATCTTCTAGGACTATAAAAAGCTTATAGTTGGTTGTTGTTGTTGTTTTTTTTTTTAGTGCCTTCTTTTACTGCATTCCAGTGAAGGAACTAGCAGATGAGTACTATTTTTATTTTATTTATAACAATATACCAATATTTAACTTTGAACAATAACTCAGTTCTTTTCTGGTTCAGTACCCAGATGAATAATTGTCAAATGTATTTGTTCTTGTAGACTATAGGATTTGTTCTAGGGCCATATTGATTTTTCAAGTNTGACTTTTCTGGTTCAGTACCCAGATGAATAATTTTCAAATGTATTTGTTCTTGTAGACTATAGGATTTGTTCTAGGGCCATATTGATTTTTCAAGTTACCTAGACATTTCCGTGCACAATGGAAGTGTTAGTTTGGACAGATACTACCAACTAATGTATAAATTCTACCTCATTTATACACCAACTAATGTACCTCATTAGTTAGTTTGCACAGTGTACTACCAACTAATATATAAATTGTACCTCATTTATACACCAACTAATGTATAAATTGTACCTCATTTGTACATGTGTACACCTCATTACTGTACGGTGTGCATCTTCTATAAACTTATGAAATACAGTAACGTGCAGTTTATTATTAGGTGATTATTTGGGGCAGAGTTACGCATAAATTTGACAGGATCGCATTTGTGAGTACAAAATATAAACATGCATTTAGGGTTATAATAGGTTGCCCTAGAAAGGAACGTAGAGATTAGTCTAGACTAGTGCCTCATTAAATAGAAAATTGAGGCACAATTAGTTATTTGCATGAGTTACATAGATTAATTATGATAATTTCTCCTTACCAAAAAGTTTATATGACATGACTTCTCTTGCAATTTGATTAAAAATCCAAAAATAAGACTATCTGGTATTTGTAAAAGAAAGACCGAATCCTGTTTTTATGATAAAGCTGGATTAGGGTTTCAATAATGAATATTAAACTCATAGTTAATGTTATATCCAGGAATTTTCTGCAATATCTGCAATTGAGTTGTCCATCTATTACATTTAGACTACTTAAAAAAAATTTTTTAAAAAGATTTTATTTGAGAGAGAGAGGGAGCACATGGGGGGAAGGGGTAGAGGGAGAAAGAGAAGCAGACTCCCTTCTGAGTAGGGAGCCCGATTTGGGGCTCAATTCTAGGACCCTGAGATCATGACCTGAACCTAAGGCAGATGCTTAACCAACTGAGCCACCCAGGTGCCCCACGTTTAGACTACTTTTAAATATAAAGTAATATCTAAAGCAGTGAACTAATAGTTCACTAATTGCAAATAAATAGTATATGCATTTTCAAAGAAAAATTGTATTCAAAGGTTTTTTTCCTTCCCCTAGTAGTTGAAGATACTGTTAAAGATTTGCAGTCTGTTACAAGCTTGATTGGTTAGAATCACACTGTATTATTTAAAATTCAGTTTTAATAGTGTTACAGCAATCAAATGGGGAGAAACCAAAAGAATTATTAAAACTGTTTCGAAGCTCAAGACCAGAAGCGATAATTAATATTGGACTAAGTTTCCAATCCTTCCCTTTGGCCTGGAACATTCTTTTATTTTATTTTTTATTAGAGAGAGCATGAGAGAGTGGAGGGAGGGTCTGAGGGAGAAAGAGAGAATCCCAAGCAGACTCTGTGCTGAGTGCTGAGCCTAACGTGGGGAGCGACCTGAGCTAAAATCAAGAGTCAGACGCTCAACCGACTGAACCATCCAGGCGCCGCAGTCTGAAACATTCTTAATCCTTTGTCTTCACCTGTCTGACAGTTACTTATCCTTCAGAGCCCTGCTTTTGTCTCAGTGAAACCTCCCTTAAACCAGGTCTCATGTTAAATACTGTTAGCATTTTGCATTCCTCTTACATATCTCTAGTTCATCTGGATTGTAATAATGTGATTACTGTGTTCCCCACTGAACAATGCATTCTACCAGGTTAGGAATCAAATGTATCTTTTTGCTGTTATATTCCTCATGTCAAACATCATGCTAGATACGTAGACATCCTCAATAAGTAGTTATTGACTGATGGATGAATGGATTCTTGTTTAGGATGCTAAGAGATACTGAGAAGAATCGATTTGCTACTTCACATAGGGCTTCACGTCATGTTACCTGCTATGAGGTCACCATGGGTAAAGGCTTTGTTTGAGTTTGCAAGCCGAGAAATTTAACTTTACCATTTTGATTATTAGATTTATTGGCACTAGCAAATAAACTTGCAAGATGCTAATTTATATGTCAGAATACAATTTTTAAATTTACAGTAGGAAAGGTACCTAGGGAACTGAAACTTGTGGTCTGTACAGATGTAGCCCAATCAGTAATCACTGAATAACCTTATCCTTCTCTACATTTCCTTGCCTAGCCTGCCAAGATGGTGCACTGCCTCACCAGGACTGGGTTTAAATGAGCAAGAATAAATTTTTATTTCAGGGGCTTATTTCCCCAACATAACCTAGCATTATCCTGATTGATAAATCAGGAACTTTCTCTTGGTTTGTAAATTTCCATTTAGAGAAATGAATTACAAATATGGAGGTTGTCTCTTGGAAAGAATCTCCATATTTGAATCTTATTTGTTTCTTTAAGCTTGAACTGCCTAAAAGAATAGCTATGCTTTATATAAAAATTATGAGGATAAGAGTTAACAGATGAAAATTTAAAACACTTAAGTAATATCCATTAACTGGGATCTTGGAGCACTTTAGAAATATCATTTATGATTCTTAGTGAATCACAAGGTTGGAATGACTCCATTCATCATAATATTTTTGGTATCTTATTGGTAAATATGGAAAATCCAGGTTGAAAGGAACAACTTCCATAAATAAGATATTAGAAATCTTCTGGGTTTTTTTCCACATTCCTTCAGCTTACATATTCTATAATTCTTTTAGCAGCAGTTTGTGCAATAAAATGGATTTCTTATAGGGTAATTTTTTTTTTAAGTTTTAGTTATTTTAGAGCGAGTGACTGGGGGTGGTGGTGAAGAGAGAGGGAGAGAGACAGACTCCAGCAGACTCTCACTGAGCAGGAGTCCAGTGTGGGGCTCAGTCTCACGACCCTGAGATCATAACCTGAGCCGAAATCAAGAGTCAGGTGCTTAACCGACTCAGCCATACACGCACCCCAGGGTAATTTTTTTCATAAGGTATTTTTCAACAGAATTATATTTGAGTACTTGAATTCTCATTTTCTTTGAGATAGGCTTCACACAGATGTGTAAGTCTTATATCTTGTTTTCAGAATTTTCCCATCCACAACAGAGGCTGCCAGCTATTCACCAAAACACGTTTCCTTTTTTTGGTCACATCTTCCCTTGCAGTTATGCGTGTCCTGTGACTGAGTGGAATTCCGGTGGAATTTCTGAGGACTAGCCGTTTCCAGGGCTAGCTCCTAAAAGCCCTCCCACGTGTGAGTCTCGATTTTCTGCCCCCTTTTTGCGGTCTGGCAATCTGTGCTAAGGCAACCTGGAAGTCATGTGTTGAAGAGGGAAGAGTCTCTGTCAAATGGGCCACTGAATGCCCTGCCTGGAGCAGAGGCCCCCTCCCTCCACCCAGAAGCATTTGCATCGGACTGACGTGTGAATAACAAATAAACTTCTCTTGTGTTCAGCCACTGAAAGTTTGGAGTTTATTTGTTATTGCAAGTTGCATTACCATAAGACAACATTTAATAGCTAATATAGCAATTCCAGAGTAAATATTTAAGTTGTCAAGAATGATTAACTTATGCCTTAATTTGTAACGCGTTCGCTGCGGAAGAAACAACAGTTTCATTTAAAATAGTCTGTGGAGTCTCCGTCTGATTTTCATTATTCCAGAGAGCTTGGCGCTTCCCTGAAAGAGCCAACCAACGGCGCCTCTGATTAAGTAGGCCCTCTGTTTATCCTCCTTCCTCCCCCACCATTTTATAAGGTCACAGTCTGTGTTTACAAATCCAGGGAGCATTTACTCTTATTTAGAAGTGCAGGAGGAGAGAGAGAAGGGGTACATTTAAAATGTCAACACAGAAGCAGTCTTTCTGTGACTGGCCGGGATCCTGACTGGTCACTTTTCTAAAACGCGTTTGCTGCCTTGAGAAACTTACCAACACGTAAAAGCTCCTCGGGGTTCAACCCTCCACTCAGCGCCAGAGCCAGAAATCTAGTTGTTCTTGACTCGTCTCTCTCCTCACCATTCCCACCCCCTCGAGGTCGGTTCAGTCTCCTGAATATATTTTGAACCTGACACCCACCTCATTCTCACATCGGTCTCTGCTAAAGGTCCCCTGCACTCAGCTGTCTCCTAACCAGCCTCCTGAGCTTCGGTCTTAATGCTTTCCTGACATAGCCAGAACTCCCTTTCTAAAGTGCAGAAGTCAGCAGCTCATGCCTCCACTTTGAAATGCTGCGGTGACTCACCCTTGCTTTGGGGATAAACCCTAAACGTCTTGAGGTGGCCTGCAAGGTCCCGAATCGTCAGCCGTTACTTCTCCTACCCGTTACTTTCTGTCCCTTTACCTGCACTGTCTTTTCTGTGCTCCAGCCTCACCAAACTTCTCTTTAAACACATCTTACTCTTTTTAAGCCTCTCAGGCTTTTTTTTTTTTTAAGATTTTATTTATTTGACACACAGAGAGAGATCACAAGTAGGCAGAGAGGAAGGCAGAGAGAGAGAGATGAGGAAGCAGGCTCCCTGCTGAGCAGAGAGCCCAATGCGGGCCTCGATCCCAGGACCCTGAGATCATGACCTGAGCCGAAGGCAGAGGCTTTAACCCACTGAGCCACCCAGGCGCCCATCCTCTCAGGCTTTGTTCCTGCTATGGCTTCTGTGTGGAACACTGCTCTTTTTCTGACTCCTCCTTCATCACCTGGATAATTCCTACCCAGCCTTGGGTTCTCAACTTAGATTTTACCTCTTGGATGGCATCTTCTGAACCTTGAGGGCTGGGTTAACTGCACTCTATTTGTACTCTGAGAATCACCCTGCATTTCCTCGGTTCCGGTAGCTCCGGGGCTGTGTTTTCCTGTTTACTTATCCATCTCTCCTGCGGGGCCGCCTGGAGAATCTCAGGCCGTGATCATGTTGGTCACCATCATCCTCAGCCCATAACACATTGCCTCGCCTGGTAAGCACTTGTTGGATAAATGAATAATAGGGTGTGTGAGAACCCAGTCGTGTTCAGATTTGTCTGTGGAGTAATATTTGAGGATGTACTACGGAAGACGAAGTCAGTGCCAGAATAGCTTTCCAAATCTTAGGGAATATTGGGAAATGCTAAAGACCATCTGCAACAGAAATAATTGAATTCTGGATCTATCTTGAAGGTTGAACTAATAGGATTTGCTGATGGGTGTGAATGACTCCATTCTTCTAAATTATATTGCCGTGGTGAACTTGTTGGCGGACTGCTCGGCCAAGGTCATGGTGAGGATTAGATGGCACGCACATAGAGTTCCTGTCTAGCCTGGCGCTTGGCATTTTGTCAGTACTCAGTAAACACTCGTCTTCCTCTCTGTGAGTGACTCTTGTTTAGAGGAGAAAGCCGGTGCCGTGGGCTGTGCCGCGAGTGGAGGTGGCGGCCGGCCCCTGCTGCCTGGCCCGCCCCGGCCGCAGCCCCGCGGGCCTTCCTGGCACATCCCTCGGTGGTCCCAGCAGGCCCGCTGCCGGCCGCTCCTCTGCCGGCTCTCCAGTGCCGTCTCGTTCAGACTTCGGGACTGTCAGGCCTCGTCCTTTCCCTCCATGGGAAGCTGCTCTTTTCTTTCTTTTTTTTTTTTTTTTAAGATTTTATTTACTTATTTGACAGAGAGAAGAGATTACAAGTAGGCAGAGAGGCAGGCAGAGAGAGAGGAGGAAGCAGGCTCCCGGCTGAGCAGGGAGGCCAATGTGGGGCTCGATCCCAGGACCCTGAGATCATGGCCTGAGCCTAAAGCAGAGGCTTTAACCCACTGAGCCACCCAGGCGCCCCTGCTCTTTTCTTTCTCGCCTGTAGCAATGTATGTTTTGTCTCCACTTCGGTGAATGCTGCTGTTTAGCACCAGGCTCTTTTCTCCTCCTGTGATCTGAATGTAGGTAACGTGGCATACGGAGTTAAGAGCATTTACTCTGTGGTCAGACTGCTGAGCTTGGATTGTGGCACTACCTCCCCTGGCCTCTGGAACCTTGGGCAAGTTCCTGAACCCCTCCGGTCCTCATTTCTGCCGTATGTAGATTGGGAGTCGTGAGGTGGAAGGGGTACGTCTTCTGATACAAGTGGAACAGGGCCTACCACCGAAAAATCCCCAAATAACTGTCAGCCATCATCAGTCACAGTGGGGCCCGGCGACCTCAGGCACTCTTCTGTCACTCTTGGTATCGCTTTGGGCTGAGGCTGCGCTCTGCACCCTCTCCTGTCACCTTCTCATCATGCTTTCCCTCGGGTGTCTCCCAGGAACTCAGACTCAGCATTCGAAGCTAAGCTTATCAGCTTTTCCCTATGACAGGGTGCTTTGGCTACAAGTAGCAGAAAACCCAAATAAAAGTGACCTAAACAGCAAGGGAAGTTCTTTCTCTCTTGTAACAAAAAGTCTAGAGGTAGGATGGGTCCAAGGTTGCATAATCCCATTGCTCAGTCACGTCCTCAAGGACTCAGGTCCTTCCCGTTCCCTCGCCTTTTTGACTTGTCCTCTTAGGCTGGCTCCCCTCATGTTACTATGACGATTCGGGCACTGTGTGCATATGACAGCATTCTAAGAGGACTTCCCCCTCATCTTCACTCAGATCAAGGGAACTCTCCTAATCTGATTGCTGACAAGGGAACTAGAATTCCCAGTTTTAGTTAGACTAACCAAGATCCGTCCTGGGGAGAAGATTCCATTCCCTGAGCAAATGACTGGGAGTGAGTTGGGAGGAGAGTGAAGTCCTGAGCAGAAGCAGGGCTCTGCTGGCCAAGAACGGGGACTTGGGGGGTGAATTTGGGTAGAGAATATACCGTGTCTGCTACAGAGTTCGAAATATTTTGCGATGAGTAGGAAAGAGATCTAAAAATGAATTGGGAGTCACGTTGAAGTCAGAAAAGCTGGATGGGAGTAGGTAGAAGATCAAGGCAGACTGAGGAGTGGTGCTGGAGCATGGAGGATGGATGTGGCATCCATGGAGGCTGGAGCTGTGGCATCCTCACCGGCTGGACGTAGGGACCGGGAAGAAGAGCCTCACTTAGTTTCCAGTTTCTTCTTGGCTAATCAGGTAGTCATTCACAGAGATGATGGAGACTAGAGGCCAAGTAGTTTTGATGGACAGGGATTTAATTGAGTTTTTTAAATTATTATTTCCCTTTTTGGGGTTTGAACTCACGACCCTGAGATCAAGACCTGAGTTGTGATCAAGAGTCAGATGCTAACCAACTGAGCCACCCAGGTCCCCTAATTGCGTTGTTTTAAATAGACTGAGTTTGAAGTGCCTGTGAGACATCATCATGGAAATAGTCCATAGGCAGTTGGAAGAAATGTCTGATTTGAAATGTATTTCAGAATGCTGCTCTTCAGCTCTCAAAGGTTCTGCCCTTCTCCTGTCCTCCATTCTGATGTGATCTCTCAGTCTCCTTCCAGCCACTGTTGTCCTTTCTGTCCATTTTGTTCAGGTGCCGTCTTTCTCTTCGTAAGGAACCCTCTGTCTGGGTAAAGCCATTGCTTCTATCACTATCTGTGTGCCAAGGTTTCAGTGGAATGCTGAGAGTCAGGGAACCATCACCCATGAAAGTTAATTTCAGGGCACCTGGCTGGCTCAGTCAGAAGAACATGTGAGTCTTGATCTTGGGGTTATGATTTATGGCCCCACATTGGATGTAGAGATTACGTAAATAAATAAACAAGCAAACAAACTTTAAAAATTTTAATTTCAATTTTATAAAACAAAATAATTTACTGGATCTACTTTCTAAAAGTCCATAAAAATTATTAAACTACCAAAAAAACCCAAACACATCTCCCAAACCAAAGTATTTCCATCCCCAAGCCCAGGAAATTGTGATGCATGGTCAGAGTTCTTTAAAGTTATATTAAAAGTATAGATTTAATCTGATAGTTCCCCAGAATTATAAACCTGAAAACTAGTAATCAGAAATATCTGTTTTCAACATGCTCTTTAGACCTCAATTACCCAGGAAAATCCCTTCTTCCATTGTGACTGAGGATGCCCAACTGCCAACATACCTTTACCAAACTGAGAACTCTGAACTTCTTGTCTTTATATCCTGCCTTCTGCTTTTCTCGAGGACAGCTCCCCAGCCCTTCCTCTTCCACCTCATGTCTGGGCCCTCTTCTGTCCAGCTTCCTTACCCTTCAGATGCAATCTGCATCACACTAGTCCCTACTGGTCACTACATTCACCATTCTGCCACTTTCCCGAACTGTTTGCAAACACCTTCAGCCAGGTCTATCTCCTGACCATTTCCTGGTCATACTTTTCCGCTCACCTGTACATCACTGGCCTTTCTTTGTCCCACTTGTTCTGCATCACCCTCAGTCTCCCCTTAGCCCATTCTCATTGCCGCTAGGTCAAGAGGAAGCATTAACTAGTTTCCGCCTGCCTCTGGGGCAGCTTGACCACTGTGAATTTGTTTTGCAAATACTACATAGATATCAGTTTACCTGACAATTATAGCTGGACCTCTTCTATTAAAATAACATGAAAGGTCAGGGCACTGGCTGGCTCAGTCCGAAGAGTATGTGATTCTTGATCTCAGAGTTGTGAGTTCAAGCTCCATGTTAGGTGTAGAGGTTACTTTAAAAAAAAAATTAGAAAAGATAACATTGAAAGATCTACCCAAATATTAGTAGTTGTTATTTCTGCTGAGCACAGAAATACAGCATGAATACTTCTTATTTTAAAAACAGCCCTAGTAAGGGCGCCTGGGTGGCTCAGTAGGTTAAGCGTCTGACTTTTGGTTTCAGGTCAGGTCATGATCTCAGGGTCATGAGATGGAAGCCCAAGTCAGGCTCCATGCTCAGCAGGGCGTTTGCTTGGGATTCTCCCTCTCCCACGCCCCATGCACATGCATGCTCTCTTTCTCTCTCTCAAATAAATAAATAAATCTTTAAAAATAAAAAAGTAAATACAAACAGCCCTAGAAGAGTATGGAGAAGCAGGTACTCTCATTGAGGGGCAATTTAGAAATCTTTCAGAATCCACCCTAACTATAAATATGTGTATTTGTATGTATATACATATACATGCACACATTTGCATATATACATAAGAGGTATAACGTTTACATATATCTAATTTCTCAGGATATATAGGAAATTGATAGGATTGGTCAGAGTTAGAGGAAGGCACCGGAGGTTGTGGGATAGGGTGTGAAGGAAACGTCCATTGCATTTCTTTGTGTGCCTTTTGAATCGTGATGATTGATGGGTTACTCACTTGAAAATTTTTTCAACGTATTATTCTGTGCCCAGCAATTTTACTTGAGGGAATTTCCTCTAGACAAACATTTGTATATGTGTCAGCAAACTTGTATGTAAGATGATGTTAACGACAGCGTGTTTATAGTAACGAGAGTAACGACAAAACTAAGAGCAACCTAAACGTTCATCAGCATGAGTGGCCCGTCAGTTATGACATATGTGTACTGTTGTTTAGAAAAATGAGGTATGCAGATACTCTAACATGGAAAGATTGCCGAATTAGGTTAGGATGAGTGAGGCTTCAGTCACAAACAACCCCCAGGTCTCTGCAGCTTAATGTAATAAGGGCTTATGTCTCACTCAAAATCTGTGGGTCCGGGAGACTCTGCTGGCAGCCCGTGAGCACTCAGGCTGCTCTGATCTGTGGCTCTGCCATCTCAAACAGAGCTTCCTCGGTCCCCACGATGGTGTGCATGCCGGCTTTTCTGTGCTTTGGCTCAGGAGTATTAACGTCTCATGGCTACTGGCCAGAACTAATGATGCGGCCCCGCCTAACCACAAGAAGGGGTTAAAATGGGGAAGAAGAGATGGAATGTTTGGGGTCACAACTGTGTCTTTGCCATGTACAGACACGGAGCATGGGCACGTAAAGGTTTCTGGAAGGATATAGAAGTGATGAACAGTAGAAACCTTTGGAGAGTGGGATGAAGGCTTAGCCTTCAGAAATACTGAAAATATTTCTACCATTTTTAATATTTTCAACCCAACAATAAAATATTTAACCTGTTTTCAGTGCTGTAGTTTATAGTAGAATTCATGTACATTAACTTTTGTGGGGTCTTTTTTTTCAGTCTGGTTTAGATGGACTCTGAGGTCTTTGACGGATGGGTATATGAGATGTACAGAACAGAGAGAATTGCAAAATCCACCTCCGTTTGTCCTTCCTTATGTTACTTTGTTAGGCTTTGTATGTGGCCAGTGTTGTAAAATGGGAAATGCCATTCACCATTTATCCTGTACTGCTCCTTTCCTGAATATGCAGGCAGAGAAATAAGTAATTCATTCATAGCGAGCAAGGAACTGACTAGCGTTGCCTTGGAAAGCCAAACACCCAGTGAGCTATAAAAAATGCACTAACAGATGACATAATACTTACCCTTAAGAGAAATATTTTAAAAGTGTATTAGTCTCTTTAGGCATTCAAAATAGGAAGGTTCGATTTAACAGGTTAATGCACTCTTTCTACAAAGCCAGATATTAATCATTTACAAATGGGGTATAAAATACACATTTAAACTAACTGAACAAGTAAACAGCATATAACATCCTTCGGTGTGGTGGCATAAGATTATTTTTATAATCATGCTCTCCCATCTCTCATCAAACTCTCAGAGGACAACTTAATCCCTGAGGTTACATACGGTCTGAAAAGAGCGATGTGGTTTGAGCTCTTGTATCTCAGGGAGTCTCTAGAACCTGAACAGAGAGCACGCAGCCTCCCAGACAGCTCTTGCAGGCCCAGGCCCAAGGTCAGCGGTTCTTCCCAGCCCACCGCCAACCTTGGCGTCCTGATGGGCTGCCCTGACCAGGGTTAGACTCGGCCTTCTGTGTCAGCCTTCAAGTTTGTGCTTTTTCTTCCAAAGAATTCTTTCAGTTTTGACGTTACCTCTTTATGTTTTATGTGTAAACATGACCTCCTTTTGATGGTCTTGTTGCTTTATCAGTCGTCTCTGCCAGTAGCTCAGCTCCTCATCAGTTTTGGCTCCCAAACCAGCCTCGGTTTGTGAGAGACTCACCCCTCGGAGCCCACCCCAGTTAGAGCTCTTTTGGTCTTCATTTCTCTGGACCTGCCTTCACCGTGATACTCTGTTCACTGTGACTGCTACATTCGGAAAAGATGTGTCTTTTCCAGACAAAAATGTTGTTTTGCCTAGGATGAGGGATTAAGTTAAATTGGATTAAAAATAATACAAATTTTATTTTCCTAGTGTAGCTAATAGGGCTAAACTATAAATTTAAAACAGGCCTTATTAAAAATTTAGATGACTGTAAACCTGACAAGTAATGAAAATAAATGCTTACACTTTCTGAGGTTTTTATGCACTTCTGGATTAGAGTTGCCAAACTATCCTGACAGATTATTTTGTAACATGCTCCCACTGTGGGTGACTGATGTCCAGCCTGTGTCACACACAACCTCACCATGAGAATTTAGCAGCATCCACAGCGGTCTGTGCTTTGTCGAACAAGATGAGTTCACAAGATCTCCCCCTTGGCTGTCACCGTGACGTCGGATTACCATAAAAGTTTCTAAACATTCTCTATTTCTGTACTTCCCACAGACTAAGCAACCAGCAATGTGCAGACTGGAGCACTCGGAGTAACAGTGTTTAGTTTTTTTATAAAAAAATAGAGGGGCGCTTGAAATATTAAATATTAAATAGCAACAACAAATTAAACCGTTTAAAAGGGTAATTGTGGAGATGACCCAGTAGAGCATCTGATTAATTGATAAGTAAGTTGTAGAGACAGCAATCAGCTACAACCTCCTGTGGAGGGAGGGAGAGCCTTCAGGCTAGAGAAGCCACGGAGAGCCTCACAGAGATGGTGGGACTTGAAATACTTCTTAAAAGATGTTCAGATGCTTGAAAATAGAAATTGAGGGCACCTGGGTGGCTCAGTGGGTTAAAGCCTCTGCCTTCGGCTCAGGTCATGATCTCAGGGTCCTGGGATCAAGGCCCGCATCGCGCTCTCTGCTCGGCGGAGAGCCTGCTTCCTCCTCTCTCTCTGCCTGCCTCTCTGCCTACTTGTGATCTCTCTCTCTGTCAAATAAATAAATAAAATCTTTAAAAAAAATAGAAATTGAATCGATTTTTATGAGTAATTGTAGTATCTTGATTAACTAGTTGATGAATTGTTCTAGAAGCCAAAAAGTAAACTTGAACAGTAGACTGATTAGTAATGTGTAAATACTGATTTTACCAGATAAATCTTAAGGGAAGCCTTTAAATGCCCTTTGCTGGGGCTCTTTTCTTAAAAATTAAAGAAATTAAAAACAGGAGTCTTTGTTCTTCTGAATCGTAACAAGTTTCTTCGCTACTACTGTGTCTGAACCGGCTTCTTTGTAAGTAGCAATACTCAGGAAGGTTCCTTTAAAGAGCTCTGTTTTGCAGATGTTGTTTTGTAACATGGGTTTAATCCTCGCCAGCTCAGTCTTCCTTTTTTATTTATCCTGCCTGCAGTTGGTATTGCATCACTTCCTTTGCAAGAGAATTCAGTCGGAATCCTAGGGCAGGGTTGTTCTTTTTTTTTTCTTTTTTTTTTTCATTGTTTTGCACAATGTCTATTACCTGTTGATGGTATCAGAACTTTCGATTAGTCATCACCAGAAATTATTATTACACCTGTCAGCTGGTCATGTGGTGAGCTGTATGTAAGTGACAGATGTATATGTGTATGTATTTCCCCCCCAGAACAGGTTATCTTTAAACATGAGTCCCGTTTAAAAATTGGATAATGTCCCTTAAAAATCCACTCTCTCTAGCTTCTCTTGAAAAATGAAAAGTTCTGGCAGAACTTGGTACACATTTCAAAATAGGGACCATCTACGAAAGTAAGAGCTACTCCCTTATACAGGGCACGTGATAGTCCAGTGCCCTCCAGGTCCTGTGGAGTTCATTTCCGCTTCACTTACCTGTCTTGCTGGCCCGGCTTCCGTGGACAGCTTAGTTTGATTACGGAACTAGTCTGTAAGAGCCAAAACATGCCAGAAGGAAACCCTCAGCTTTACCCATCAGCTACCTCTCCTGACTCGAATGTTGTATCATCTGAAGAACAAAATGATACACAGTTGACCCTTGAGCAACATCGGGGTTAGGGCACTGATTTCCTATGCAAGTGAAAACCCAGGTAAAACTGTGACTCCCCAAAACTTAACTGCTAATAGTCTGCTGTTGATCAGAAGCCCTACTGATAATATAGATAGTTGATTAACACTTATTTTGCATGCTATATGTATTTTATACTGTATTTTTACAGCAGAGTAGGAGAAAAAATGTTAAGAAAATCATAAGGAAGAGAAAATACATTTACAGTGCTGTATTATAAAAAATCTGTGTAAGTGGGACCTGCACAGTTCCAGCCTGTGTTGTTTGAGGGTCAGCAGTATAATTCTGTGGCTGTAATCAGCTGGTCCATCTTAGAAAGTAGGTTATTATAATCTGTGTAAATAAATGAAGTATTAGTATATGTATATATATATTTGCATGCATACACATATATACATACATATTTGAGAATAAGAAATATAAAAATGTTAACAATCTGAGAGAAGGATATTTGGAAGTTTTTTAATGCTCTTCTTACAACTTTAAAGTTTGCAATTATTTCAATATGAAAATTATTTTTAAAAGTCAGCAAACTCTCAGCCACAGATTGTCAACAGTGAGAAAGCTGTTTCTTCCCTAAGTGATTAATCTTTTAGTCAGAATTTGAGGAAAGGAAACGTTTAAGGCCAACCTAATTGATACCATGTCTTACAAGTTATTTTCCAGCAAAAAAAATTTTCTTTCCTCTAGTTGATAGTAAGGACAAAACTTGGAAAAAAAATTTTTGTATGCATTAATAACCAAAACAATTTATTTATTCCTGCGTCCAATTTTAGCAGCCTGCTGTAAGAACACATTCAAAGCATAGATGAAGGCTTTGCCTCTCTAAATGTAAAGAAGGAACTTATTAGCAAAGTGTACATGTATTTGTTGATGTGCAGGCACCGACATATTAGATATTTTAAACATACAACAAATCCGAGCTGTTTGTTCATTTGTGGTAGTGGATTTGTGCCAATTTAGCCCCACACTTTGGTCTAATCAATGTTACGTGTCTCCTAGAAGGCCGGTCAGGATAAAAGCTGTAGTCCACAGAGCCATGACAGAGGACGAAGACAGTCAACCACAAAATTCATTTGCCTTCTATTCCCAAATAAAGTGAAACCATTTGGCCTAGATTTGGTGGTGGAAGCCCCTTTCAGCTGGCAGCAGTGCCTTTTGATAGTCCATGTCAGTCTTTAAGAACTTCCTTATTTTCTGGCTTAGTAATATTCTAGGCTCATGTTGTGTTTTTCCTGTCCCATTGATGAAATCAGCCATTTCTCCAAAAAGCATTGGTTTAGTCTTGGTGTGGCATTTAGAAATCAAGATTGGGGGGCACCTGGGTGGCTCAGTTAAGCGTCTGCCTTCTGCTCTGGTCATGATCCCGGGGTCCTGGGATTGAGCCCCAGATCAGGCTCCCTGCTCAGCAGGGAGTCTGCTTCTCCCTCTCCTCCCTGCTCACGCTCTCTCTCACTATGTCTTTGTCTCTCAAATAAGTAAACAAAATCTTTCAAAAAAAAAAAAAGGAAGAAATCAAGATTGGTAGTAGGTGTAGTTGTCGCTACTGGTAATGTTACTGCTTTTAGACTTTCTCAGAAAACAGTTCAGGGCACCTGGGTGGCTCAGTGGGTTAAAGCCTCTGCCTTCCTCGGCTCAGGTCATAATCTCAGAGTCCTGGGATCAAGCCCTGCATTGGGCTCTCTGCTCAGCAGGGAGCCTGCTTCCTCCTCTCTCTCTGCCTGCCTCTCTGCCTACTTGTGATCTCTCTCTCTGTCAAATAAATAAATAAAATCAAAAAAAAAAAAAAAAACAGTTCGCCGGGTGGTGGAGTGGGGGAGACACACACAAATGCACATAGGTCTTTCTGTTTCTTTGTGTTCAGTACCATGAGTTCATACCGATAGCTCCCATTTCTGTCTGACTCCAAGGGGTTTATCTTAGCCTTCTCCTTCGAAACTTGTGAGTTTCTTCTGCAGCTGTGAGAAACCTGGCTCCCTGCAGTCTCATCATCTTACACTCTGGGTCCTCCTGAATGTTGCTGATCTCCCCACTGAGCGGGCTGCTTCCTCCATCCCTACCCTGCGGGCTACCCGGCTGCACCAGCGGAATCCTCACCCTGGCCGGCTCAAGTCCTCTACCCTGACTCTGCCAGATACACTGGCCACGCTGGCCAAACCCTTGACTTTTTAAACTTAGACGAATTATAAGCAAAAACTTGAGACAGAGTATTTCCTGAAATTATAAAATCAGAATATTAATTTTTTTTTCATTGTTTAGTCACATAGTTGAGTTTCAGTCCTTTTTCACAGAGGACAGTGGGACTTAAAATTTAGGGAAAGCTCTGGAAATAATGCTGTTGATCAATAGGCTGAGCTTTTCTTTTACTTTGTGAGATGCAATATTAACAGACATTTAGGGAAACAGCTTCCTGAGCAAGATTGAGCTGGAGGACAGCTGCTTTCTGGGGCCACTGATGCTTTTCTCACCAGCCTGGGAAGCTCTGAATTCAATCCTGCTTGCGGTGACACTTAAAAAAAAAAGTATGATAGTATTTGCCTTAAATTGGCAACTAATCTATTTACATAAATTCCTTTCTCAGTTTGATCTCGCCATAAAAATGATTTAATTTCTGCTCTAGGAACTAAGAAAAAAATAGGGAAAATTATTTGTTTTTTCCATTTCCTGATGTATTTGATCTGTTTTTAGTTTTTGACTCTTTTCTTTGCCACTGCATTCTTCCTCTCTTAGTTCACTTCCTCATGTCTGGTATTCCTGAGTATAGACAGCACTCGGCTATTTTCACGAGTGCAGAAGGACCGACTGCATAGAGCAGAGTAGCAGAGTATCTGTATCAAGTTTGTCTTCAGAATATGTTGATTTTCTCTAATTGAATATGAGTCCATTTAATACTTTGAGGTTTTTATAATTCACCTCTTCGTGATTCCAGGTCCCTCCTCCCTTAGTAAAAATTCCCCTGGAAGCCACAGCAGTGTACCAGGAATAAGTAAAAATAAACTTGGAAGAATCTGGCTCACGGTCTCTTAGGAGACTTGATTACGATATGGGAATAAAGCTGTAAAATGCAACATCTCCGATGTCGTGTGATGTTGGAAACCCCTTCCAGAATGGCAATAATGGATGTCGTTTGCGTTTTGTATCTTCAAGTCCCTCCAAATTCAGCTTCCTTTTCCTTATCAGAACAACTCCATCCCAGAACCAACAGCCGTTCTTGAAGGGCCCCGGGGAGCAGCTTTTGGCATTTCACTGGGGGATGCGGTCTGACCCTTCTGATCTTCCTTTAGGGTCTGCTGGCGTCAGAGCAGTGACAGTATTACCAGATTAGCACCGTGAAAATTCCGTATGCCCGCAGCCACTCCCAGCATTGAAGTAATAAGTGTGCTCATTCAGCCTCCTCCTACCCCTGAGGCTGCTGTCCATTGTCCTAAAGCAGGGCCCCCTAAATGACACCAATTCTGCAGTGCTGAAAGGGGAAAGGAAGTGAACTCATCCTCCACGTTAGACACAAGGAAGGTTGTTTAGAAAAACCAAAACCAAAACCAAAAAAACCCTTTCAACCTCAAATCAAAAGAAAGTGCCAAATATAAGAAGTATAAGGATAATGCGATTTTTTAAGCTTTCCTTGAAGAAATGTGGCCTTCTTGGGTGTTAACAGACTTCTGACAAAGCCAAGGAGAGCCAGCTGACAAAGTTTCTGGCCATTCATGCATGCATGCATTCATTCATTCATTCAGTAAATATTTTTTGCTGGTTTTAAAGTCCTCTGGTGAGTTCTATGGTAGCCGCTAGTTCACCCAACAGAAGCAATAGCCAAACACAACTTAGGAGCATCTGGGAAGCTTTCCAGTTGTCCTGTTCTTACACAGTCCATTCTGTAGTAGAAATAGATCTCCCTCCCAGGCCCATGAAAGCTGTGCTTGTCATTGAGATTTCTCAGAGTAGAGGTGATGGTTAGGTGATCAGTTTAAACGTGTGGTAGTTTCTCACCTGTAACTGGACATGTGATGTCAACAAAAGAAGGTTTGGAAATTTTTCTGTTAATATTTAATAAACTTATAACTGGCAACATCCATGAAAAACATCTGATGCCGTTCTTGGCACAGTAAGTACTACTTTAGTGTGACTTTGTTTTCTGCACTAAAAACAGGTGTTGTCACAGTAGCCAAAATGGAAGTAATCCATTTACTTGACTACTTAACCATTTATTTCTTGTCAGTGTTTCCTGTGACAGCCACTGCCCGGCTTGGACACAAAAGCTCCCTGTCTGGTTGTCCTAAGTCTCACTAACACCTAGGAAAGCTTGCTTTAACTATATCAGAACCTTCACGTGTTAGGAAAATTGGCATAAGGAATTACAGTTCTTAAAAAATGATCTAGTCTATTGGTTACGTTTTCTGTCACTTACTAAATTAGGCAGAGGGACAGGGTGAACCTGTTAGGTTTCCTGTCACCCAGAGAACTGAGTATTTAAGTATGGTGTAAGGTGAAGAGGCTTCCTATCCAAGGGTCAGGATGGGATAAGAATCCTTAAGGCATCCTGTTTAGTTATGGTCCTCAGACATGTGTGAGATGATTTACTTGTTTTTAAAAGAGTGCTCAGTACTGCGGTATAAGTGGTTTATAGTATTTTAAATGCATAATTGTTATCACTTCATGTCATTGTGCATTTCTACCAAAGGGTTGTCTGGCTCAGGCCTAGGTCTCGTTCATTTTCTTGAGCAGTGCTGATGTAGGAGTAGGCTACCCCCTTGGTTAAGGCAGAATGCTCTTAACCACTTCCCTAGGCAGGCCAGGGAGCCAGATCACTAATAATAGGAAATCATTTTTTTAAGGTTGTATTTATTTATTTTAAGAAAGAGAGAGAGCATGAGCAGAAGCAGAGGGAGCAAGAATCTCAAGCAGACTCCCCACTGAGCGTGGAGCTGGACACGGGGCCTGACCCCACAACCCTGAGATCATGACCTAAGCCAACATCAAGCGTCAGACACCTAACCCACTAAGCCAGCCAGGCACCCCTAATAGGAAATCATTTCTAAGTGAAATGAATGGGAAGAAATATATATATAAAGGTTGAGCCTTATGTTGGAGAAATTGTATGTATCACTTGTAGATTGAAAGAGAAAATGCAGTGTCATGTTACTAATAGGAAAAGTTTCTTTTTCTTTTTCTTTCTTTTTTTTTTTTTTTTTTGAAAAGTTTCATTCTTAAATGTTGGCTNTTCTTAACATGTTGGTCTAGATCTTCATGTCTGTCCTCATTAGACACTCAGCGCTTCATAGCTAAATAATGCTATCGTGATTTATTCATATGCTAACATTATAAAATACATAACATCTTCATTGTGTGTGTGTGTGTGTTTGTATTTTACTAATTTTTTTTTAAAGATTTTTATTTATTTATTTGACANGTCTAGATCTTCATGTCTGTCCTCATTAGACACTCAGCGTTTCATAGCTAAATAATGCTATCGTGATTTATTCATATGCTAACATTATAAAATATATAACATCTTCATTGTGTGTGTGTGTTTGTATTTTACTAATTTTTTTTTAAAGATTTTTATTTATTTATTTGACACAGAGAGATCACAAGTAGGCAGAGAGGCAGGCAGAGAGAGAGAGGAGGAAGCAAGCTCCCTGCTGAGCAGAGAGCCCGATGCGGGCCTTGATCCCAGGACCCTGAGATCATGACCTGAGCCGAAGGCAGAGGCTTTAACCCACTGAGCCACCCAGGCGCCCATTTTACTAATTTTAAATGCATCTGAATATTTAACCATCCGTCTGTTAGTCTGATGCTCTGTAGTTTCTAAGGACTCTTACAGTCACTGAGAGGGGCTTTACTGTGGTCCAGTTCACCAGTCTCTGTATTTCCTTTACTAGGATTTTAGCTAAATCAATGAGTCAATTAAATAACTAAAGAAACTCCTTAAAAGCTATAGGGTGGCAAATGGAGACCAAGACAATTTGCCTTCCCTGGTGTGGGTTTGGTAAGCTTAGGAACCTTTTATGATCTCAGGAAGAGAACAACTTTCCTCAATAGGTCAAAACGAAGCCATTTCAGAATTCATTCTCAACAGTGCGAAGTGACAGGCGCCCGCACCTAGCGGTGAGTCTCTGCCCAGTGGGGCGTGTCCCGCCATCAGCTGTTGTACAGACTGCCCTGTTAAAGTGACCGCTGACTGAGTGCCCTGTGAGTGACCTGCATCCTTCTCACCGCACGGACAAACTTGGAGCTTAAACCCTTTTCAGACACCCCCAGAAGACAAACCACCCAAAACTGAAAAGCAGTCCATTCCCGGATGGCACCCAGCTGCTGTGTTTGAGGGCATGATTAGCTGTGCCGTGTCTTGTGGATTATTTTTTATATCTTCGCCACATATCTTGTTTTCATTGACATATACTATAAAATGTTCGGTTTCCTTTTGCTGGGTAAATGAACAGTGGTATTTGGTAAAAAAAAAAATTGTCTTTTATAGTCAAGAATTTAGACAGTGTGCTGAGAAGGAGTTATGGCGTTATTCGTACTTTTGTTTTAACCACACCGCCTGGGACCTCAGTAGCTAGCCTTCAGGTGGGGAAGGTGGTGTGTTTGTTTCTGCTAATTCCTTGACCCGGGAAGGTAGAATCACTGAGTAACTTTACATGATCAAGTTCAGGTGATAAAAAAAAAATTAAAATAAAACCCGGATATGTCTTGTGTCTTCCTGGGCCACAGAGCAGGTGTCACCACCCCCCATCACTTGCCCCTGCAGCATTTGCCCTTGGAGGTGCCCTTGGTGATGGGTGGGATTTCAGGTCCCCCTCCCTGTGCTCTTGGTACTACTCTGTGTCTGCCATCCTGTGCACTGGTCCTTCTGTGTCCAAGGGGTCAGGTTTAATTAGCTTCTGAGAGGAAGAAGAGAAAGCAGCATCTCCCTCAGGAATCTCAGCCCCAACACAGCCTGTGTGGCTCACCGTCACCTCCCAAAATTGTGCTCTTCCCCTATTGTCCCAGCTCCGTATAATAAGCAGCGTTGCAGTCAGCTCAACTGTTCATGTGGATGACCTTGACCCTGTCCTCTTTCCCACCTCTCACATCCAGTAAGTCACCCTGTCCAGCCAGCGCTGCTTCTGCTCTCAAAGTCTGTCCACTGCTCCACCCCAACCAGAGCCCCAGTCATCCCTTCCCAGGACCCAGGCAGTGGCCTCCTCACTGCTCTGCTGCCAGGCACTCGGTCCTCTCCAGCCTGCAGTCCCAGGGGCTTGCAAAAGGCAAGTGTGATCAGCGCTTAAACTCTGCCCTTGAGATAACGTGCAAAACCCGATGACGCCGCACGTCTCTCATACCGGCCTCTCCCGCACAGCTCTTGTGCTCCTCTTGCTGTCCTTGCTGTGCTGCGGCCCTGTGTCCTGCCCTGTGCCCTCCCTCCCCCTGTGCCCTGCACGTTCTGTTGCCTCTTCCTGGAGCCCAGTCACTGTCTGTCCTTCTCATTACCCTGACTTAGGGGGGACACAGGTCTGCCTGTTCATCCCTCCACCGTGGCTCCCAAAACGGTGCTTGGAACGTGGGCGCTAGTAAGTCCTGAATGAATGAACAAGTGACTACAAATAAAACTACAGACAGCCATAAGAACTTTTAAAGTTAATATTTCTCTGCAAGGCATGTCTTACTATTATAATAGAAATGTGTTTTGAAAAAGCAAGCGTTCTCTAAAAATGTATTTATGGAACATGTTTTTTTTTTTTCATTGCAAGAAAAAAAGGAAAGAAAAGAAAGGAAAAGGTAACATAATTCAGCCAGGCCTCTCGTGACCACCCTCTCTGGTTAACTAGCTTTTGTGCTGCTCCTGTGAGGAGAGGTGGCTCTGGAAAAAAAAAACCGGGAGAGGAACCAGGGAGCCAGAGCAGTGCCAGTGCCCCCCCCCCCCGAGTTTCCCGTGTCCCGTGGAAAGCCTGACCATTTCTGTGGGAGGTTTCCTGACTTCAGAGGGCCCCTGTGAACTACTAGGAGAATCCTTTCTGGACACGGTGCCAAGCTGCATGGCGACCCAGCAGGCAGACAGGCGACCGTCGCCGTGAGGGTGACCGCCACACCGCGCGGGGGCAGCACCCAGGACAGGGGGACCCGAGGGGAGGAGAGCTGTGTGCTGCTGCTGGGACAGCTGGCGGCTCTGCTCGCGGCAAAGGGGGACGTCGTGCCCTTGTGCGCTCGCCACGGGCCTGCAGTGTGCGCGTGCTCCCGGGCGCGGAGCATCTCGTCTCGTGGCAGCGTCCTGGGAGCCGGGTGCCCGGGTCACCCGCTGCTGCACTGGGGGGCTGTGGCAGTCTCCTCAAACGGTCGATCTCTTTCGGGGCTTCATTCAGTATATTAAGAAAAAGGCAAAATAAAGCATCCTGTTCCAGGTGCTCTTAAGGCACTCTAAGTCAAGATGTGCCTAGATCTGCCTGTATAGAGAGTGTAAAATCACATAAATAATTCAGATGTCAAGAAATTTAATTTTGGGATGTCTTCTTTGAACCCTCCTGCTCCGAAAACTGGGTATCCTTTTTCTGAGCCTCCATGGTATCCTTTCTATCTTTGTTATTGCCTTATGTCTTTTCTAAAACAGTATGGGGGAGGTGTGCCCCCGTGCTCATGCACGTGTGAGCAAGAGAGAAAGAGAATAGCAGCCAGAGGGAAATGATGTATTTTTTTAAATGTGTCATTTTTAGGAGCATCTGGGTGGCTCAGTCATTAAGCATCTGCCTTCAGCTCAGGTCATGATCCTGGGTCCTGGGACTGAGCCCCACAGTGGACTCCCTGCTCAGAGGGGAGCCTGCTTCTCCCTCTGCCCCTCCCCCCAGTTTATGCCTGCTCTCTTTCTCTCTTTCTCACAAATAAAAAATCTTTAAAAAAAAAGTTGAAAATTAAAAAATAAGTCATTCTTAAATCCTCTGTCATTGTGCTTACTCCATGGCATTGTCTGTCTCTGGCACAATAATACCATGCCTTATTCTTCTTTGTAACTCAGACTCTTGGCACAGTGCCTGGCACATGGCACTTATTAGTTACTCAGATGTTTATGAACGCACACAATCAGTAACGAGCAGAGCCAGGATTCAAACCTAGGGCTCCAGGGCTGTAGGACTCTGACACTCCTAATCTTTCTAACAAATAGTCCCTGCCCACTTCAGGAACGTGCAGTCTAACAAAGGGGATTAAATGAATTAATTCCATCTCATGGAGACCATGATTTTGCCAGAAGCAGCAACAACAAGTTGCCTTCACCCTTTGGGAGAAATTCTCATCTAAGAACTGGGGAAGGTGAACTGAACATGGTGGAAGTTGGCTGTAAGCTAATGAGCATTGCATAAGTTTGGTATATCAATAAAGGGGTCAAAGTTTTATGTACTTTGAAATTAAAACTGCATGATAAGCTGTCCTTTTGAAATGGGCCAGCATCGTTGGTTTAAAAACCCACACCCAGCAAACAAATTGCTGCCGCAGACGCTCTGGAGAGTAATTTGGCAAAAATTCGCAAATTTAAATTGCATGTATCCTTTGACCTGGCAACTTTAGCTCTGGAAATGTGTTCTACAGGAATATGTACACATATGCACTAAGAAATAAGATGCCGTTGTATTTATGGTTGCATTGTTCATAGTAGAAAAGATTAGTAACAACCTAAAAGTCCAATACGGATTAATTAAATATATTGTTGCATGTTCACCCATGAAATGAAATACTGTGCAGGCAGAGAAAATGAGGTTTTTCTCTATTATATGAAACTATCACCAAGATACATATTTTAGTTAGAGAAAAAAATGTCATTCGTGTAAAAAAGACTATGTGTATATGTGTGTGTTGTATACATAACCTATTTCTAGAAGAATTCACAGAAAACCGAATTCGTAGAATAGAATTCGTAGCAGTGGCTGCCTCTGGCAGGGGAGGTTGTGGGGAAAATGAGAAGCACTTGCCATTCTCTGATCATTTATATCTTCTGAATCTTTTACTAGGAGTCTGTATTGCCTATTCAAAACTAATAAATAAAAATCTGGGGTGCCTGGGTGGCTCAGTCAGTTAAACGTCGAACTCTTGGCTTATGCTCAGGTCACAGTCTCAGGGTCCTGGGATCAAGCCCCACCTCGGGCTCTCTGCTCAGCCGGTTCTCTGCTTGAGGACGCTCTCTCCCTCTCCCTCTGCCCCTCCCCCAGCTCATGCTCGCATGCACGCTCTTTCTCTCTCAAATAAAAAAATAAACCTTTTAAAAAAAACCTAAACCTACTGGGGGCTTGGATTTTTTTTATTAGCAACTTTACATTTTGATGCAATTCCACATTTATAGAAGAGTGCAAGAACTACAAGAACCTTCCTAGGGGTGTGCCTCGCATTTATCTGTTATGTCTCTTTGATTTCTTACAGTGTGGACTGCTATTCAACCTTTCCCGTTTTCTTGCCTGTGAAATTTTCCGGTTATTATGTAGAGTGTCCTTCAGTGTAGATTTCCCTTATGTTTCCTCCTGATTGATTCAGATCGTATGTGTTTGGCACATACCACGGAGTGGTGGAGGTGTCCTCACTACATCGCATCGGGAGGCTCTGTATTTGTCTGTGTTCTAAGCCCTGTGGCTCCAGGAAATAAGGCTGTCCTGCACGGCACACACAGAAGCTTTTATGGCCTTTTGCAGCACTTGAGCTGGGAATTTGAATCCTGGGCCATTCTTTCCGTTTATCATTTTGTCCAGTGATATTAGGAGTTACCAGCCAACCTCATGTATTTGTTAGTTTTCCAGGTATCTTTGCAAATACATACACACCCCAGCTTCTTATTTCTTAGAAGAGATTAATTAAGAGTATCCAGTGCAGGGGTGCCTCGGTGGCTTACTTGTCTGCCTTCGGCTCAGGTCATGGTCTCAGGGTCCTGGGATCGATCCCTGTGTTGGGCTCTGCACTCAGTGGAGAGTCTGCTTGAAATTCTCTCTCCCTCTCCCTCTGCCCCTCCTGCTCTTGCCTGCTCATGTGCTCACTTTCTCTCTTACATAAATTTTTTTTTTTAATCTGATCAGAGAGCCATTTCCAGAAGCTCTAGAACTAAGACACCTCATTCTTAAAATTTTGTCCCTTTACCACCACTCTTGGCACAAAATCTGTATGAGTCCAGCTGCTGCAGAGGTAAAGAACCAGTCGGATGTGGAGGACACAGAGAGAGAGTTTGGGCCCACACAGTTACGGAGGCCGAGGAGTCCAAACTCCGCAGTCGGCAGGCTGGAGTCCCAGGAGGGCTAGTGGTGCAAGTTCTAGCCTGAGCTTGGATATGCGGGCAGGAGAAGACCTGTGGCCCAGCTCGGAGACCGTCAGGCTGAGAGACAAAGCGTTGTCTCTTTCTCACCCTTTTAGTCTAATCAGGCCTCCTGGATCAGATGAGGCCCCCCACGCTGGGGAGGGCACACTGCTCAGTCGAGGGATTCTGACTTTACTATTCCAGAAACACCCCCGTCGACACACCGAGGATGCTGTCTGACCCATGTCTGCGCACCTCACGGCCCAGTCAAGTTGATACATAAAATTAACCACCTCAGGCACATGTGTCAGTGTGTGTCAGTAGTAGAGACGTTAACTTTGAGCACCTGGTTTAGGGGGTCAGAGCGTTTCTCCCCTGTAAAATTTGTCATCTTTCCCTGGGTAATTACTAAGTCACTTGTGGGGAGAGACTGCGGCTCTGTATATACCCTGTTCTTCGTCACTTTCAGCTGCCAGTTTTCCCCTGCACTGATCATTTGCTAACTCACATCATTCCTCTGTATTTAATTGTCGTTCCACTCTAAGGAAGAGATTTCCTCCTCCAGTTCACTTCTATTTTATATCAGTATGGACTCATAGATTCTTACTTTATTCGGGGGAAATACAACGTCAGTGACTTGACGTATTTCAGTGCTCCTGTCATTCCGGGGTTGGCCATCGGAGCCCGCTCCCTTTGGTGCCTGTTTCTTTTGACAGGTCCCTGTCTTTCTCTGAGCACTTCCCTACTTTCTGGCTCAAGAAGCTATTCCAGACTCACCTTGTACTTCCCCAGCCCCGTCTCCAGAATCAGCTTTTCTCCATGGGACCCTGGGGCCTTTTGGTTAAGAATACAAGCCAACGTCTGTATGTCACTGCTTCTAAGCTCTTTCAGAAGACAGAGCTAGGAAACGAGTGTGCACATACATCTCTCTCTCCCTTCCCCTCCCTACACCCCACCACATACGCGGAGTTCAGACTGATACCTCCAGTTCCAAGCCACCCCCCCCCAATACTTTGCAGCTTCCTTCCCTAGCAGTGAAAAACCTGTCTCAGAGGGTGAGTCAGAGTCGATTCTATTTTAATTACATTTTCCTGGAATATAAATTACTATTTGTATCTAGATTACGCGAAGCTGCCCATGTGAAAGGAAAGGTTCTTTTCTGGTAGAACATGGAGATATGGCCCATTAAAAACTAGGTGATATTGTGTTGAACTTAATCTCTCCACTTCTTATGTTGACTCATAAGGGAATAAGAAAAGTGAAACTAAGTACATAAATCTTTTTAAAAAATGGTAATGATGGTGAGTGATTTAAAGTCTTGCACATTTGATGGCCTGAATTTTCTCCCAAAACAAGATGCAAACCATTTGCTGAGAGAAAGGAGGGTGGCAAAGGGGACCCATTCCTTCATCCCTTCATTTTTTGATTCATCCAATATTTAACCAGCCCCTCTAAGTTCCAGGCAGTGTGTCGCATACTGAAGATAAAGCAATGAGCGAGGTAAATATGGTCTGTACTCCTCTGGAGACAGACAATAAACAAACAAGAAACTTCTTGTGGTAACTGCCGTAGAGGAGACAAGCGTGGGATGCTGGTGGACAGGGCACTTCAGGTGGGGAGAGATCTCGTTTTATTCCTGGCCAGAGCGCAGCCATCAGGAGTAGTTGGCGTGAGATAAGCCAACATCTGCATGTCAGATTGGCTTCACATTGAGGCTTCCCACTGAAAAGATTTTAAGGATAGGAATGAGCATTTAGATTTATATTTTATGGAGAATGGATTGAAAGGGAGTCACACCAACGAGGATGATACGAGCGATGGGGAAGTTCACTATCAACATTCTTGACCTGGAGAAAATTGTGCTGTATTGTTGGTTTTTTAAATTTCTTTAAATGTGGGTGAAACTGGGCCATTTTCATGGAACTTATTTCGGTATGACTAGTTGTATTCTTTCCTAGAGTTGCTATAACAAAATACCACAAACCAGGTGGGTGAAAAGATGAGACACTTATCTCACAGTTCTGAAGGCTAGAAGTCCCAAGTCAGGGGCCATGCTCTGTCTGAACCCAGAAGGAGAGACATCCTCCCTTGCCTCATCCCAGCTTCTGGAGGTCACCTTGGCTTGCATCTGTCTGCTTGTGTCATCGCACGGTGTCCTCCCTGTCTGTCACCGTCTTCACGTGGCGCTTTCCCTCTCCTCATAATCCAGTCATGTTGGGTTAGGGCCCACTCTGATGACTTCATCTTGTTTATATCTGCAAAGCCCTCTTTCTAAATAAGGACACTTTCACGGGTACCAGGGATTAGGACTTCCGTGTATCTTTTTGGGAGGATGCCACAGTTCAAGCCATGGCGCTAGTGATCCATGGTCTTTGTTTTTCCAGGTGCCTGGTCTGTTTTCTCACACTGTCTATTGACATACATCGTTGGTGTCTTCGTTTGCTGTTTTGAAAGGTCACCATTGTCATACCAGAGTCTTCAGGAACACCTGTCATGTGATCTCCGTTATCTCCCACTTCTATACTTTTCTTCTTTCTGCTTCAATTTTGTTTTTCCACATTGTTTTGCTCACTGTTCTCCGCCTTCTGGCCCCTGTGTTCAGCAGTGTCCACTCCCATTCTCCTGTCTGTTAGTGTAGCCTTCATTTCTGTGCGGTTTTCTCCTCTTCTGTTTCCTTCAGCTCTCCCAGTTTCCCGTCTCCTTTTCCAAAAAATGGTTCGAAATATGATTTCTCTATTTTTGAATGATGTTTTCTTGGATCTCTTGGTTTAATGGGATATATTTTCTTTACATTCTTTGCTTTCATGCAGAAATATTTTACCGTAATTTTTCTCCGTCATGACATACTTATTTTTTGCGGGTATTCTTAATCTGCCCTTTGTCAGTTTCTTTGCCTACTTTTTTCTTGTAACATTGAACTTATGGAGAATTCTGCTCCAGGGCCTGGCATTTCCAAAGGTGCCTCTTCTCTCTCAGCGACCTCCCTCAACTGTGTCGACTTTTCGTGGCACTTCACAACCGTCCTTCATAGGCCGTGTTTTCACAGTCATGGCTGGATTTTTGTTTGCCAGTAGGTAATGTTTTCTGGCTTTGCTTCATTTTGTCGTTCTTGATGATTCAGAGGGTGCAGCAGGGCCAAGATGACCACACTGTGGTGTTCGCAGTTGATCCAGGACCCAACCTTAGAGAACTTGAGTGTTTAGAGATCATGAGAAAAGAAGGGGCCAGCAAAGGAGACGGGGAGGAGGAAAGCTCAGAGAAGGCGGCCCTACAAGAGCCACGAGAAGAGTGTGCCGAGGAAGCAGGAGTCCACGTCAGAGGCTGCTGAGACACCGCGTTAGGGTGAAGACAGAAAATCAGCCAGGGGACTCAGCAGTCTCACTGGGAACTAGCCTTGGGCAGCAGGCTGGAGTTGCTTGAGGAGGCAGTGGAAGCCAGGGAGATGGCTGGTGCAGGTGACTACGTTTCCTAGGCAACACGGATGTTCCCAGCGACTCAGGATTTCCCGTACATTGAAGAGGGAAGGAAAACAGGCCAGATCAATGTGATGAAGCAGCTCCTATCTGAAAGCATGTATGTTCTCATGAAATAAGTAATATTTACTCATGAATGAAGATTCTGTTGAACACTTAGTATACTATTCACAGAGAATTTTCCTTCTGATTATAATCGATTTCATGTTGTTGAGGAAGTCGATCAAGGACAACACTGGATTCTGTTAGTGGGTGAACAGACCTTAGAAGCCCCGAGGGTACTTCTGAAATCTCATCATCTGAAGTAGATTCCCTCTTCTCCTCTGCCCAGCTCAAAGTTAAATATATTTTTGCCCCTCGTGTTCAGTAAGTTTCACATTCTGTCCAGTTTCCCTTTGAAGTAACTCAGATTTCTCTTTCTCCCCTTTTTGCTGCCATTCTCCTCATTGAGGGCCGGCCTTATTGACCTCTTTAACTAGAGAAGTCATCCCTGATTCCTTGTTTCCAGTCACAGCGAGTGGCTTACAAAGCCTTTCACAGCAATCGAATCCGGCTCCCTCCTACTTTCCCGGCTGTC
Organism: Ailurus styani; assembly: GCA_002007465.1. NCBI lineage: Eukaryota > Metazoa > Chordata > Mammalia > Carnivora > Ailuridae > Ailurus > Ailurus styani. The sequence goes on from LNAC01000022.1 coordinate 4,351,335, forward strand.
GCCTGACACTCCCTGACACACACTTTCTGCTCGAGGAAGGGCAGCCTCCCTCCTATTCTTCCAGTCTTGCCACGTGGTCCTGCCTTCACGCGAAGTTCCTAAGTTGGAGTTCACCTTAGTCCACAGGTAGCACTTCATTTTCTGCAGTATCAGCTGATGTGTACGCCCCCCGCCCCGCAGGGTCACACTTCCCTGCACGGTCGTGCCCATGACTGATGCAAAGGAGCCCCGTACATCTCAACTTACTGTTGTAGCTTATCTTTTGTATAAATGACAGGCTAAATTAATGGAACTATTTTTTTTAAATGTTCCAGAATTCCTGTACAAAAGACTGTTGTTCTCCAAAGGCATTACCTTCACATCTTCTCCATGGCTACTCATTAATTCAAACATATTTTAGGGGCGCCTGGCTGGCTCAGGTGGAAGGGCATGTGACTCTTGGTCTTGGAGATTTGAGTTCACGCCCCACGTTGGGTATAGAGATTACTAAAAAATAAATAAACTTAAAAAAAAAAAAACCACTTTTAGGGCGCCTGGGTGACTCAGTGGGTTAAAACCTCTGCCTTCGTCTCAGGTCATGATCTCAGGGTCCTGGGATCGAGGCCCGTATTGGGCTCCCTACTCAGCAGGGAGCCTGCTTCCTCCTCTCTCTCTGCCTGCCTCTCTGCCTACTTGTGATCTCTCTCTCTCTCTGTCAAATAAATAAATAAAATCTTAAAAAAAAAAAAAAACCACTTTTAGAACCTGGTTGTTTCATTCAGAAGCCAGTGAAAATACCTGGCCCATTCAATAAATATCTTTTAACTTCTTAAAGAAATGGAGGTTTTGTTGTTTTGAGAGAGTGGGAGAGTGTGTGTGCGTGTGTGTGTGGGGGGGCACCGTGTGGAGGAGAAGCAGAGGAAGCAGGAGAGAGCGAATCTTCAGACTCCACGCGCAGCAGAAGCCAATGCGGGGCTTGATCTCACAACCCTGAGATCATGACCTGAGCTGAAATCAAGAATCACTCAACCAGCTGAGCCACCCAGGCGCCCCAAGAAATTGAGTTTAAAAAAATCAGTCACTGTTCAGCTATTTTAAGTATTTTGGAAGTTCTGAAGAAAAAACAAAACTGAACAGAGCAAAGACCAAAATGTCGGTGTTGGAGATGGGGTATCAAGACTGGCTTCCTGGGGGCTGAGGCTTAGGCTTTTGAAAAGAGTGAGAATCTGCAGACAGAGGAAGGAGAGACTGGGTGGGGAGAAGGTATCCTAGGCAGAATAAAGCCCATGGCCAAACCATGAACTGTAACAAACCTTGGGAACTCTAAGTAGCTCATTAATGGAACAGCAGGAGTGACTGAGACGGAGAGACAGAGAGGGGGGACGGGGAGGGTTTGATAGGTCTATGAGTCATGGGTAGTTAGGAGAGTCATGTTATTTGCTCTGGACTTCGAGTACGGTTTAGGTTCCTCATTGGAAGGGGTATGTTGTGACCATCTTCGCCAGTACAGTACATGCCTTTATTATCTTACCTGTCATATTGTTATTATTTATTTGCTATACTTCCCTGCTCTTTATTCATTTTTTAATTCCCAGAGTCAGGCCCGGTGTCTGGCATATAGTAGATAGATATTGAATAAATGTTTAAAGAATGCATTATGAAAGTTTGTCATAAAAGCTTTGCACACAGAAGGCACAAAAGCGCCTTCCTTGGTCTTTTGTTAGAGATGGCATCACCCTATTTGTCTTCGAGGATAATTACAGTAGTTCCTTAAGGAGGCATACCAAGCAGGTGACGACATTACCTTAGTGCTAACTTCTTAACCCGAGGCTTTCTCCAAAGCAAACTGGACTATCAGGTTGGTGTTAAAGCGTATACTGGTGCCATCTAGCGGTAATTTTAAGCCTTACCCAAATTGAAAGCTTCATCTGTGATACCACAGTTTTCAAACAAATTTCTAACGTTTTATAAATTACTGAAGTATCGTATCTAATACTATATTTTGTTGATCCGTTGCCACTCTCTTCACATTAATAGTTATGCATTTGATGGCTTTATATATTTACTTGAATTGTGTTTTACAAACATGTCTAGAAGTTTTGATAAGCAAAATACCCTATTTGAAATAAAATGGTATTTCATAATTAGACAGACCTGGAGCCTTAGACCAGCATTCTGATCTCAGGTGCTATTTGCTGTGTCTTAGTTCACAGAGTTCCAGACTTGAGAGGTAATTTTTTTCCCCTAACATCCTTCTTTTTTTTTTTTTCTTCCTGTTTGGACACTGTTTCTAAAACTAAAGAATCAGGTCCTTTTAATTCTTATCCTTGAAGACAGCTGTTGAGCGTGTCCTGCAAATTTGCAGGTTAAGCCAGAACGGCCTGGGTAGTGAACCTTAGCTTTTTATTACTTTTGTGGGTGTTTGAACATGAGTTATGTGGACATTTTGCTTCTGACTTGTCATTCGTTGATTAACAGCTGAGGCAGGGAATCAGATTATGATCGTTGAATTAATTCCTCAGGGGATTGCTGTGATTTAAGTAACAATGTTAATATAAGATAAAAGCATGTATTAAAAATATTTTTCATGCAGAGCATAATTGGAAGCATAAGACTAATTGCTCTTTTTTTTTAAGTACTTACTCAATGCCAGAGGGAGAGAGGGGTATAATTATCTCCATTTTACAGATGAGTCTGAAACATATGGAGGTGAAGTAGCTTTCACAAGGTCTCACAGCTATTATATTTGCAGTATGAGCATTCAGACCCAGACGTAGAGGACCCCAGAGTCCAGGCTTTTATCCGCCATATAAATTCTGTGTCCAGCAACGAGGGAGGAGTCATAGGAAAACCACAGTAGAAAAATGCGCAAGATGACCTTAAAGTGGTTATTAATAGCTTTTATTTAAATATACACCACTTAATAAAAATCTTGGCTTTAATTTATTGTTGAGATTATCAGCATCTGTTTGTTTCCACTCCTAATTATAGCCAGCAGCCTTCATTCCATTGTGAAGGAAGTTGAAGGTTCTTGCCTTATGCTCCCAAAGAATTAGTTCTTTCCCTGCTGCCCTGGTCCTAAGCAAGAGTGCTTCGAGGCACGGTTGCTGTCTGTTGGTGAGGACCTTGCCCATCTCAGTCCTCCCTTCATTCTCGGACATGAACTCTGTGTCTACCTGTGCCTTTTGGCACCGGGGGAGAGGGGGTACGGCGTGTAGAAACCTGCGTTTGGGTAATGGCCTGGTTCATGGATGTTGATATGTGTGAGTTAATGTATAAGTAGTGAATGGATATGGGGTTTCTAAGTTTTCTATTTAAATTTTTTCTTTGTAAATATAGACACATAATTCTCTGCAGTTGCAACCATATCATATATGCCAAGTTGTGTTTTGTTTTGTTTTAGTCCATTTTTCTTTGTTCCTATGGCTTCCTTCCATCCACCCACATGGCCTTCCTCCTCATCCCCCTGTTGTATGTATAAAAAAGGGTATGTAAAACATCACAAGTAGTCTTCCATATTTTTCCATGCTTGTGTCATCATTTATCAGATATATCTGTGTGCAGTTAGATATCCAAATCATCTGTGGGGTAGTGTTCTAGCATTTTATGGTAAAAAGGTGCAATCATATTATAAGTACTTTTAAAAATACACATACCTTTCAACCAGCTATCCCACAGAAATAAAAGCACTGATTTGTAAGATTATTATGTGTCAAGAGTATTTTCTACAGTATTATTCATGGAGGGGGATGGAAGGGGGATGACTGAATAAAGATAATCCACCCCGTGAAATTTTAGGCAGTCATTTAAAATAATGAATTTGATGTGTGTCGGAAACATCGCCTCTACCATTCTCTCTGTTACGAATTTTTTGTTCTTATTCCTTTACTGACATTTTAGTGTGGTTTCAAGAGGGAGAAAAAAAGAAATGTATTCGGACAGTTTTCTTTATAATTACAAATCTGGCTAAGTAGATTCCGAGACCTGCTTTAACTTCTATTTCTTTTCTGACTAGAGCTCTTGTGAAGAGCCCCTTTTGATCCTTTTGTATTTGGAAATAGGGAATATCCAGCCTCCCCCAAATTAAATTCTTTCTTCTTTCACAGCCTTTAACTCCTACTGGTCTTTTCTACCAGCAGTATCTGAAGGGGCACAGCCTTAAGTATCGTCTCTAAAATTAGGGCGCCTGGGTGGCTCAGTGGGTTAAAGCCTCTGCTTTCGGCTCAGGTCATGATCTCAGCGTCCTGGGATCGAGGCCCGCATGGGGCTCTCTGCTCAGCAGGGAGCCTGCTTCCTCCTCTCCCTCTCTGCCTGCCTCTCTGCCTACTTGTAATCTCTCTCTCTGTGTCAAATAAATAAATAAAATCTTAAAAAAAATTAAATTCAGAATCAATGAAATGTCAGTTTTGAAACTGTTTCTGGGACACTTAGGAAAGACAACAATTCTCTATAACCAGGCGACTTTTCTGTTTCTTTTGCTTACGTACAGATTTGAAAAAGGGCGCATCTACACGTTCATTGGAGAAGTCGTTGTTTCCGTGAATCCTTACAAGTCGCTGAACATCTATGGGAGAGACACAATCGAGCAGTATAAAGGACGCGAGCTGTATGAGAGACCTCCTCATCTTTTTGCAATTGCTGATGCTGCTTACAAAGCTATGAAGCGGCGCTCCAAGGACACTTGTATTGTGATATCAGGTATTCAGAGGGGATCCCCTGTACTTTCAAGGTCAAAATGCATTTAACTTACTAGGTGCTCAAGGATCCAAACTTTTGAATAGATCTTTTTTTTTTAAGTTAGAAACCTAAGCAATTTTATAGGAGAAAAAATCTGCAGTGAACACCAAATCATTTCTGACTGACGTCTCATCTCAGTTCCTTTACAAATCCATGTTACATGTGGATGGACTTCTGGTCATGAAAGATTCTTCCTCCCATCTCAACAACATAAAAGTACTGGATAAAATGTGACAAAGATTATTTTAAATAATAACAGAACAAAAGGAAGGAAATGAAGTCCCAAGGTACAACTCCAAGTCAGATTGGCGAGTGGGAGTTAGTGTCATGGGACATACAGGCGTGGGGACTGGAACTGGGCTGTCCGGGCTGGAGGCTGGAGCTTCAGAGTCCGTGGAGCAGGGAGACACGTGGTAGACCATGTGTGCCCGAGAGTTGGAGCTGAGCTCTTCCCAGAATCTCAGGTCGTGTGAATTGGGCATCGGGAAAATATCTGCCTGCTGACCCAGGATGGCCTCACCCGCACTGTGGGGATTTATTTTGGGCATAATAATACCTCACATCTGCATTAGAGGCTTTATACTTTCAAAACTGCTTTTATGACCTTTATTCCATTTTGGTTATCAGAACAGTTCTGAGTTCTAAGACAGTTGTGTTTCTACTTTATAGATGAGAATATTAAGGGTCGGAGGAGTTATTGTAACTTAGTGTTGGAGAATTATATCATAGGACTACATTATATTCAATTAATGAAAGCAGTATTACTTGAGTATAAAAGGAGGGAGGGAGTAAATAATCCTTCAAGCATATAAAGTAAAAGCAAAAAGTCCCTCCCCTTTGAATACCTCGTTACCCCCAAAACCCCAACAGGAATAGCTGTGAATCTAGTATTTGTCCTTTTTATACATTTTTCCGTGTATAATACATAGTCATACATGCATATTAAATTACATTATAAACCATAATTATGTTACAGAATTATGTTATAACTGCTATTATTTACCTTGCTTTTCTGTTTATACGGAATGGACATCTTTTCATTAGCACACCTAGAGAAGTGGGAGACACTCTGACAGCTGTTCAGTATTCCATTGACAAGTTGAATCCTTTATCTGCCTGGTCCTCTACTGACAGGCATGTTATTTGCAGAGTTCGGCTGTGACACAGAGTATAGTCTGCAGAAATGCTCCTAAAGTCTTTGAAGCTTATAATTATTATTATCATTTGATCCCATTAGTATTTTTAGTATTTCTGTAGTATAAATTTCTACAAGTGGAATTTGGGGGTCAGAAGGCATTCACATTTAAAAATTTGGGTAGCTCGTTCTAAACTGATCGCTTCCACCCACCTTGTTCCAGTTGTCCTGCTTTTCCGGTGACACCACGTCTGGAGCTCACTGTTTTGCTTTGTTTTCACTAAAATTACTCTGACTTTAATTTTTGAAAGGAATATTTCACCCTCGTTAAGATTAAAAGAAATTTTGCTTTAGAGCATAAGGTTACATGAGTTTAGCTGTGGCCAGTGTTTGAGTCACTGGCTTGTTTCTTTCTCTGCTATGCTTTAAAGTCACTGCCAAGCACCAAGACTCTGGTCTAAGGAATTGGTTTACCCCATTTTATCCCTTGATATTTTCTACTCAATACATCTTAACTTGTACTCTATTTGTTATTTTACTTCTATAATGGTTTTGCTTCTTCTTTTCTCAGCATTTTCAGAGCTGTTAGAACCTAGACGGTATCAAGACAGGAGGAAATTAACTTTAAAAAAAAGCAAAAATGAAACGTAAAGAATTTTAAGTAAATAACATCAGAATTTGCCATTATTCTATTAAAAATCAGCTTACTGTTGGTCTCAGTGACAGGATTAAGCCTTGCACAACTTTTCCCTCAGGGGAGAGTGGAGCTGGAAAAACCGAAGCCAGTAAATACATCATGCAGTACATTGCGGCCATCACCAACCCCAGCCAGAGAGCCGAGGTGGAGAGGTAAGGGCGGTATGAAAACGGGGACACGTTCTCATCGGGGCTTCGTTTTCTCTACAGACTTGCCGGAGCCTAAACTCCCATACATAGCCAGCACTTAAATGCCGTCTCTGGGGCACCTGGGTGGCTCAGTAGCTAAGCATCTGCCTTTGGCTCAGGTCATGATCCCAGGGTCCTGGGATCGAGCCCCATATCAGGCTCCCTGTGCAGCAGGAAGCCTGCTTCTCCCTCTCCCACTCCCCCTGCTTGTGTTCCTGCTCTCACTGTCTCTGTCTCTGTCAAATAAATAAATAAAATCTTAAATACATACATACATACATACATACATACATACATATAGACATACATACCGTCTCTGCCCTTTTATCTGTATTGCCCTATCTGTGTCTATATTTGTTTCTTTGTAGAGAAATACTGCTTTAGTAAGTTTTACCTAAGTAGGAAACAAAGTAACGCTGCAACAGTTTTTCCGCGGCACTTTGTGACTGCCACCTTCAGTGTTGCAGGTGCTCAGCCGAGATGGGACAGCTAATGCTCGCAGATGTCCCTGTTCAAGTTGCTTTGTCTACCTCTCCGTGGTGTTTTTTACACTGTCTTCTGAGGAGCCTGAGGTTCCCTGGGGGGAAAGGGGGCTCTGGGAGGCAGATCTGTGCCTTCCCTGCATTGCATTGTCACAGCTGGAAGCCCTGATATTAGAATCCCTAAGAATGATTCCTTTTTCAAGTTTCACACCATGCCGCTGTCAGCGTAAGATAAGGATGAGGGCTGGGCGCTGTCAGCAGGATCCGGCTGTTAGCACAGAGCGCCACGCAGTATTTTCTTAATCCATTTGCAAGGAACGAGTGGATGGATTTGGGGGTTTTTTTCGTAAGAAAGAAATGTAGCGATAAAATAACATGACTTAATTTTCTTACATAACGTGCACTTTTGGGGAGAAAAAAGGGTTTTCAGAGTGGCTAGTGTGAAGCTCAGTATTTGTTTTCTGGAGTCACCCTCCATGTGCACATCTCACCCTTCAGTTTGTGACTAGGAAAGAAAGGATGCGTATGAAAAAAGGCGGTGTAGACAAGACTTACCCTGCTGGGGCTTTCCTCATTTCCGCCTAACTGAGCTGGAGGTCAAAGAGGCATTTTTCTCGACTGCGACACATCCCCATTTTAAAAGTATACTTTCATGTGGGAGGAGAGAAGCTGGCGGGGTGATGGGGTCACTCAGTCAACCCACATAGTCAGAGTGGATTTGTTACATCAGCTTATTTCAGTGGCCAGAGTGATTTCTGCAGGTGTGTCCGTGGAAATAAAAACAAAGACTTAGGACCAGCATGAAGTTACAAAATATCTGTGGGAGACACTGCCACTGTAGAAAGTGAGCATTCATTGAATAAGGAATGAATGTGTCACCCATTCTTTCTTTCCAGAACACATCTTTTTTTTTTCCAGAACACATCTTTTTAAGATTTTCCTTTATGTCAATAAAACACGTTCACCTAAAAACTAAAAAGTGCAGCATTTTGTCCAAGGCAGAAGTCCCCTGAAATCCCACTCTACAGACTCCTACCCTGTCAAGCTAGATCCCTGAAGTGAAATGCAGTGTTCTGGATTTTTAAGCATTTAGTAACCTGCGTGCCTGCACACACACACTCACAAGGACGCATTCACAGACACATAAAGACCCTGCAACCACATAGTATTTTGCAACCTACTTTCTCATTCATTAGTATATTCTGGACCTCTTTCTCTGTCAATGCATCTTATACTAGGAAAAAAAGGTTTTTTATCTAGCCCTACTGGTGGACATTTAAGGTTTGTTGGTTTGTTTTAATATTGCAAACAATGCTATAGTCAGTATCTTTGTATAAATGTTTGGATGTATTTTAACAAAATCTGGTTTTTCTAAAAGGCCCAGCCTCTAAAACTTTTTATAATGACTTTCGTTTCTGTGTTAAAGAGTGAAGAATATGTTGCTTAAGTCCAACTGTGTCTTGGAAGCTTTCGGAAATGCCAAAACCAACCGTAACGACAACTCAAGCAGGTTTGGAAAATACATGGATATCAACTTTGATTTCAAGGGCGATCCTATTGGTGGACATATCAATAACTACTTATTGGAGAAGGTAAAATATGCTTCATTTCTGAGGGTAATGTTTTCGAGTGCTTTTTTTTTAAACCTAATTTTTATTAATTTTTTTAAATCTAATTTTTTAACCTAATAATAATAATAACCCAATTTTTAAACCTAATAATTAATTTAATTAATTTTTTTAAACCTAATGTTTATAGAATTTTTTAAATGACTTAAAAGTAGCTTTTAATCCTATTCTGCCTCCCTTCCCACTCCTCAGTTCACTTACTGTGACAAGATACTCTCTTTTTGCGTTCTTCTTAGCTCCTACAATATTAAGTTGGGGAAAGTTTGGGCTTTGTAGATAAGGATTTAGGTGCGTGTGTGGCAGGGGCGGGAGTGGGGTGGGAATGTGTGCCAACTTCTGGGTAAGATTTAACCACGACAGGGCTACCTGGGTGGCTCAGTCAATTAAGCGTCTGCCTTCGGCTCAGGTCATGATCCCAGGGTCCTGGCATCGAGTCCCACATCGGGCTCCTTGCTTGGCAGGGAGCCTGCTTCTCCCTCTGCCTGCTTCTCCCCCTGCTTTGTGCTCTTTTCTCTCTCTGACAAATAAATTAATAAAATCTTAAAAAAAATTAACCAAAACACAAGCTAGGACTAATCAGTTCTACTCTTTGACACACCACCATTGCCCGTATGTTTTGCTGCTGTTACTGTCCTGAACGCATCACAGAAGAGCTAGCCCACCCATTCCCTGAAATGACACTCTTTTCACAGAATCATGCCCATGCAACTCTTTTTTTAATTGAGATACAACTGATATTTAACAGAGTAAACATTTAAGGTATACAACATACTGATTAGATACTTCCATGTACATTTATTTTAACTAACTTGAATCTCGTTTTCTTCTAGTTTTTATTTGTTCATAGAATCCTTTATGGCAGCGTAATGCAGCATAATCTCTTTGTTTGTTAACTTGGAGTAAGACTGTTAAGGAAATAAGTGTTTTTATCTGTCAGTCACAAAAGGACTGGAAATGCCGGGTAACATCAGTCTTTTGCCAAAATGTTTTATGGCTTTACTTTAAGTGCAGAGTCCATCAGAAGGCCCCCCTCTGAACGAACATGTCGTGAGGCCTCTCACAGCGGGCTTTTGGGGGACGTCTAAGGCAGGGGCGCCTTGGGGGCCTCCAAGACTGATCTTGCTTCAACTGATTTTACTATAGGACATAAGGCATTGCTTTTTGAAATGCCAGCAGACCCCGGGGGACCCTAAACAGCCCTTCCTGTTCTCCCACTTCCAATCCTCTTCCCCCTAAAACTCCCATCTTTAGGCTCCAGGTTAAAAAAAAAACAACCTCATTTTCATGAAGTTTAGGGAATTCTGTTTTAAGCAGTAAAAAGAATATTAAAAATTGCTCAGAAGTCCCTAGAGAGGAGGCCTAGTTTTAGGTGGGTAATCCATGGGGTCTTTAGGATAGTTAAATGCACTATTGCCATGCGATTTCCTGAGGACTCAGTTTGCACTTTGCTTTCAGGGTGCTTTCTCAGATTAACGATTTAATGTGGGTTGTTTTGTTTTGTTTTTAGTCTCGAGTGATTGTGCAACAGCCAGGAGAGAGAAGCTTTCATTCTTTTTATCAGGTTAGTATCTGTTGTTGTGCAGGTAACCCATCATTGATCCAGTTGTACCGGGAACGAATATTTTATGTTGGGAATCTCCCCTGTCCTGTGCCTCCTTTGCTTCTGTTAGCCCAGAACACATTACACACGTGTACACGTGTGCACACACCCTAGCTCACATGGTGCTTCCAAGGGTCGATGAGCATGATTATTATAAAGAGCTAGTAGGTGGTTAACCCACCAGAGGAGTTGACTGCCTTGGTTGAGCATCACCTCCATTTTTTTGCAATGTGCAATATCTGTAAAAGCTTTTGAAATGGTAAATTCCAAATATGTTAAATTAATTGTGTTTTATTTTGAATCGAAGCTGTTGTTCCCATTATCTGGGAGCCCAGAGACAGGAATACAACTTCAGTTTATTTTGCTCACAGAGGCTATAAAGCAATGTGATTACTTAAAACAATTATGAATTCAAGGGAGAATTGTCGTCTTTACCCATCAAAGCTGTGATTGCTCAGAAAAAAATTTGATACTTCTTCTGAGAATGCTTTTAGAGTCAAAAGCAGACTCTTTTAAAGTAGCCCTTCTGTTAACAAGTCTATGCTCAGAGAACAAGTATGATACATAATTACAATTTCTAAAGCCCCAAGTAACATGAACCAGTGCTAAGAAATCAAGTGGGTGATCCAATGAAGCAATGCCGTTTGGGATTTTTTAAAAGTACAACTCTAAGTCAGGAAGATTGATTTCCATGTGGAAACCATCTCTGCAGAGGATGGAGCAGTGACAGTGTAAGTTGAACACAATACAGTTCAGCCGAGTTCAATTTTCTCTAGGTAACTGCTTTAATACACAGTGCTCATTTGTATATACGAGTTCTGGTATATTCAGTTTAAAAGATCACTTTCAGAATTCTGGTAATTATACCTTTTAAGTAAGACAAAGCATGTAGTTTAATGTAGAGAATTTAAACCCAGCGCCTTCCAAAGGCATGTTCTATAGATAAGGGCTTGTCCATATTGTATTCGTGTTTTCGTTGACAGTTCACCATGTTTCCTTAAACTATTTTCCTACCAAATACGCAACAGTTCTTTTTGTGTCCAGAACCCATAAGTTCTTCCCAGTGTTTTTCCCACTTAAATGAAAGTGTTAAGATCTGTCTTTGTTCAGCCCTTCAGTCCTGGTTATCCAGCGGTGCTCCTTTCCTGACATGGAGCGGCTGACGAGGAAAGGCTGTTTGTTTCCAGTGTGATTCAGCATGTGACCATCTGCTGATAACCTCTTACTTCCGCGGCAATATTGACTTTTTCTGGATTCTGAAACACAGCTCTATCTAGTCTGGATAATGAGGCCGCTAAGCCAGTGACCACCACAACACATAGACTCCTGTTTAGCAAATGACCATAGTGAAAGCAAGATTACTGTTGTTAGAATATCTGATGTACTTGTCTCAGCGTGTATTTTGCCAATCTATTTCTAATTAAATATTTTTTTCAGCTACTTCAAGGAGGTTCAGAGCAGATGCTACGCTCTCTACATCTCCAGAAATCCCTGTCATCTTACAACTATATCCACGTAGGCGCTCAGTTAAAGGTAAGGGCTTCCTCTCTGAGATACACAATCAGGCAAAAACCCAGAGGGGACAGTAAGTAATTCTGTGGTCCCGCCTGCTGCCTTTAAGCAACTGAGTGACTCTTCCATTCTGGTGTTTAAATTCTCGGGGACAGAGACTCACTGGATTATTGGTCAACAACTTCACTTAATAACCATTTCTGTGTTTCATTGCCATCTGATGGGAAAGAAGTTTCTCTCGTGATCTTGTGGGGGTTTTTTTTCTTTAATTTTTAATCCTATTCCTTTTGACACTGTAAAAATCCTGATGTGACTAGGAAATCCACCTCAGAGGAAGATGCCATGTGGTTTGGCCATAGGCGAGTTGGGAAGACAGAAGGAACTTTGAAAGCACTCTGGTTGAAAATGAGTATCAAAGATCTCCATTCACTATTTTTTCAAGTATTGATTTTGACCTATCCTGGAAATAGATTTGTGACCCTGGAGCATTTCTATTCAGCCCTCAAATTTTTCCACTTTTTTCCCTTCACTTGCATGTGGGCCTTTTGTACTCCCATATACAGATACTTTTCTGCTCTTTTATTTCTAATTAGTGTTCTGCTAGTCACTTTACAGCTAATCCTAATAATATAGTAGTCTGTTGATGGTAGACTGTAAAATGGTAATTACAATATTATCCTACTTTGTCAGGGAAAAGTATATAAATACATAAAATAAAATATGGAGGGAAATAGACCAAGATTTTAATTATGGATTCTGGATGGATGAGATTATAGGTATCCGTGCTCTTGTACATTTCCATGTTTTAAATTTCTTCTATAATAAAAAAAAAATACATTGCTTTTGTAGTCAGGGGAGAAATAAAGGAATTTATAAAAGGAAAGAAAGGAAAGGAGGTGTTTCCTTTTTTATTTCTATTATTCTTCTAAGGCAAATTATATCTGCATTACTGACTAGCTGTATTTTTATTGCTGTGCATGGAAATAAGTGATATTTAGGCTTTCCCAATTAATTTTCCATTGTTTGACATTCAAGTTGCATGGATTTTTTGTTTGTTTTGTTCTACTTTTACAATAATCTCAGAGCAGGATGTTTGGGTGAAAATTAATTGAAAACAAACAAGACAACAGAGGGTAACACTTGAGCTTTCTGAGAGGAGGCCAGCCGCGCTCAGAGATGCAGACGGATTGTGAAACCGGCACTTAAAAATGCCAATGAGCAGAAATGTTCCTCTTTAATTGAATTGTCTTACTGATCAAATCACTTTTGGCCTGATCCTGTAGCGCCCCCACAGAAAGCAAGTATTAAATGAACATTTAGCCTTTGCCTGAAGCTGAGTGTAGCTTGGGTTCTCTTTCATCCAGTTCCCATGCTTTTCTCCCGCCTCTTTTTTTTTCCTCTCTAACAAAAATAGACATAATGTGTGATCACAGTCAAAACCTAAATAAAAATGTACCAGAAGGAAACAAAAATATACTAAAGTTTACCTTCCAGAGATAGTTATTGATGATGGTGTGTGTGTGTGTGTATTTTTTTTTTTTTAAGATTTTATTTTTAAGGAATCTCTATGCCCATTGTGGGGAACTCATGAACTGGAGATCAAGAGTCACATGCTGCTCTGACTGAGTCAGCCAGCACCTCTATGTATATATATTTACAAATGAAATGATACAATAAACGCTGATGAAATAAATTTGCTTTTATTCAATGACAATATAATGATTAATATCTTCCTGTTAACAAATATGTTAATAGAATGATTTTAATAACTACAAAGTATTATACTCTGTTTCACAATTTTACTAATTACCCTAAAAATAGAGGGGAAATGTACAATTAAAATACTTTGGGTTGAAGGGAAGATAAAACCCAAATGAAAGGCTCCCAAAACAATAAGAACTTAATTACCTCATGTAATGAGAAGCCCTGAGATGGGAAAGTTCCAGAGTTGGTTAATTTAATGCCATCACAATATTGGTAGGGACCCAGATGTTGTTTGCTTCTCCAACTTAAAACTCGCATCCTCACTGGATTTGGCTTGTGTGCTTAGACTGATTTCCTCATGGTCCCAAAATGGCAGCTGCAGTTCCAGAAGTCACAGGCAGAGGAAATATTCCTGGCTTAGGAGCGTTAGGAATGTTAAGGCTAGGGAAACCTCATGTCTTGTTGGCCAGAAGAACATCACATGCCCATGGCTGGTCAGTCCCTTGGTAAGAGGAGTAAGATCACCGTGATTAGTGTCTACCCATGAAGATTTACCTCCTGAGGCTGCAAGGTGGGAGACCAGTCCTGAAGGACAAGTATACTTGGAGAGGCGTGAACAAATCCAGGTTCTAGCAGCCGACAGTTCCCCACAGTAGGACATTTTAGGCTTCTTGTCTAGTTTCAGCACAGTTGCAGTTTATAGGTAGTTCTATCTGATACTCGTCTAGTGCTTTTTGTGGGCTGGGAACTAGGGAAGTGCTTTACATACTTCTCATGAAATTCTCCCAACAACCTGTACTATGCCCATCTTACCCATGAGGAAACTGAGACTTGAGGAGGTTAAGTATCTTGACCAAGGTCAAAGAACCAGGTAGGTAGAGAAACTTTCCTTGTCATGACCTGGATACTAGAGGAACAGGTACTCATAGGGCACAGAGGACTGCTTCCTGTGCCCCTCCTTCAAAGATGAGCATCAGGCTAGGTCTTCTGTGTCCCCACCAGAGGAGAAATTCAGGGAAAAGATCAGTTAGGCCCTCTGCAACTGCTGCTCTGGGAAAACTTTTTTGAGACAGGACCTTACCATTGCTTCACTGTAAATTTCTGTTGATGTGTTTGTATTTCCAACCTGATGGCTATAGCTCAACAAGGCTAGCAGTTTGGCTGGCCCCTGCAGATCTGGTGAGGGCTTGCTTCCTGGTTTATAGATGGAGCCTTCTTCTCTGTGTCCTCACAGGGCAGAAGGGACGAGCCATCTCTAGGGCCTCTTACAATGGCACTAATCCCATTTATTGAGGGCTCAACCCTCATGACCTGATTACCTCCTGAAGCCCCTACCTCCTAATTCCATCACCTTTGGGGAGGGGGTCAGGATTTCAACATAAGAACTTGGGGGGGATACAAACATTCAGTCTATAGCAACCCCCTCGAACCGGTTAGAAGATCTGATGCGTCAAATGTTTGTGAAAGAGTGGTTGTGGTCCCAGAATATCTAATAGCTTGCTGAATGATTGAGGCAGACTACTTTGCTTTGGGGGGTCTGCTTTTCCTCACCTGTGAAGTAAAAAGCCTGACCATCCAAGAGAGGGAGTATTATTCCCAGACTCCATAAGACTAATTGTGGAACAAAAAACCACAGGCAGCAATAGTCAGGCGTTTGTCTCTGAGAGGCTCCCATACTCAGTATTTCCATTTGTGATTCCACATCCCATGTTTTCTTCCCTCATCACAGAGTGGCAGTCCACTTCTGTGAGGCAGCTCAGGACTTGCTCCCTCTCTGAAGGTTCCAGAAAAGTATGTCACGCCTATATTGTGTGATGGTGGCTCTCACACACAGTGGACATTTTGTGTGCTGATATTTCTACCCCTGAAATAATTTTATTTTCTCTGGGGACTCAGTGACTTACTACAAAAATATCAAGACCCTGGCTAAACTCGAATGTAGTCTCATAATTGTCAGATTTTTTTTTTTATTTNCATAATTGTCAGATTTTTTTTTTATTTTATTTTTTAAAAGATTTTATTTATTTTATTTGACACAGAGAGAGAGATTACAAGTAGGCAGAGAGGTAGGCAGAGAGACAGGGAGAGGAGGAAGCAGGTCCCTGCTGAGCAGAGAGCCCGATGCGGGCCTCGATCCCAGGACGGTGAGATCATGACCTGAGCCGAAAGCAGAGGCTTTAACCCACTGAGCCACCCAGGCGCCCTAATTGTCAGATTTTAATGCTCGTATGAAATGTCGGTGACTTAAGTTTTCCATTTTCATTCCTAGTCTTCTATCAACGACGCTGCAGAATTCAAAGTAGTAGCTGATGCCATGAAAGTAATTGGCTTCAAACCTGAGGAGACTCAAACAGTGTATAAGATTCTGGCAGTCATTCTTCACTTGGTGAGTAGGGACACCTGTCAGAATATATTGCCTCCCTGTGGAGACAGGATGCTCTTTCAGAAGATTTTGTTTTTTCCCTGCAGATTTAAAAACTAATTTATATAAAGAAAATTTCTCTTATATTTTGAAGCAATTACAGTATCTGTGGTTCTCGCCATCATTTTATAATATTACGAAGGATTTTTTTCAAAGCCACTGTAGGTTTAGAAACTTAGCTTTAATTCATTGTCTTACTAGTATGTCAGATTTTGAACTGTTTCATTCTGAGGATAAAAGAATTTAGTAATGAAATGACTATCAGTGGTATAAGCTAAAATCTTTTGAGCAAAAATCCATTTCCAGTAGCACTTGAAGCATAGAAATCATAAATTATCAGAACCAGAATTGTGATCATCTCATTTTTCACGTTGGGAAATGAGCCCTAAAGGGGTGGCATGACTGGCTTGAAGGTGTAGCCAACTCATGGTGGCCAACCCGGTAGACAAGATGGCCGACTATGGTCCAGTCATGCTCCACTCCACCACAGCAGACTCAGACAAGTAAAGAGCCCTGTGTCAGATTTCTCTCATTCCTGTTTATATAATTATAGACCTTGAAAATACAGTGAACATGTAACCTTAGAAAAAACGAGTGACACCATGAATTCAAATCTGGAATAAAACTTACCTTTCATTTTAACGTAGCAAGATTTAAGTCTTAATGAAATGGGTGGGACCTATATGAAAATATCACAGGGCAATATAAACGTTACCATAAGTAAATGTTCCTCACTAGGAAGACTTGAACGTTATAAATTGTACTGTTCTTTCAACCAGCTTATAAATAAAGTTAACAATATCCTTCAGAATCCAAACAAGAATTTTATTTTTTAAGTTGACATAATGACTCTAGAATTTACCTGGACCAATGACATGTAAGAAGATCAAATAAAACGTACTAAAATTGAGTAGTAGGGTAGGGAGAAAAAAAAGGAGAGGATACATGACTAATTCTGCCAGATTTAAATTGATAGTAAAAGTGACAGTGCTTTAAAACTCGTTGCACAAATCTGATGTATCATCAGATTAATCAATAGATTGGTTGATGTGCTGGACAGTTGGTAGAGGATTAATAAGTATTTATTGCTTATTGAATAAGTAAAAATATAAATAGACTCAGAAACTTGGGGGAATTTAATATATAATAAAGGTGAAATTTCAAAATTTTTAAAAAGATTTTATTTATTTGAAAGAGAGCATGAAGGGGGGGAGAGGGGGAGAGGGAACAGACTCCCACTAAGTAGGGAGCCTGACGCAGGGCTCGATCCCAGGACCCCGGGATCATGACCTGAGCCGAAGGCAGATGCTTAACCAATGGAGCCACCCAGACAGCCGTAAAGGTGACATTTCAAATCAGGAGGAAAAGCTCGGCCATTCAGTAAATGGTGTTGGAACAACTAACTAACCATCTGAAAAAATAAAGTTAGATTCTTTGGACCACTTAGCAACATAAATTCTAAATGAGTTAAAAGCTTAAATATAAGGGGGAAAGCTGTCTATTTGAAGATTTTAAATATTTATAAAATCTTTGGAGTGGGAATGGTCTAAGTATGACATCAAAGTAAGAGAAGCCCCAAAGCCAAAGATTTGTAGATTTGATGACATAAAAATGTAAAACCTCTCTCCATCAAAAAACAAATACTGAAAATTAAGAGATAGATGGGTGTGTAGAGAAGAGAGGAAAGGTGGACGAAGCAGTGGGTTTTTATATATGTGTAATGTATTCAGGAAAATCAGTGCTACAGACAAGATCACTTTGAATTTTGTCTTCAGTTAGCAAATAGATCCCTGACATGACGTTTCAGAATCTTGCTGGCAACGGCGTCTTGTGGTTTTCTCTCTGGTATAGGGAAATTTAAAATTCGTGGTGGATGGTGACACGCCTCTCATTGAAAACGGCAAGGTTGTATCTATCATAGCAGAACTGCTCTCCACCAAGACGGACATGGTAGAGAAGGCCCTCCTCTACCGGACAGTGGCCACAGGTCGTGACATCATTGACAAGCAGCACACGGAGCAGGAAGCCAGCTACGGCAGGGACGCCTTCGCTAAGGTGGGATTTGGGGATGCAGTTTGGGGAACTTCCGTGAGGATGCGTCCAGACGTTCCGTGAAAGTGGGCTCAGGCTTTTAGAAACCACAGTGGTACTTCTGGGCCATCACAGTCCCAATAAAACGCCCTTGCTGTGAGCATCACTCGCAGGGAGCGTCCTGAGAAGAGCGAAACTGACCGACTGGGCCGTGGGTGCTGCCTGCCCGGGCCCTCTGGCCGCCCTCCGTTTCGCTTTGCTCACCCGTGTTTGACGAAGACTGCTTCAGGTCACCCAAGGGAGCTCTCATCCCGTGTTTCGTGTCTGCGTGGGGATAGCTGTCCTCTCCTAAAGTCATTCACCTTGTTTCCTCTTTCTGCCACGACAAATAATGCTGCCAACTTCTGTGCGCATGTCCCTACAGACCAGCACTTTTATTCCCACTGGACAGACTCCCAGGAGTGAGCTCCCCACATCAAAGGACACACTGCGTTTAAACTTTAAATTGACTGACTTTATGGGTGTACGGAAGTACCTCGCGGCTATGTTCATTGTCATTGCCAGTGTATTTGAGCGTCCTTCCGCATGTCTGTAAGGTATTTAAATCCGTTCTGGGAATGGCCTGGTGTGTCCTTTGTACGTTTTCCTCAGGGCCTCTCGCTGTTTTGTTGCCTGTTCGTGAGAGCTCATCACTTTAACCCTTGGTCTGTTATCTGCGGGCCAAACGTGTTATGTTCCCAGATGACATTTCCTTTTTTTCTTTTTCTTTGTTGCTGGATGGTTAGATGGCCGCATATTCCATTTTTACTCTTCTGAGTCCCAGGCTTGGTTTGTAGTCTCGAGAGGAATTTGGATTTATCCAAGTGCAATGGAGAGTGGAGGATTCTAAGCAGAAGCAAAGACAGTGAGCCTGCATTTTTAAGCCGATCGCTCTGGCTTCAGTATTGGAGACTCTTGTGTGGGTGGGGATGGAAGCAGGGAGACCGTTACGGGGATATTTTAGTATCCAGGAGAGAGAAATGGGGAAAAGAGGATGGTTTGAGATGGGCTGTGTTTGAGATGTAAAATCCATAGCCCTTGTTTGGGGAACCATAAAATCAAGGATAAGTCCTAGCGTGGTTTGGCTCCACCCTGTGTCTCCTGCCTCATTCCACATGACGCTCCAGTCTCCTCCCTTCATTCCAGCACATTAGTGTTCCCTCAAGCCTTGCAGGCTGTCTTTATCCCTTTCTTCCTCCAGCTACTGGGCCTCTGCTTGGATCCCTTTTCTCTCCTCCTCTTGCCTCATCAACTCATACTCATCCTTCTGATCTCAGCCCACTTCTTTCTCAGGGAAGCCTTCCATGGCCTCTGTGAATCCTGAACAGGTTAAATTGTCCTCTGATGCCACTCACTTCACCTTCAGAGAGAGAGAGAGAGAGTGAGCAAGAGTGAGAGTGCGTGTGTGTGTGTGTGTGTGTGTGTGTGTGTGTGTAGTTTTTCCTTCCTCCTACTCCCTGTGCTCCTTGGAGACTGAGACCATGTTTATGTTTGCTTTAGTACTGTATCTCCAATAACCTGCCCAGAGTAAGTAGTCAGCTAATATTTGTTGAATGAATAAATTCCTGTATTTCTGGAGTCCTTTGTTCATGCTCAGACGTAAGGTAGGAACAGTTTTTGGAGGCGGGAAGAGCAAGAGTCCCGACAGCACATATGTTCGAGATGGCTGGGAGGCCTCTAGGAATATCGTTGGCCTGGCTGTCAAGCATGAGAGTCTGGTGCTCAGAGGAGAGGTCGCGTTGGAGTGATAGATTAGGGAGTAGTAGTATATTATTACTGTGTAGCATCGAATGAGATGACTCAGGAGGTGTTAGAGAGTGAAGAGAAGAAGACCAGAGGAGTGTGACCTTTTAGAGGTCAGGTGGAGGAGATTTTTCCAAAGGTCAGCCAGAAGGAGCAACCAGTGAAATAGGAGGAAAATTAAAAATAAGGGGGGGTGGAGGGATGGGTGAGCCTGGTGGTAAGTATGAAGGAGGGCACGTATTGCATGAAGCACTGGGTGTTATACATAAACAATGAATCATGGAACACTGCATCAAAAACTAATGATATATGGTGACTAACGTAACACAATAAAAAGAAAAAAAAAAGAAAATTAAGGAGGTGTGGTGTCACAAGTCTCAGAGGGGAGAAAGTTCAGGAAGAAGGTGGGAAACCAGGTGGAGTGGTGCTGAGTGTCTGGGTAAGGTGTCCATACAGAGACAGAAGAAGGTGTCTACACTGAGGTGCTTGGGGTCTTTGATGAGCCATTTCAGTCCAGCGGTGGGAGGTAAGCAAAGATTGGACTGGCTCAAAGAGTAAAAGGGAGGCAAAGAAAGGAGGCTGTGCGTGTGGATAAGTGCAGCAGAGAGAGAGGTGGCTGGAGGGAGCTGCTAAACGTGTGTGTGCTGAAGACATGCCACAGAGCATGCTTGTGTCGGGACGTGAGTGCGTGTGAGTCGGTGGTGCCTTCGTCCACGTGTGTCTGGTGGCGCGTGTCCTTGGGCATTGGATATGCATCTGATTCTCTAAGAATTTCAGACTACCGCAGTCTTTGGCTCAGATCTTTATGTAACATTATAAATCAGTATTTGTATTTTTAGAATCCATGGAGCTTTACTGGAACGTAGATATTAACTCCTTGGTTCCCCACTTTTTAATATTTGATGAAATTCACAATCAAGTAATGAAGTGCCTTCTGTGAGGGAGTAGGCAAATTATTATTATTTTTATTTTTTATTTAATTAAAAAAATTTTTTTATTATTTGCCCCAGGGGTACAGGTCTGTGAATCATTGGGCTTACACCTTTCACAGCACTCACCATAGCACAAACCTTCCCCAGTGTCCATAACCGATCTACCCTGTCCCTGCACTCCCATCCCCCAGTAACCCTCAGTGTGTTTCGTGAGATTAAGAGTCTTTTATGGTTTGTCTCCTTCCCCATCCCATCTTGTTTCATTATTTTTCCCTCCCTACTCCCCATGGCCCCCCGCCCTGTCCCTCAAGTTCCTCATATCAGAGAGATCATATGATAATTGTCTTTCTCTGATTGACTTGTTTCGCTTAGCATAATACCCTCTAGTTCCATCTACATCATTGCAAATGGCAAGATTTCATTTCTTTTGATGGCTGCATAGTATTCCATTGTATATATATATACCACATCTTCTTTATCCATTCATCTGTTGATGGACATCTAGGTTCTTTCCATAGTTTGGCTATTGTGGACATTGCTGCTATAAACATTCGGGTGCACGTGCCCCTGAGGATCACTACCTTTGTGTCTTTAGGATAAATACCCAGTAGTGCGATTGCTGGGTCGTAGGGTAGCTCCATTTTCAACTTTTTGAGGAATCTCCATACTGTTTTCCAGAGTGGCTGCACCAGTTTGCATTCCCACCAACAGTGTAGGAGGGTTCCCCTTTCTCCGCAACCTCGCCAACATCTGTCATTTCCTGACTTGTTGATTTTAGCCATTCTGACTGGTGTGAGGTGGTATCTCACAGTGGTTTTGATTTGTATTTCCCTGATGGGAGTAGGCAAATTATTGATAGAGCTGAGCACAGACATGTACCCGGGAGTGGTGTTGGAATGCCATAGTGACTGATAATAATCTTAAAAAATCCAAACCATTTACTTGAGTGTTACCGACATCATGTAGTTTGGTTTTTTTTTAAACAGATGATCTGCATTTCTAATTTTTCTGCTTAGAGTAATAACAACTATGTTAAGTGGTAAGGAAAAAGGGGATAAGAGTATAATACTTATCACAGATCTAAACAGAAGACACAGTCCCAAGCGGGCAAGAATGAATGATGTTGTTCTTCTCACAGGCAATATACGAACGCCTCTTTTGTTGGATCGTTACTCGCATCAATGATATTATTGAGGTCAAGAACTACGACACCACAATCCATGGGAAAAACACCGTCATCGGTGTCTTGGATATCTACGGCTTTGAAATCTTTGACAACAACAGGTAAGCTGGATAAAATGCTTAAAACTCTACTATTTCGGGCGCCTGGGTGGCTCAGTGGGTTAAAGCCTCTGCTTTCGGCTCAGGTCATGATCTCAGGGTCCTGGGACAGGTCATGATCTCAGGGTCCTGGGATCGAGGCGAGCCTGCTTCCTCCTCTCTCTGCCTGCCTCTCTGCCTACTTGTAATCTCTCTCTGTCAAATAAATAAATAAATAAATAATCTTAAAAAAAGAAAACTCTACTATTTCTTTGTTCATGTCTTTGAACCTAATTGATTTCGTTTCTCACAGCTTTGAGCAGTTTTGCATCAACTACTGCAATGAGAAGCTGCAGCAGCTCTTCATTCAGCTGGTGCTGAAGCAGGAGCAGGAGGAGTACCAGCGGGAAGGCATCCCCTGGAAGCACGTGAGTGGGCGCCTCTGGGAAGCAGCTTCCGGTGTCTCACATGGTGTCAAGAGTGTCAAAGCTCATCATTTTAGCTGTTTTGTTGCAATTTTCTTGGGCCCATGAAACATCAGAACATTAGCTTTCCTTTTGGGGATACATAATGACAAGTCGTTTTCAGGGCTGACGGCTGGAATGCCTCTCATTTGATGGACTGCCTTGTTGGTGCCCAGAAATGCCGAGTTACAGCCTTTGGACTTGAGAGCTGATGCCTCGTGGGTCTTCTTTTTTTTTTTTTTTTTTTTAATTTTATTTATTTATTTGACAGAGAGAGAGAGAGAGAGAGATCACAAGTAGGCAGAGAGGCAGGCAGAGAGAGAGGAGGAAGCAGGCTCCCTGCCGAGCAGAGAGCCCGATAGGGGCCTCGATCCCAGGACCCTGAGATCATGACCTGAGCGGAAGGCAGAGGCTTTAACCCACTGAGCCACCCAGGCGCCCCCTCGTGGGTCTTCTGGCTTGTGTCTGTCTAGTGGAGTTCAGCACCACGTAGTGGTTACCCGGAACAGCAACTTTTGCCTTAAACTGATTGAGCTTTTCTTCCAAATTTACTTTATTCTCCTTCCGTCCTCTTTCTCCTCTTAGTTCTCCTTTTTTTTTCCCCCTCCTCTACCTTGCAGTCTAAGTGGCAGTGTTACTATCTTTGGTTATTATAGTCTATATTCTCCAAAACCCAGGCGTGAAGACATTAACGTTTACTTCTGTCGGCTGTCCTTTGTGTCACAGCTGGTATCACCTTCACATGGCCCTTTGTGAACCCTGACAGTTGTCACAGTCAAACGTCTGGCGAGGCCAGGCCAGAAAGTGAGACAGCCCCAGGGCAGGAGCCCCAGACAGCACCCCTGGAAAGCATGACTTGGTTGGCTCTCTTGCCGTTAGACCTCCTGCTTGTGACAGGATGAGACCTAGTAATGTTTGCTTTTAATTCTTTTTTTGGTATTCAACAGATTATTTATTTATTTATTTATTATATGCCCCAGGGGCAAAAGGTCTGTGAATCATCAGGCTTACACCTTTCACAGCACTCACCATAGCACAAACCCTCCCAAATGTCCACAACCCATCCACCCTGTACCTACCCTCCCACCCCCTAGTAACCCTGTTTGTTTTGTGAGATTGAGAGTCTCTTATGGTTTGTTTCCTTCCCAATCTCATCTTGTTAAATTTGTATTTTTAAACAATTTTGAGAACAGACTTGAGAAATGCAAAAACTTCTGAGTTTCCATGCATTTCTGTGTCTAGGAAACTGTGTTTATCTTCTTGCCGAATAGAACACACAATGAAGTTAGTATTTTTTTTAATATCCAACATAGTAGTAAAAAGCTTATTTGATATGCTCTATGTAAATTACTTTTATATTTCTTCCCACCTTCCTACTTTCTCTCTCCTCTCATTCAGAAGGGAGATAGTGGTGTATAGTTAGTACCTGTCCCGCCTCAAATTGCATCTTTGCCTTCCGGCATGTGTTAAACATCAGAATATCATAAAAAAAATTTTGTTCAATGTCTTAATGTAAATTTTACTGTTTTACAAATGAACCAAAATGTGTATTATTCCTTTGTAGTAGAATGACCTATACTTGTGATTTAAGCAGTGAACTCTCATAGCACATTTAAGATGTAAGTCAATTAAGTTTGGACGCAGCTTTCTTAGAAAGGATCTGTTTTACAATTTAATACACAATTACAACTGAAGCTTCAATTTTTATAGCAAATTTAATCATAAAACTTATCGTTCAGAGGTGATTCAGAGATATTGGTTAAAAATAGCCTTTAAAAATCGGGATATCAAATTCCACAGGCATAGTTGATAAGGAGGGAAGTCAACAACTGCAGTAGGCTGTTCCAGACATCTGAAAAAGGAGCAGCAGCCCTAAAAATGCAAAAATCTTTAACAAAATAAACCAAGAAACAGGGGACAAGAGGCTGGATCCCAGGTAGTCGTTACTATATTGACTACATGCTAGGTCCCCTCAAACTGGAATCTCCGTTTTGGGTAATTATTTCCTTTAAAAATCCTCAACTTCTGAACATGGTGATTGATTTTTTTTTAGTGTTTTTTATTATGGAAAATTTCAAGCAAACATAAAAGCAGGGATCACAATATCATCAACTCCACGCGCCCATCACCAGCTATGACAGTTGTCGGTGGGTTGTCAGTCTGGTGTCATCTGGACCCACCAGCCCAGCCACCCACCCCACCCCAGGCTATTTTGAAGCAAGTCTCAGACCTCAGATCATTTCATCTGTAAATAATCCATGTGCTGCTCTAAAAGATAAAGACTTTTATAAATACCGTGACCGCAGTGCCATTATCACATCTAAGAAATGTAACAGTGATTTCTTAGTAGCATCAAATATCCAGTCAGCGTTCACATTATCTCAATCACCTTTCAGGGTTTCTTTGTCTGTTTTTATAGTTGCTTGAATTTGGATCCATGCAAGGTTCTCACATTGTGGTTGGTTGATAGGACGCTCGCACATCTGTAGATCTTCTCCTCTGTCTCTCTTTTCCTCACAACCTTCCATTGAAGAGGATGAGTCATTTGTTCTGTTGAGCTTGCCACAGTCTGGATTTTGCTCATTGGATTCCTGAGGTGTCATCCCGTCTATGTGTCTGTTCCGTGTATGCCCATGGTGGTGAGATCTAGAGTCTTGGCTGGTTTCAGGATCAGTGTTTTTCTCCCGGTCTCTTTCAGAGCTGGTATGTGGACTTCTGGCAGGAGGTTCCTAAGGCTGGGTTGTCTCCCTGTTTTACAGGCTTCCGGTGCTGTAGCTTACAAGTCATATTTTAGCTGTTGAGGACTGGACTCTTGGGCACACAGCTGCTCTGTCTGGGGTAGGAATGGGAGGTCTAGACCTCTCTGCCCCTGAGCTACATAGCTCACAGCTCCTCCTGGCTCCATAGTCCCTACGAAGCTTCCTGGGACTCGAGATTGTTGGAAAAACCTGGTTTGGAAGCCACAACTTGGAAGCCACAAACCTTTAAAACTAAGTTACTGAACTCTTCAGCAAAGACTCATCACTTTTAGTTATACAGTTGGTTCTTTAGAGGACTTAATTCTTTTGTCCCTGGGACAAAAGACCTAGTCTTTAATTCCACACTCCCAAAGTCTAAGACTTCAGCTAATAATTCATGTAAGTGTTACTGCTTTTTTTTTTAAAAGATTTTATTTATTCAACACAGAAAGAGAGAAATCACAAGTAAGCAGAGGCAGGCAGAAAGGCAGGCGGTGGGGGAAGCAGGCTCCCTGCCGAACAGAGAGCCCAATGCGGGGCTCAGTCCCAGGACCCTGAGATCATGACCTGAGCCAAAGGCAGAGGCTTAACCCACTGAGCCACCCAGGTGCCCCAAGTTACTGCTTTTTGAGAAAGGTAAGGATATTTTTTCAAAAGATGGAGACAACTTTTCTCACTAATTAGGAATAGTAATACGTGTCCACCATAAAAGTGTGTATTTAGATCAGGATTTCTCTACCTCTGTACTACTGACATTTTGGACCAGACAAGTCTTTGTTGTGGGGCTATCCTGGGCATTATATGATGTGTAGTGGCCTCTTCCCACTGGTCACATAGTCATGACCTTCAAAAATGTCTCCAGACAATGCCAAATGCCACTGGGGCAAGGGGGAGTCATCCTCTTAAGATTCACTGATATAGACAGACAAGTAAAGTAAAAAGAGGAAGCAGAAGCCGCTCCATCGTCAGTCCATGGGTGCGGAAGAGAACCTGGAGGAGGAGGGGCAGAGCTGAAACCCACACACAGAAAACTGGCGTGAGTCCTTGGACTTTAAATAGCATGGACCATGATCCATGAGAGACTGAAGTAGTCCATTGTGAGCATATAGACCTTACAGTAGATGAGTGATGGGGACAACATTCCAGTTTAGGTACCTCCTAAATGAGGTGGACACATCAACCACAGGACTAAAGTGTGATGATAGACTGCCCATCCTCAAACGGCACACAGTAGCCTGCGTGAGGCCAGTGCGCAGTGAGAAGGGTGCTGTGGGCTCTCTGAATAAACAGGTGGACAAGAGGTATTTGGGATAAACTTCGCATGTATTGAAGTTGCTAAAAAGCCTGTTATTTAGAACTTTATTCAGCTCATAAAAGTACACGAAAAGTTTTTTCTTATCTTTTACAGATACTTTCATCTAGAATTAAATTTTTCATATTTTGCCCAGAGAGACATCAAACGTCTGTTAGACTTCTATGTGCTTTTTTCACTTGGGGAAATCTGGAGAAGACACTCCTTTGGGTGTTAGTCCTCCAACGCCGCAGAACTAAAAATTCAAGTTCTGTGTGATACCTTAACCTCATCAAGTTATGAATTGAATAATACTTGAAGGCTCTTTGTTGGTACTTCGTGGAGTGTGGGTCTTGTGATTAAATGGCAAAGAGATTGGGGGATTGAGAGTATGAGGGAGTGGGGTGAGGTACAGGATTAAAACAAAAATTAGTGATGGGAGAAACAGCCTCCTTTATAATTTTTGCCTTGAGCTATACTCACGTAACACGAAGTGTTTCATGATATAAAGTCAACGAAGAAATTAAAAAATAAGGCTCCAGTAGAACTAAATGTGCTCATTTTAGCATTAGACCTCCGTCATGCTCTGGGCCTATTTCCCACCAAGATAACTTTATCTGAACTCCCGAGACGTAGGCAGGCATCCGCGTTTTGCCTGTGCTAGTCTCCGCTCCCTCTGGAACTGCTTCCTTGCTGTGTCCTGCAGATCGATTACTTCAATAACCAAATCATCGTGGACCTCGTGGAGCAGCAGCACAAGGGCATCATCGCCATCTTGGATGACGCCTGCATGAACGTCGGCAAAGTCACCGACGAAATATTCCTCGAAGCACTTAACAGTAAACTGGGCAAACATGGCCATTTTTCCAGCCGAAAGGTAATGTGTTTTATGAGGACTTCCTCTGCTTTCGATCTGTAAGATTTTCCCCATTATTGGACGGAATTAAATGGTCTTTAATGTTGGGTTAAAAGAATGTCCACTCAAGGAAGCAAGAAAAGCCCTAAGTATCCATTAAGTGACCTACTGCTATAAATAAATTCTGCCTCCCTGGTTTATGGGATGACAAGAACGATAAAAATCATAATATCCAGGAGAGGGAGCTCCAGACTATTCAATTTGCTCGAAATAGGAAAAAACGAACATGATTTTAGAAAGCATGATGTCATTTATAACCAATGGGTACAGAGGCTTTGTTCACGTGCTAGAATTTTGCTCCTGCATCTGATAATTCTGGCACTGAAAACAGCTTTTGTCCTTGACTTTTTACTGTAATCAGTTCTAAAATGTAGTATGTGTGTTCTGCCACAGTTCTTCAGACTACGTGACCTTCTTGAAAATAGAGAAGTTCTAGCTGTAATTCTCCCCATCACAAGGAAACTCGTTCCCCTAAATGAATGGGTATCCTTTGTTTTGTTTTGTTTTGTTTAAGATTTTATTTATTTATTTCACAGAGGGAGAGAGATCACAAGTAGGCAGAGAGGCAGGCAGAGAGAGAGAGGGGGAAGCAGGCTCCCCGCTGAGCAGGGAGCCCGATGCGGGCTTCGATCCCAGGACCCTGAGATCATGACCTGAGCTGAAAGCAGAGGCTTTAACCCACTGAGCCAGTTAGGCGCCCTGAATGGGTATCCTTTGAATTCCCCATTTTTCACATTCTAAAAATGTTATTAAACAGATCACATTTCTGTAGTAAGTGGTGGCAGTTGTGGTTGTCAGACCTTTGTGCCCTGCTTTGCATCCAGTATGTTTGCCATTAGTATTTGCCCAAGGAGGGGCACACTGTCATCCTTGAATGGTCCCTACAAATACCGGCTTGTCCAGCAGCCATAAGCTAAAGGAGAAATAGGCCCCATGCTCTGTCGCTTCCATAAAGAAAGGAGCAAACACTTCTGCTCCTCCATATTTTCATGTAAATCTATGACACGCTGCCAATTTTTTTTAGCACGAATAAGTCTATTTTCTAACTTTGTCTGCTTTGAAATTATATAATCAGAGCAGTGAGAATCTATAGTTAACTAGATAAAGCACAAATCATCAAGAAACAGATTACTGGCTGATATTTATTTTAGGCCAATTTATTTCTAAGAGATTCTCCTCGGTCTATTACTGAGAATTGACTTGGATCCTGACTACAAGTCCGTCAGCTGTCAGATACTACGGTCTGACCTTTGACGTTGGGGTTCTGGTCAGAGATGTTCTTCAGTCACTTCCCACGTATAACACAAGTGCTTAATACATACCCCTCATCTCCCAGGCATAAGTCTGGGTGCTGGGGACAGAGCAGTGAGCCAAGTTAGAAGCATCCTACCCCTTTTAAAGTGATCTGTTGTAAGATGGTATTATTACATGGGCAGATGTCCTGTCTTCGAGGGATGGGTCATATCCATCCTCTCCAGTCCCAACCCAGGTTCTGGAGACTCACCTAACATCCTGCCTACCAGATGGCAGATAATCGGTGTTTGTAAAATCGAATTGAATTTGGTCACCATCATACCAAATACACCCAATGGAATATGGAATTTTAAACTAAAACACACAGGGCTCCACCTCACTTAAACAAGTAACTATGAATCTCTTGATAAATCACCTCTTTTGATTCACCTTGGCCGTTTTACACACCTGACTTAAATTTGTCCACCAAATATTTTGAAATACAATCTCATTCTGAAGGTAGCCGCTGTACAGGGTACTTTTAAGCAGTTGCCACTGATTTGATAAGAAATTGCAAAGTAATAATTTATCTGGGAAGACAGGAATTCTCTCATTTTTTAAAGATTTTATTTATTTGAGAGAGATAATGGGGGGTTGTGGAACACAGAGAGAGGGATAAGCAGACTCCCTACTGAGCACGGAACCCAACGCAGGGCTCAGTCTCACACCCTGAGATCATGACCTGAACCCAAATCAAGAATCGGACGTCCAACCAACTGAGCTCCCCAGGCACTCCAGGGATGTCTGGTCTTGTCTTTAAATGTAGAAACCCAGGTGTCTCTGAGTCTCCAACCAGGAGGCTCTTTTCTCCAGCATCACCCTCCTTCCCCCCTCCATCACGCTCCTCCCCGCCTTGTCTGACAAGATAAGGGGAGGTGATGCTGGAGGAAGCTCCCCCTGAGATGGAGACTTCTAAAGTGTGCTAATTTCTAGGATTACTGCTTTAATGAAGGAAAGAAACGGAATAACCAAGCTGTCAGGATATTTTCATCACTATGAATCTTTCTGTTAAATAATGCTATTAGCCTGTACGTTACACCAGGTGTTATCATTTGCTGTTGGTTACAGATCAGCTCGAGTTACTGACATATTAAATAAGAGGTTTCTGCCTTGTATTTATTTAGGGGCTAAATGGTTTGTCATCCGTTAAAGTTAGCATGGAGAGATAGGCAAATGATCTAATAAACCATGGAATTCCTATTTAAAGTACTGTGAACATATAAAGTTAAATGATATACAAAACTTATTATTTTCAAAATGTAAAGAAAAATCAAAAACCTTCTGTGTTCAGATCACTTGAGACTTTGAATATCCAAATGTAAGAGCATTCAATTAGTGTGGGCATCTCCTGGGTCTTTTTCCACGAGGAGTTTTATAAATGAAAGGGTTTTATAAAATGGTTAACGAGAGAGAAGGAAAGAGAGATTCCATTTTTTGGAGACCCCTCTGTATGTTAGATACTTTGACCTCCATGGTTCATGTAAGGTTCAGAACAACTATCTGGGATAAGTAATTATTTAAGGACACGGAGCAAGTAGATGGTAGAGCCAAGATTTGAACCTCGGAAGTCTGACTCTAATTTCCAGTAGGCATTCACTTGTCTGATTGATAAGCTACTCCTTTACCAGTCTTGTTATCAGTGCAGAAGCCACCCTCCTGGGTGGGGTTGTTTGGCAGCTAACAGTGAAACTTAAGTTTTCGTGCAAAACTGCAATCAGTGCTTTATGGATTCTTAGGTGTCTGCTTTAGAACCTGATTGCATGATCTTTCACAGGGCAGACAAAGGAGTCTGGGTGCTACTGTAACAAGGAAAGTTGCAGGAAACTATGGAGGCCACCACCATAGAAAAATTGCCTTTCCATAAACTATTCCTCTTCAGGGAGAAAGAGCTGGAGGAAGTTGATCTTCTTTGAAATGATAGCCCTGAACTTGACTCCCAGCTCAGCAAAAGACAAGTGAGCCAGGCCATAGAAGAGCAGACATTACATCTGGTCCCAAGAATCCTTCCCAGAACGACCACTTATGAGCTACGTGACTTGGGCCAGTCACCTGATCTCTCTGACCCTTAGTTTTCTTGTATGTAAAAGAGAGTGCCTAATACTTTAAACCTCAGCTGTGAGGATTGCCTGTGATGTACGTGCCCCGCAGATAGCAAGCCCTCCGTGTGGTATTCCCTAAGTGGAGCCTGGAACAGAAAGAGACTGTACCACTCAGGGTAGGCTGAGCCACGTAAGGCAGCAGCCAGGCTGTCAGCATCGGAGACAATAGAAGTCTGTTTCTGTCCCAGGGGCCTGGACTTCTTCCATCTTCCAGCTCTTGCATCCCCTTGCTAGTGGGAGAAGAGGAAGTACTATAGAGAGTCGTCCACCTCTTTCCAACTTTGGCCTGACACAGCCACACTTTCTTTCCACTCCCTGTCCGTTGTCGAGCACCTGGTCACTTGGCCATATCCAGCTGCCGGGGTGGCTGGGAAATGAAGTCCAGCTGTGTGGACTTCTGGAGAGAGCTCACCGGCTTTACCATGTAAGCCCCGCACAGGGTGATTTCATTCATAATGGTATCATGATTTGTGACACTCTCATCATCTTACCTGACATTGGAGTATATTTTTAGAAAAGTGAAAAGAATCTGTTTTCACACTAATCTTATTGATTTCTTAGCTCTGCGCCTCAGACAAAATCCTGGAGTTTGATCGAGATTTTCGAATTCGACATTACGCAGGTGACGTAGTGTGAGTATCTTACTTTGGTACCTAACACCATGATTTGCATGCAACTTCACTTCAGAAAATAGAACCAGGGAAAATAAGAACTGTTTTTCTACTCATTTGTGTTTTTTAGTCATTTCATAGGCTAGTATAGTTTCATCTCCTCAAAAAAAATACTGGCTTCACTTCAATTCATTCCTTGCTTTTCAAACTTTTCTTGAACACACACGGTGGCGGCCGTGCACAGCCCGTGGCGTCGCTGACGCTCAGCCCAGTGATGCATAAATAACTCATGGGACAATGTTAACGAGGAGAGAAAGATGGAGGAGATGGGCCTTTTTCTGAAGAATCTAAACATTCAGTGGTGGACACAAGCACATACATGATAAGTCACTATAACGAACAACGGGAAAGGTCAAACCGGAGATGCATGAGGCCTTACAGAAACACTGAGGAGGAATAATCATGCCAGGGCAAGGAATGGAGAGAGGTTTTAGTGGAGGAAATGATACCCAGGTTGAGTCCTCAAAATAAAAGAGGCTTTGTCAGGGGAAGGAATTAGGAAGGGAGGAGGAAGGGAGGGACTTCAAAGCAGAGGAGCCAGGAGGCTCGTGGGCCCAGAGCCAAGAGCCACCATCAAGTGTGAAGAACTACAAGCAGTTGGGTGACTCTGAGCAGTAACTCATTTTGCCATATTATTTTCCAAATGTCAGTTGAAAAGGTAAAAGTCTCACCAGCCACATTTTCTGGTCACAATCAGAAAAGTAGAAATTGATAAGAAAATAGAACTACTTTCATATCTGAGGCCTCTAGGGCCGCGATAACGACTCAGTGACTTAACAGGAGAGAAGTGTTTGTTTTCTCAGTTCTGGGGTCCATGGACCCGAACTCTAGGTGTCACAGGGCCTCAGGTTTGGGGTTCTGGGGGAGGATTATTCCTCGCCTCTGCCAGCTTCTGGTGGCTGCAGACACTGCTTGGCTTGTGGCTGCATCTCTCCAGCCTCTGCCTCTGTGGTCACACTGCTGCCTCCTCCTCAGTGTGTCTGGCTTAAAACTCCCTCTGCCTCTTTTTTTTTTTTTTTTTTTTTAATTGGTTCCACACCCATCAGGGAGCCTAGCACAGGGCTTGAACTCACAACCCTGAGATCAAGACCTGAGCTTAACTAAGCCACCCAGGCACCCCTGCCTCTGTCTTAAGACTACAATCGTGGTGGCATTTCGGGCCCACCTGGGTAACACAGGATCAGCTTCTCTCACGATCCTTAACATCATCGCACCTTTTGTCATAGAAGATCACACAGGGGCTGGGAAATTTGACATGGATGTCTTTCGGGGTGGGGGGGGGACGGGCATCTTTCTGCCCACTACACTTAGGATGCTTTGTCCACTGAGCGCTGCTTCTCACCTGATTGTCGTTTAAAGTTTCCTTTTCCTTCCTCCTTATTTTTCACATTAGAAGGTCTCTTGCCATAACCCGTTACAGGAAGAGATTACATAACAACAACAATAACAAAAAGGCAAATGATCTTCTCTACCAATGCTGAGAAGATGTTTGAAGAAATTTTAATAGCTGTTCCTGATTTAAATTAAAACTCCGAGTCATAAAATAATATAGCTCGAGATGATCACCCCATCTGTCAAACTAGCCATTAGTGCTGGAATGGCACCATTTTCCACTTGTTCTGGTCCCGTTCCCAGGTTCCAGAACACTGACGAGGGGCCATGCAGCAGTGTGCACACTCTCCCGCTGAAAATGCGGGCCTCACCTGCAGGACGCGTCCATTCAGTTCAGAAGCATCAAAGCAGAGCTGGTCAGAGGTCTTGGAGACCAGCTAGCCTGGCCCCTTTGTTTTATAGATGGAGAGATTTATGGAAAGTGTATAATAACACTTTTATCCAAGGTCACTTAACAAGTTTATGGAATAGCTGAGACAGTAAGTAGTTTCCAGACTCGTAGTCCAGAATGCAGGCTGACCCTTCTGAGGGATAGTCCGTGCCCTAGACCTCCCCTTCTCTGCTTCAGCCCTTCGATCCTTTTCTAGATGCTTATAGCATTATCTTCTATGTGCACAGTGTTTTGTAAGGCTGGTCTCCACCCACAAAGAGCTTTCCGTGTAAGGTCGCATACATACCTATATGATTGTGTGTGTGTTTATTTCTACTCAAATATGCATACACATAATATACACACATTTACATGCATACATCAGTGCAATAAAAGGTGGTCTCAGATAATCATCATACAGCTAATAATAGTATTGTCAGAATTTAGAAATAATCACATGAGGTAATACTTATATCCGTGAGAGGCCCAGGAAGGCTGATGCTAGTCCTTAGATGTTAGGAATTATTTTTAAAGGGAGAAGTGGGAAGAGTGCTAGAAATATTCAGGAAATAGTAACTAGGTCCATTTAAGTAGAGTGTGTCCTTTTTTGTAGCATTAGTGAAGTGGAAGTGCCTGGAGAATTAGATTGAGATCAAATCATAATGAGTCTTAAAGGCCAAAATGAAGACTTCGCAGTTGGAATGTTCTAGGTTAGACAAAAGATTAAGAGTCAGATGGCTTCAAGGTTTCAGTCCAAAGTGACTTGAAGTTCGTAGGAAGCTGATCTAGGGTGCGGGAGGCAAGGAAGGAATCTGGGACCTGGTGACCTTGAAACTCCTCTGGGCAGTACAGCCTGAAGGAACCCTCTCAGAGAATTAAATTTGTGAGGCTGGCATGTTGGTGAGGGGTCAGGGCGAGACATCTGAGAATTGTCTACATCTATGTGATGATCGTCGAGGAAGAAAATAGGCGAGAAAGTCGAGCTATCAGGGGCAGGTGCATCTAGAGCTCCCGTTTGCGCAGCCTCTGAGCCTCCATCAGTTTTGTGCCCCCAGCAGTGTACTTGAGCCTCCTGGGGTCCACACCCGTCACTGCCACAGAGCAGCTCCCCTGCCTCCCTCACCAACTGCCGCCGTAGCCAGGCGCCTGGGACCCTACTCCTCTCCCTCCTCCAAACCACGAATGCCGGCCTCCTTGTTTCCTCTCCCATCTTCCGTGCATGTGCCCGCTCCTCTCCCTTCATTTGATCTGTTTCCCTGTGTGATCTCCCTTCCTCTTCCTCCTCTGCTTATCCAGATCTTACCGTCCTTTGCAGTTCTTCTTGGATTCTTTTATCCCACCCTGAACACACTGAGAGAACCTTAGGCAAGTCACTGACCTCCTTACGGAAGAGACTGTAGTTCCTGTATGTCGCAGTTTTGCTTTTATCTTAGGAGTGCTGGATGATAACCACAGCTCTCTTTTTAAGAATCATCTTCTTGAGGTAAGCGGTAAACCAGTAGAAAATGACGGTCTGAATCAGAGTGACGGTAGTGATGTTTGCTCTCCTTTGGAGGAATCGAAACAACACCCCTTCTTTTTAGTAGGTAAAGTCGATATTCTTTAACACAGAACAAAGTGGACAGTATTAGCTCTACAGATGATCGATGGCATAATTAACAGTGGAAAGGCTTGTAGACTCGTCAAGAAACTTAAATGTGGCTCTTGCTTAGTGAATAATGCTTGTTTTCTAAGGTTTGGTTTTGTTTTGTTTCTCTACTAGCTATTCGGTCATTGGATTTATTGACAAAAATAAAGACACTTTGTTTCAAGATTTCAAGCGCCTCCTGTATAACAGGTAGGATTAGAATTTTATTAATTATCTTTGCATTAAACTCTTTGTCATATGTTGCGTAATATGTATGCACATGATTACTTTTATGTGGCAATTTTAAGAGCTTCTGGCATATTTTCTAGTTCTGTGTGACCGTAATGAATGAATGAAATAATACATTTATGATTATACAGTCTATAAATTTAGGATGGGGACCTGCTACTAATATGACTCCCCTTGGTTTCCCTTGGGTTGCCTTGGTTTCTCTGTTCACTACTGCCGTCCTCCTGGCTGGCACCCCTGCCAGTGTCTCCAGGGCAGGCCAGTGACAGTGAGGGTGTGGTCTTGGATAACCTCTGGCCCAGATAAATGCAGGTTCCCACTGTAGTGCCTTTGCCTCCCACTAAGAGACCACTCCTAATATCAGAGCGGCATCTACTGTCAGCATTGACAGATCCTCAGGGGACAGAACCTTTTCCCTGTCCAAGAAAATGTGGAAAAGATGTGGAGAAATAACACCAGGCAAAGGATAGCAAGTTCAAACCCAGTACGAATGCTTTGGAAAGAGGCCCATAAAGAAGAAAAGCTTCTCAGCCAATGTCTTCTCTTGGATGAGAGAAATGCGGTCACACACTTACTAAATCTACTCAGTTGGCCAAGAGATCATCAAAAATGTGTTGAACCCCTGTGAGCCATTCATTGGCTGTGCAGCTGTGCAGCTGTGAAAACAATTTAGGCCAAGTCCCTGCTCTCGTGGATCTGCCTTCCAGCGGAGATGACAGTTAATAAGAAAACAAGTCGCTTTCCGGTAGTGACGAGTGCTGTGAAGAAGAATAAAGTAGATAGGAGACTGAAGGGTACAAAGAGGGGGAAGGGAGGCATTATAGAGAAGGGTGGTCAGAAAAGGCTTCTTAAAAGAGGGGACTTTTGAGCGGAGACCTGAGTGAGCCAGGAACGTGTTGGGGCGGGGGAGGGGGAGCGTTGCAGGCAGAGCAGCCGGTGCCAAGGCGCCAAGGTGGGAGTGAGCAGCACGGTGTCTCGAGAACAGCAAGAAGGCCAGTGTGGCTGAAAGCAGAGTGAGGGGCGGGGAGAGCGGTGGGGAATGAATTTAGGGAGGTCAGCATGGCGTGGATCCTGAGGAGTCCGCGAGCCAAAGTAAGGATGAAATATGAAGAGAAGCCATCAGAATTTATGATACGATGTGATTTATATTTTAAAGAACTCACTAGGGCTACTGTGTAAAACACATCCTGTAAAGGGCAAGAGTAGAAGTGAGGAGACCAAACAGGAGATTAGTGATCGAGATGGTGTAACAGAGGTAATGAAAAGTGGTGAGGATGAGTGATACTTTGAAAGTGCAGCCAACAAGATTTGCCGATGGATAGGCTGTAGGGCACGAGAGAAAAACGGAAATCTGAGACAAAGCCTGAGCAGTGGGGAAGGGATGCTTGAGGTGGGGAAGACAATGGGAAGGGCTCGTTGGGTGGGGGGGTGGAGCGTTTTGTTTTGGATACGTTATGTAACATTGGACACACCACTGGAAATGCTGGTTGACAGTTGTGGGTACGCATCTGGAATTCTGATAATGGAAGGACTAGAGATACAAATCCATGGTCATCAGTCTGTTGACAGTATTGAAAGCCATAAGACTAGCTGAGATGAACAAGGGTGAACTCATACAAATAGAAGAAGTCAAGAAGACTCATTCCTGAGACTCTACAGCATTCAAAGTCAAGCAAGAAAGAAACAGCTAGTGAAGGAGACAGGGCTGCCAGTGAGGTAGGAAGAAAGCCAGGAACCTAGTGTCACAGAGGCCAAGCCAAGAAAATGCTTTAAGAAGAAAACAACTATAAACCATGTCAAATACTGTCAAAAGCAAAGTAAGGTGAGGACCAAGATTCACCGTGGGATTTGCTGACATGAAGGCCAGTGGGACTCTTGACAACACTGGTCTCATCAGAGTCGTGAGGACAAATGTCTGATTGAAGTGGGCTCCAGAGAATATGGATAATGAGAATGTGGAGACATGATGTTTAAAGCTGTTCTCTCAAGAAGTTTTACTATTAAATGGTTCATCGGTGTGGATGTTGAAGGTTTCGAGGACAGTGATGGAGATCTCGTACCAGAAAGTTACATGGGAATGCGAGACGGGCTCCAAGTAAGAATTGGTCATGGGGAAAAGGGACTTTCAGAAAGGAGTTTCAGTGCTTGAACTTTCAGGTAAGAGGCACCCACTTTGAGGGACAAAGGACAGAGTCTAGCATTGTTCTGTGTAGGTAGCGTCAAAAGCTCCAACTGGAAAAATGGCTTCAGTTGGCCAGTGGTAATGTCAGCGTGTGTTGCCAGGGGAGGTAGCCATGCTATGTACCAGGAGGCTACAGAAGGTGGCATTCGTTACCTTCATGGATTTGTTGTGGCCCATAGGTTCAGCTCAGTTGGAGCAGCTCCACCTCTTAGTGGTAGAGTCACGTAATCCCAAGCTCACAGGACCTGTGTAGAAACAAAGCCATGTGGGAATTTATTTCCAGGGGAAAATCTGACCATTGCATGGAATGGGAATGTTTGCATTGGTATGGCAGGCTGTTCTTCCCTATTGGAAAACCTGCTTGGGAAGTCACACAGCAATGAGAATTCTAGTTTATTAATTGACAGGGAAAAATATTACCCACAGAATCCAGAATGCTTAGTTGCTTGGTAAACATGGAAGTGAAACAAAGGGACTTGGGTAAATCCAACAATTAAAGGCATCAGGCTCAGATGAATCTGATTCACAGTAGGGATGGTCTTGCAAAGGTCTGTTGACTGCAACTTTTTGCATATATCTGCATAATAGGGGAGGCCTTGCCAGTGGGATGAGGAAGTCTTGGATTTATTTTGGCTAAAACCATCCTCCTAGATCATGTTGGGATGTGCTTCCTTTGCCTCTGGACACTTTTCTTTTTTTTTTTTTAGATTTTATTTACTTATTTGTAAGAGAGAGCGAGAGAGAGCACAAGCAGGCAGAGTGGCAGGCAGAGGCAGAGGGAGAAGCAGGCTCCCCACTGAGCAAGGAGCCTAATGTGGGACCCAATCCCAGGAACCTGGGATCATGACTTGAGCCGAAGGCAGCTGCTCAACCAACTGAGCCACCCAGGCGTCCCTTTTCGATACTTCCGTGGCTAAACAACCTTCTCAAACGCCCATCCTTCCTCTGTATATAAAAGAGTAATACTTGCATCTCTAGTTCTATAGACCTTGAGAGTATACTTGCATGTATGCATGCGTGTGCATGCGTGTGCATGTGTGTGTAATGGAAAGAGGAAGGGAGGGAGCAGGTGGCCTGCCAGACACACAGGCTTTTTACTCTTTGCCACCTCACTACTAAGTCAGATAAATTGTCTTATCTATTAAACCCACTGGGTTTCTGGATAAATAAGCTTTCCTTTTAAGAAACGGGCTCTTTTAAATGTTTGAAAACTATTTTGTTAATATTACATGCATGACTTACTGGCCCCGAAGTTCATTCTCTTTAGAATATATGTATCTGTTGATTCATTACGTATCAATTCTTCTACTATTTGATAATAATAATAAATATCTTCTTTCCTTCATTTCCAACCTTCCCCTCTCCCTCCATTTACAAGGTAAAATATGGAAAGAATCTAAATATGGCCAACAGTGAGTAAGGTGGAATTTGGAGTAGAAATTGCATAGACCCAAAGTGTGCAATCTTCAGTCTTTGGTCTGCATCAGAATTTTCAAAGTACACACATTCTACTTTCTGGAAATTCTATTCAGTGAGTGTTAGGAAGACATCCATGCTTCCTCTGCCTTAAGGGTTGAGAACCATTGCCTTAAATTCTCTCTTAGCCAAAGACTAGAATGGAAAATTTTAAGAAGAAACAATAGACCTTTATGGGATTATTTTTACTGATAAGGTGCCTCATTGGGAAATCAGGGACTGGGACCAGAAAGGAGTAAAATGGGGTCCCTGAGCCACACGCAGATCACCGTGTTAGTTTACCGCCGCCTTCGATGGTAGTCGGCACGGCTCTCTCGAGGTGGTGGGGGCTGGGAGCGCTGCTCTGTCTTCATTCGCAGACCCAGTCAGTCTTCAGCCCACCATTTATCCTTTTTGCTTTCCTGTCACTTATTCTGGCATTTCACAGCTATTATTTTGAGCCTTGGTGTGCAAAAGTTTACTAGGTATTTGGGGAACTACTTCAATTTCCTCCTTTTTACACCAGAGACAGAAAAGTGGACAAAATGATAGCAGTAGTAACCACAGTTAGCAGAGAATGTCCTTGCTGACTCCTTTCTGTCTTCTCAGCCCCCAATTAAAAAAAAAAGAAAAAAAGATTTCTGACAAATAGTGTTGTAGGGTGACAGGTGGCAGCCACACTTGTGAGCACTGCCTAACCTGCAGAGATGCGGACTCACGTGTCGTACACCTGAAACTAGTGTAACATCATGTGTCAGCTGTACGTGAATAAAAAGAAAGAAGTTTCTTTTTAAAAAGAAAGAAAGAAGCAGCATTTTGAGTTCCAGTTCCTTTAAAATCAAAGGCACCCCGAAGGAAACAGGAACAAAATCAGAGTTGAGACCACCACTTTGAAGGAGGAGTCTTTGAAGATAAGTCCACAGAGCCAAATAATGATTTTTCTAGAATACTTCGCATCGAACCTGGCCTGATGTACACTGTGGGAATCGGACAGTAACAGTTTCTGTCAATAAACATCGATAAACTAACGTAACCGCCCATAACAGAGTGCATAAATTCGGCTGCAGGACGGGGTTTAGGAGAAGTCAATGTAGAAATGGTTCTTTAACGTTACTACTTGTCTTGTTCAGAAGAGCTGGCATTTTGTTATGTTACCTGTTCTGTGGGAATCTTTCCCCCAGTGAGAAGATGCTTTCACGCCCGTGTTTTCGGCCATGCCATTGAGCCTTGTGTTTTCACTAGTGGCTTGTCTTCCTCCTTCTAAGTACCACCAGACCTTTTGATTTTACATATGTCTGGTAAGAGCTGTGTTAGCCACTGTGGGTCCTAGATGTCACCTTAAAGAAGTTTAAAGAATTCTTTTTTCAGTTTATTTATGTAAGTCATCTTTACACCCAACATGGGGCCCTAACACCAAGAGTCGCACGCTCTACGGAGAATTTTTTAAACATAGGATGGTTTGGACGCATCTTCGTCTGTGGTATGCCATCTGCCACTACACTTTCCTAGCCTAAGTTTTCCGGATGGAGTCTTTTTCTTAGTTAGGCCTCGTGAGTTCAGGCTGCAGTCCACGTGTGACTCCCAGGGCACAGTCCACCAGAACGGTTTCCTGTCAGCCTGTCGGAATGTAATGTTCACATCGCTCTTCCTGTGCCTCTCAGTGCCAATCCTGTGCTGAAGAATATGTGGCCCGAAGGCAAACTGAGTATTACGGAGGTGACCAAGCGACCTCTGACCGCTGCCACCTTATTTAAGAATTCGATGATTGCTTTAGTGGACAACCTCGCATCAAAGGTAACTGTTTTCTTTTCTGCATATCCATCTTATGGCCACTTTCGATGGTCATCAGCACCGCTTACCGCCAGGGGCTCCCCCTTGATATATGTTGTAGAGAACGTATGTGTGATTTGCCTTTCAGGTAATTGTAATAAACCAAACGGAAACATCTTTATTGAAAATGAATGTTCTACTAGAATTTTTATTCCTGTTTTGTTTTTTTTAACACGGCTGGGTGAAACAGTTGTTTGTGTCCAGGATGAAATGCTTCTCGATAAGGTTGACCTTCATATGGTTGTCAACGAGGGAAAAGTCTTAGACCTTTAAAAGAAACACTATGTATATATGTATATATAAACCATATGTATATATGCATATATATAAATGTGTATATATACATATAATGTATGGATGTATATAAAGTAGAGCATGTACCTGGCAAAATGAGCTTCAGCCTTGTCCCAAAGAAAGGGCATGGCTTAAAACAAACCTTGAATCAAATAGCAATATGCCATGCATATATCATGTCCAGATACAAAATGACCAGACGGAGTATCAAGAGGAAGTTTAATATTTAAGTATTGTCCTTAGGCTGTTGTAAACAGTTGAAATAAAATGTTGTATTTTTTTTTAAGATTTTATTTATTTATTCATTTGACAGAGAGAGAGAGAGATTATAAGCAGGCAGAGAGGCAGGCAGAGAGAGAGGAAGAAGCAGGCTCCCTGCGGAGCAGAGAGCCCGATGTGGGCCTCGATCCCAGGACCCTGAGACCGTGACCTGAGCCGAAGGCAGAGGCTTTAACCCACTGAGCCACCCAGGTGCCCTAAAATGTTGTATTATTGACAGTTGTTTCTGCTGCTGATTGCTCCTTTCAGGTGTAATACTGTTTGGTAACTTTAGTCTGTTTCTTCTCCCCCCCGCCAAAGAACAGATTTCTACTCTTAACTGCTGCCTTTGACAAGTTTGATAAATGAGGCAGCATTCTGGGACTCATTATTTTTAGTTCCTTCATTTTTATCTCTCTCTTCTGGTGCTTTTCCTCTGTATTTTATTCTCTGTTATCTTTTTCTTTTTTTTTTTAAACCAACTTCCTCTCTAAGAATTTAAATCTCTACTGTTTCTGGTTACTTCACTATGGATAAATTAGGCAAAGGCACAAGAGCACATGTGTTCAGTAGCTTTCTATTTCTTTTTGTCAGGATTCTTTGGCTTCACATGACAACAAATAAGCACAGTGTGTTGGCTTGTAGAATCAAACCTCCAGAAAGTCAAGGGTGAGGACACCAAAACCGAAGACCAGAACACCATTAGAATCCTTCCTCTTGTCTCTCAGCTTCTCTGTGCGTGTCAGCTCCAACCTGCTTCATCCCGCAAGAGGGAAGGTGAACCTAGAAGGAGGGCATGTGACACAAGAAACAGAATTAAACACAGAATTTTATAAAACATGTTTATAGGATATATTATAAATATATTATATATTATATGCATACTATATAATACATAACAGATTATATATTATATAATATATATTTATTATATAATATATAATATTTATTATATATTATATATAATGTAATATATAATAAATTATAATGTAATATATAATATATTATATATAACATATATAATATATATAATATATAATGTAATATATAATAAATTATAGGATATATCATGCATAGTTTACAAAATATATTTATTTCATTAACTAGAAAAGAACTGCCTTTATTTTCTAAAATTGGTAGTTAAATGTGCATTTATTAAAAATAAAAATTCTAGAACCATCCATAATTTCTATATCAGGAACTGCATTCAGCTGCTAATAAAAGAGAGAGCCCCAAATGTGTGGCTTAAACGAGAGAGACATTTATTTCTCTCTCTTGCAGATAAGGTCCAGAAGCAGGCATCCCAGGACTGGTATAGCAGCCTTAAGGTTGTTAGGGACCCGGGTTCCTTCTGTCTTTCTCTTCTACTGTGTGCTTGGTGTCCATCATCCTGCCCCAAGATGGCAGCAGGGCCGTCTTCCCTTTCAAGGACACTTCCTGGGAGTCTCATGCAGCATGTTCGCTACATCTCGTTCACTATACCTGGTTGCCAGGGAAGCTGAGAAGGGCATTTTTATCCTGGTCAGCAGTGTACCTAGCTAGAAATAAGTATTCCATTTCAAAAACAGGTGCTGGATAGGACGTAGGCAACTAGCCCGGCAGCCTCTGCTGCAGCTTCCCAATCTGTGTGTCTGTGGAGGAGGGGGTCCCAGGGAGAGAACAACCTCTCAGCCCCAGAAAAGGCAGGAGGGCGGGTGGGAAAGCCACAAAGGAGAAAGTTACTTTTAGAAAATACAAAATCATATGATAGAAATAAATCTAAATAATTGGTATTCACCATAAATGTAAATAGGCTAACAAGACTAGATAGAAAGTCTAGCTTTATGCTTCGTCCAGAAGATACCTAAATACCACTGTGGAGAAAGATGAAAAACAAAGCTCTTCCCCCACCCCCCCAAAATGAATAAAAGCAAATTTAATGTGAGAGAATAGAATTTAAGAAAAAAAATATTAAGACAGATAAAGAGACTCCCAACAATCAAATGAAAATACCCAAGACAATAAAGCCACTTTGAACTAGGTACCTAACAACACAAGCTGTGATTATCCACGAACTCCATAAAGCAAAAAAGAAGAACATGAAAAAAATTTTAAAGGAAAAATTGACAGGTCCACAGTCCTTGTGGGAGATTTTAAACCAACTGTACCAGAAAACTGATATTTCAAGCAGACAAAATCCTTAATAAGAATGCAGGAGCGTTGGAAACCAAATTTAAACTTTAATAAATCAAAAGAACACTGCACCCAGGGAACAGGAAACACATATACCTTTTGAGTATGTATAGAACATTTCCAAGAATTGACCACATGCTAGATCACGAAGGAAGTCTTAACCATTTTAACAAATGTATATCAGATACAGTATCCATCCTCAAGTAAAATAAAAATAAAATAAAAAGTAGCATTAATTTTTTTTTTAATGTGCTTGGGAACTTGAGAAAGAGATGTTCTCCTAGATAACTCACAGGTTGAAGAGGAAATCACAGTGGGAACTGTAAAATATCTGGTCCTACATGACAATTTTTTAAAATCTGTAGAATACTGCTGAAATGCTCCACATGTTATACCTTTATTTAAAAAAAAAAAAAGAAGTTGAAAGTTTATGAGTTAGTGGTGCCTGAGAGGCTCAGTTTGTTCAGTGTCTGCCTTCGACTCAGGTCATGATCTCGGGTTCCTGGGATCGAGCTCCGCGTTGGCTCCCTGCTCATGGGGAGTCTGCTTCTCCCTCTCCCTCTGCCCCTCCCCCCACCTGCACTCTCTCTCACTAACTCTCTCAAATAAAGAAATAAAATCTTTTTTTTTAAAAAGATTTTATTTATTCGTTTGACACAGAGAGAGAGATTACAAGTAGGCAGAGAGGCAGGCAGAGAGAGAGGAGGAAGCAGGCTCCCTGCTGAGCAGAGAGCCCGATGTGGGCCTCGATCCCAGGACCCTGGGATCATGACCTGAGCCGAAGGCAGTGGCTTTAACCCACTGAGCCACCCAGGCGCCCATAAATAAAAAAAATCTTAAAAAAAAAAAAGAAAATGAGTTAAGTTCACATCTTCACTCAGGAAGCCAGAAAAAGAATTCCAAAGAAGAAAATCTAAAGAAAGAAGAAATAACATTTAAATAGCAAAAAATAAAATAGGTAAAAAAAAAAAATAGTCAGACAACTCTTTAAT
Source organism: Ailurus styani (assembly GCA_002007465.1). Classification (NCBI taxonomy): domain Eukaryota; kingdom Metazoa; phylum Chordata; class Mammalia; order Carnivora; family Ailuridae; genus Ailurus; species Ailurus styani. The sequence continues at coordinate 4,395,717 of LNAC01000022.1, forward strand.
GAAACTGATAAAAAGAAAATACAATATTATGAATGAAAAATGGAAATGACTTCATGTATTACAGAGATTTTAAAAGGCAGAGAATATTGTGACCAACTATATGTTTGAAAAATTAGTTTTCTAGAAAAATGTTATCAAAATTAACTCAAGAAGACAGAAAATCTGAATAAATTAGTAATTTTAAAGACTCTAAATCACTCATCAGGATTCTGCCTTCTCTCAGCTCTGCCAAAAACCTGAGGCCCAGATGGTTTTACAGATACATTTTATAAATCCTTGAAGAAGCCAATAATCCCTATTATATACAAACTGTTTGGGAGTATAGGAAAAGGAGAGGCCACAACCCAACTCATTTTATGAGATTAATATTACCTGCATAGTGGGTTAATATAAGAAAATAAAATTAGATCAGTTTCACCTAGGAACATAGGAAGATCTTAAATATATATGAGTAATGCATTTGTTAGGAACACGGTGAAGAATGTGTCTACTAAAATCGACTGAAAATAATTGTTAGGTAAAACATAAAAATCAATGTTTTTAATGCACCCATGAACTAATAAGAAAGTAAGGAATATGCAGGCCAGGGAATGAGTGAAGGCAGAAGTTAGGGGAAAAATAATATGCTGTCTCTGTGAGGATTTATTGAAGTTGGTAACTGAGTGTAGGTGTTCAAGGCTGGGTCCTCCAAGTGAAGCCCAGGCCCTGCCTAAACTAGTGTGTCTAATAAGAGATCTCACACTTGCCCTTGAGCGCATGCATGCACACATGGACACACACACACATGGGTCTCCGAAGGGCCACATTCTCGGAGGGATACATCTAGAACGAACTAGAAATAATCCCTCATTATCTGAAAGAAAAACTGCCTATCTTGGTTCTTGGCAGTGAGCCAAGGTGGGGGGGAGTAAACATTCCTTGAGAATTTATAATCATGAGCCAGTTTTTATGAGGTTTTCAGTCCAAATTCACGTCACCCGGGTGATCTAAAAAGCTTAAGCCAACAATTTAGTTTAAAGTGGTCCAGGCTTGGTATTATCCCCAGGTATCTAATAGGAGCAAGCATGTTTTTTTTCCATGAAGAAACCACCTTCATACCAGACCTTAAAGAATTTCCACAGATAACATTTTAAGGAAAATAAGGGGTTCCCATTAAGAATTCTAGAGTACATAGACAAAGTACCATGTGTAAGAGTCGGACTCAACAAGATTCAGAGTCATGAAAACTTAGAGTGGAATTATTAGAAACAGAATATAAGAATGTTTAATATGTTTTAGGAAATCAAAGACCTAAAAATATGAGAAAGAGCAAGTAACTGGGCAATTGATAGAAATAAAAACTAAAATTAAAAAACAAATTTAGCCTCAGTTTAGACAAAGCTGAAGAGAGAATAGAGAAATGAAAGAAAGAATAAAGGAAATTATCCAAGGTTCTAATTAGATCAAGAAATTAAACAAGAGACACTATTAAGAGACATGAAGATAAAATGAAAAGGTCTAATGTGCGTCTAATCAGAGTTACCCAAGGAAAAGTGAGGATGGCAGAGCAATATTGAAAGATATATTGCTGAGAATTTCAGGAGTGATGAAAGATAACACTTTGTGGAGTCAAGAAGTCTGTTTTATCTCAAGCTGGAAAAATTACAAGAAATCTGCATTTAATTTCATTGTGAAATCCCAGAACATCAAAGACAAAGAAAATGCATTAAAAGCAGATTTGCTTAAAAGAATAAGAGGCTGAGAGAAAAGAACTGTAAACCAAAATTCTGTGCCAAGAGTATATATATATATTTTTTAATTTTTTATTATTTGCCCTAGGGGTACAGGTCTGTGAATCATCAGGCTTACACCTTTCACAGCACTCACCATAGCACAAACCCTTCCCAATGTCCATAACCTATCCACCCTATCCCTACCCTCCCACCCCCAGTAACCCTCAGTTTGTTTTGTGAGATTAGGAGTCTCTTATGGTTTGTCTCCTTCCCCATCCCATCTTGTTTCATTATTTTTCCCTCCCTACCCCCCATGACCCCCCACCCTGTCCCTCAAGTTCCTCATATCAGAGAGATCATATGATAATTGTCTTTCTCTGATTGACTTATTTCGCTTAGCATAATACCCTCTAGTTCCATCCATGTCGTTACAAATGGCAAGATTTCATTTCTTTTAATGGCTGCATAGTATTCCATTGTATATATGTACCACATCTTCTTTATCCATTCATCTAAGAATATATATTTTTCAAGGACAAAGACACATTAGGGGCACCTGGGTGGCTCAGTCAGCTAAGCATCTGACTCTTGATCTCAGCTCAGGTCTTGGTCTCAGGATCGTGAGTGAGTTCGAGCCCCTGCACTGGGCTCCATGCTGGGTGTGAAGCCTACTTAAGAAATTAAAAAACAAAAAACAAAGACAGAATGAAGAATCTTTCTGAAAAAGAAAAAAAAGAATTGAGGGAGCCTGGGTGGCTCAGTGGGTTAAAGCCTCTGCCTTCGGCTCAGGTCACGATCTCAGGGTCCTGGGATCGAGGCCCGCATCGGGCTCTCTGCTCAGCAGAGAGCCTGCTTCCTCCTCTCTCTCTGCCTGCCTGTCTGCCTACTTGTAATCTCTCTCTGTCAAAATAAATAAATAAAATCTTAAAAAAAAAAAAAGAATTGAAAACACCCTAGAGGAATTCTAAAGGATATATGCATCAGGCCAAAGGAAGAGTATATAAAATGAAAGCCTGGAATGCAAAAAGAAGGGCAAAGAAATTGGTAAAGGTGGATATGCATAAAATAAGCTGTAAAATAGTATTTTATTGGATTAAAAATACAGATTATAATTAAATAGCACAACAGTGGCATATATCCTGGAAGGGTGGGTGATTGTAATTTGGGTATTTAAGATCCTTGGTTGTTCAGGAAAATAATAAAAATATTGCTTAGCTTATAACCCTGATGACACACAATTGCAGGTTAAATGTCCTCATGGAGTCATGAAAAGAATAGAAATGAGGTTATAACTTCTAAACTAGTTGGGGTGGGGTGGGGGACAGGCAGAGCCAGAATGAGAAACAAATAATCTGTTCTAAAAAACACAGGAAAGAGGAGACAAAAGAACGTAGGAAAGCCAGGACAAATTAAGATGGTAGAAAGAAACCCAAGCATACTAGTGATTAAATTGAATGTAAAAATGGATAAGAATTGTCAAATCAGAGAATACAGAGGAGTTGGAAGTTCAAGTTTAAAAAGGTATATCAGACAAATCCTGACACTCTAGGATCACCTCAATCCAAGTTCAGGACCTGGAGTGGCTTAGCAATGGGCCAAATTGTTTTCCATTCCCCTTTGACCCCCAGTGTTAGCTCCTCAGGATTGCAGGCTACAGTCCCTTCTCCATGGCGTTGGGTTCCAGCCTGCAGCCCCCTGGCCCCATAAAGCTGTTTGTCCAGATGAAAGCAGCCCTGAAGGCTGGCCTCACCCCTTTGGATTTTAGTCTTATTCTTATCTCGGTTATCTTATTAGCTCTTTGATGCATTTAAGATTCTCCCCCACTGGTATCTGTCTAGCCCTTGCCCTAGTGAAGTTATCAGGAAGGTTGATGGCATTGCTTAGTCCTACACCACCAAAAGTAGAAGTCCTGACTCGTCCCCTGTTTTCAGAGTCTGCACAGTGTGTGAGTGCATGCTTTGTCTCTCCACCTAGATTCTCAATCTTTTAAATATAGGGAGTGAGTTCTACTAATTTTATATACCCCTTGATATCTAATAAAGCACACCCTAAGCAGATGGTCAGTGAATTATTAAATAAACTTGAATCTGTCCTGTGACTTTATTTGGCAGTGTTCAAAGCAAGTTAAATGGGTAAATGTCTAAATACGGTGTCTTCTGGCTACTACGTATACCAATTGGTGTACTTTCACAAATAATGTTTTCCATAAAATACAGGGAGAAACAGGTTAAAACGTGCGAGAGAATGAGATCAGTATTAACTTTTGCAGTTTAACCTTCATAAGACACTTGAATTTGTCAAATGTAGGATTTCTTAGGCTGAGTCAGTCTAGATATTTATAAATGAGAGGAGGTGGCATTTATAAATTGAGGCAGAATGCTGATTAAATATAGAGAAAGTATTTCCACTGGATTCCTTAACTGAAGATTTTATATTACTAAACAGGATGAAAGGGCATTCCCCAAGCCCTTAGATGGTCATTAGTGTCTAATCCGGCATTCACACTTCATGTGCAAATCAGTTAATATTGGTCGAATTCCACTAAATTGGTTTCTGTTGAGTAAAGTTACTTATACTAATCAAATGATACTTTATACAAAGATTGCTTTGCCATTGTAATTGTATGAATTACTGAGTTCTAAATATCTAAATTTACACTGTAATTTTCTTTTTGACCCAAAGGTCATTTAGAATTATATTTCTTAATTTCCAAACTTATAAGATTTTCTAATTATCTTTTTTGCTCTTGTTTCTAGCTCAATTTCATTTGTTCAGGGATATACTCTGTATGATTTCGATCCTTAGAAATTTGTTAAATATTCCTTATCTATATGCTTTGCTTATGTATATAAAAATAATTTGCATTATATTCTCTACACATCTATCCTGTTAAGTCTGATACTCATATTGTTACCTGATTTTTCTACATTCTTACTAATGTCTTTGTCTTGTCAGTGTTGAAACGTGACAAAATCTGTGAATCTCAATTTGTCTACTTTTCCATGTTGTACCTTCTGTTTTGGCTTTAGATATTCTAAGAATTTATTTAGGCTTATTCAAGTTAGAACTATTATTTCTTCCTAGTGTTTGAGTTATTTATCATTATGAAATGCCTCTCTATTTCTCTACTGCTTTTTGCCTTAAAGCCAGCTTTGCATGAATAAAATAGTTACACCACCTTTGCAGCCAGGGTTTGCATGGTATATCTTTTTCCACCCTTGACTTTCAACCTTTCCACATCCTTATCTTTCAAGTACGTGCCTTGTAAGCAGTATATAGTAAGATCTGGTTTTTTATGTAAGCTGATGATCTTTGTCTTTTGAATACATCGTTTAGTCCATTAGTCTACATTACTTTTAATGTAGTTTCTATATGTTGCATTTAAATTGATTGTCTCTTTAGTGCTTTCTATTTGATGCTTGTGTCTTTCTTTTTCTTTCCTTTGTAACTTTCTTTTCGATTGGTCATTGTGGGCTAAAGGTAAACAAAATTCTATTCCTTCTGCTTGACAATTAAACCTCCGTTCAATTTTTTTTTTCTTTTTTAAGATTTTATTTATTTGTTTGACACAGAGAGAGAGATTACAAGTAGGCAGAGAGGTAGGCAGAGAGACAGGGAGAGGAGGAAGCAGGCTCCCTGCTGAGCAGAGAGCCCGATGCGGGCCTCTATCCCAGGACGCTGAGATCATGACCTGAGCCGAAAGCAGAGGCTTTAACCCACTGAGCCACCCAGGCGCCCTCAATTTCTATCTCTGTTCCCCTTAATGCAGTAAGATGTATATCGACAGTATTATACATAGCATTGCTTATTATAAAAATTACCCTGTTTGTAAATTGCATTTCTGCTGGGAGAATAAGAAATGTCTGATGGGGATGACATATTTGAGCTTCCCTGAGTACAGGGACTCATGTAGTAAGCATGTCTCCTTTGAGGACCCTGGATGCTATGTCTTCAGACCTATTTTAAGGGATATTGGATACTGCGGGGCATGAGGCTTTTAAACTAAGGGCACTTTCCATACCTTCCCAATGTAGATCTTATCTCTTTGTCCCTAAGCTGTCACCTGACTGCTGTGTGGACAGGTGCAAGGGCTGTGACTTTTCTCTTGCCAAACTATATCTTTGTCCTGAGTAGACACATGCCAGGTGTGGCCTATGAGTCTTTTGAGTCAGAACATGACCCTCTGACCCCTGCCACTCAGTGTTGCAATTATTTTTTTATTATTCCCTTTGTTATCTTGGAAGATTTATATCATAATATTGTTTGGGTGGTTATATTTGATTGATTATAATCTCATTCTTCAATATAAAAATCTAATATCGGGGCACCTAGGTGGCTCAGTGGGTTAAACCTCTACCTTCGGCTCAGTTCATGATCTCAGGGTCCTGGGATGGAGCCCCACATTGGGCTCTCTGCTCAGCAGGGAGCCTGCTTTCCCCTCTCCCTCTGCCTGCCTCTCTGCCTACTTGTGATCTCTCTCTCTGTGTCAAATAAATGAAAATAAAAATCTTTAAAAATAAATAAATAAAATAAAATAAAATAAAAATCTAAAAATAAAAGTCTATTATTATTTGGCACTTTTACCTCCTTCCTGGAAGATGGAAGGTCCATAAAACATTTTTTTGCTGGGTGGGGGGGAGGCATAAAACATTATAATTCCATTTGCCTTCCTCTCAATTTCTATGCTATGTCTATTTCTATGTCTATTTCTATTTCTATGTCATGTATTTTAATGGGTGTGTGTGTATGTCCAGCAAAATGATGACATCATCATCGTTGTTGTTACTACTTCATATAGTCAGTATCTGTTTGGATTTACTCATTTATCACTTCTTTTTTCTCTTTCTAAATCACTGACCTTCCTCTGGGACCATTTTTCTTTTTTTTCTTTTTTTTTTTTTTAAGATTTATTTATTTATTTATTTCACAGAGGGAGAGAGATCACAAGGAGGCAGAGAGGCAGGCAGAGAGAGAGAGAGGGGGAAGCAGGCTCCCCGCTCAGCGGGGAGCCCGATGCGGGCCTCGATCCCAGGACCCTGAGATCATGACCTGAGCCGAAAGCAGAGGCTTTAACCCACTGAGCCACCCAGGCGCCCTGGGACCATTTTTCTTATGCCTGAATTTCATCCTGTTATATTCGAGGTCTGTTGCTGACAGAGTCTCTGATTGTGTTCACCTGAAAATATTGTATACTGTTTTCATTCATGAAGAATATTTTTGCTGGGTGTGAAATTCTACATTACCAGTTCTTTCCATACTTCAAAGATGGTACTCCTTTGTCTTCTGGGTTCCATTGTTTCTTGTGAGAAATCAGCCATCAGTCTATGTGTTGCATCTGAGGTAATGGACCTTTTCTCCTCTGGCTGCTCTTCTTTCGTATTCAGAAGTTTTACTACGACGTTCCTAAGTGTAAATTTTTTTTTTAATCCTGCTCATAATTTGTAGGACTTCTTCAATTTGTCACAGTTTGATTGTTTTTCATCAGTTTTGCAAAGTTCTTGGCTACTAGCTCTTCAAATACTGCTTCTGCCCCTTCTGTCTCCCCTCCTTTGGGACTTGAGTTACTCAGACCTGCTAACCAACCGTATCTGCTGTGCCTCTTAACCTCTCTCATTTCCATTGTTTTGTCTCTCTTGGCTTCATTCTGGGAAATTTCTTCCCAGGAATGTGTTCAAAGACTGATCCACTGACTTCTCTATTTCCATCATTGTATTTTTCAGTCCTAGGTTATGCATTTGATTCAGTTCATTTTTATAGTTTCTGGTTCTCTAAAAAATTCTCAATATTATCTTTTGTCATCTTGAGCATAGTAACCAGTTATTTTATTATCTCTGATAACTCCAATTATCCGGATCTTTGCAGGTCTGTTTATTTTGTATGTTTTGCTGTTTCTAATTCTCATTATCTTGATTCCTTATGTGTCTGGTTAATTTTTATTTTGCTCCCAACATTATATTGGCAAAATTATTTATAGAAATAACTGAAGACCCAAGTTTATGTAATCTTTCTCCAGTAAAGATTTATCTCTGCTCCTTCTAGGCAGCTAAGAGCACTGGTATTTCAAATCAGCTATTCCAATTTCAAGTCCCTGTGGGGGACTGCCTACTTCTGACTCACCCTCATTGCTAGCAGTGGCCTTTTTGGATCCAAGCCCGAAGTGAGAGGGGTTTACCCATGACCTCCTTTATAGGCCCTACTCTCTGATCTCTTTCCCACTAGCCCTATGAGGTTATCAAAACCTCTACTCAGATCCCATCCGCTTCCTCTGGAGTTGGCAAATTCTCCCAGGGAAAAGGAGACCTCAAACCTGGAAACCTCCATGGCATCCTCCTCCTCCTAGATTCTGGTCCCATAGTTTAATTCTCCACTTTAAGCAGGTGTTTTTTGTATATTTTAATTGCCTCTCTTAGATGTCCCCAGCATGGGAGCTGGTTTAAATTACCTAGTGTGTCATTGCTAAAGTGGAAGCCCTAATATCCTCTTTTCATAAATTAGGTTATTAGGTCCAGAGAGACCTTATCAGAGTTAGTTAAGAACAGAGACAACGAATACCCAGGTATTCTGATTCTGTGTGACGCTTATTCTGTTACACCACTGCCAAAGTGTACAGATAGATCTAGTACCATTTTGGTATTTGCTGTGCTCAGTGATACTTCTCTCAGTTTATTCGTCAAGCAGTAAAGGTCCCATATCCCAGGAAACTTGTCCAAAATCCTCAAGTAAATAGTCCCCCCTCCCTGCCTTCCCCATCCCATTAGGTTTGTTTTAAATTTATTTAAACTTTTAAAAAGTGAGCCACAATTTCCCCATATAAATCTTCCATCTGAAAACTATTAGAGATCCATGAGCATGTGGTCACCCATCACTATTTTCTAAAGTAAGATTCTGCTTGTACTTTATAATAATAGCAAATCTCTGCTTAATACCTAAGCCAGGGATTGGTGTTTCAGAATAGGGACGAAGTATCAGTTGTCTATTAATTCATAACAAATCACCCGAAAATGTAGTGCCTGGAACAACAGCAATTTATTGTGTCTCATGATTTGGTGGGTTGACTAGCCAGTTCTGCTGGTCTCACTGGGGCACACCAAGTCGGCGTAGTCAGCCAAGGCTGGTTGATCTAAATGCCATGACTGGCTGAATGACTGGAGAACTTGGCCTCTTTCTTCGGATAGTTTTTAGTCCTGGGTTTCTGCACGTGATGGAAAAAGTGTTCCAAAAGTTCACAGCACCTCAAGGCTGAGTCTCCATGAGTAACCCAGTATCACTGCTGCCATATTCTTTTGGTTAAGACAAGTCACAGAGCCAGCCCAGATCCCAGGAGTAGGGTGGAAAATTCACCTCTCGTTGGGAGGTGCAGCAAAATATTGTGGTCCTGTCTTTAAAGATGCCCTACTGTGATGGAAAAAGGCAGGTGTGGTAGGCAGAATAATGGCCCCGTATTTCAATACCGGTTCTCAGACACTGATGGATGGAGTGTCCTACAGTTCAGTTCAGTTCTAACACCAACTACCTGGAACAGCCAGCTGAAGAGATGCACACAGTGACAGGGTCTGGCAGGTCTGGACATCCGAAGAGCAAGAGCTTCTGTCCCCATGGAGACGGGTTACATCACCCTCCCCGTACAGTGATGTGTTCACCAACCAGAAAAACCCTTGGAGCCTCGGTGTCTGAGCTTTTTTTTTTAAATAAGGGTTTTATTACATAAGCACGATTGGTTAAATCATTAGCCCATGATTGGGCCCAACCTCCAGCCTTCCCTCCCTGGAGGTCAGGCTGCTGAAAGTCCCATCTCTAATCCTGTGGAGGGTTTTTGTGATGTCCACCCCCCGCCCCCATCTTAAAGCTGTGTGGGAGCTGGGCAGGAGTCACCTCATTAGCATAACAAAGACACTTACCACTGAAGGAATTCCTGAGGTTTTAGAAGTTCTATGCTGGGAACCTGTGACAAAGTCCAGAGAGAAAGAGAGAGAGATGGAAATGATTTATTATTATTATTATTGTTATTATACCATAGCCTCCCAAGGTTATCCATGCCCTAATCCCCAGAACCTGTAAACATGTTATGTTGCGTGGCAAAGTAGAATGAAGGTTGCAGGTGGAGTTAAGATTGCTGATTTCTGAACTTAAAGAGATCTGCATTATCCAGGTAGGCCCTTTATTTAAGAGTCCTTCAAAGGGAAAAAGGAATGCCGAAGAATCAGAACCAGGGAGATAGTATCATTTGAAAGACTTAACAGGCCATTATTGGCTTTCAAGACAGAAGGAGGCCACAGGCCAAGGAACGTGGGCAGCCTCGAGCAGCTGGAAAAGGTAGGAACGTGTGTTCTCTCTGAGAGTCTCTAGGTGATCAGAGCCCTGCTGACACTTGGATTTTTAGCCCAGTGAGACCCATCTCAGACTGCTGACCTCCAGAGTTTTATGAGAATAAATTTATATTGGTTTAAGCCAACATAAATTTGTGGTGTTGTAGAAAACGGACCTTCATGCTACGGAGCCAAAGTATAACACAAAGACAGAGTTTGGGATAAAGGGGGACCAGGGCTTTCTTGCTTCATGGAGAAGTTAAGATGGAGTTAACTCCATCTGAACTCCACTTTGAAGGCTTCATGGCCTTCAAAAACGGCAAGCCCTTTGGGAGCAGGGGGCTGGGGTGATTTATAGGGAAATACAGGATCTAGCTGGATTTGACCGGAAATGTGTAGGTGCTACCAGCCTCCTTCATCACGTCTTTAGGGTGGTACCGGTTCCTGAAACAAAAGGCTGAGAAGAGTGGAGGGGAGCTTTGTGGAAGAGAGGGAAAAGGGTTACTTTAATATTGAGCTTCGCTGGAGCATTAGGGCGGCCATTTTGATTTTTGTTCAACTTCATGCTCTTAAGCAGTTTCCTTGGTAATCTGCTGTGGCAGCAACAGGAAATGAACACAGCCAAGCCTAGAAAAAGGGAAAAAGTGGCATTTTTTTTTCACCATGGAAGGCAGCATGATAAATCTTTTCTTGGAGCTTCCTGTGTAGATGTTGAAAACTCACTCTGCTCAGAATATAAGTAACTTCACATTCTTCAAATCTCTCTTACTTCTTAAATTATTTACTACTTCTTTTTACCTCCAGCCCTCAGTAGAGCTGAAAATTGCCTCATTATCTACAGAGGACTCTCTCTCTTAATTAAAGAGCATCTGTGTGTCTGATAGGTAATAGATCAGAGAAGGGATGGTAACTCTTTGCTCTGGTAAGTAGGATACATTTGACCTCCTTGATTCATCCAGTGAGAATTTGTTACCTTCAGCAAACCAGGATCTATCTTACACAGGCACAGTTTTATATTAAAAGGAATTATGATCTAATGCATGGTACAAAACTTAATTGGCCCCGAGGGACGGATTTCTTGGTAGGCTCTTCCTTAGAGTCACTTACACCTACAGGAGGTTTTGTAACTTCTCTACTTATAAATTTTAATCTCTTTTTCTTTTTTTTTTTTAAAGATTTTATTTATTTATTTGACAGAGAAACAGAGATCACAAGTAGACAGAGAGGCAGGCAGAGAGAGAGGAGGAAGCAGGCTCCCTGCCGAGCAGAGAGTCCAATATGGGCCTCGATCCCAGGACCCTGAGATCATGACCTGAGCCGAAGGCAGGAGCTTTAACCCACTGAGCCACCCAGGCGCCCTTTAATCTCTTTTTCAAAAGCACAAAATAAAGTGATGAAGATGGTGATGATGATGGCGGTGGCGGCCATGATGGCAGCTGGCGCTTACAGAGCACGTCCTGTGTGCCAGGCCTGTGCTTAACATTTTACGTTCTTCTTTGCAGTTCATCTTTATCATGGATCCTGCATCTTTCTATTAAGTTACTCCTCTGTTCCTTTTTAACCCTCTTTCCATAAATACATATAAACTCAATGTTTACACATCTCAATTATTTACTCCGTAGTTTTACCCCCTTTCTGCAGTTCCTGATGAATCCTGAAATAAAATAAAACAAAATTTTAGATGCATCAGAACTCCCAATCTTGAAGGGAAAGGAAGAATAACTACTTTATTCACAAGTATGTCTGAGAAATTGGAGGCACTGAGCTTAATTTGACACAATTAACACTAATTACATGTTAGAGTCCTTAGTTTGGGATTTTTCTCCAGCGAAACTTACCATTTGCTGATTTATTTCTTTAGGAGCCGTATTATGTACGTTGCATCAAACCCAATGACAAGAAATCCCCACAGATATTTGACGATGAGCGCTGCAGGCACCAAGTAGAGTATCTTGGACTACTGGAAAACGTGAGGGTGCGGCGGGCAGGCTTTGCCTTCCGCCAAACGTACGAGAAGTTTCTTCACAGGTGAGAACAGACTAAAGAACCCTGACAGACTTGGACAAATCTGGAGTCCTCCCCATGTATGATGGTGCATCAGCTCATATTACATAGTCTCCATATTTGTCAAATGAATAAAAGTCAAGGGAATGGCAAATATGAGAAACTTTCTCACTCAGCAGAAGAGTCTCCCTGAGTTTATGATTTATGGACCAGGAGATATTCTGTGGGGGGAAAATGTGGGCATTGTGGTTTGGTAGAAAGAACCTAGATTCGAGTCACATCTGGGTTGGAATCCTGGGTATGCTGCTCATTTGCCGTGCAATCTTGGTCTAGAACTTCAACGTCTTTGACTCTGTTTCTCCATCTGTGAAATGAGTTTAATAACACTACCTCATAAAGCTGTCGTTGTGAGGATTAGATTAACTTAAGTAGAAAAGCTAGGTGCCTGGTACATAACAGATGTTCAATTAATGCTGCTTATCCTTACTGATATTAGTCATTACCATAATAACAAATTAAGTCGTTAATCATGGAGACCATGCAGTTGGTCTACTGGTTTGAATCCTGGCTTTGCCATTTCTTGGCTTTTTGACCATGGGCAAGTTACATTATCTTTCCATGACTCTGTTTCCTCGTGTTAAAAACGGGGGTAATATTAGTAACTAACTTTTAGGGTTGCTAGAGAATTAAATGAGATTGTGTGCGTCTATGTTTGTGTGTTTGTATATATGTACACAAAGCAGTTAGAATGGAACCTAGCATATAGAAGTCACTCAGTATATATAAGCTGTCATTGCTGCTGTTATTTATTCTTAGTAATGATAATGATAGTTGGGACTCAAAGTCCCTTAATTTCCATCTGTTCATTTATCTAAAAATATTTATTGAACATTTCCTGTGTTCCAGACTACAGATTCTACAGAATATGAATAAATAGATATAATATTAGGTTCTTGGAAGAGTCTCTAAGGAGATAATAATGGCAGGAAGGAGCCAGCCACACGAACATCAGAGGGAACAGCAGGTGGGGCAGAGGAACAGTGAGGGAGAGGCTCTGTTGTGGTAGTGAGTGTGGTGTGTGAGGTAGCAAGCATGCCGTGGGGCTGGAGGCTGCTCATTGACAGGGTAGGGGTGTGAGATGAGATCAGAGAGGTGGACAGGGGCCAGATCATGTTGAGTTTTATAATCCAGACTCAACAGTTTAGATTTTGGCTAAATCTGGCAGGAACCCGTTGGTGGATTTTAAGCAGGGAGCAACCTAATCTTACGGCTGTTTGAGAAGTTACTGTGGCTGCTGTGTGAATAGGAAGCAAGGAGACATTTAGGGATGTTACTGCAGGAGCCTGGAAGAGGGGGTTTCGAACAAGAGATAATTGTAGATGCAAGAGTAGCAGACAGATTTAGGATATATTTTAGGAGAAGGTTGACCAGGCTTGCTCTTGGATTGGCTAGATAAGAAAGGAACAGAGAGAGGATTGAAGGATCACAGTTAGATTTTGGCATGGGTAAGCATATACCATTTGCTGAGATAAGATTGGGTAAGAAAAGCTTGGGGAAGAGTTCTTGGAACGGGGGCAAGGATGGAGTCAAGATTTGTCTCTTGACTTTTCAGTTTGAAATGGCTACTAAAAATCTAGGTAGAAATATTAAGTTAGCTATTAAATACACATATCAGGAGTTCCAGAAAGAAATGCAGGTTGGAGATAGAGATGCTGGAGTCTTTAGTCTAGAGATGACATATAAAGTCTTAGAACTGGATAGAGAAGAGAAGGAGGCCCATTCAAACACTTTGTGATTTGTGGTGATCTGACATGAGAAGGTTTGTGATCTGAACCACCAAACAGAAGAAAAGGAGCCTACCAATGAGACAGAGGAGATACCAGAAGAGGATTATGACATAGAAGCCAAGAGAAGATGGCATTTCGAGAAGAAAATGTAGTTACCATATCACACATTGCTGTGCAGTCAGGTAGTCAAGTAAGACAAAGGTAGAAGCTTCAGCATTAGATCTGGCAACACAGAGGCCACAGGAGAAAAGGCTGGGCAGAGCCCGATTTGAACAGGTTGGGAAGTGAAGTGAGAAGTTGGATGCCTGTAGCCACCTCAAGAATTTGTGCTGTAAATGAGGGCAGGGAAGAATGGAAGCGGGAGTGGGATGTGAGATCAGGAGACACTAGGAAATGTATGCAGGTGGTGCTTATTCAGAACAGAGGAAGAACCCAGAGACACAAGACTAAGGGAGGTCATTGTCATCATCATCATATCCTTGAGAAGGCAAGGCTCAGAATCCCATGCACAGGTGGAAGGTTTGTCAGCATTAGGTAGGAGCTGGGACACTTCCCCCATAGCAACAGGACAAAAGGCAGAGAATATGAATACAGACACAGAAAGACTCAGAGGTTGGCAGATGGCAAAGATAATGTTCCAATCTGATTGCTTCTGTTTTCTTAACCAACCATGAGGCAGAGCCAAGAGGAGAGAGTGGAGATAAGGAGAGGTGGCGCGGAGGTTTGAGGGGCAGTGGGAATACTCATTTCGGAGAGTGGGAAAGCACAGATTTATGCAGTAGGATTGCCATCAGGAAGATCCAGGTGTCCGTGTGAGATCTGAGGTTATCAGTGGACAGTGAGGCCACCAGCATTATTAGTTTTCTCCATCAGTGTTCAGCTACTTTTGTACAGAAGTGAAAGGGATTGCACTAAATGGAGATTCTTAGAATGAATAAAAGCACAGTAGCCTGGAAAATTCGAACTTCATTTTACACTAATCAAAAGGTTATGCTCAAAACTGGTCATTTTCCTTATTACCTTATTTCACACTATCCTTTAGATTTGGTTTTTCATTTGCTTATTGAGACTGTAGAGTTGGAATGTTTTCATGAGTAGAGATGTTTTTATTCCGAGTCTCGATTTCAAACAGAAAGATTGCTAGTCCATTATTATTATGCTTAGAATTCTAGCAATTGCTCGGCCACAGAATTTGGTTTTTTGTTATCACCCATAGAAAATCAGCAGACGTTAAATATTGGAATGAGCAATTAGGCGAGTAGCTGGAGTAAGAGAACAGTAAGCAAGCCTGACTTGGAGGAGACAAGGAATTTTGTAAGTGCATCCATGTCTTTTACATTCAACTCAGGAGGTTTTGGTGTGTTTGTTTCCTGGCATGGGAGACATGCTCTAAGGATTGGAATATGTTTTCTAGTACACGCATAAAAGTACAATGGAGAAGATTCAAAGGAAACTGCTTTTGAATTTCAAATATGGTGGTCTTAGTGGCATAAGCTTAAATCCATTTCTACTCCAAGAACATCCCCAAATAATGCAAATTATGTATCTTTAAAACCGAGAAAATGCATAGCCACACTCTGGAATCAAGAAGGGGTTTGAGTCTCAATGAACTTGGAAATGTGACTCCCTCCCAAATACGATGTGAAGCAGATGTGAAGACCAAGGTGTAAGCCAGCGTTGAAGTTTTAAGGAAGGACTGCCTTTGCCATTCAGGAAACCATCCTGAATGGACTGTCTCTGTGGAGTTGGCCAGGGCTGCAGCACCAGGAGATGGCCGCAGTGGCCAGAATAAGGGACATCTCAGTGGCTGCAAGGGGGACATCGTAGGCATGATGGCCAACACCCACAAAGCAAAAGTCGCCATGTACAAGAGGCCAACCAAGGCCAAGATGTACACAGAGTGGCTCTGTGGAGGTAGACAAGGTAACGATGAAACGACGAAACGTCTAAGAAGGACCAGACTTTGAAGAAGAAACAGTAAGCCCAACGGATGCCAAACCTTATCCCCGAGGAACCAGAGCAGGGAGTAAATGGCATTAGAATAAGCCTATTTAATCTCTTCGGAGAGATAAATGAGAGAATTATGGACCTAGACTAGGAAAATGAAGTCAGAAAGAATAATTAGAGATTTGGAAAATGAAAATCAGATTAAACACACCTGAAGTGGGACAATGAATCAGCAATGGGTCACATATCACACAGTGGCTGCTAACCGCGTTAAAGGGGATGAATGGCTGATACAGCAACATGAATGAATAGCACATTATGTCGGCTAAGGATAGTCACCAAAGAATACATACTGTATGTATTTATAGGAATACTTAGAGGAAGTTCAAGAACAGGTAGAAATCAGAACCGTGGTCAGTTCTGGAGTGGGGGAACTGATGGGAAGGGAGAAGGGGGCGCACTCTGAGGTTATGGAGCTGTTCTGCCTCATGAAGGGCTGTCAGTTTCCTGGGTGTATACATTTTTTACAATTGATCAAACTGTATACCTAAATGTGTGCTTTTTACTGTGTGTCAGTTTTACCACAATTTAAGCAAATTAAACTGAACCTCTTTTAAAAAGCACATTAGTAAAGTGGAAGATCGAGTTGAAGAGTTCTTGCAGATCTCATCACAAAGAAAAAGAGAGATGGGAGAAACTAGAGCTCAGACAGTGTGTAAGGTCAACCCAGGAGTGCCAACAGCTGTTCAAGGGAGCACCCGAGGGAAGGAGCAAGAGAAGAGGGGAGAAGCACTCTTTGAACAAGTAGTGGCCAGGGGTTTTCCAGAGCTGAAAAAAAGACAAATCTTCAGATTGAAAGAATACACTGAGTGGAGATCATGTGAATTTTTAAAAAATGAAACTTAAGTACATTATTTTCAGTTTTAGAATGTTAGAGATAAAGGAAAATACTTAGAGCTCCCAAGAAAAGACAAAGTAGTACCAGGGAATGAGAATCATACAGCTATCAGACTTCTCTTTAGCAACATCTGATGCAAATAGACAAAGCAGCAGTATCTTTATGGTGAGAGGGGATGAATTTTATACTTAGAATATTATTCCATGCCAGGGTGCCTACGTGGCTTAGTCAGTTGAGCGTCCAGCTCTTGATTTTGGCTTAGGTCATGATCTTGAGGTCCTGGGATGGAGCCCTGTGTCAGGCTCCATGCTCAGTGGGGAGTCTGCTTGAGGAGTCTTTCTCTCTCTCTCTCTGCCCCTCCCCCATTCACACTCTCTCTCTCTCAAATACATAAACAGATCTTAAAAAAAAAAGAATTTTATTCCATGCCAAATTATCATTCAAGTGTGTCAGTACAATAAAAATATTTTCTGATATATATAGGCTCAAAAAATTTACTATTCAGAGATACTCTGACAGATCTTCTAGACCAAAAGGAAAAATAAATGCAGAAGAGAAAAATGAAATGCAAAAAGTAATATTGAACAAATAAAGCAGTAAAACTTTTTGTTAAGTGTAAACATGTACCCATTCCAAGTGGGAAAAAGTCTTTGGTAAAAATCTGGAACAAAAATGAAAATAGCAAGAAGTACAGAGAAGTAAAGACTTTTGTACTGTTTATGAGAAGGATATAGATGATAATTAACTAGACAGGAAAAAACAAGCATATGTTTTCATATAAATATATACTTTTTATATAATAAAATTTTTATTCTTTATGTATATTAAAAATTTTAAGACAGTGATAATAATGGTGGCTAACGCTTGTGAATTGCTCACTGTATATTCCAGGCACTGTTTTGAGGGCCCTACCTGTCGTAGGTAGTAAGTCACTGGAGGGAACAACCAGGTAAAGAGAAGATGGTACCTCCCATTTTTATGCAGATGAGGAAACGGAGTCACTGAAAGGTTGAGTAACTTGCCCCAGGTCACAGAGCCAAGTAGTGGCAAGTAGGAGCTCTGTTTGAGCTCAGGCAGTTGGCCTCGGGAGCCTACCATCAGTGCATTGGCTCACAATAGAAGGGATGGCTTTCAAATCAAAGGAGAAAATAAAATGAAATAAAGAAAACTCAGCCTTTCCAAGAGAAAAATGGTAAAAAGCAACAATGAGAAGGCACACCTAATAGAAAATATAAAAGGAGTTGAGACATTGGACACATTAATAATCACCATGAATGTGTTAAACTTACCCTTTACAAGACAGAATTGTAGAAAGTCAAGTCTTATGTAATTGATGATTATGTAAATTGAGATTAGGTCCTCTCTAGAATCATCTAGGAAGGGTGCTGTATGAGGCCGTGGGGTATGCGTCTGGGAAAATAGCCGGTTTCTACTACACAGACTGTGTTTATCTTCTGCTTTACATAAAAGGAATTTGTTCAGATTGAGAAATGGCCATTTTATTTTATTGTCACACCGATTGAACTAATTAACAGAAACTGGGACATGGGGTGGGATAGACAGTGTGGACTAATGGTTTGCATGCTGGCAAGAGAAGAAGTAACATTTTTCCACTGTAAATTTTTGCTTTTAGATTCTGCAGATTTTTTAAAGCTAGGTTTGAACCTATATTTTTACTTGTCACTTTTCTTTATTTTCATTTCTTTTATCAAAAAAGAGAGAAAAGGATTTTAAATGTTCTGATGACCTTAAAAACTGCTCACATCTTTCCGGGAGATAATATTAGTTGTCAGGAAGCAGATGAGTTTAGCTTTTTAATTCACAAGTTCAGGATGCTGGTTTTGGGAGAAGTGGGGTCTTGCCATTTGACCATTGGGAAGAAAGGAAGAACACCTTGGCTGAGCCGTGTGGCGGGGGCTCGCTTCCAGCTTCTGCGGTATGCCGAAAATTTCAAACACACCATGACTACCTGCGTTATAGCTCAAATGTTGACTTTTATTCTAGCGTTATAATGAATTTGGAATGATTCTGATTTTGTTGACTTTTTTTCCATGTGATTCTACCTCTCTCTTCGTATTTGAACTCGTTCATTCGATTTCTGTTTCTCTCCCAATCTGGCAGCTGAGTAGGCTTTTAAATGTATAGAGAGGAATAATGGGGGTTGATGGCTGATGAAAGAAGACAGTAAAAGACTAAAATAAGCAGGAGCCGGCCATCGAAGTAGTAGATTCAAAAGCATTCCAGAAAATGAGGACAACATATGCAAAGGTTCTAAAGCAAGAAAGAGGCAGCCACACTATAGGACCCTATAGAAGGCCAATGTGATTGGAGTATAGTGCTGAAGGGGGAGAGCAGGAAAAGATAAAAATGATGTAAGGCTTTCTAGAAAAGTCCTGTGGCAGCTGAACTTGCAGAATGAATTGGAGAGGAACTGGAAAACGATTCAGGAGTCTATTGTAGTAAAGCTTGATGGTGTCTTGGGTTAGGGTTGTGGCAGTAAAGATGAGAATAGTTGAATTTTAAATATATTTTAGAGGTAAGCCCAATAGGATTTGATGATGAATTAGAACAACTGACAGAGAAGAGAAGGGATCGAATAAAAATTCCCAGGATTATGGCTTTAGTAACTGTAGGTACCGAGGTGGGAAAGTGAAAAAGAAAGGTAAGACGCCCTCAGGACTTATGTAGGCATTAGATGTATGCATCTAGACTCAGAACTCAGAGCTGGGCTATGGAAAATCCATGAAGTGAAAAATAAAGTGGATGGAATAGATGAGGTGACGTGGGGAGGTTGTACGCAGAAGAGGACCTGATATGAGCCTTGGGGTACTCCCAACAGTTGAGGGTCCAGTAATGGAGGAAAAGTAGCCAGAAAATGAAATTGAGAAGAAATATCCGGAGAGACAGAAGGAAATCAGGGAGATCATGCTGTCATGGAAGCTCAGAGAAGAGAGATTCATCAAGAAGGGATCAGAAGCTACTTAGGTATCCCAGCAAGAAATGTGTGAAGCCCAAGCAAGACCATTTAAAGACTCTCAGGAGGCACAAAAGTAGACTTGAACAAGTGGAAAGACACGCCTTGTTCTTAGATAGGATGATTCAACATCATAGATAAATTTGATGAATTTAATGTGGGAACCCAATAAAAATACCAGCACCAATTTATCTGTCTTGTGATTGTTTTCCCTCAGAATTATGCATATTGATTCTAAAGTTCATATAGAAAAATAAGCAGGCGGGAATAGGTAGGGATAGGGTGGATGGGTTATGGACATTGGGGAGGGTTTGTGCTTTGGTGAATGCTGTGGAAGATGTAAGCCTGATGATTCACAGACCTGTACCCCTTGGGCAAAGAATAAAAATAAAATTAAAAAAAAAAAAAGAAAAGGATGAGGAGAGACCACCAGAAGTTAAAATATACTAAGACCTCTATGACTGGGACACCTGGGTGGCTCAGTCAGTTGGGGAAATTCCTTCAGCTTGGGTCGTGGGATCGAGCCCCACATTGGGCTCTCTGCTCAGCGGGGGAGTCTGCCTCTCCCTCTCCCTCTGCCTCTTCTCCCACTCATGCTCTCTCTTGCTCACTGTCTCTCAAATAAATAAATAAAATCTTTTTAAAGAAAAGACATCTATGATTAAAACCACATAGGACTGATGCACAAATGGACAGACAGAGCAATGAAGCAGACCAGAACGTGTAGAAATACACTGAAGTGGGGTGCCCGGGTGCCTCAGTCATTCAGCGTCTGCCTTCGGCTCAGGTCATGATCCCAGTGTCCTGGGATGGAGCCCCACATCAGGCTCCCTGCTCGGCAGGAAGCCTGCTTCTCCCTCTCCCGCTCCCCCTGCTTGTGTTCCCTCTCTCACTGTATCTCTCTCTGTCAAATAAATAAATAAAATCTTTGGGCGCCTGGGTGGCTCAGTTGGTTGAGCTGCTGCCTATGGCTCAGGTCATGATCCCAGGATCCTGGGATCAAGTCCCGCATTGAGCTCCCTGCTCCACGGAGAGCCTGCTTCTCCCTCTCCCTCTGCCTGCCGCACTGCCTACTTGTGCTATCTCTCTGTCAAATAAATAAGTAAAAACTTTTTTTAATTAATAAATCTTTTTTAAAATATTAAAAAAAAGAAATATGCTGACGTACATATGAAAATGTAGTATATGATTAAAATGCCATATTAAATCACAGGGGAAAAGATGGACATTTTAGTAAATAGTGTTGGAACAACTGGGTGGCCACGTGTCAAAAGATAAAATTGGGTCCATACCTCACACCGTATACCAAAATAAACCCCAAGTGGATGAAAGATTTAAATGTAAACAGTGAAAACATCTGATTGCTAGAACACATAGGTGAATTACTCTGTAACCTGAGTGGGAAAAGGGCCTTTCTTGTATGGATTAAAATTCTGGTGTGATATATGAAAAAAATTACTGAATTTGGCTACATGTATTAAATGACTTGGCACTGGGTGGGGGGCAGTGCTGTGGTTGGCAGCCTTCTCAGTTGGTCAAGGTGATCCCACCTCTTGGTACTCAGGCCCTTTGCCATCCCCTTCCCTTGAATGTGGGCTGGCCTAGTGATGTCCTTCTAGCAAAATGGGATTTGGCAAAAGAGTATCACTTTTGAAAGTAGGCTGTTACCCTGTGACTTGCATCTTGCTCATTTTCACTCATAAAAAAGCTGGTGTGTGGCGAGATGCCTTATAAGAGACCAACATGGCTGCTCGTACCTAGAAACACAATTGGTTTTTGTGTATTGATCTTACATGCTTAGTTTTCTTTTAGTGATAATAGTTTTCATCTGAAGATCTGCTTCGTTTCCTTTGAAGCGAGTCATAAATAATGTTAGTTTTATTCCTTCCCCAATCATACCAGCTTATTTATTTATTGGTCTCACTGTGCTGGCTGGGAAACGCGTGATCAAGGCATCTTTGTCTCGTTTCTGTGCATAAAGAGAATTCGTAAAGGTTACCCTTTTATAAATGGTATTCGCTGTAGGTTCTTGATAAATTAACCTGTACTAGATTAAGGAAGTACCCCTCTGTCCCTAGTTTAGTGAGTCTTTATCATGAAGGAGTGTTGTATCTTATTAATGTCTTTTTCTATCTCTCTTACCAGGTTAGTGAACAGAATTCAGTACTAAGTTCTTTTTTTTTTCTATCTACAAAGTGTCTTGAATTTATTAAATAGTCTTTCTGTGTCTATCAAGACCATAAGGTTTTTCTCCCTTAACTTGGACCCTGTTCATGTTTCATGCAGATACAAGATGATCTCTGAATTCACCTGGCCCAACCATGACCTCCCTTCAGACAAAGAGGCTGTCAAGAAGCTGATCGAACATTGTGGTTTTCAGGATGACGTAGCTTATGGGAAAACCAAAATTTTCATTCGAACACCGCGAACACTGTTTACCTTGGAGGAACTCCGTGCCCAGATGCTCATAAGGATTGTCCTCTTTCTACAAAAGGTAATTTTATATTTTATATATAGGAATCAGGTCTTGCTTTTATGTTCTTAAAATAATGCTGGATGTTTTCTTTGATTCAAGAAATGTTCATGATGGTATATTCTTTGTATCTAAGCCTATCTTAGAATGTTTTCTGTTGCCTTCACACATGGAAAATTTATTTGGCTGCCTGAACTCAAAATTATTCTGTCCTCAAAACTCAAGACATTTTATCTTCTGTTGTTTAAAGTTGGGGAGATGTCTGAAGTAGCCAACTTTCTGTCTCTTGTCATTAACTGGGTTTTTTCCCCACAGCCTTACCGGGTAAAGGACTTTTTTTTATCTTGTAATTCTGAAGTTTTGCCGACGTGTTTAAAACCCCCTGCTCACCCATCATAACAGCACCAGCACTTGACTGAGGAGTGGAGTGCCAACTTGAAGCTCATTAGCTCATAGTAGCACTCCTCATTATTCTGTGCAGCGTCTCCTTCTCACTTCACTCACTCATGGTTTTCTTTTTATCCGCCATACCCATTTCCATGCCTTCCATATGAACCATTTTTATTTTAAAAAATTATATATGTATCTCTTTAAAAATCTTGTGACTCCGCGAGAGGTATATTTTCTTTGGGATATACACCAGGAGAAAAGCTGCTGGGTCAGATGGTGTATGTAGGCCGGGTTGATATAATAAGTAGTGCCCATTTCCTCCCCAAAAGGACGGTTCGTTTGCCCCAGCTCGCTAAGGGAATTATTATGTGCCTGCATCCTGACTAGTAGCATCCAGGCACCTCAATTTTGTAATAGTAATAGGTATAATGATATCTCACTGTTTTACTTTGTATTTCTCTGGTTACCATTGAGCCTGAGCATCTCATTTAAATGCTTATTTGCTTTTTGGGTCTTCCTGGAAACTTCCCGGTTCGTGTCCTTTGTCTGTTTTTCTCCTAGGGCTGGTATCATTTTCTTTTGATTAGCAGGAATTCCTTGGGTATTTGGACATGAATCACCTGTTCACATTAAACATTTTATAAATAAATAAATACATATATATATATTTTAAATTTTTTTAAGAGAGGGAGAGAGTGGCAGAGGGAGAGAGAGTCTTAAGCAGGTGTATAGCCTGACACAGGGCTCGATCTCATGACCCTGAGATCACAACCTGGGCCAAAACCACAAGTCAGACACCCAACCAAATGAGCCACCCGGGTGCCCTGAAGACAATCCTTAGTTTTGACATTATCAAATGCTTCAATTCTTTGTCTTACATTTTGTTGAAGAGGGCTTTCCTTGTCTGCAGGTCACAAAGATGGTAGGCTCTGTTTTCTCCTCTGAACCATATACTTTTATCTTCCACATTTAGGTCTTGAAGCCATTTAGAACCTACCTATGTATGTGGTTTTACATAGGAATCTGGTTTCACATTTTGTTCTATATGGTGAACCATTCTCTCAGGACCATCTACAAATGGTGTGTCCTTTTCCTGTTAATTTGTGGTGCCACTTTTATCAAAGGTTATTGTTTGTATATATCCTGTCTCTGAATGTTTATACAGTTACCCATTTTTACATGGATGCCACATGGTTTCTATCGCAGTGTGTCTTAGGGTGTGGTAGGATGAGTCATCTTCTTACTCTTCTTTATGCAGGTGGATTAACCTACACAGAGACCTTCATTTTGCAATATAGTTGTTAATGTATGTTTATTGGGTTCATTAATTCAATGATAATTTTTATTAGGATGGCATTGAATTTATAGATTAATTTGAAAGAATTAACATTTTTACAATATTAAATCATCTTAAGAGTACAGAATAGGCTTATTTAAATCATTTCTTTGAACTTCAGATTTGGAGAGCACATATAAATCTATGGTTAATTCCTAGATATCTCATTGTTTTTGTTACTGCTGTGAATTTTTTATTCTACATGCAGTGTTGGTACATAGAAATAACATGGGCTTATGTTGGTCTGTCTGTATCCAGAATGCAACCTTTGTTGATTCTGTTAGTTTTTCTGGGGAAACAGTTACATCATGTGCAAATAATGAAGGTTTTTCTCATCCCTTCCGATTGCCAATGTGTTTCTAAGTTTTGCTCTCTTTTATTTGTTTTGCCTAGAACTCAGAAAATCTTTGAGAGTAGAAAACTAAATTCTGTTTCATCTTGAAACAGTTTCCTTCTGTTAACTCTTTTTTTTTTTTTTTTGTATTGCTTTTACTCCGTTCTGTTTTATGCAGGTTGGGTGCCTATTTTCTGTCTGCCATGGTCAATTATTTTCATATGTCTGTTCTTCTGTATATTCAAATCCTTTCTTTTGATCTTCAGTACTTACCAGTGGTGTTTTGTTGTTGTTATTCTTTTGGCAGATCTGATACTTTGTTTTTCTTCTTTATACCTATTCAAGAAATTGACTCAGGCTCAGGGTTTGGCCCTGGAGGAGAGTGACCATTCCTCTCCGCTTGTTTGAGAAAGTCCTGGGGTAGGACTATTGTCTCGTGTACCCCTTTCTCTCTCAAAAGTGTCACTTTTGTTGTGGATAATTATGGATAATACATTGTATAGTCGCCCTACCCTGAACTCACTTTCTGTCCACATGGCGGCTGGTCGAATCCTGTTCTTCAGTCTCCAGTGGCAGTCTGTTCACTTCCTCCACAGCTGACGGTGTCCCACAGACTTGAATCTGCTACAGCTCCGCTAGTCCAAGCTGGCTCCCCAGCCTCATGAGCCAGCTCTTGCAGAGTAGGTATGCACACCTACTACGGTTCTCCTGTTTTCTGTGCTCTCTGAGGCGCCTCTGCTTCCCTTCTGGTGACAAATTACAGTTTCTATATAGAAAAGGGAGGTTCTAAAAGGAAGGATGACTACTTCACGAACTGTCACCCATGCCATGGGGGAAGAGCTTCCAGTGTGCTCTGTGATGTAGATCTTGCATTTCTGAACCATAAAGCAGTGGAGCAGGAAATAAGGATCTTTCTCTGAATTTTCAGGCCAACCATTCTAGGGTATGATATAGGCGATCTACTGATTTGTTTTTTGAACCAACTCCACAGGCCATAAAATTCATTGGAAGTTTCTCTCAGCTTCTGGGAATAAGTCATCAGTCCCCTAAGTTTTCATGTGCTGTGTGTTTTATTTTTTTCTGTAACTTTATAGGAATGGAACAAGGAAGTTAGGGGAGGCAGCATCAGGAGATGCTTTTTTTTTTTTTTTAAGATTTTACTTATTTTTTTGACAGAGGGAGAGAGAGAGCACAAGTAGGCAGAGCGGCAGGCAGAGGGAGAGGGAGAAGGAGGCTCCCTGCTGAGCAGAAAGCCCCATGCGGGGTTCGATCCCACCACTCTGGGATCACAACCTTAGCCTAAGGCAGATGCTTAACTGACTGAGCCACCCAGGCGTCCCAGGAGATGCACTTTTAAGCCAGAATTTCCAATAATTGACTTTTATTTTCCCTTTTTAAATTAAAAAATAGCTTTATCCTTTTTTTTCTGATTATGTATTAAGGTGTACTTATTGCAAAAACAAATTCAAGCCATACCAAAAAGTATAAGAGAAACTGGAGAATCACCTAAAATCCCACCATCCAGAGGCAACAAACCATTAACGTGTTGGTGGTTGTTTCTAATATCTTTCTGTGCATATAGACAAGCATATGTACTATAATATAAATGAGATCATAGTTCACATGGTGATTTTTTATAAGCACCTTTCTCTTTTTTTTAGTAAAGTTTCGGTATTCTTTTTCCTACATTTACCTTCTCTGCCCACATCTCCTCCCACCACCTATGTCAAAGGGTCCCCAAGACCACTTGCAGTTTTGGTGATTCACTGAAAGGATTCACAGGGCTCGGCATATAGTTGTGCTCATGAATTAAATTTATTACAGCAAAAGGATGCAAAGCAAAAATCAGCAAAGGGAAAAGGCACAGCAAGTAAAATCCAGAGGAAACCAGGAGCAAGCTTCCAAGAGTTCGCTCCCAGTGGAGTTGCACAGGACATGCTTAATTCCTGCAGAAATGAATTGTGACAACACATGCTAAGTGTTGTCTACCAGGGGAGCTCATTAGAGACTCAGTGCTCGAAGTTTTTACTGGGGACTGGTTATGTAGGCACCCTCTGCCCAACTTGTGCCAAAATCCCACACTCAAAGAAGGACATCAGGTACGCAGCATAAACCCCACTGTTTGCACAAGCGGTGTAACCACATCAAGTCACTCTTATCATTTAGGGGATGTTTTATAACAGCACGTGAAACTGTTTTCCAGTCAAGTTCACAGACACTGGCCAAGGGCCAACCTTGGAAGCAGACCTTTCTGAGGATACAGTCTCAGGCCTCCTGTGTTAACTCCTTTCTGGACGCTCCCACAGTCTTCTCATAACTTTAATAGACTTCCTTATAGTTGTAGGAATACCTCTTCCTATGCACTGGATACTTCTATGCTAATGCCTTCATTCTGTGCACTGGATTCCCATGAGCAAGATTATTGCTCGAAGGGTATAATCATAGATATTAACCATTCACATTGTGTAGCCCACAATGTAAGTGAACTTCTTTTCCCTGATTTTTTTTTTAACTGCAGTGACTTTCACCAGGCTTTTGAATTTTTTTTATTCTTAGTAGTAAGAAAGGGTATCTCGTTTCTACTTTAATTTTGTGTTCTCATGGCTCTTCGTGAGTGTGTGTTTATTGGCCTTTTTGGATTGCCTCTCCTGTTATTTGCTTATTCATATCCTTGGCCCAATTTTCTATTGGGTTGTTTATCTTTTTCTTATAAATTTGTGGGAGCGATTATATTTATGTATTATAATTATTTTCCTAAGCTGTCATTTGCATTTGAGTTCATTTATGGTGTACTCTTCAACATGAAATTTTCTACTTAGCATGTCTTATCTTTTTTTTTGTTGTATCTTTGAGTTTCTTCAGAAAAGTTTTGGATCTAGCATTTATACGTGGTATTATATAAGGGTCCAACTCTGTTTTGTTCCAACTTAAAAACCAGCAATTCTAATTCAGTTTATTTAAAAATTCCTCTTTTTTCCACTAAATTAAAATTCTGCTTTGTCTAATAATAAATTCCCATATATACTTGAGTCTATTTTCAAGACTCACTATTTTATTCCATTGACAATTCCCGTGCCAATATCATACTGTGTTACAGTCTTTAACATGTGAGAACTTAACTTTCAATGTATTGTCTTACCTTCTCTACACCTTCGTAGAGATTTAATGGCAAGTTGGAAGTGGCAGAATCAATGATGCTGACTAAAACCATAACCACCAAAATTGTTCCTTAAAGGAACAAACTGCAAAACCACAGAGATTGCAGAAAAGATACAAATTGCATTGCTTTCTGATTCATAAAAAATGCATAGTTCCACACTGTAACTATCTAAACCACCGAGTGTTCAGTATCAAGAATTACAGATAATCTGTTTAGTGCCATCTTGTTTATCTTCATATTTTTGGTCATATGCTTGACATTTTAGGAGATTTGTGAAATGCTACAGATATCTTTCTTTTAAAGAAATGACTATCTTAGGGGCACCTGGGTAGCTCAGTCAGTTCAATGTCCAGCGCTTGGTTTCAGCTCAGGTCACGATCTCAAGGTTGTGGGATTGCACCCCATGTTGGGCTCCGTGCTCAATGCAGAGTCTGTTTGAGATTCTGTGTCCCTCTCCCTTTACCCTGCACTTGCTCTCGTTCCCTTTCTAAAATGAATAGATGAATTTTTCAAAAAAAAAAAGAAAAGAACCATCTTAAAAAAAGAAGAACCATCTAGAGTTCAAAGACTTTTGGTTTTATAGTACATAAGTAGTAGCAATACAAGTTCATGTAGGAAAATGAAAAACATAAATATCAGATATTTTTAAGTATAATTTTATTTTATATAAAATATAAATTAAATCATGTCTAGTTATGTAATAGTTTTTTGTTCCATCTTTACATGTGTAAACACTTACTTGTATATTTATAAGAGCTGACTTGGTCCTTAATGTGATTTACTAGAGTTTCCTCAATCGATGTACAGTTACTGGATGTTCAGGTTTTTCCCATTTTCCACTCTCTAGGTCCCACCGCGGTGCACAGCTATGCTTACATAGAGCGGTGCCTGGCCCAGAGTTCAATACGTATTAGCTATTGTTGTTACTACTCGTGCTGTTTTTACTACTAATAAGCGCTTATCATCACCCTTGATTATTTTCTTAGAATAAATTCTCAGACAGACATTTTTGGTTTAAATGATAAACACTTTTCAGGGCGCCTGGGTGGCTCAGTGGGTTAAAGCCGCTGCCTTCGGCTCAGGTCATGATCCCAGGGTCCTGGGATCGAGGCCCACATCGGGCTCTCTGCTCAGCAGGGAGCCTGCTTCCTCCTCTCTCCTCTCTCTCTGCCTGCCTCTCTGCCTACTTGTAATCTCTCTCTCTGTGTCNAAAAAAATAAATGATAAACACTTTTCAGATTTTCTGTACCCATTGTCAAACATCTTCTGGAAAGATTGGACCAATTTATGCTCCCACCTGCTGACGCGGGAAAGAGCCAGCCTCCCTGAAGCACTGGATATTTTTATTCTTCTAAACACCCTTTCAGAATGACCTAAAACCTGAATGTTTTGCCTGAATATTGAAAAGAGCATTTTGTACAAAAAGATGTGTACAAAAAGATGTGTGTGCATCTTTGTGTCACTGAAAGAAATGAATTGGAATAGCCGGTGGGATCTTTTTAGAGGTCACGCTTCTGTTCCTTTCTTAATACATAATTGCTTCACTTACCCTCAACATAGGCGTCTGTGTGTGTGTTCCTTCCATCACACTTGAATGAGAAATCAGGTAAGACGGTGTTTGCAGGCAGCACTGAAGAACTACTTAAAGTTTTCAGAATTACAGGTACTGAAGGATCCATCGTCAACCCAGCAGCAAGCATGCGGGGCTGAGGGGCCGAGTAGAGTGTGTTGTGAGGTTGATCTGTCCACGTTGACTTTGTTGTTGTAGCTTTTTTCCTTCTTCAACTTGGACTTTCCTCATTTTGGCTTTTTTATCATTTACCTTCTATGTGTTGTGTTCATTAACTCTCAGAAAATAAGACGCTCATTTGTTTGCCTCATTGGGGAAACCCTGAGGGAAGACTGTAGTGTCTTATAAAATTTTTTTTAAAGATTTTTTTTTTAAGATTTCTATTTATTTATTTCACAGAGGGAGAGAGATCACAAGGAGGCAGAGAGGCAGGCAGAGAGAGGGGGGGGGAAGCAGGCTCCCCGCTGAGCAGAGAGCCCGATGCGGGCCTCGATCCCAGGACCCTGAGATCATGACCTGAGACGAAAGCAGAGGCTTTAACCCACTGAGCCACCCAGGCGCCCTAAAATTTTTAATGAAAATACCACACCAAAGGCATTACAAAGAGTCATGATCCTCTAATATTTGGTACACATTTTGTTTAAAATATGTCACTGTCTTGGGAGAGGAATGAGGTATGGGTCATCCCAAGAAACTCTCCCTTTTTGTTTTTGATGCATATATAGTTTTAAATGTATGTTTTCATTTTAGGGAATCATAGGGCAAGATCAAAATTGTCATATAAGATGACATGAAAGATGGATTCTCAAAGGAGATAGAAAATATCAGGGAAGTTTATCTTTCGTGTGGCCATGAACAAATTTGGAATAGGGTAATGGATTTGAAGAGTGGCTTTTCTTGACACATCTGTTAGACAGATAGGTACCTCTGTGAACTGTGTCTTCATCTGGGGGAATTAGCCCCTTTTTTTTTTTAAGATTTTTTTATTTATTCACTTGACAGAGAAAGAGAGAGATCACAAGCAGGCAGAGAGGCAGGCAGAGAGAAAGGAGGAAGCAGGCTCCCTGCTAAGTAGGGAGCCTGATGCGGGGCTCAATCCCAGGACCCTGAGATCATGACCTGAGCCAAAGGCAAGATGCTCAACTGAATGAGCCTCCCAGGTGCTTGACTATAGGTTCCTGATTAGAAGATGGTAATGGTTTGATTATTAGGCCATAGCAAAATTGGCACAATCTCATAAGCAGGGTATGAGGGAATGAAGGAATGAGTGGACAAGAAAGGGTGGAAAATAGGTGAGTGTGAAAAAGAGGTCGTGATAAAACTGAGGAATGAGGAAAAGACCCTCAAGCTAGTGAGAGAAAATATTTAAAAAGTGGGCTAAACTCATCTGTGATTGTTGTTTCCAATTTTATATAGAGTTCAGGATGCAATCATAGGGGGTAGTTTGTGATCTTTTTTTTAGAAATTCAAAATAATAAATATTTGGCATTCTCCTGACAAATTTATATAGTGAGAATATTACATCAGATTTTATCAGTCCATCAGTGGTATTGAAGCACATTGGGTATATTGTTTGGTAAAGGACATACAGAAGCATGGGAGATCCAGTGTCCTTTTGAGATGGCACATGGGGCAGTTTTTTCTTGTCCTTGGGTTGGGATTCGCTGTACTTCCGGGCCACTGCCCTCAAACTGGCAGTCATGTTATGGGGAGGGGACCACATTGCTGCACAGCCTCCCTTGTGAAATTTCCTAGAGTGGTGATACTGGATATCCTTGAAATGTTCCTGAATTTACTTGGAATGCTTGCACTGAGTTTCTGTTTAGACTTGCTGTGAGGTAGATGCATTTCCGTTGTGTTAAGAAGAGTACTTTCAAAATCAAGAGTAGATGTTAAAAAAAAAAAAGTCGAACTAAATGGAATTAGTTCTTCGCAGGGATCAAGACACTCATGTAATTTTTTTTTTCTCTTTTGAGATATCAGTTCTGAGAATGGTACAAATCAGTTCAGTGTCAGTATAATGTTTGCCTCAGCAAGATAACCTCCTTTTCCCATATTTTGGAACAGTCTAATACCATGGGAGCTCATCTGTTCAGGTTGAATTTCCCTGTGAAGACATTTAAGAGGGGGTATTTGTTGGATCTTAACTCTTCAACAACTTTCTCTAGTTCTTCATAACAATATATGTGTTTTAATTTTGTATCTTTCATGGAATCAGTTTGGGTTATTTGTATTTTCCTAGAAAATCATACAGGTTCTCAAATTTAATTGAATAGGACTGAACAAAGTAATTTCTTATGTTTCTTTTCATTTCCCCTGTGTCTTTAGTCATTCCCCTCTTATCATTTATTTTGTGAATTTGATTTGTCCTCACACTCTTTTTTCAACTTTAGTTAATGATACATTTTACTGTTTTTTCCCTCAGTGAACCAGCTCTCTGATTTATTCATTCCACCATTTTCTTATTTCTAATTTATTAATTTTGCCTTTTATCTTCATCAATTCCTTCTTTTGGAACGGAAGGAGCAAAAAAAGCAGGAGATTATCTTTTCTCCAATTTCTGATATTATGTGCTTCATGCATTTTTTTCTTTCACATTTATTAATAATGGATATGGAATTTTTTAGAACTACTTTTGCTGTGTCTATAAGACCTGATATCCTTTCATTATTTTTGTGTTTAAATTTCCTCTTTCCTAAAAAAATTGTTTAAAAATATTTTTTTCCAATTTAAACCTGTTATTATTTCTTTTTTTTTTAGTTGACATAAAATTGACACACGATATGACATTAGTTTCAGAAGTACAGAATAGTGATTCAACAAGACTGTACGCTGTCTTCACCACAGTGTAGCTACCGTCTCTCACCATATAACCCTAGGACAATATTATTGACTGTATTCCCTGTGATGTACGTTTTCTTCCTGTGACTTATTCATCCCATAGCTGGAACCTGTACCTTCCACACCCCGTCACCCATTCTGCCCATCTCCCTCCCTCTCCCCTCTGGCATCCGTCAGATTTATGGGTCTGTTTCTGGGTTTTGTTTGTTTTGTTTTTTAGATTCCACATAGAAGTGAAATCATATGCCTATTTGTCTTTCTCTGACTTTTGTCACTTAGCATAATATCCTCTAGGTCTATACATATTGGTGCAAACAGCAAAAGCCTGTCCTGTGTTTGTGTGTGTGTGTATACACACCACATCTTCTTTATCCATTCATCTATCAATGGACACTTGGGCTGCTTCCATATCTTGACTACTGTAAATAATTTTGCAATAAACATAGGGTGCATATATCTTTTCAAATTAGTATTCTCATTCCCTTTGTGTAAATACCCAGTAGTGGAATTATTGGATCATATGGTACTTTTATTTTTAATTTTTTGAGGAACCTCCATACTGTTTTCCACAGCGGCTGCTCCAGTCTGCATTCCCACCAACAGTGCACAGGGACTCCTTTCTCTCCACATCCGCACCAACACTTGTGATTTCTTGTCTTTTTGGGTTTTTTTGTTTTTTTGTTTTTTTGTTTTTAAGATTTTATTTATTCATTTGACACAGAGAGAGAGATTACAAGTAGGCAGAGAGGCAGGCAGAGAGAGGAGAGAGGAGGAAGCAGGCTCCCTGCTGAGCAGAGAGCCCGATGTGGGCCTCGATCCCAGGACCCTGGGATTATGACCTGAGCCGAAGGCAGCGGCTTTAACCCACTGAGCCACCCAGGCGCCCGATTTCTTGTCTTTTTGATTCTGGCCATTCTGACAGGGATAAGATGTTATCTCTGTGTGGTTTTGACTTGCACTTCCCCAATGATGAGTGATGTTAAGCATCTTTTTGTGAATCTGTTGACTATTTAAAAATAGTTTAAAAAATCCTTTCCAGGTGATCCATGTTTTATGTATGTCTGGCTTCATTTTCTAGTTTTTAAATAATTTTTCATTTTACTGCATTATGATCATGGAATGCTAAGTTTATTTACTCTAGTTCCTGGAATTTATTAAATTTGAGAGGCTTAGTATACAGTCATTATCTGAGTATAACTTGAAAGAAGGTGTATTTTCTCTTTTTTGACATGAAAGTCTTTTTTATCATGAAACTTTGTAAATACTCGCAAAAGTGGAAGGAAGAGCATGAAGACTTCCCATGTTCCTTTCTCTCAGCTTCAGCAATCATCCTGCAGTTCAGCAGTTACCGAGTACTCACCTCATGCTTTTATGTGTGTGGGTTTGGTTTGGTGTTTTTAAAAGGAGATCCCAGCCGTATGATCATTTTGCCCTTACATACCATTGTAATCTCTACAGAGAAGGACTTTTGCGTGCCACTCTCATACCGCTTAAAATCAACCCTAATTCCTCAACATCACCTAATACGTAGCTTGTGTTTATTGTTCTCAGTTGACTTAGAACGGTCTTCCCACAGATTGGTAGGGATAGGAGCCCTGAAGCGGAGGCACCTTGGAGAATGAGACACACTAGGCTTTAGCATATTAATTATGATTTTCAGTGACATTTCATCCTTAAAAATGGTATGTTCTAAAGGCAGCTCATATATCTTGTATCATAAGGACTGCCCTGGTTGGTTTGTCCTAACCAACTGTAGTATTATTTGTATGTTCTTGTACTTACTTGCTAAATTTACACTGTACGTTTTTAGGGGTAGGTTATGTTATAGTATATTATAATAGTACATATTATGGTTGGATTATATAGACAGATCTCATGAAGGATTAAAAGTAGCTCATTAAAGCATATCGTGAAAACAGTAAATTCTAAAGCTGAGGAGACTATCATAGCTATTAATGATAAATAGTCTCAAAGGTAGCACAGACCTGAGGATAATAATTATGTAAACCAGTCAAAAGAAAAAGTGTGAATAGAATCATTATCTGAAAATTGGATCCCATTGGTTTAGTTTTTCATTTGCCCCTATTCCCTGATGGGTCCTGTATTTCAAAACATTGTCATGGAGTGGCGTGAAGCTGTGGGGGCTTTCACATCATTTTCAAACAAAGCTCACTGACTTCTTGGTGAAAGCAGTCAAGTGTTTTCTTTCTCGGACGAAAAGCAAAATAATTATCTCTCATATAAAATTGATTACTTTTGCCCTTAAAGGTTTTTTTGGTGGGGGGCACAAGTTAGGGGGAGAGGCAGAGGGAGAAGCAGGGTCCCTCCTGAGCAGGGAACCTGTTGCAGGACTCAATCCCAGGACCCTGGGATCACGACTTGAGCCAAAGGCAGACGCTTAACCAACTGAGCCACCCAGGCGCCCCTTGCCCTTAAAGTTAAAAAAAAAAATCTGCTAATGCAGTAGCTAATCTTTGCTGAGTGACGGTGTTCAGGGCGCTTTTACATATATTAACTTTACAAGAATCCTGTGAATGAGTGTGTAGTATTGTTTTCATTTAATAGGAAAGGGAACTCAAGCCACTGAGTGGCTGAGGAACTCCCTGGAGGTCACACAGATGGTGAACGCCAGAGCTGGGACCTGCCTTGGGCACACACTCTTAACCACGGTTCTCTTTCACCACAGTGGTATCGTTCAGAATGTCCTCCTTGTAGGAAAAACAGGCATGACTCACACTGTCAAAGACAAGCATATAAAACCAGCCCAAACGTGGTGGTGGCATCATGGTCAGAGAGGAAGAAGAATGTGATTTGGCAAAATTCCTTTATTAAAGGACATCGGTAGACATCTAGTGATGTCTGAGTCATTTACTATTACGTCTGTGAAGATACATTTTTACTACCATTGGAAGGAAACATATGTTGAAAGTATGAATCAGCTCTTGACATACATATGTACAGTACTGAAAGTAATCAATGACTCTATTTTACTGAGAATGTAGACTCCAGGAGAAGAGATTTTTATTTGTTTTGGTGACAGTGACTTCTGAGCCATGAGCAGGTTTAGGATGACTGTAGATGAAGTACCAGCTTGATTACAGGAAGGAGGGGAGGCTCTTGTGGCTTCCACGGCCAGTCCATTCATTGCTTCCTTCATGGGGAATATTTATGCTCAAAATATGGTGCTTGACCTCGACTAAATGTTGGAAGAAATGAAGAAGAAATGTGCCTTTGATCACATGGTGGCTTGACTCTATGTCTGTTCAGTGTGCTGGAAGAGGCAGGTAGCATGCCTCCTTGCTAACACTATGAGATGTGGCCATGCGAGAGGAGGGTGCTCGTGTGCATTTTTAAATAAGTAGTACATTGAGTTTGTTCATTCATTACTGAATAGGGACATAAAAGTGATCAGTGCTCCACCCAGAAGAAGCCGACAGCCTAGTCAGGAGGGAGATGTGTAGGCACTCCAGCCAGTGGAATGGGGTAACTGAGACAATCCGGGGTATGGAATCACTACCAGCTGTGCTCCGAGTGTAGACCCTGAGCTTCCCAAGCTGAGGACAGAAGGCTTTCTGGAAGAAGAGGTACCAAAAAGTTTGGGAACCACCCTGCTAGATTCATGTTTTACTTGAAAATGTATTTACGGGGAGGACAGATCTTAATCTATATTTCATAAACCATTTTTACAGGTTGAGTTTATTGGAACTCGATCAGTGATATCATAGTGGGCTGATTGTCACTAAGGGGTAAAATCACGACAAATAGAAGTAACAAAGTTTTCTACGAAAATAATTCAAGCAAATGTTGTTTTCCAGAATCAGCACAGACTAGCCCTAGTCCTCGGAATTACAAAAACAGCTCTTTTGATGTTGCGGGGAAATTCTTTGCCCATCTTAAGAAACAGCCATATGGATAATTAGGAAGCAGTCATACATGGCTGCAGTGCAACCTGCAATGACAGGATTAAATTTAGATTTAGCTTGAATTTTGTAACAAGCATATAAATATTTACTAACCTTTCTCTTGTTTACCTAACAAGATGTAAAGAGCCAGCTCAGGGCTTGTCTTCTCAAAGCACCTGGGTCAACAAGCTTCCATTCTGTCATGGTTCCCCATTAATAACCTCTTAATAACCTCTATTCGAGGCCGGCAGCCCCTGATTTGATTATACCTTTTCTGTCGTGGCCTGTGATGCTCGTTCAGCACTCTGTGCTGTACGAAGTCTTCTGCAACATGATTTTTTTCACTCAGCATGTTTCTCAAACTTTTCTGGGTCCATAATTGTAGCTCTAGTTTATTTACTTCTTTATGCCATTTCATTATGGAAGAGTCATTAATTTCCCTAATAATACTTAGTTTTTCAATTTTTTTGTCCTTCCAACTAATGGAACAATGAACATTTTTTAATGTTTCCTGTCTGGAAGTGACTAAGTCTCTTTGGGACAGCTATTCTCAAATTTGAGGACACCCTCCCCGAAAAGCTCACCATAGAAAATTCTAGAAAATTTAAGAATACACCACATTACATTCCTTTTGCTGGTGGTGATGTCATCATATGTGATAGAGCCTCCGGAAAACTCCACTGTAGATTTGTGAAAGCATGAGAATTAACAAAGGTAAATAAAGTGCTGATTTTATTATGAAATCAGTTTTTCTCTTGAGACTCCCTTGAAAGGGCCTTGACAATGCTAAAGGTTTCCATGCCACATCCTAAGAACTGCTTCTCTAAAGAACATAACCCACACTGCAAATGCTAGGTTTTAGAGTCTGCACATAAACTTACCCTGAGAGATATGAGTGTTCTTATTGGCCCCTATCCTTATCAACAATTTTAATTACCAGAATTTTTCATTTTTAACAATCTACCGTTGACACCTAAGTCAGTCTCTTACTCTCTTGCAAGCTCAGCTGTGTGTAGAGATATTTGTTACCTTCTCCTGGCAGTGGGCATGTCCAGTTATCTGTTCTACCATGTTCCTCCCATATTTGATAGAAGTCCCATTGAAAGGTTTAAGAGAGAGAAGCAGTGTGGTCATTTTTGAGTTCTAAATAGGTCCATTGTAAGGGCAAATTAGAAGTCAAGACTAGAGGGGTGCCCTAGCTCAGGTGGTTAAGCGTCTGACTCTTGATCTCAGCTCAGGTCCTGATCTCAAGGTTGTGAGTTCAAGCCCTACATTGGGCTCCACATTGGGCATGGAGCCTACTGGGGAACAAAAAAAAAGTCAAGACGAAAGGTCGGAGGGCCAATAAGAACCTCTTGCTATAATCTAGGGGAAAACAAATGGGGGCCTCAATCAAAGCATTGGTAATTGAGATGGGGAGAAATTTGAGAAATATTTAGGAATTAAAATTAGCAGACCAAAGGGATACCTGGCTGGCCCAGTCAGTAGAACATATGACTCTTAATCTCAGGGTTATGAGTTCAAGCCCCACGTTGAGCATAGAGCTTACTTACTGAAAAAAAAAAAAAAAAAGAAAAAAATCAACAGACCATGACAGCTGTTGGAATGGGAGACAGATAAAAGCCAAGAATCAATAGTTCCCAGGTTTCCAGCACAGGTTCCTGCATAGCTGGTATCGCTTGCTAACCACTGACAAAGAGATGGAGGGTACAGGAGCATTATGTGGAGGAAGGTAATAGTTTGAGGCATGATGTGTTCAAGGTGTCTGGGAGACATTCAAGCCAAGATGAGGAGCAAGCAGTTGGACATAGGATTCAGGGAAGCAAAAGAAGTAGCAAATTTCAAGTGAGAAGAAATGGTCAGTATCAAGCATAGAAATGTCCAACAAAGCAAGGGCTGAGAAGTGCCTCCTTAATCTGGTGATTAGGAGACCATTGGTTTATTAATAACCATCACAGTAAAGTTGACCCAGATGAAGGCAGGACTACAGGAGGTGAAGAAACACAAACCAAGTACCAGAATCCTCAAGTGAGAAGTATATTGAACATTTATTGGCAGCTCATGGTAATGAAGATAGGTATGGGAAAGGATGCATGTTCTTAGTGAAGAAACCAAGGAGTGTTTACCGCGTGTAAGACATTTAGTAAATGAGTATGGAACACTGAAGCCTTACCCTGCATATGTAACCAAGCAGCACTGTTACAGTAACATTACTGTATAGGCCATTGATTTTACTCTTGTGAAGAAAATTTCTGTTGGTTTAGAATATAAGCCAGTAACTGATGCCACTTCGTATTTACACAGGAGCAAATGCAAAGGCCTCTTAGAACAATAAAAATGCTTCAGAAATTTAACCGAACAACAGAGCACTCTTTCCCCATCCTCCTCCCTCCCTCCCTCCTTCCTCTCCCTTCCCCTTCCCTCCCCTCCCTCCCCCCCTTCCTCTTTCCCTGCCCCCTCCCTTCAGCTTCCCTTTTTTCTCCTCCCACCTAACTGATGAATAAAAAAGATAAAAGCATATTTGGAAAATAATGGTGACATGTCAAAAATAATTTGTTTCTTATTTATCTCCTTTCAGATACTGCCAGTAAGAAATCCCTGCCACCCCTTCCCCAGCCTGCTCCCCCATAAGTTGGAAGCAGATGATTTGCTCTCCTCAAAGAGCAGCAAATCCGTTGCCCGGGTGATATCTCATTACTAAGGCAACCAATTTGGTGCATCAGTGTGAATCCCAATTTTAAAATGTAATTATGCCAAGATATGTACATATGCTTGAGATTTGCTTAAAAGGAATCTGTTCCCCTTTGGAAGGAAAACATTTCCTATGTTCAGTGAAAGAAAGGGTGAAATGTTGTTTTTCTTCTTTGCTAGCTTAAATACACCTTTCAGCTGAGCTCCCCTGCTATGCTTAGTAAAAGAGCTTGCATTGGTTTTCCTCTCACCACTTTTTTTTTCAACTTGAGATATTCCCTTTTCCAAGACACTTCTCTCTTGATACCTGTCACTCATAACCCAGCAGCTGTTGTCTCCATGACAACACTTTCTGGCCCCTATAGGTGGTAGGAAAAAAAGGAAGGGGGAAAAAAAACCCTTGGTTGCATTTTTCATTGCCCTTTTTCTTTTTTAATTGCTGGAAGCTCAAGAGATTGATTCTTTGTAAGGAATTAATTAGTGAAGGGGAAGCGATCTGTGAATAGATGTTTACATTAAATTACAAAACTTCTGAACAATTCAGTGAGGATTGCTATCCCACACTCAAATGAAAGATCTTATAGACAGGATGTGTACAATCCGAAGCTTGTCTGGAGGAAGACTCTGTTACCCAGGTAGCTGGAACTGTGCACAGCCAAGCCAGACAATACCATTGAAGCACAGCTGAGCAATTAATTTTTCTTCCTCCTCAACAAAAAATATTATTTAGAAATAAAA
The DNA here is from genome assembly GCA_002007465.1 of Ailurus styani. Lineage (NCBI taxonomy): Eukaryota > Metazoa > Chordata > Mammalia > Carnivora > Ailuridae > Ailurus > Ailurus styani. Next base: position 4,434,780 of record LNAC01000022.1, read on the forward strand.
CCTATTTAGGTGGAGGGAGTATTTACTTTAATTACCAACCTTATTAAATAATGGCATCCCTGCAGCTCGTTAAGTTTCCCGGGTGCTGCTGCAGCCGGGAATCTCCGGGCTCCGTTTGGGGATTTCAAGTGTGATTGTCTGCCTTCCCACCCACACCCCTGCCCCGTTTCCTAGCTGGCCTTTTAGCCTTACTTGGGTGACTCCATTGTCTGTGTAACTTATACTTTAAGCTCCCTCCAATCCTTTTGGAGATAATTGGGTAACAAATACTAAAGGCAGCTATGAAAATGTTTTATTGTAATGGACATTCACTGCTTTGTGACAGCATTGATATTTAATGTAAAATACCATCTCCCCCCAAGACAATTTTTCAAAACTGACTTTAAAGACAAAGGCTTTTTCTAAGTACATAATTTTGCCCTATACTTCATTAAGCTAAGGTACTTAAGAGATGGTAAAATGTATCCTATTCACCAAGTTAGGTGTATAACAGAATCCACGTAGTTTAAGTGTGAGCACTGCAGTGTTGAGGTTTATTTTATTCCTTTCCTTCCTCTAGCAAAGGTTTATAAGAACCTGCTACCAAGAAATCCAAGTGTATCAATAATTGTTCATATTCTTTATCATGGTACATTTAAACACAGCCCACTTGGACGATTAAGTTTAACCAAAAAAAAGTTTGTGAAATATTCAACATGTTCTGGGAAATGTGTCATTATTTATTGCCTATATTTGGAGCATTCACTTTTCTCATTATGGGCAGACTGTGAACTCTATTCTTTTTTAAATTTCAACAGGTGCAGAATGTAAATACCTTTAATAGACAAAGGGCCCTTCCAAAAAAAATTAGATAAATACATCATTAAAAAAATTGAGCCAAAAATATGGGTGATCAGTTCACCAAAAAAAAGAAAGAAAGAAAGAAATCAAAATGGCCATTATTTTTTCACCTGTTGGTTACTCAAGGTTTTTTAAAAAATCATACTCAGTGTTGCTGAGGATATGTGTACTATTGACATAGGAGTAAATTGGCGGTAACATTCTGGAGGGTAGTTTAGCAATGCGTTTCCAAAAAGTGCTTAAAATTAGTTTGCCTTTAGTCTAGCAGTTACACTTGTAGAAATTTTGACTAGGGAAAGTTTTTTTTTTTTTTTAAGATTTTTATGTATTTATTTTAGAGAGTGTACAGGGGGAGCAGGAGCAGAGGGAGACAGAAGGACAGAAGCAGACTCCCTCCTGAGCAGTGAGTCCGCCCCACTGGGACTCAATCTCAGGACCCTGAGATCGTGACCCTGAGATCATGACCTGAGCTGAAATCCAGAGTCAGACACTTAGGCAAGCCACCCAGGGGCCCCCTGACTAGGGAAATTCTTAAGAATTTATGTAAAAACTTGGAAGAATTTCCAACATGTCTCGTGAAAGTGGAAAACAATTGAGAAAAAGTCCAGGAAATTAGTTATATAAATGACGGTACATCCATACAATAGCAAACTAAGCAGCCATAACAATGACAATGTAAAAAAAAATGTAATAATATCGAAAGTATTTATAATAAATGTTAAGTGAAAATATGTGTCTCAAAACAAAATGCTCAGTATGATTCCTTTTTAGCTGCATTGTTAATTCTAGAAATAATCAACACCTCCCCCCACACACACACACCCATTATATACACTGAGAAGGAACTAATGAGTCATTCCATTTTGGGCTTTATTCATTACTAAAGAAAATTTAGGACTATTTATATTCAGTGGTTCTTGTCAGAAAGAATGTTGCCAAACATCGCTATCTGTTCAAATTCAGCACTACAATGAGAGTCTGTATTTTGAAGAAAATTTAATTTCAAAATAAGATCTTTAGTTGTCAGCTGTCCTGAGTTGATTTTATTGTATTTGTGTAGACAAGCACTCGAGGAAACCAAACCCTCAGAAAAAATATGTTGGTTTGGAGAACTAAAGACACAGTCAAGGATTTGTAATTCAAGCCCAGGTTATAGACAAAGTACTTTATTCACAAATTTGTTGTATTTTAAATGGATTATAAATAGGAACAACATATAGCTATAATCATGTTTATTTCTATCCAAAATTTTAACTAACAGTTTTTATTATAAAGCAATATAAGTTCATTATGAAAGATAGGAACTGTTTTATTTATTAAAGATTTTACTTATTTATTTGTCAGAGAGAGAGCAAGCACAAGCAGGGGGAGCTGCAGGCAGAGGGAGAAGCAGACTCCCCGCTGAGCAGGGAGCCCCATTCAGGGCTCTATCCTAGGACCCCAAGATCATGACCTGAGCCGAAGACAGACAATTAACTGACTGAGCCACCCAGGTGCCCCAGAAACTTATTTCAAGAAGGACTTCCGTGTGATCTTCCGAGCATCCCTCCTTGACCTTCATCTGTACAATATCACAGTCTGCGTTAGTGAGGTTCCTCTGTTTAGAAACCCTTCAGTCACCTACAGAATGAAGGTCAGACTCTTCCAGTCTGCTCCCACCAGCCTGACCTTCCATTACCCTACAGCACGGCATGACCGCAGTGCTCTCCTCACCAGCCTCCCAAGCAGACCTTACTTTTCCTCCTGTGCTTTCACACATGCTGTTTGCCCTGCCTCCAGTGCTCCTCCCGATTCTCCTCCTCACTAAGTCCCTCCTGGCTGTGCCCATCTAAAGAACGTCATCTTTCCTTCTTGTTCCAGAACCCATTTGTGCCTTGGACGTGGCTCTGAGGCAGTCCCTGCGGTGGGAGGCGGAGCTGTCCGTTTCAGACTTGTGGAAGGTTTAAGTCATCCCTTCTTTCTTCTGTACAGTGATAGGTTTGGAGATGGGCACATCTATCACAGTCAGGTATGAGGTGTATTATGAGTGATTTGTTACTAATATTGAAGAGAATTATTTTATATGTAGGAGCTGATTCGAGGTTATTTCTATAACACTCATACTTGCTCCGTGAGTGGGTGAGAAAGGCACATGAGGGATTGTACAACCCCTGGGCGTGTGTTGCACGCGTGAGTGTCCTTCCTGAGAAATGCCACAGGGGAGCCAGGGCGGAGAACCTCTTAGCAAGATGATTTGTAAGAAGTGCTCGGCTCAAAAATTCCCATGGAATACTGTAATTTCTATAGGCTGTAGGTCATCTATTAATTTTGCACATTTGTCTTATCTCCTCAACTACATTGTCAGTTGTTGAGGGAGGGTGTGTCCTTACACTTGCTCACTTCTCACCCGAGGCCCCCAACATAATGTCCTGTACACCATGGCACTGGGTGACATTTGTCACTAGTATAATTCCATTATCATTACTCAATTCTAGGTGCTTTGGAATTTATAAAGTCTCTGACTAGTTATGTTCTATGTGAAAGCAAAGATATTTATTAATACTTGAGGTCTCTTCATATGCATTTAAATGAGATAACTTCATAATACAAAGCAAATGGAGTAATTAGTAGGCACAAGAGTTATTCCCAACCGGGAAAGACAACTTTACATTTTAACTCTGCTGCCAGAATTGAACATCACTCACTTCTGCGTAACTCCTAGACTCCACCACCACCTAACGAGCAGGGGCTTATTGGCTTCAGTCACCCACGAGGCAGCCAGATCCATCCCCAGCTCCCCCACTTACAGGAGGATGCTCTTGGGCCTCTCTGGGCTTCAGTCTCATCATAAAAGGAAAATAACATAGTACCCACCTGATAGTGTGGTTGTGAAGACTAAGTGAGTTGATATAGTCAACACACCTCAAGCAGTGCCTAACACATCGTAGATACTGTGCGTTTGCTATTATTGTTAACACTGATGTTATTGATACTAATAGTAGTAGTATTGGTTTGGGTTTGTATCAGTTAACTATTGCCACACTTGTGCCCCACACCACCTGTACTAATTTCCCTGTAAAAATAATTATCACAAACTTTTGGTGGCTTAAGAGCACATTTATTTTCTTAGGGTTCTGGAGGCCAGAGGTCTGAGATCAGCGTCTGGGTCCAAATCAGAGCGTTGCCAGGGCTGTGCCCTCTCTGGTGGTCCAAGGGGACGATCCATTCCTTGCCTCTTCCAGCTCCTGGCAGCTGCCCACATTCCGTGGCTTGTGGCTTCGATCTCGGCATCCACCGTCACGACACCTCCCTCTGTTCCGAATTCAGGTGCCCTACTGCCTCCCTCTTATAATGATAGATGTGATCACACATAAGATCCAATTAGACGATCTAGGGTAATCTATGCATTGCAAGATCCTTAACCTAACCATATCCTCAATGTCTTTTTCTGCCCCATGAGGTCGCATTTACAGTTTCCAGGGATTAGAAGGTGGAAGTCTTCTCTGGAGCCATTGTGCAGCCTGCCACAACATCCAAAAATGTAGTGGATCTAGCAGTCAGAATTTATTTCTTCCTCATGCATCTGGGGCTTGGCTGGCCATTCTGGACTGATCCCATCTCAGGCCATGGGTTGAGTGTGGATTGGCTCCATATTTCACTCATTTTTCTGAAGTCAATGCATCTCTGGGACGTGTTCTTCTCATAGTAATGGCAAAGCCTCGGAGGTCAAGGCCAACCACACGAGCACATTTCAAGCTGTTTAGGTCATATGCATTTATATCCCATTGTCCAAAGCAGGTTCTATCAATGGGATGACCCACTATATGTCAAAAGAGAGGGAACGAATATTTGCTGTAATAACATAACCTCACACACTGTTCTGTGTAGGTGACAGGAACTTATAGCTAAGTTAGTAATACACTTATCTGGGGGGAGAGAATAAAATCCAGGATGAAAAACAAAGTTATTTTAGTAATAAGACCTTCTATAGCTCTTATTCGATAGTTCATTCAAGGAGCTGTGCCTGTTTTGGCCTTTGTCTGGCCGAAGAAGTACATCCCTGAATATAATTATCCTAAAGACTTTGTCCCATGATTTCTTATTAGGAGATAAACTTCTAAAGACTTGGAAACGCTAAGGTTCTTTTGGAGTCTCTTTGGCCATAATGTAGTGACTCAGGGGATTCCATAGAGGTGTGAAAAAGAAGCAAAGATCTTTTGCTCCTTTGGAAGAACAGAATATTTGCCGGATAACCTCTCAGAAAGAGCTGTGAACTGGAGCAGACCCATGAACTGCTGAGTTAAAGCCCAAGTTATAGTAACCATAGTATCTGCTCATGTCATCTTTGGCCTGTGAGCTTGAACAGTGGTTCATCTAAGTAATCCAACTGTGAGCTGGTTCTTCTGCATTAATTGTAATCTGATTTTTGTTCATTTGAAAACCAGTATACAAAATTTGTATATTTGAAGTTGATAGAATTTCCCAGTCTAGGGTTTGTTTGATTTATTGTTGTTGTTTTGGGGGGTGGGTACCTTTCCTCTCATTCCAGTAATAGAGGAATCATATTATACCAAGTAGAGTTCATGGGTTCTTAGTCTCGCTGACTTCAAGAGAGAGAATAAGGATGTACTGTATCACAGTTTCCTTAGTCACTTAATAAAATGCACTGACCCTGAGGTGTTGACCTCTGTCAAAAGAAGAAAAATAAGACAATGGGGGAATTTTTCATGAAAAATCTTGTAGCTGGAATGAACAGGAAAATAGGAACTTAATTTAGAACATCCGCATTTTCGTAGCTATAACAGAGCCAATTTATTGAAGATAGAGATTTTTGTATTTTTAGGGAAATTCTTTTAATGTGAAAGGAATATTCACTGGAAACCAGACTTTTTCATGCATCAGGTTACTCGGCAAATTGGCAACAGTTTCTCAGGTTGATGGTTATTCTCACTAGACTGCTAGACTGCTCTAGAACCATTGAGTCAACCACCAACCTGGATTTTGAAATTCCGCGCAGACTCGAGAACTGCCTGGCAGCCACTGTGTGTTTTTTCCTTGAACATTTCATAATTTTCTTGGTGCGTCTTCATAGTCATGCACCAGGATAAGCTCTTTCCTTTAAGTGAGCCCTTAAACCTTAAGGTAGGTCAGCTTTTCTTGGATATCAAACACCTGTGGGGTCTTTTTGACAGATAAGCAAGTCTTCTTTGAAACTTACAATAAGGATATTGAGTTTATTCAAGCCAGGAAGTATTCATTCAACATAGGTGCTTATTGCTAGGCATGCCCCAGAAAGGCTGTGATGAATATAATAGAAATAGTCCGTGTCCTCACAGAGCATGCATTCTGATTGAAGAGAGGTAAAAAATAAATAAATAAAAATAAGTCAGCAGATAAGTACAGATTGAGTACAGCTCCAAAGGAGAGTCAGAGTTCACCTGGGTAGTCATTCGGAGCTCCAGGGAAACATATTTCGGAGAAGACCTTGCTGACGAGGTGACATGAAGCTGCGACCGGAGAATTGAGAAGCATGTGCCCCTACGAAGAGTGTAGGGAGAGAAGGTTCGAGCAGAGGGAGATATGTACGCAGGGAGGCTGCAACTAGAGAGGGCTTAAGCATCCGGAGGCCACTTCATACCACATCTCTGTAGTATCTGTGCAGCTCTAATTTTCTGTCACTGACGTGCGTCCGTTTCTTCAAGGTTCAGAGCAGCATGGTTCAGCCAGAATCCGGGTTTGGTTTTCTGGAAGGATGCCTACAGGGCAGCTATGGAAGAGTTCGTGAAATATTGATCACAAGCCAGTGGAGATGAATGGGGGGAGGCGAGGAGGAGGGAGGGAGGTTATGATGATCCTAAAATATTTCCAAGGTTCACATACAGAAAGAACCATTAGGCAGTCTAATCCTGGTGTTCATTTGAAAAGCAGTCCAGTTTATTCTCAGAATTCAAGATATGCTTGCTCTGACTTTGCATGAAACTGCTGATTTGTCATTGATCCATAGTTTATACCCTTTTCACTATACCTCAGTCCTTGGGCAGTTGAGTAATTGTGCGTGCGTGTGTGTGTGCGCATGTGTTCCCCCCACCCATTACTTCCCAGTGGCTTTTGACACCACTGTTTTAGAGGAGGCATCATAGATTTCCAGTATGAACTCTTAGTGCCTGCCCAGGTAGGAGCTGACTTAGCTTCAGTCCACTCCCACCAATTTGATCCAAATAAAACATTTCTTCCGTCACAGTGCTCGGCTAGAGCTGGTAACTCATTTGTATTTCAAAGAATCCAAAGCTTCAGTGAGCATTCCACACATCTTTAATTATGGATGATCTACTGGAATAGACACAATGTCCTGACATTCATGAAGTGATTGTAAAATCACGGCTCTCTTCCACTTGTGATTGAGTCCCCCTTCCCACCCTCTCCTGCAGCTTACATTTTAACAAAACAAAATCATTTTATGGACACATATTTGATTTTGAAGTAGAGAAAGGCTTTCTAAGTATAGCAGCAGCAAAAGAATACATAAAGACAAAGATTGATGGGTACTCCTGCATAAACATATAAAAGTGTTGTTTTCTAAAAAACGAACCAAAAAACCACATTGTATTACAGTGTGTTTAGTTGCAAAAAGGAAGGAAGGAAGGAGAAAAGAAAAGAGAAAAGAAAAGAGAAAAAAGTGCATTTCAAACTGATGTGGAACGTGTCCCTGGGATTTTGGGACAAGCCTCTATTTAGCCTCATGGATCATCATCATTCTCAGTGTGGCTCCCCCTTGTGGTTGCAAGATGACTGCTAATCTGAGCAGCTATACTGTTAGCTCTGTGGTCAAGGAGAGTCACTTCCCGAAGTCCTTGAACATTTTTGCAGAAAAGTGAGAAATTCCCTTCCTCAGAACCACCCATCCAAATTCTTCTCATGTTTTATTGGCCTAAACCAATAACCGTGGCCAGGAAATGGTAAAAGACAAAAATGCTAAGAAATCTTTGGAAATGTAATAAAAGGTTGACTTATTTCATAGCTAAAAAGCCCTTACAAATCATTATGTAGAATTATGAATAAATGATGGGTAAAAAAAATGAGCTGTTTCACAAAAGAAAAATTCAAATCACTGGTGAATTTTTTAAAAGTTGAATAACACTCAGAGTACTTTCATATAGCAACAGCATATTATCAATTTACTTGATTCTTTTTAACTGTTCACATGGTAGAGTTTGGAAATGGGAACTTTAATATATGGCAGCTGAAAACAACAGAGTTCTGTTTTTAGAACTTTGTCTTAAATCATTCGTGTGCCTGAATTTAGGTACAATGATATGACTAAAATGAGATTTATTCACGAAACAAACTGAGGGTTCCTGGGGGGTGAGAAGGTAGGGATAGAGTGGCTGGGTGATGGACATTGGGGAGGGTTTGTGCTATGGTGAGTGCTGTGAAATGTGTGAGCCTGATGATTCACAGACCTGTACCCCTTGGGGCAAGTAATTTAAAAAACTTTTTTAAAATGAGATTTATAATTCCCTCCCCCCAAAAAATAGAAAACAACAGCAATATCTGATAGCAGGGTCTGGGTTAATTGAATTGTATGCGTCTGTCTGACCGAGTACTGTCAGGTCATTCAGAATTAAACTATAGGAGGAGATTTGATCACATAGAAAGATGTGTCTCCCATGTCCAGTAAGACCCATTGCAGAACATTTAATGATTAGTATATGACCTCACTTTTGCATAAAATGGGTATTGAGTCATAAAAGAAAGGGAGTCCATTTGACTACCTAAAATCGAAAAAAGCAGAAAAACAACTTCTGAGTGACAGCATACCGTGAAGAGTGTCAGAAGGTCACTGGCATGCTGGGAGGGAATTTAAACCACTGGTGACAACAGGATGATCCTTTTAATTTATAAAGAGCTTATATAAGTCAGTAAAAAAGACAAAACGGGTCAAAAAGCATAGAAATATGGAGTTCACAGAAAAGAATTCCAGATGACTAATAAAAACATAAAGTTATTTTTAAAATAGATCCTAGAAAAGTTGTTTGAAAAATTAATCACATTCCTATTGACATCCATTTTAAATCTGTTGTGTCTTGCTTGGTATATAACTAAGAAACCCCACTTTTCAAATATTGTATTACAAAACATTTCTTGAAAAATAGGTAGCAGGAGTTTTTTAGATTTACAAGTATAAGGTTATGTTTCTAGTACGATTTTCGGTAATAACAGAGCTAAATGTGCAAATGTAAAGCCTCAACATCACTGAGACAGTCTAGCATCTGACTTTATCTAGATCTTCCTTTTAACAGTAGCACTTCTATCTGCATTATTCTAGCATGAGCTGCTTATTAATTTGATCACATGTATTGCCCACCCTTGTGATAAATCATGCCTCAATGCCATTGTATTTTTCTTTTTATACTTGAGTTATGACCAGTAATGGTCTTCATAGTTCTTAATCCTGTGGTGTTCAACTTGCGTAAACTTGAACTGTCAAAGTGTCTGTCCTTATTAAGTGTACATTTTCATATCCTGCCATTCTCCCATATACTAGTTACAATCTAAGAACAATGAAAAGAGGAAATATATTTGATGTTTACCCTAAGTAATCCAGGGGACCTTGTCCATAGTATTCCCTTCTCCCACGAAACGTCTTCACCTGGTATCACTGTCCCGGGGAGCACTGGTAACTGATGGCATGCTGGGACATGGGGATACATCGAGGAGCGAGCACTGGTCTAGCAGAACCCTACTAGCGCCGTCTTCCACTGCCTACAACCAGAGCCAGGCTACTAGCAAGAGCTGTGAACGTTGGTTGCATTCCTCTGTAGAAAGCAGGGATCTTAGGTCTGGAAAATGATTGTTCTTTTAAAATACCTATGTTTAACGTATGTCAGGTGTCTAGGACAAAGCCTGATATGTCATGGTGAGATAATGTTTTCTCTCCCTTCCCTTGGGGGTAGTAATCAGGAAAATCAAAGATTGTGGTTGTCAGTTCCATGTGCACTTTGGATTGGAAAGAACCTCTAAGATAACAGTTTAAAATTTTGGCTCATTATCAGAAACTGTTTAATAGAATACTAGGGCTTGCTTTTATAAGTTATCTAATGCAGCATCCTTGCTCTTCAGGTGAAGAACCTGAAGCCTGCAAAATTTGATGGCCTCATTCCCCCAATAGCCCGAGGGGAATGCTGCCTCTCCCTCCAGAACAGGGTTCTCTCTGCTCCACCCCCAGATTGTGCTGGCCAGGGAGCTGTCCCGCTGCGCAGTGCTGGACTTCTTGAAACAGCCTCGCTGTGGCTGAGGATTCCAGCTTTGGTACATGACCAGATCTTACTTTTTAAGGGATTCGTTGTAGTTGTTTTCCACGTATCTCAAGCATTTGGGATGTTCTGGGCTGTCTTGGGTGTCCCCTCTTTTCCTCCATATTCCCTATAGACACTGCACGTATAGTAGCAATTTGGGAAATTCTTGTAGAATGAACCAACACTCAAAATGATGCTTATGCCAAGTGGCCTATTTTGGGATGGCAAATCTTGACCCCCTTCCAAATGAGTGAGTAAACTGTGTACAAAGGATTCTGTACTCAAATGTTTTTTTAACTTCTGTTGAACAAAGTTAAAATAGGTTTATTTACATGAAACTTTTCAGAGCTTTTAATATGCTAAATCTGCATCACGAATCTTCCAAAAGGAATTGCAGTATGCAGTTTTCCCAAACTTACTGAAAATGGAGCCTCTCTCTCAAAGAGCATTTCAAAGGCCTTGTGTCCCAGAATTCACTTTTGGAACTCTATAGAAAAAAATGTTAGGGTGTACCTTTGGCAGGTCCCTTCAAATAACAGTTATTATCTGAACTTTTGCATGATCTAGAGAACCATTCGAAATCGAGATCGTTTGCAAGCATCTGAAAGCAAAGGCGTACTGGGTTATTTTTTTTAAAGTAGTTCTGCATGTTTTAGATGCTAGACATAAAGGAAGAAAAGTCAGGACATTTGTTATACAAGGTAAAGGCCCAACTTGTATCCTGACCAGGCCATGAGCCCCTCAGTATTAGATGGAGATAGATATGGGGGTAGAAAAGGCGGTACACATCTTCAGACAAGGCTGAAACATCCCTAAGACGCCTCATTGGATCTGCTCCCGTGCCCACATACTTGACCAAAACCCTCTGGTTCTATGTCAAAAAGCAGTTTGGGGATAGCCTTGACCTCAGAAATTTTGAAGGTGAGTTACCAATTTTGTACATCCTCTTTCAAGAAAACAAAACCAGGGCGCCTGGGTAGCTCAGTGGGTTAAAGCCTCTGCTTTCGGCTCAGGTCATGATCTCAGGGTCCTGGGATCGAGGCCCACATCGGGCTCCCTGCTCAGCGGGGAGCCTGCTTCCCCCTCTCTCTCTCTCTCTGTCTGCCTCTCTGCCTACTTGTGATCTCTCTCCCTCTGTGAAATAAATAAATAAAATCTTAAAAAAAAAAAAACAAAATCAAAGCAAAGAGAGCCATCACTTCAGTATGGAGTAACTATACTAAACACTACAGTGTTTACCTTCCAACAAGGCTCAATCCTGAAAGGCTCATCAGAATTAACCTGTTAGCTGGAGTAATTTTATTTTTAATTGTCTTCAAAATAATTGCATTTTGGGCTTTGATTGAGTTAATATTCAGCTGATCTTCTGACAATAACTGACCAAGAGGTTTAATTGCTTCTTGAAGTTACAGTGACAAGTCGGCTGTCAGATTGTGGAATCGTCATAGTAAAGAAATGAGTAATGGGCCACAGTCGTGTACCCTGAAGAATTGCTAGGCTACCTGTAGCCAGACCCCCTGTGGACAAGGCCATATGTAAAATGTACAAGTCCTCAAGTTATGAAGGTTCATAACTCAACTGACTCTGCAGGTTGGTCTATGAGACCAAGGTAAAGAGCTCAGGGATGATAAAGTACACTCCACCAGCCCTATACCACCCTACACACACTTAATTAAGTTCCTCAGGACAGCTTATATTGATCTGACTCACACCTTTATTTGGGGGTTTTGGGGTTTGGTTATTTTTTGTTGTTGGGCAGTGGTTTTGTTTGTTTGGTTTCTTTATTTTACTGGCTTTACATTTGTTTATTGACTAAAGATTTGGCTATTTCCTTATTTCTTAATTCCCCCTCAGGTCCTGAAGATGCTGTTAATTTATCTATAAAACTAAGGAATTTTGTGTCTGCATATATGTTGAGAACCTACAAATTACATCCCTTCAGTCTGAGTTTCTTCCTGTCACATATTAACCTGCTGTTCTGGCAAAAACACTGGCACTGGTAGTTTATAAATAGTTCTTCAGGTCTTTATTCATCTTAGAAATATTTGAGGTGAAGAGGAAACACTTGGGAAGATTTTACTGTCTTTGAGTCTTTCTTTAAAGTAACCCCTAGAAGAGGCGAAACCTTCATTAATCAATCATGAAATAGCCCAGATGGGATGCAGCCATCATATTCTACAGTAGTCCCCCCCTTATCCACAAGGGTTACATTTCAGGACCCCCAGTGGATGCCTGAAACCACAGATAATACTGAACCCTATACATACTGTGTTCTTCCTCATACATACGTACCTGTGGTAAAGTTTAATTTATAAAGAGTCACAGTAAGAGATTAACAACCGTAACTAATCATAGAATAATTATAACAATTTATTATGATAAAAGTCATGTGAATGTGGACTCTCTTTTTTTTTTTAATTTTTAAAAATTAACATATAATGTGTTATTTGCTTCAGGGGTACAGGTCTGTGAATCATCAGTCTTAACAATTCACAACACTCACCATAGCACACACCCTCCCCAGTGTCCATCACCCAGCCACCCCATCTCTCCCACCTGCCTCCCCTCCAGCAACCGTCAGTTTGTTTCCTGAGATTAAGAGTCTCTTATGGTTTGTCTCCCTCTCTGGTTTCATCTTGTTTCATTTTTCTCTCCCTTCCCCTGTGATCCTCTGTCTTGTTTCTCAAATTCCTCATATCAGTGAGGTCATCTGATTATTGTCTTTCTCTGACTGACTTTAGCATAATACCCTCTAGTTCCAGCCACATTGTTGCAAATGGCAAGGTGTCATTTTTGATGGCTGCATAGTATTTCTGTGTGTGTGTGTGTGTGCGCGCGCGCGTGCACGTGCGCACACGCGTATGCATATCACATCTTCTTTCTCCATTCATCTATTGATGGACATCTGGGCTCTTTCCATAGTTTGGCTACTGTGGACATTGCTGCTTTAAACATTCGGGTGCGCCTGCCCCTTTGGATCACTACCTTTGTAACTTTAGGGTAAATACCCAGTAGTGCAATTGCTGGGTCGTAGGGTAGCTCTATTTTCAACTTTTTGAGGAACCTCCATACTGTTTTCCAGAGTGGCTGCACCAGCTTGCATTCCCACCAACAGTGTAAGAGGGCTCCCCTTTCTCTGCATCCTCACCAACGTCTGTTGTTTCCTGACTTGTGCTAATTTTAGCCATTCTGACTGGTGTGAGGTGGTATCTTATTGAGGTGTTGATTTGTATTTCCCTGATGCCAGACTCTCTGTCTTTCAAAATACCTTACTGTGCTGTATGCACACTTCCTGTGATTGATGTGAGAGGATAAAATGCCCATGTGATGAGATGCAGTGAGGTGAAGGACGCAGTCGCTGTGATGTAGCGTTAGGCTGCCGTTGACTTTCACCCTACCTCAGGAGGGTCATCTGCTTCCAGACCGTGGCTGACTGTGGGTAACTGAAAACACAGAAAGCAAAACCGTGGACAGTCATTCGATGGGGTATGTGGATAGATTTTATGGATTTTACAGTTCAGAGTTCAACCTGTTACCTCAATAAATTCTTATCTACCCCAACTCCTTAACAGTCAGAAACTGTTGGAATGCTGCCCGAATAACTATCTGGGGAATTTAAATTTATAAACAGGAAAGATACTTCTCTTAGAAGTTGTCCATGGGCATGGAGGGCCCAAGAAGCTGAAATTTTGAAGGGTTCTGGTTGTGAAAGCCAAGAGAATATCCAGTTCAGAGCACCAGGGAGCTGCTGGAGAACAGGACAGAAAGGGCCCAGCCCCCGTGATGACTAGAAAACAAAACACAGAGAACTAGAAACAAAGAAGGAAAGCTGACCTGTGTTTCTTTCTGAGACTAAGCTGAAGATACGTAACTGACCTACTTCTCAATAGAGCGTAACCTAGAATCCTACATCTTTTGCAAAATACATCTTGTACTTTAATGACAGCCAGATGTTGCTTTGAAATGCCTGACCACTGAGGAAGTATGCCCCAGAGGAAAACATGGTAGAATTAATATGGCATTATAAAAACATCTGGTTAAACATGACAGGTTGTGTTTATATCCACTCCCTCTCAAAACCCCTAAATGAGCAGTAAGGGATAAAAACGGGAGAAACCCATAGGACAAACAGAACCATAGGAGCAACAACAGCAGACGAGAGGCGTCAGTGTAATTTTGGAAATAAGTGGTTGGGTGGTTAGTCCCCGAGGCAGGTGGAGAAAGCTGACATCTAAGTGCCTGTGGAGAAGGCAGACAGGCGATCCAGTTTGCCCAACCGCAGGTCTGTTGAAAATTCAGGAATGGGAAGGACCAGGTACCCCTGGAGGGAGGGGTGAGGGGAGAGCCGAAGGGGGCTGGTTGACAGTCTGTATAAAGAGCAGAACACGGGTCTCCTCCCCGGCCCTACAAAGCCAGGCGACTACTGCGGACTCGTGCTGGTAGAAGGCAAGAAGCTTACTCTGAAGAAATACAACCAGAGAAGCTCTGGGGGACACCAGGCACCGTGGAGGAAAGGGGTCAGGCACCATTCTGAAACCAAGGAGGGTAAGTGAAAGTCTGGATACTAAAGATTCCCCCCAATGCCCCTTTACTCGGGATTCTGACAGCAAAGAGGAAAGACACTGACATCCTGGGGTTCCCCACAGATGGTCCCCACCTACTTACCCTATGAAGTGAAGTCCCCCCATCCCTAAAGCACATACACAGAGCTTTTGAGTGGCATGCAGTAATAGATGGCCAAGGATCCTGGAGATTTGAGGAAAGCCTCTAGCACAAAAGGCCAAGACTAAGACAAATGGGAGAAGGGGGGATTTAGAAGTAACGTACAACACAGGCAGCCTTGTAAAAAGTAAAACCATGATTCATATCCTTAGCGAGGAAAGGTGAGATGTTAACTTTTGTTAAAAAAGAGCAATGTACTTTTAAAAGAAATATTTGGGAGTGCCTGGGTGGCTCAGTCAGTTAAGCCTCTGCCTTCAGCTCAGGTCATGATCTCAGGGTCCTGGGATGGAGTCCCGCACTGGGCTCCATGCTCAGTGGAGAGCCTGTTTCTCCCCCTTCCTCTCCCTCTGCCCCTCAACTCTTGCTTGCTCACTCTGTCTCTTTCTCTCAAATAAAATTTTGTAAGTAAATAAAAAATATTTGCAGAACAAGGATGAGTCTTGAAAATGGAAAACATGACAGCCAAAATGTAAGGTTCAGTATCAGGCTTGGAAGATGAAGGTGAAAATGTTCATTCATTCCGCAGATGTGATCGAGTGGCTGCTGGGTCCTTGGCATTGTTCTAGGCAGTGGAGTTTCATCAGTGAGTGAAAGAGACAAAGAGCCCTTGGCCTGCTGGCGCTGAAATGCCAGCAGGAGGAGAGCATAAACAATGCAGGAGTGTGTGAGTTACATGCTGCATTGTGGCCGTCGAGCGCTAGAGGCAGGAATAAAGCTGGAGCATGGTGGGAAGCACGGAGAGTGCCAGGTGGGGAAGATGGAGGCAAGCCGCGCTGTAAACGGGAAGGTCAGGGCCAGTCTCTTTGGGAAGGGGACCACGGAGCAGGAGCAGGAGCAAAGAGAGGGTGAAGAAGTGGGCCATGTGATATCCTGGGGTGGGGCGGGGGAGGCAGTCATTCCAGGCAGAGGGAGCAGCCCGGAGTCCAGAGGGTGGCTGGAGTCAGCGGGGGAGGGAAGGGCCCCAGGGAATGTGGGCCCTTGCAGGTTAGTGCGGGTGCTCTGGCTGTCACTCAGGGAAATGGAGAGCAGTGGCAACGTTTCAAGCAGAGAAGTGACATGATCTGATTTCAGCCTTGAAAGGATCACTCTGGCCGCTCTGTTGGCGGAACTGACTACAGGGGGTAAAGGTATACAAGAGAGCAGCTGGACTCGCTCAACAGGAAGGGTATGCTCACTGCTCTCTGATGGTCTCTTTGTCCCTCGTCTGTTCCCTCTGAGTCAGCCTCTCTGTTTGCCTCCGTGCTTTCTTCTTCCTGAGAAATGGTGTGCGGGCCCTCTCCCCTGTCAGTCTAACCTCTGCTTTATAGCTCCTGCTTAACTTTCCCTCCCAGACCCCATTGGGTCCCCTTCAGCCTTCAGCATCCTCTCTCTTGCATCATACCCTAAAACACTTAATATCTGGTCGGTGCCTCTTTAATGTTAATATTGTTTTAACAAGGGCTGCTTTGGCTCCCTTTTCTTTTTTTTTCTTTTTTTCTTTTTTTTCAGTTGAGCCTCTCTGATCTATGCATGTAATTATTAAACATTTGCTATTGAATATAACATTTAATTCTCTGTTTACTGACCTCCCATCATCAGGCAAAGTCCTCCACAGACATGTGCTTTATATGACTCTTGAGAAACCCCGCAGTTTAAGCTGCTTTAAACAAAGAGGGAAGTGGAAAAATCTGTCTTATACCTTAAATTCCAACCTGCAGACCCTTGGTGGGAAAATCAACAGCCCTCCCCTACACAGACTCACCAAGTCATGGGAGCATACCTGCTTAAACCAAATATGCTTAGATTAGAAGGAAAAATACATGAATAATTTTTTTGCATGCAGCCATTTTCCTCTGTAGTTTTTCAGTGCTTTTTTTCTGATGTTAAAAAATTAAAGCCTAAGGGACATCTGACAAAGCTGATAATGTAACTGCAGGCTCACAAAAATTCCTTTCCCCCAAATTTGCTGAAATTAACAAAAATGTAAAAATGACAACAAAGAACCCATGAACCCTGATACCAAGAAAAAATCCCAACTTCATACCGTAAAATGAGGTGTCACCCACAAAAAGAAAAATTAGACCAAATTGAATGAAGGTGCTAAAAAAGTCAATATATTCTTCAAAGAGAAGAATGGAAAATGGAGAAGTACAAGGAGGGAATTCTGAGAAGTCTCATTGCTTTTGATGGTGTTGGCATCAAGTACAAAGGTATGCCAGGGGGAAGGCCCGAAATAGCCCACACCTCCGCTGGGGACCCTTTCTTCCATCAAGAAGACACTTTCCCTCAGGCAAGAAGAGTCAAGAAGGTTTACCGTCTTTCCTGCCTCTGACATATCAATAAGTGGGCAAGGAATAGGGGAAGCATTTGCTAGGAATAATACTAGAGTCGAATCAAGAAAAAGGTCCGCAAGACATGGAAAAAATATCTGTCCTCAACTGAGCCAGAAGACTGCAAGACACCCCAGACTCAGTGAAGCAAACTTCTGGTACATTTCTTTATTATTAAGGAGAGATGTTAATGACAGCCACCTGAAGCCCCAGCTCTCTTTTCATTTCTCTTAAGCAATGGAGAGACCATATAAAGCGTATACATAATGGACATCTAGTCCATATTATAGGTGGAAGAATGGAACAATAGCCTGTTTGGGGGCAATTAGTAGGCTGAGAAAGAATGGCTCACATTCATTAAAGAGTTTCCAGGGGCGCCTGGGTGGTTTAGTCGGTTAAGTGTCCAGCTCTTGATTTCGGCTCAGGTCATGATCTCAGGGTCATGAAATCCCCGCCAAGTGGGAAATCTGTTTGTCTCCCTCTCCCTCTGCCCCTCTCTCCATTCGCATGCTCTCTTTCCCAACCCCCAAAATAAATAAGCAAAGCTTTAAAAAATATTTGCACATAAGGGCACCTGGGTGGCTTGGTCAGTTGAGCGTTGGACTCCTGGTTCAGCTCAGGTCATGTCAGGGTCCTGAGATCAAGCCCCATGTTGGGCTCTGTGCTCAGCGGGGAGTCTGCTTGAGAGTTTCTCTCTTCCTCTCCCTCTCTGTCTCCCCACCCACCCCCACGTGCATGTGCACTCTCTCTCTCTCTCTCAAATAAATAAATCTTAAAAAAAAAATGTTAAACATAAAAACCTGCTTCTTAAGAAGCCCTTACTTATAAAATGCTTTTTTCCACCAAATTACTGAAGAATTCAACCAAAAACATTTTAATGAGAAATTCTGTGAACCCTCCTTGAAAATTAAGGATCGATTTTCTATACAGGTGTGGTGGCTCCAGGGAGTCTTAATCTCCTTCCTCTTCAAAAAAAAAGAGAAAACCAACAAACAGTATGAAACTTTAAGAATGTGTTTTGTTTAAGAAATTGAATCACAGACTTCCACCCTGTAATTGTATTCTTTCGTTTTTTTCAAGATGCTAAAGAAGGGACCTTTATTTTAGCACTCTCGGGTGGAGGCGTAACAAAGCCATCTGCATGATGGATTTGGCGACAGGGAAGAGAACCATTTTGGCTAAAAAGGGTTGCTATACTGACGCCACATGCAGAAACAAGTTCTCGTCGCCTCACAGTCTTTATATATTCTGTATATACGTGAGCCCTAGGTTCCCACTGCAAACTGCTCACATGTCACGTTTCCCTTACATAGCGTGGTTTTCCTTGACTCGTTAGTTCCTCTTTGGGGTCCGTTGGTGACTTCCTCATGCGTCCCATGCAAACACATCTATCCTTATGGTGCAGCAGGTTGAAAAAAGGACCACATCACAAGCCCATGATGCCAGTTTAGGAGTCTGCATAAAGAAACACCTGAAATAATGGAATAAAAAAGGCATTGTGCCAGTTTTTCTGAGACATTGGTAGCACAGGTGGAGATTTAAGAGGAAATACAAGAAACCCGAGGGAGGCTGGAGCCCCCATACTGTGGGCTTTGAATTAGAGATAGAAAATCTTGGACCCAGGAGGCCAAGAGACAGGGAGGGAGCTTAATACCAACACCCTAAGAATTGGGACTGGTTATCTAAATAGCCACAGTAAATATCAATCAGAACACGACGGTGGTGTATCCAAGCAGTTCGTTGAAGAAAGCAGTGTGAGTAGTTTGGAGTCTTGGAGATTTGAGTAGCAGAAAGGAAGAGAAGGGGGTCTGTGCTGGGAATATTGTAGGAGAAACAGTAAGTTGTGGCAGAGGAGGACAGGTGTACGGGAAGAGCCAAGAATGAAGTGAAGATTATACCAAATTTCTTTTTACTTGAGAGATTTAGAAGTGCAGGAGTCTGGACAGAGGATCCTGAAGGGAAAGTACAAGTATCTCTGACTTCTCCATGCTTGGGCACAGCTGGCACGGAGTCTTTATATACTGTGTGATGGCTTTCTGAGCCCCGAAACAATGTAAGCAAAGATTTGTGTGCTGTGAGTCATCTGTTTGCCCCTTTCCCCAGGATTGCATCTAAGCTTGGGGGACATTTACCTAGCACCTGGGGAGAGGGGCCGCACAGCCTGTATGTAAGTCAGCCTGTGAATCCCACGGGACGGTCCAGTGGCGGCCAGTGGTGTCATCTGCATAAAGCCAGGTTTCCTTCGAGAACTGTAGATGTTGATGGCTTTTGGTTCTGCCTCATCTTGCTTCTTTTCCACACTCTTCGCATATTTCTGTAGAGACATTTGCATTTCGGCTCTCCTCTCTTCCTGACCCTTAAGTTCAAACAGGACTCTGCTTCTGAGTCAGCACACACCCCAGCGCCCACGGGGAAGCGAATGCCAGCGTGACTCCTGGCGCCATCTGTTGGTGGCAGGCGGAAGCGACATGCTTTGTCCCTGCCTGATCCTGTGGCCAGCACCCAAGACTCCCCCCACCCCCCAACCTTGGTAGTTTCTAAGCAGAGGATCTTGTACAATTCGAAAGTCATATGCCACTGACTCAGCCAGCCGGCAACACTTGTCTTTTTTTTCTTTGCCGTGAAGGTGTGGCGAGGCACGCTGGCCCGCATGCGGTATAAGAGAACCAAGGCAGCTCTGACAATTATCCGATACTACCGCCGTCACAAAGTGAAATCGTACATTCATGAGGTTGCCAAACGCTTCCACGGCGTCAAGACCATGAAGGACCACGGCAAGCACGTGAAGTGGCCAACCCCACCTAAAGTTCTCCGCCGTTTCGAGGAGGCCTTACAGGCCATTTTTAATAGGTAAGAGAGGGCCCGTTGGTACATGCTGCTTCCATTTATGGGAGCCCCAGATCTGAGGCCGTGATATCGGCTCCGCTGCTTGCTGCGCCGCTCTCTACCTCAGGTCCTCAGCTCTGTAGATTTCACTCGTAAGGGGCATCTGTGTGCTTCTCAGAACAATGGGACTGTGCATTTTATTCTTCCTATAGCCGTGGACAGCCATGCATCATCGAGCCTAGATCACGCCATAGTTAAGATAAGCTATTAGCAAGCCATCTCTTTCTCTTATTAGCAAATAATAACTACTTATTACCGTCACCACACATAACTCCATCTGGAAAGGGCGTTAATCCTTTCCGGGCAACCTTCTCGATCCTGGTTATAAAACATACCAAGGAGTTTATGAAACATACCGAGGCCCATGTCCTACCTCCGGAAAGTCCTGTGTAACAGAACCAGGGAGTGGG
The DNA here is from genome assembly GCA_002007465.1 of Ailurus styani. NCBI lineage: Eukaryota > Metazoa > Chordata > Mammalia > Carnivora > Ailuridae > Ailurus > Ailurus styani. The sequence goes on from LNAC01000022.1 coordinate 4,455,222, forward strand.
ACCCAAACAAAGGTCCTTTCCAAAGTTTCCCAGGTGATTTTATTTTATTTATTTATTTTTTTAAAGATTTTATTTATTCATTTCACAGAGGGAGAGAGATCACAAGGAGGCAGAGAGGGAGGCAGAGAGAGAGAGGGGGAAGCAGGCTCCCCGCTGAGTGGGGAGCCCAATGCGGGCCTCGATCCCAGGACCCTGAGATCATGACCTGAGCCGAAAGCAGAGGCTTTAACCCACTGAACCACCCAGGTGCCCCAGGTGATTTTATTTTTAAGATTGATTTATTTGAAAGGGAGAGAGCACAAGCAGGAGGGGCAGAGGGAGAGGGGGAGGATCCCAAGCAGACTGTGCACTGAGCGAGAGCCACTCACCGGGCTCGATCTCATGACCCCAAGATCATGACGTGAAGCCGAAGCCAAGAGTTGGATGCTTAACTGACTGTGCCACCCAGGTGACCCCCAGATGATTTTAAAGTATGAGAGGGAGGGGCGCCTAGCTGGCTCAGCTGTTAAGCAGCTGCCATCGGCTCAGGTCATGATCCCAGGGACCTGGGATTGAGCCCCTGCATCGGGCTCCCTCCTCCATAGGAAGCCTCCTTCTCTCTCTTGTGTTCCCTCTCTTGCCGTGTCTCTCTCTGTCAAATAAATAAATAAAATCTTTAAAAATAAATCAATTGATAAAGTATGAGAGGGAAAATAATTTGTTTTAGAGTAACCTTTTTTAAAAATATAAATAAATAAGCACCCGTGTAAAATCTGGTATCTGTCCAGCTGATCTCATTTTTCAACTTCCCTGAATCTGAGTCTGTAGTTATTCACAGCTCCTTACCCCTCATTACTCGTGCTTGTTGCTGGCATGCACCAGATACACTTAGCTGTGTCTTAGATACAGCCATCTAGTCACATAAACTGAGCTAACGGTTCTCCAATGTGGCCACTTGGCAGTGTGGTATTCCACAAAGAGCACTATGAAATAATCGGCATATCGAATGTAAAAGAACTAATTTATAATTCTGTGCTAAATCAGATTTTATCTTCCTTTAGAGTTAGCTCTGTATAAGTGGAAGATATCAAAAGATAAATAAAAATGCATAGGAAGAAAATTCTTTAATATATATCCCATTTGCTTTTTTTGTAAAAAAAAAAAAAAAAGGAAAGAAATGGTATCATGAAAAAACTCGATAAGGAATTATTGAAAGCAAAACTATCTCAGTTCTCAGATCTAATACTATAAATGTTCGTTGTAAATCCTGGTAGGCTTTTAATGCACAGGTGAGTGTTTTTTCGTGAATTTTGACTTAATTTAAACGTAATTAAGCTATGCATGAATACATATGCTTACTGTGGTTTTTTTAAAAGTGAAGTAATATAGAAGATATAAAGTTGAAATTCTCTGCACCTCCTCTTATCTCCCCCATTTTATTTCCTTCCCCTGAGACAATCTGTCATTAACAATCAGTTTGCATCCTTCTGTGTCTGCGTCTGTGCATTTCCAAGCACACGCCCACGTGGAAGAGACAGCATGGTATAGTGGTTAGGAACCCAGATCCGGGAGCCTGGGTTTACAGTCTATCTCTGCTGCTGCCTGGTTGTGTAACCTTGGACACATTGGATAATCTCTCTGAGCCTCAGTTACCAGGTCTGTAAAAGTGCTGTAACAGTGGCACCTGCTCATGGGGTTGTTGGAGAGATTATGAGTAAATGTATATTAAAGTATTTCAGCTTGTACCTGACACATAAAACACTGTAGAAGTGTTGACTCATACTAAGAGTGGGTATGCAGGCACAGTCCCCAGTCACATATCATGTGGGCTCTTTTTCCTCTCTTTCTTACACGAGCAGGGTTATAGGACGACTTAAAAATGTTTTGGAGACCTGTCCATGACAACAAGGAAAGATCCATGTAGTACTTTTAACAGGCAGAAAGAATTATTGATTTTGTTTGTGTTGCACTGTGGCCTGTATAGCCTTCTTTTTTTAGATTCTGATGGTTTTATGGATGGACTAGAATTGATGAATTTTTGCTAAATTCAGTTTATTTATTCAGCACATATTCCCTCGAGTGCAGCTGTATTGTGGGCACTGGCCTGGGTTCCAGGGAGGTGGTGACAGACAAGAAAGATGGGAAGACCGTCCAGCCTTCTCAGGGCTTCAGGTGTCTGAGCATTTTGAATATAACACATCTGCTGCACTGGCTGACTTTGCACACACGTGTATGCACACACACGTGGGTCCACGCACCCTGAAGGAACCCTGCCAGTTGTGTTAACCTCATCCAAAAGCAAACTTTTTGTTAAGGGCCAGATAATAAATATCATAGGCTTTATGGGCTCCATATGGTCTTTGTCACATACTTTGTTTTGCTCTGGTTTTGTCAAACGTGTAAAAAGCTATTCTTAGCATGTGAGCAGCACAAAACCAGGCCATGGGCTGAATTTGGCACAGACTGTGGTTTACCAACCCCTGATAGAGTCACCGTATCCTACTTGATTCATTCTTCCCTTTTGTGATCTGTGGACTACTGAGAGAAGCGTGCTAAAGGATTCCACTGTGATTGTGGGCTTGTGTTTCTTGTTTTTTGGGTTTTTTTTTTTTCCTAAAATCTCAACATTAATCATGGTTAAGCTCACTCCTGTTCCTCGCAGTAATTCTTTTCCGTTCTGGGAAGGCTGGGAGCCGCCTTCATGCTCGGCCTTGTCTGCTGTTCATGGGGTCGGGGCTGGTGATTTTTGTGCCACCATAGAAATGGTGTTGGGGACTACAGGTGTTTATAGATGTGGTTTCCTTGAGCAGGGTGAAGAGCCTGGCTGGCTCTCTCTGTGGTTATATAGGTCAGGTCCCAGGTGCCCTGTGTGCCTCTGTGCTCTGCAGTCAGTCAGGTATGGACCTTGTCCTGGGCCATGGTGGGCAGTAAAGAAGGGACAGACGGACTAGACACCCGGGCTGAAAACAGACCAGCAGACAGCAAATTCTGCCTCTCCCCCGCTTCCTGGGGAATAAAATTTGGGACCCAAGGACTGATGGGGGCAGTTGCTCAGCAAGCCAGTTAGTATTGTGGGTTGTGCCTGTCACCAGTGACCCTGAAAATGACCACCAGCTGCTCCCAGCCTGTCATTCTTCCAGCATCTTCTGGAATGACCTTAGGACAGTCTGTCCCATTGCAGTGTCATTTGGCCACAGAAAGCAGAGAGGAGAATTTCGCTGGCTGAGCCTTTCCTTTTTCCACGACTCTTGTTTTTGTATCGTACTACCTCTGATGCTCTCCGCCACAGCAGGGGCCCCCATCTCACCATGGGCGGGAGTTCTTTGTGCAGAGAGATGTACCTCTCCCGCTGTGAGCTCCTTACTGCCTAGCCTGGCCACCACCCCCCGCTGCCTCGGGCCCAAGCGCTCTCCAGGCCATTTCTGCCGAAGGAGTTCCTCCCGTTCCACCGAGTGGACAGCTCAGCCCGGAGCCACTCCTCCGGCAGCTCAGTCCAGTCTACTTCGAATCTTCAAGGTCTTTCCGTCTTGCAGTTCACCAACATCGTTCCCATTCTCCGGTGCTGCTACAGAGCTTTTCCTTCTTTGTATATTAATTTGGTTGTCTCAGTGGGAATTTCAGAGAGAAAAACCAACCTTTAGGCTCAAGTCGCTGTCTTGAAGCCAGAATACATCTCAGGAAAATCTTAGATGGAAGCAGTCTCACGCTCCGCGTGCGTGCAGAGGGGAGACAGCGTCGCCCCTCCGTGTTAGGTGTATCTCAGCCCCGTGCTCTGTGGAAGACAGCTGGAGAACCACTGACCTTGATTTCTTCTGCCGTAAAGAAGTTCTGGGTTTGTTTCCAGCCCCTGCTTCAAGCTCCTGTGGCAGAAAGCAGGACATGAACTCGAGTAAGGCTAAGATGACCAGAACAGTGTAGAAGCCGTGTGCTTGCTTTTCTTGATCAGGAATAGATGATTTTTAGTGTATGCTTTCACTTACTTAGACCCAACAGTCTTGGGGTCATCTTTAAATTCCCCCTTATTCTCTTGCTCCCATATCTAATCCATCAGCACATCTGCTGGCGTGTCCTTCAAAACGCATCCCCGGTGTCCCGGACCGCACCTGTCTCTGCCTCCACCGCTCTCCGCCCGCCCCCAGTCACCGACCTCTCCCGCGTGCGTCACGGACACAGCCTCCTACTCGCTGCAGCCGCCTTCCGCACAGCTCAGAATGACCCTGTAGAGCAGCAGTCCGGTCATGTCCCTTCCTTGCTCAGAACCTCCCGTGCCATCTGGTCTCATCCAGAGTAAGGACCAGAGTCCTGACAAAGGCCTCTGTGGCTCTGCAGATTTGTCCCTGGGCCCCCCTGGCCTCCCCTCCTGTGCCTCTCCCCCACACCCCTCCTGCTGCAGCTCCACAGGCTCCGCCCTGGTCCTCCGAGCTACCCAGCAAGCGCTCACTTTCGAGCCCGTGCACTGCTCTGCTCTCTTGGTGGGGAAGACACTACCGCTCAGATATCCGCGCACCTGCCTCCCTTCCTGAAGGTCTCTGCTCCTGTATCCTGATCGTGGTGCCCCCCGAGGCCTTCCCGTATAAATAGCATCCACCCCCTGTTCTCGCCTATCACTGCACTCCTGTCCTTTCCTCGCCTGATTTTTTTCTCCATAACACTGAGCACATCACACATACTTGCTGGTTTGTTGTCTGTCCCTGCTTCTGGAAGGTAAGCACCTAGCAGAAAGGACCTCGATCTGTTTGTTTACTGCTGGGCCTTCACTGCCCAGAATAGCCTCTGAAGTTTACTAAGTGCCTAGAAAGGGCTCAGTGAGTGCCTCCGAGTTGAATGAAGGAAGGACTTTCTGTGCCCTGACTATAAATGTTATGAGAAAACCCATGTGTCATGAAGTTCTAGTTGCTTTCAAAACACACAAATGACAAAGCAAGTTATACAAAGGTCTTTGTCTCAAGAACTATGTGTATTTTAACAATTTCTGTGTATATTTCGGAGACCTTTCTTTTACTTTTTTAGGGTAGCCTGCAAGTACTTTGGTTTAAATTCCACTTAGTGGCGGCCCAGTTATTAGGGGGGCGGGGGGGCACGAATGGTATTGGGTTTCTAGATCCTAATACGTTTCATTTATTCACTTACAGATGGAGAGCATCCCAGCTCATCAAGAGCCTGCCCGCTTCCGACCTGCCCCAGGTCAGGGCCAAGGTTGCAGCCATGGAAATGTTGAAAGGTCAAAGGGCTGACCTTGGGCTCCAGAGAGCCTGGGAGGGCAATTATCTTGCTTCGGTACGTACGTGCAGGAGAGCAAAGTGGAGTCTACCCCTGCTCCCTTTACAAGGAAAGGGAAGAATTTTTCTCCAAAACTTTGTGGGAAGAACGAGACACCTACAGAAACTAAACTTTTATGGGCGATACTAAACTGAAAGATTTTGTTGCTTCTAACTGTGCAATGTTTGATGTTTCCCTTGCTTTAAGAAGGGCCTCTGTCGCTCTGCGCCATATGTACGAGGCACACTCCAAAACCTAATTTTTGAGCATTTGAACCTTCCCTTGCATAATTCAGCAGCTATTTTTAATTACTGCCTTTATATTAATTATTCCCAGAGCTGCATTTCATCCTCCCTCCCATTCCATATTTTAAAAAAATTTTATAGGCCCCTCGGTGGTGTAACACCCCTGTGGCCGCCCACCATCTGGGATGGGAGACAAAAGTGTGTGTGCAAAGCCATCAGAGTGGACTGTAAAGCCAGGCCACGGAGAGACTGCCTTTCCCTCCAAAATGCTAAGCAGACTCTTTTCATCACGTCCCCTTTTTCTTTCAGAAGCCAGACACACCTCAGACCTCAGGCACTTTTGTCCCCGTCGCAAACGAGCTGAAACGGAAGGACAAATACATGAACGTCCTCTTTTCCTGCCACGTCCGCAAGGTGAGGGCACAGGGTTCCGAGGACCTTAGTGCCACCCACCTGTGCTGGGGTGGGGGTGCGGTGGCCGAGGTGCCTACGGCTTCAGGGGCAGAAAGGGGACATCTTTGGTTTTGGGGGGGACCTCCCTGTGTTCCAACATTGGGACTTTCCCAGCACATACTGGTCTACCTCGTAGCTCACAGTCATTGAGTACCTCTTGTACACGTTTGATTACTATTTTAAAGGTGAGGAGGGGGCGCCTGGGTGGCTCAGTGGGTTAAAGCCTCTCCCTTCGGCTCAGGTCATGATCTCAGGGTCCTGGGATCGAGGCCCGCATCGGGCTCTCTGCTCCGCGGGGAGCCTGCTTCCTCCTCTCTCTCTCTGCCTGCCTCTCTGCCTACTTGTAATCTCTCTCCTCTGTGTCAAATAAATAAATAAAATCTTTTAAAAAAATAAATAAAGGTGAGGAGGGAGGGAGAACGGAGTCTAGAAAAGGGAGGACAGGGAATTTGGTGGCGGGGGAGGGCGAGTTACACATGCTGTGAATCTCGTGGTGGTTTAGCTGAGGCAAGACGTGTGTGTGGACTGTTACTTGCCTGCACGTGATGTCCACGGGGAAGTGAAGTGTGGAAGTTGGAGAGGGGAAGGCAGGGGACGTGGTCGGTTTCTCAAAACTTTAAAATACTTCTTTTCAAAACATAGGAAACTGCAATAATTAATTTTTTAAAAAAGCATTTTGCAAAAATTAGGCAAACAAATTTCAAAATATTAATAAGATGGGTGAATTTAAGAAATTATATTTCTAGGATGACCGGATGGCTCAGTTGGTTAACTGACTCTTGATTTCAGCTCAGGTCATGATCTGAGGGTCCTGGGATGGACAGTCAGTGGGGGGTCTGCTTGGGGTTATCTCTCTCCTCCTCCCTCTGCCCCTCCTGCTCCTTCTCTGTCTCTCTCTCTAAGATAAATACATAAATCTTAAAAAAAGAAAAATATTTCCTAGATTGACCCCAGAAGAAATATTGACATAAATTTGCCAGTAGCCAAAGGAGGAATGAAGAAAATGATCAAAGAATTACCTCATAACAAAAGCCCAGGTGTGGGTGACTTGAGGTGTTTTGTTTCAAATCTTGAAAAAGTATACAATTGCAGTATTATTCGGATCAGAAAAATGAAATACGATTTTTCCACTGTAATCGGCAAACTTTAGCATGTTGATAATCAGTGTTTGCAAGAATTTAAGGAAACACTGTTGATAAGATACAGTCCTTTTGAATGAATAGTTTGGCAATAGCTACCAAAATTTTAAATGCCCAGACCACTTAATCTAGGAATTCCAAACTCGGGATTTATCCTACAATATATTCACACATACATCCAAACGTGTAGTTTTGTGCATTGTAACAGCCAAGAAACTGGAAAAAAAATACGCATTACTATATGATGAGATTAATAAATAATTGTGTTTGTGCGCAATGGAATACAACATAGCTATAAAATGAACAAAAGGAGGATATATGATAAAAAACAAATAAAAACTAAAAGGACAGACTATGAAACAATGGTTTTTCAGTCACTGCACATCAAGATACGAGAAGCAAACAAGCGAGCCCTACAGTCAGCTGGGTGACCTCCTTGAGAAACATTCTAGTCTGTGGCAGGAGTGGGGGAGCCCAGGTGGAGCTTAGTGGGCTCCCTTACAGAAACAAGAGGGCTGAGCCGGGACACACCAGGGCAGCTAGAGTTTGCAGAGCAGAGTGCCAGAGAGGAGCAAGCTGCACAGAGAGCACAGAGACACCTCTGGATAACTTCAAGGGGTCTGCGTCAGGTGTTCGCCCGAGCACGACTCAGCATGTGCGTGTGAGGAAACTGCCCAAGGCTAGGGCAAGAACCACCCCAAAGGGTAGGCGGCAACCATAGCCAGTACTCACAGAGGGTTGCAGATAGTACCTGCTCCCACCAGCCATGGGAAGACCTTGTGATTCATGGGGTGCTTGGTAGAGTATGGACAGGAATCTTGGCCTTGGTCATGGGGAGGAATTAGCCCTTGACTAAACACTGCCCTAATCTCACCCAACAAATCTTGAAAACATGACCCAAAAGAATCAGATTGTTTCCAAGCTACCAGAACAAAGTATCCCAGAACGAAGTTCAGAAATATTCCTAAGAATACGAACTCGCCAGCACCCAAAAGAGAAGAATCAGAATGCGTGACATTGGATCCAAAATTACCAGGCCTAAAAAGCAGCAAGAGACTCTAACCTATGATGAGAAGAAAAGTCAGTCATTCAAAATGATCCCAGACTGACATAGATTATAGAATTAAAAGACAAGGTCATTAAAATAATTGTTATGCATATGTTATGGATAGAGATAGAAAACACAGTGTCTCAATTTTTTTAATATACTTGATGAGATTAAAAGCAGTTTAGATGTTGCAGAAGAAAGACTAGTAAACTTAAAAAAAGAGCAATAAAACTACCTCGAGTAAAACACACAGGGCAAAGGGGGGGAAGATGCCACCACCCTAAAAAAGGGAAGACCAAAATAGTAGAACCCTATGAGCCAACGTCAAGTAGCTTAATACACTGGCATGTGGAGCCCCAAGAGGAAGGAAGAGAAGAGGGAAATTCGAGATATTTGAAAAAATAATGGCTGAAATTTTTCCAAATTCAATGAAAACTGCAAACTCTTAGACCCAAGGAACTCAACAAACCTCAAACACAAGAGAGAGGAAGAAAACCGTACCGAGGCACAACATGATCAAATCCCTTAAACATAATAGCAAAGAGAAAAGAAACACAGAGGGGAAAGATGAGAATGCATCAGATTTCTTGCCAGAAGCAGGGCAAGCAAGAAGACAGTGGGGCAACAACTTTAAAACTTCTTTTACTGAAAGAAACAGCATCAACCTACAATTCTGCGCCCAGCAAATACAGCTTTTAAAAACCAAAGCGAAATAAAGACTTCTTGGGGCATATCCAAAAATACGCACTGCAGGAAATGCTAGAGGATGACCTTCAGACGGAAGGAAAGTGATTCCAGATGGTGATGTGGGCATTCACCAAGGAATGAGGAGCAAGGGGAATGGTGGCTTCGTGTGTAAATACGTAATATTTTTATTATTTAAATCTCTCGAAAAGGTAATTGAGTGTATGCCAACACTCATAGCAACATTCACAATAGTTAAAGATGGAAACAACCCAAATGTCCGTGGACAGATGAGTAAAGAAAACGTGTATCCAGGGCACCTGGGTGGCTCAGTCGGTTAAAGCATCCGACTCTTGATTTTGGCTCAGATTGTGATCTTGGGGTCATGAGATGGAGTCTCCCCCCACCCCACCCCACCCCCGTCAGGCTCCGTGTCAGACTTGGAGCCTGCTTGGGATTCTCTAAAAAAAGAAAGAATATGTGTATCCAGGCAGTGGGATACTATTCAGCATAAAGGGGAAGGAAATACATGCCTACAGCATGGATGACCTTGAAGATATTATCTAGGTGAATAAGACACAAAAAGACAAATACTGTGTGATTCCACTTATGATGAAGTACTAGATTAATCACATTACTAGAGAAAGAACATAGAATGTTGGTGACCAGGGGCAGGGGTATTCAAACATTCTAAGGAAGAGGAGATCACCTCTATATAATATAGACTTAAACAAAATAGTAGCTTTTTTAAAAAAATCAGAATGATGTAGGAAAGCTTGCTAGCAGTTGGGTGGTTAACCAAGTGGAGTCTAATTCTGAACTCGTAGATCCAGAAACTTTTTTGTAAGTGGACCTGGAGTTGATCAGATCATCAAGAGTGGCTTCTGTGGGCCAGAATCAGACATAAAACAGTGTATGAACCACAACGTCAATTTGAGAATTTCACAAAGGGATGTACCATGCTCGTGGATTCTCATATCTACTTTCTAGGGTACTTCCTTTCTAGTATCAAGCTATGTGAGAAGTCAAGTTAGTAATCGGAACAATCGAAGAGTGTTGAATGGTTTCGAGAATTATGTCATCTGCTCTGGAAAAGGCTGGTGTCTCTGATTCTGCCTTTCCAGTGATGACAATTTGATGTCTGACAGCATGAATCCTGCTGGATAGAGGCTGGAAATTCTTAGTCATCCTCCTGTGTTTGTAAAGTCAATAAAAAATAACATTTCTTCACACTACAGCTTTGTTTTTTTTTTATTTGAGTATAGTTGATACACAATGTCACATTAATTTTAAGTACAGCATAGTGATTCAACAGCTCTGCATTACGTGGTGCTCACCGATGGTAGCTACTGCCTGCCATGGTACAACACTATTACAGTACCATTGACTGTATTTCCTGTGCTGTCCCTTTTATTCCCATGGTGACTTCCTTCCATAACTGGAAGCTCCCATACCCCTCTACCCCCTTCCCTCTGACAACCATCAGTTTGGGTTTTTTCTCTGTATTGACAGGTCTGATTCTGCTTTTCATTTGTTTATTTCTTATTTTTTAAATTCCACATATGAGTGAAATCATTGGTGGTTGTCTTTCTCGGTCTGACTTATCTCACTTCGCATACTACCCTCTAGGTTCATCCATGTCTTTGCAGATGGCACGATCTCATTGTTTTTATGGCTGCGTGATGTTCTGCGTGTGTGTATATATGTGTTTGTATATGTACCACATCTTCCTCATCTGTTTATCTACTGATGAACACTTAGATCACTTCCATATTTTGGCTATTGTAAATAATACTACAATAAACATAAGGGTGCAAATATCTTTTTTAAATTAGTATTCTCATTTCCTTTGGGTAAATACCCACCCAGTAGTAGAATTATTGGATCATATGGTATTTCTATTTTTAATTTTTTGAGGCACGTCCATACTGTTTTCCACAGTAGCTGCACCAAATTACCTTCCCACCAACAGTGCATGAAGATTCCTCTTTGTCCACATCCTCACCAGTACTTGTTTATTCTTGTCTTTGATTCTCACCGTTCTGACAGGTGTGAAGTGATAGCTCATTGTGGTTCTGATTTGCATTTCCTTGGTGATGAGCGATGTTGAGCATCTTTTCGTGTGCCTGTTGGCCATCTCCACATCTTTGGGAAAATGTCTATTCGGGTCCTCTGTCCATTTTTCAATCAGATTGTTTGGGGGTTTTGGTGTTGAGTTTAGATAACGTCTTTTCTAGAAATTTTTCAATCCCAAGCCTGTGCCAAGGTAAACTTGACGTGATTTCAGTAAGGCCCTCTTCTTTATGCTTTGATTCTTTTGAAAACAACCACTTTCCATTAACTACAGTTATAAAATGTCCTTTAAGGTTGGAGACTTCTGCAAGTAGTTCCTCTCGCCCATAATGTGTTTTCTGTTGGTCTGACTCTTCGGGGGAGCTTTCTCTCTGACCCCCTGTGGTGTTGACTAAAACTATAAATAGATCACCAGAAGGATTTGGGCAAGAGCCAGGGGTTAGGGAGTTTTCTTTGGTTGACGATTTTAGTATGGGTCATAGATGAGATAAGGGGAGATCTCATCTAACACTGAGTCTGTGATCCAATTTTTTTTATCACTTTATGAATTTACGAGAAAGAAAACGTGTTCCTATGCCATCATTATTTTAATTAAGTTTGAATTTACAAATTGATGTATGTTAAAATTTTGTCTTTGCCACTTCGATTCTGCTGTAATGCAGCTTAAAGGGACATGAGGTCCTTCCCACTCGCTTGATCTATTTTAAGGATGATTTATGTTGCTAGAACACAAGCTGAAGGTGTATGACCTGTTCTCATTAGAAATTACATTTTTATGTAAAAAGAAATGTAGTATTTCTAAACAGGCCTTCAGGAAAATTGCTGCTTTGAGGTTTTTGCCTTTTGGTTTCCAAGTTAACTCGTGGACAGATCACAAAAAGGAAAGCACTCTCCACTTTCACCACTGTGGCTGGCCTATTGTTTTTGATTCTTGTGTGACCTCGTGAAATTATGCAACACGCTTTTCTTTTTTCATACTCTTGAGTAACACACCTCTGTTTCTTAGGTGATTTTGCCAAAGATGAGGAGCACTACTTCTGCTCATTACCCACGTACCACTTTAGATGCTTCCTAGCCCCCCTACTCTAACATGCATACAAACGATTAGTGTCCTCCCCCATGCATTTCACAAACCAGTGTGCTGTTGGATGTATTCGTGTGTTTTTAAAAAAGGATTCCTTGTATCATGTGTGGGAAATGCTGGGTGAAGCAGGCAAATACGTTCTTGAAGAGCAGAATTCTCCGAGCCTCTAATATATTCATGGGTTACGAGTACCCTAGAGCAGGCTGTGGTTTGCCGGGTCCTCCAACCAACCTAACTTGGAAGCCTTTCTTTCACAAAGCATCGCGTGAGGCTGGGGTTGTGCAGAACAGCTTAGAAAAATGCAGACGTAGGAGCGCTACAGTCACCGTGTTTCAAGCCTTCTGACAAGGGCCAAATCCCTTTTAGGGCAAAAATCATTGCTATGTGAGGTAGAACATCACTACCAAGAGTAGTCATTAGTTTACCACATAGACCCTACTTTACTCTTAATTACAGATACCGTTTTTGTCCAGTTGAAGACTGAAAAATATGCTTTGGTTACAAAAGCAGTGTTTGGCAAATTGACGGATCTCTACAACTCTGAGGCAGAAGGGAGAAGACAGTTGAAAACCTACGTTTTAGTTTGTTCTCCTGCCTACAGCAGCATACCCTGCCGTGTCCTGTCTTACCTAGCCTGACGTAGTTAGCTGGGTATCCAGCAAAGGTGACGGTGTGTTCAGATTAGCCTCTAACTTCTTCGTTTGCATCTTGAAAATATGATCTGGGGGGTGGGGATGGGGAATATTATCACGGGTGCACCTTCTGTTTTGCTTAGAGGAAGGGTTTTTTAGTGTTCTTTGTTGTTTTGCTTTTCCTTCTCGTCACTGAGAAATATGGCTTTATAGTTGTTCAGAAATTTTTTTTGTGCTCAGTTTTGATTTAAATATTAACCAAATCTAAGATTGAAACATCCCACTTAGCATGTATTTAATTCCTTATTTATAAAATGTCCTGTGGTTAATTCTGCCTGTTAGGGAAAGATTTACCTGCAAATTGGGCATTCTCTGACTCTCTCATAAAGTAGCACTCTACAGAATCACACGTGTATTTTCTCCCAATCCCATTATCTAGATTTATTTTCTTTATGTTTACTTTTTTTTTTTTAAGATTTTATTTATTTATTTGACAGAGAGAGGTACAGCGAGAGAGGGGACACAAGCAGGGGGAGTGAGAGAGGGAGAAGCAGGCTTCCTGCTGAGCAGGGAGCCTGATGTGGGACTCGATCCCAGGACCCCGGGATCATGACCTGAGCCGAAGGCAGGTGCTTAACCACTGAGCCACCCAGGTGCCCCTTTATGTTTACTTTTATATGAAATTATCTTCACGTGTTAGTTTCTTACCTAAATCAACCCCATCAACTAGTCTCAGATTCTTACTATAATCAAGGGCTTCATATCATTCCTCCTTCGAATATCAGCAGCAGTTTATACAGTGCTTGAAAATGCACATTGCAATTTTGAAAGAATTTTCAAATTATTTAATTTAAGGAAATGCTTACCAGTATAACTTTTTTTCTAATTAATTGGAGCCATGTGCTGGATTTAAAAATGTAGCAATACCATTTTGAGATGTGTGATTATAGAAAGACCCATTTTCTCAAAGAAAGTGTGAATCTAAAGATTGTGTAAGGATAGTAGACCAAGTAATACACCGTCGCAAGTACAGACACAAAGGTTTCTCTTGGATCCACTCAAGGTAGTTCCTCTGGCCTGTCAGCATTCTGTGTGCAGAGTATCATAGTGATGGCTGCTGGCAAAGTTTTGGCCTCCAGAAATATAAACTCTGAAGGAAAAAATTAACTCATGGAAAAGACTCTTTATGGGATTAAAGAAAATGTACAAATAAATCTCAACAGTTCCAACCAGAAGAATAAATAATTCACGATGAGTAATCCATGTGCTTTTTTTTTTTTTAAGATTTTATTTATTTGAGAGAGAGAGAGCACGAGCAGGGGGAGGGGCAGAGCGAGAACCAGGCTCCTCGCTGAGCAGGGAGCCCAATATGGAGCTCATTCCCAGGACCCTGGGATCACAACCTGAGCTGAAGGCAGACACTTAACCGACTGAGCCACCCAGGCGCCCTGCAGTCCATGTGCTTTCATAGCACCTGCTATATTAGGGAGCTCTTTATTGAAGAGATAGCTTCCTGATAGTCTTTCAGCCTCAGAAAGAAGAAAGCAGGGGTCCCCACTTCCTCTTTCTTCAGTGCAGAAATGGAGGTTTTCCACGACCACACTGGGCAATGGGGACTTAAGCTGTTGAGCAAAAGTGCTATCATTTGCCACTTGGGACATTTTTTTCCACAAATCATGCAACCTCCCCAGTGTGCTGCCGTATTTTCCAGTCATCAACACTGATTGACTCACGTGGGGAAAAGCACCTCTTGAAAGTATCCTGTTGGATTATAATTGCTCTCAAAACCAGCCCATCAGCAAGGATAGAGTAAACGCCATGGGCTGCCCACTTCTGTACCGGGTGCTGTGAGGTATAAGAAAAAGGCCATCAGATGATAACGACCCTCAAGGAACTTCCAACCTGGCTGGAAGACAGAATTCCTGTCTGTGAAATAAGAAGGCAGTAAATATGGCTCTGTCCTGGATATATGAGATTTTATGGTGTCTTGTTTATGTACTTGTATTGAGGTATAATTTACATACAAGTCGATGCAAGGATCTGAAGTATAGAGTTCAGTGAGTTTTGATGAGTGTGTACACCCATGTAAATCCCAACCCTATCCAGATAGAGAACATTTCCATTACCCTGCAAAGCTCCCTCATGCCCCTTCCCAGCCAAGCCCTCCCACGACCAAGGGCAACCGCTCTTCTGACTGCCTTACCATAAAGTAGTTTTTCTATTTCTTGATCTTCATTTAAAAAAAAATCATACATTTGACGATGATATTTTTACTTCGTTTTCAAAGTAAATTCATAAGTTTTATTTGTCACTGTTTCAGTAACCTATTTGTAGCTATTTTACAAGGGAAGCAGCTTTTTTCATATACTTCCAATCTTCAGATAACCTGTATAATCTTTTATAATGGTTGAATTACTTGGATCTACATTCGTGAGGTTATGGTAGCTTATCACAAGATTCATAAGTAGAATCAGGATCCTGTGCCAAACACAGCTTCAAGTACAAGTTTAAAAACAGTGTCCTACACAACTGTTTTATGGCGTGTGTTCCTAACATGCCTCCACTGTCCAAAAATTACAAGTGTCCTTGAAATTACTAAAACTTTACAATTATTAAATGAAAACCCTTCCCCTTTTAGTAGAGAAGTGTAACTACTAACTAAATTTCACGGTGAGAAGGTAGAGACTAAGGATAGATTTAACTTTATTGTCTTGGAATTTATAAACATCTGCAAACCTGCCCTGTCCTTCTTTCCAAAAAAAAAAAAAGTGTTTGGGAGGATCGAGTGTTTCATGTTAGCAAAAGTGCTTGGACAACAGCTCATCATATTCTTGAGTATCCTGCTTTCAAAGAAAAACCCTATGCCCTTTGGTTGTGATGTTAATTTTCTGGCGTCATTCTTAACTCTGTATCCTATATATTCACCTGACAGCTGTGTAATGGAAGGTTGGAGGAAAGAATGATCATTTTTTTATTTTAGAAATTTTAGTGGTTTTATATTGGAATGAGAGTTTGAGCAATATCTTAAAATACAGAGAGCTAAAAAGGAGAGTAGAAAATCATAAACATTTAAGAGAGAGCGTAACATGAGGAAACCTGTCAGGCCGGAGCAGAGCCCTTAAAGAAATAAAGTTTAAAAAGGAGAATAGTGGGGCACCTGGCTGGCTCAATCAGAGCATGGGACCCTTAATCTTGGGGTTGTGAGTTCGAGCTCCATGTTGGGTGTAGAGATTATTTTTTAAAAAATCTTTTGAAAAAATAAATGAAAAGGAGAATAGTGGCAGATAGAAAAACTCTTAAAAGTCGGATAAAGGAATCCTAGAATCTGAGCAGCAGGGGACATTGGAAACCTCAGTCTTTGTACTCAAAGCAGGAACCCCCTCTACCGTACCCACATCAGGGGTCCACCTCGCTTCTGCTCTTATCCTTTCTGCAGGGGGAGCATTTACTGCCTTTCCATGTGGCCCACTCTTGTTTTGGACAGTGGTAATTATGAGAGGCATTCGTGCCATAATTCATGCCATAGGCACTAGGAAGCCACTGTCCATTTTTGAACATGTAGATTTTTTTTTAAAGATTTTATGTATTTATTTTTGCCAGGGAGAGAAAGAGATCAAGCACAACCAAGGCAGGGAGGGGCAGAGGGAGAAACAGACTCCCCGCTGAGCAGGGAACCCGATGCAGGACTCCATCCCAGGACCCTGGGATCATGACCTGAGCTGAAGGCAGACGCTTAACAACTAAGCCACCAAGGTGCCCCTGAACATGTAGATTTAATGACATACTCATTATACTTTAGGGAATTAGGAAAGGGGCTGAATGAGTCATTTCAAATAGAGCTTACATTTTTTACAGCTTTATTGAGATATAATCATATACCATACCATTCATCATTTTCAAGTATACAATTCACTGACTTTCAATGTATTCACAGAGTTGTAGATCCATTACCATAATCAGTTTTCAAAAAGAAACCCCCGACCCTTTGCTCTCATCCTTCCAAACCTTCCATCTCCCCCAGCCCTAGGCAACCAATAACCTACTTTCTGTTTCTACGAGTTTGCTTATTCTGGATATTACATGTAAATGAAGTCTTGCAGTGTGGTCCTCTGGGACTGACTTCTTTTACTCAGCATCATGTTTTTAAGGTTCGTCCATGCTATGGCAGGTCTCAATACTTATTTCTTCTTGTTGACCAGTTATATTCCGTCGTGTGGATATATCCTATTTTATTTATCTGTTCATCAGTTGGTGGACATTTAGGTTGTTCCTATCATGATTAAGGCTGCTGTGCACATCCACGCCCAGGTTTTTGTGTGGCTGTGTCTTCAGTTCCCTTGTGTATAACACCTACGAGTGGAATTTCTGAGTCATGTGGCAATTCTGTGTTTAACCACTTGAGGACCTGCCAGACTCTTCCAAAGTGACTGCATCTTTTCACATGCCCACCGTTAGTGATGAGGGTTCAGTTTCTCCACATCCTGGCCAACGTTTGTTATTATCTGCCTTTATTATTATTGCCATTCTGGTGAGTGTGAAGTGGTATCTCACTGTGGTTCTGACTTACATTTCCCTGGTTTAATGTCAAGCATCTTTTCATGTGCTTATTGGCTATTTGTATACTTCCCTGGAGAAACGTCTGTTGAATTCTTTACTCATTTTTTTGTCTTCTTATTATGAAGTTATATATTCTAGGTACAATGTATACTCTGTTCTTTTAGACATCCAAGTCCCTTATCAGAAATGTGATTTGCAAGACATTTGCTCCTTAGTCTCTGGGTTGTCTTTTCATTTTCTTTTCAGTGTCTGGATCACATGTTTTTAGTCCTTTAATTCTTACATGTTTTTCTTGTTTTTCCTGCTAAATTATAAAATTGTGAAATTTAAACTGCAAAATTCTGTAAATCTGGAAACCACGAGTCCTTGTAGGTCTCTGTTCATCCTGCAGAATGGTACATTACCTATTAAAGAATGTGTCTCCCCAACCAGCCACCTCTGCCCCTAAGTAGATAATTTCCTGGTAGATAATTTGATTTCATTCTTGATGAGCTATGATGGCTTATTGGTTTGTTTTCTTATAGGTGAATCGATTTAGTAAGGTGGAAGACCGAGCGATTTTTGTCACCGATCGTCACCTCTATAAGATGGATCCCACCAAACAGTACAAGGTGATGAAGACCATTCCTCTGTACAACGTAAGTGTTCTCCGCTTTCTCAATAAAGGAGTCTTAACCTGGTGTTCTTAGACCACTAATGGGTCAATAGACTGATCACTACAACCTTTGGAGCTCTAGGGAGCCCACGAATTCCTGAAATTTTATGCCCATCTTATGTTTGGTACAAATGTACAATTTTCTGTAAGAAGGATCTAGGCACGCTTGGCTGTCTCAGTTGGTAGAGTGTGCGACTCTTGATCTTGGGGTCACGAGTTCAGGCCACACGTTGGGTGTGGAGAGTACTTAAAAAAAGGAAAAGAAGAAGAAAAAAAAGGACCCAAAGTTTCCAATAGATTAATGAAGGCATTTTTAAAAACAGGCATTAAGGACTCTGTATTCTACATGACCTTTCTCTATTAGTAATCCTACCTACTGCTTAAACGTGGCATATAATGTATTTTCTTACTTGTTTTCAAGAGGTTTGTTTTTATAGGGAAATGGCATTAGGAGAAAAACAGTAGAGAATTACTTCATGAAAACATTACCTCTCTTTCAGATGTAAAATTTATGCTGTTTCCAGAAGTTCTTTTCACCAGTATATTTTGCCTCTGATCCAAATCCACTCAGTTGTCCTCCATGGGGTTTTCAAGTTCTGTAATCATTTCTCATTTGAAATACAGCATTTGGTGGCTAGCTCCTTGAATCTCAATATGAGGTTTTCTTTTTTTTTTTTTTTTTTAATTTTTCTCCTGCTATATGTGGTCTGCTTTATAAGTGACTGTCTGTTCTGATTCTTCTGAAAGATCCTGCTGACTACGAGGTCTTTTTGAGTGTCAGGTGATTTTTCTGACTGCTAGCTCCTAAGGAAGGAGGTCTGTTTGTCCAATAATAGAATCTATGAGGAATATCATTTAAAGACTATTTTAAATCCTTTTGGTCTCTGCAAGGGGGAACAGGAAACATATTGTTTTATAGTTCTGTGTTGTTAAATCAGGAGTCCTGTTGAAGGTGAAGTACAAAGAAGGCAAACTATTCCTGGCTTTGCTAAATGATTTAGAATATCAGTGCAGGGTCGATTATGGGGTTGAGATTTATCTCTGTTACACTTCCCCCCACCACCACCCTGTACACACACATGCATCTTTTTCTCCCTTTCAATAGAAAGGCTAATGGATTGCAGCTAAGAAGAAAATGATATTCCAAGACATTCTTGATTGTATATAGTCTTCCTAGCAGACGCTTGTAATCTCACATATCAATCATCATTTAAGGCTAATCACTGCAATCTTAAAGTAGGAGATGAAGGAAGATACGAGAAAAAATCAGATTTTGTCAAAGTCAAATGAAGTGTGGAACCAAACAAAAAATAAATTGTGGCCAGTGTTTTATTTCTTTATCTTCTATTAAAGGGGAGGTCAATCAAAGCACTTGATACAAATTCAATAAATAGCTAAACAACTCTTTGAACTGAAGTTATTTTCCCAAACTACCATCTTTTTCCATGTTGACTGGTGTATACTTAGAGTCACTGTTCCCCCTTCATCAGTAGCATTGTTATTAATGTTATCAAAAATATCATCCAGTATAAAAATTAATGATGTTTAACAATTGCAGTAAAGGTAAACAATGTCAATAGAATGGGTACACACTATCACAGATGTCTCAGATGCTGTCAGGACCCTGTATTCTCTTATCACTTCTGTGCTCACCAGCCTAACTTGCAAAAGCTAACATCCTTGTCGAAAGGCTGCCCTTAAGCTTCCGGAATTCCGTTTACCTTCAGCTTACCCACAGTGGAGGCTGATTCAACACTGGGCCCCACCGGTGTCTTCCCACCCTCGAACCACCTCCCCACACCCTTGCCAGTGCCCCTGCACCTTCCAAATCGTTTCTGTGTGTTTATCAGCCTTTATCTCGGGGTCTGCTTTTGGCAGGAATCAACCTTGGAGGAGTGGCTGCCTCTTAGGAGGGACCAGTTTGAATGGGATCGGGGACTTCCAACCATATCTATAAAAATGTTTTGAGTCTAAAACAAATATGGCAAAATAGTTAAGTGTTGAAAATGAAAACATGAGTCTTTGTTATTTTATTCTTTATACTGTTTGCATGATCAGAATATTTTGAAACTAAAAAACAGCTTAAGACAAGGAACTTTTAAAAAAATGATGATGCTAATAAGAGTAATGCAGAAAGTAGGAAGGGAGAAAGGAGATGATGTCAGCGTTAACCATGTTGAGTTTCAGGCACCGGTGAAACTTGGAAGTATACGTTCCACAGATAAATTGAAAGTCTAATATAATAGAGGGAGGAAAGAATTCAGCACTGAAGACAAAGATTTAAGAGCGGATCCATGTATAATTGGAGGCTAAAATTATGAGCCTAGAGAGAGAAAGGGGGCAGATGATGTGAGAACGTTCCCTGTTAAATGATGAGGAGAGAATCGCTGAAGGAAATGGAGTAAGAAGGAAATCTCTCAATGGGCCTCCCTGTGCTCCTCTCTTTCTTGTGCTGAATGAGCTGTAGCTTCCCTTCAGTTCCATAGGTTATGAATTATTCTAGGAAAGAAAAGAACTATAGGAACGCTGTGTTTCAGAATCAAGTTGGAAAGTTTTCAGAAGTAAGAGTAGTCGGTAAGAACAGCAGCTGAGGGTCCCACACTCCTCCTTCTGCACAGGCTCCTTTCCTGTCTCACTTAAGCTTTTCTGGCTCCGAGGAACAGATTGTGACCATACACTCTCTTGAGTAATGTTTTGTTTTTAATGAGGATACACATGGTAGTAAGGGAGGAGAATCTCGCCAAGACCCAAGAAGTGCTGCCATTCAGCGTTGAAGGCAGCTCTCTGGGCCTGTGTTATCCCGGGGCCCCCTCAGCAACACGCGCGCTTAGAGAGTCTGAGTGCCTGCCGTTTTCTGGGGCTCTCCTTCCCTCCGAGTGTCTCCTTCCCAACAGTCACCGTCCTTGCCAGATAGCGCGGGCTAGCACGATGCTGGGGTCTACAGCAGCCAACCCAGTAAACCACTGGGGTGTCATCCTGCAGTAACATATGGAACACAGTCTCCAGATGAGTCTTCACCATAGCAACCAGTTCTGCATGACCCACATCGGTCCTGCAGTTCCTTCCCAAGCACTTGTTAGTCCGCGTGTATCCCCTTCCCTGACTTTTCCTCGTGTGGCATGGATAGTTACTACAGTTCATTTAGGACGTGATTGCTCTCTCTACAATCTTCGGCTACTGGCCTTAGGCCCGAGTCATCTTTGGACCTTGGTCACAGATCACGCTTGGGTGGGGTGGGGGGATCATCAGGAGAGAAGTGCAGCTTCATCAGGCATCCCTGGGTCCTTGGACTCTTCCCACCAACTCCTGTTCCAATCTCCAGGATTCCAGTCCTTGTCAAACAGGACCTAAATCATGCTCATGGATGCCCATCATGGGTGAGACTTTCAGTGATGCTGCCATTTGGCTGTGTGTCTAATCAGCTTCTAAACCTGGTCTTCACCAGTGTTTTTGACAGAATGTGTTTAACTGCTTTCAGCCAACAACGTGGGACGAATATTTGTTGTTTTCCTAATGCACTGTAAAAGTAAAAAGTACTCAACCAATTTACCATCTTTACACCTCCCAACCCATTGAGCTTGTATAAAGCAGTAGCTGCACCTAAGTGCCCCAGCACTTAACTCTAACGGGCACATCAGCCAGCTCCAGGGGCTCAGCTGTGACGGGGTAAGGGATTGCTTCCTCTGTGCAGACCCCAGCTCTGCAAGCTGGGTGGAGAGCTGCTCTTCCTCGCTGACGGGCCGCAAGCAGGGGCACATCCCCTGAGAGTGGTTTCTGGCAGCATCCTTGTGCTCATTTCTTTCTGCTGGATCTTGAGGTGCGATGAACAGAGACATAAGGAGAATTGAGTAATGGGGAGTTACGCCTGAGTTAGAACAGCGGTGCAGGAATTACCTTCGTTTGGGGTTTTAGACAGCTATAACCAGATTGTCTCGTTACAGCATTTACAATCTCAGTAACTAAAGTCTTCATTCAGTAAGTGATTACTAAGGACTCATCATGTGCCAGACATACAGGGATTGTGGCATGGAAGGGCCAAAATAATCAGCATTTCTGTCCTTGTGGAACGTCAGTGGGAAGCAGCAGACTCTACACTTATGTATCAATGTGCGTGTGCACGCGTGTATACACTCATCCACATCATGTAATACCTTAGGAGGGGATAAAGGAAGAAATAGAATAGGGAAGGAAGACAGAGGCTGTGAGAGGTGTTGTAATTACAAATAGGGTGATCAGGCCTCCCTGAGCAGTTGACATTTAAACAGAGGCTTGAAGGAGCTAAGGAATGAGCCATATGTTTACTTGGAGGGAAAGTATTTGGGGCACAAGGAAGAGCAGAGACAGAGACATGAGCAGGGAGGAAAGAGCCTTCTGGGGGCTGGAAATGACCAGCTCTGTAGCTTGAGCTGGTGGTGGTTACACTTGTGTATATATATGTTCAAATTCATCAAGCCGTTTCCTTGAGATTTGTGTGCCCTGCTGAATGCACGTTGTTTATACCTCAGTAAAGGGGGAGGAGAGGGGCCCCTGGGTGGCTCAGTCAGTTGAGCATCTGTGTTCGGCTCAGGTCATGATCTCGGAGTCCTGGGATTGAGTCCCTCGACGGGCTCCCTGCTCAGCGGGGAGCCTGCTTCCCCCTCTGCCTCTGCCCCTTCCCACCCCACTCATTCCCTGTCACTCTGCACTCTTGCCTCAAATAAAGAAAATCTTTTTAAAAATAAAATCTAAGAAAAGGGGGGGGGGGAAGAAAGCTATCTGTGAAGGAGGATAGAGGAGGGAGGGTAAGCCAAAGAGGAAGGTGAAGTAAAGGAGGCAGGTGATCACTGAAGCCCAGGGGAGATCTGGACACATGATGATACATGAACCATTACCGTACAGCGTGTGAAACACATACAGTCACATTTGTTTTCTCCTCCATCCAAAGAAGAGTACACCGCATTCCCTTGAGCTCAGAGAGGCAGCCCTCCACTGTTCCCCCCGGGGAAAAGAAGCCACTAACTAAACCAGGGTGGCCACCTGATTTTAGGGAAGCCAGTAACCTTAGGGATGGCCCTAGGTGGTGAGCTCTAAACTGTACCTCTGTTACATACCCTCTGTGTTCTTCAT
This sequence comes from Ailurus styani, assembly GCA_002007465.1. NCBI lineage: Eukaryota > Metazoa > Chordata > Mammalia > Carnivora > Ailuridae > Ailurus > Ailurus styani. The sequence continues at coordinate 4,478,136 of LNAC01000022.1, forward strand.
ATTGATCAGATGTGCTTTTTCTCATTTTTTCCAAGGTCAGTTTTGCTAGAGACCTATCTTGGTGATTTCATTACCTTCTTATTGACCGCTGCTCCTGTTTTTCCTTCTCTAGCCTCGAGATTTACTCTGTTGGTTCTTTTTCTAGCTTTTTGAGTTGAGGGATTAGCTGCTTTTGTTTTTAAATGAGTTTTTATAAAAATGCATCAAAGACTATACATTTGTGTTCAGGAATGGCTTGAGCTGAACTTCACGTGTTATAATATATGGTACTGTCCTTGTTGTTCAATTCTAATTATTTTATCATTTCCATCGTGAGTTCCTCTTTAAGCCGTGGGTGGTTTAGTGGTGTATTTTCAAATTATCACGTATGTAGTAATGCATGGTATGCGTGTATGTATTTCCTGTAGGAGGGAGGAAGGTCCACAGACTTTAAGTTCATTGATTGCTTGCGAGAAAATCTGTCTCATATATATTTTAACATCAGCAACACCTCAGGAAGCTGTTAGCCTGCAGTCAACATTCTGCCCTGGCAGTATCCCTAAATTATTTTTTAAAGACAAGAATTCATTAGATCATTATCTGTTGTCTTGTTCTAATGAGTTTCTGTTAACTTAAAGCAAAACGTATTGCAGAGTTAAAAACAGCATTTCGGGGTGCCTGGGTGGCTCAGTCAGTTGAGCACCTGACTCTTGATTTGGCTCAGGTCATGACCTCAGGGTCATGAGTTCAAGCCCCACATAGGGCTCCACACTCAGTGTGGAGTCTGCTTGTCCGTCTCCCTCCCCTCCTGCTACTCCCCCCACATGATCTCTTGTGTTTCTGTATACTCTCTCTCTTTAAAATAAATAAAATCTTAAAAAAAAAGAATTAAAAATGCTTAAAAAGAACTAAAATTAAAATCAAAAAGAACGAAAAAAAACAAACTCAGGATAACCATGTTTTAATTTATAGCTTAGAAATCTTCTCTCTGCCATTGCGCTCTTATGTGCTCTAAAACCATTTTCTAACAGGTCAGAACAATATTATTACTATATTGTGTCAGTACACAAAGCAGTCCCAGTCTGATTTCTCTTTGAAAATGAGTATCTGAACTAGAACTTAATATATCTTTGCTGTTTTATTCCATTTTTGGTGATAGCTTCCCATAAGAATAGAGATTTTCAGACTTTTTTGTGGAGCTTGGGGTAATTTAAGTAAACCTGAGATCACTGGATTAGCAAACCCTTGGGATATCTTATTGGCATGTGGTATACCCCCTACCAGCTGTTCACATCTGGGCAAGTATTTTAACTTTTTTAGTGATGTGCATGCAGAAGAGTGCACAAATCTGAAGGGTAGAACTTGATGAAATGACCACAAAGTGAATTCACCCATGTAACCGACACCAAAGTCCAGATACAGGCCATTAATAGGCTTGTGTCTTTGGCTCAGGTCGTGATCTCATGACCTCCCTTGTGTGCTTTCCAAGTCACTATGTCTTCCTTCCTTTTCAAAGACACAATTTTGCTCATTTCGAACTTCATTCGAATGAAGTAAAACAATACGTATCCCTTTTTGCGTGGCTTCTTCCAGCATTATATATTTGTGAGATTTCTCCATGTTATTTCATCTAACTCTAATTTGCTTGTTTTCATCGTTCTGTAGTATTTCCTTGTGAAAATACACCACACTCTGTTTATCCATTCATGTGTTGATGGGTGTTTGAGATTTTTTCTTCTTCTTATACATATCTTTTAGTGTTTACGTGCGTACATTTTCGCTGGACAGATACTCGGGAGTGAAACTGTAGTAGGTAATTTTAGTGTTTACGTGCGTACATTTTCGCTGGACAGATACTCGGGAGTGAAACTGTAGTAGGTAATTGCAGCTTTCCAAAGCAGTTGCCCTGGTTTACCTCCACCAACAACGAATGACAGTTCCAGTTGCTCCCATCTCCTCCCCAATACCAGCTACGGGCAGTCTTTTAAATGTTCGCTTTGTTGGTAGGTATGTGATAGTTATACATCGTGGGGGCTTTTTCCAGCTTTCTTGAGATATAAATGACATATAACATTGTTTCTGTGTAAAATATACAATAGGTGGATTTGATCTATGTTGCAGAATGATCACCGCCACAGCCAATAGCTCCATCACATCACATGGTTACCATTTCTTTTTCATGGTGAGAGTATTTAAGGTCCGACCCACTTAGCAACTTTCAAATGTATAATACAGTATTATTAACTATCATCACCATTGCTGTACAGTAGTTTTCTAGAACTTATTCATCTTATAACTGGAAGTTTGTGCCCTTCTCCCATTTCCCCTACTCTCCAGCCACTGGTAACCACCACTCCACTCTCTGTTTCTATGAGTTCTGCTGTTTTAGATTCCACGTGTAAGTGAGATCTTAGTGTTTCTTTGGTTAATTTTTTTTTCCCATTGGGTATGATGACCCCAGGGTCCATCCTAGTTGTTGCAAATGGCAAGATTTCCTTCTTCCTCGTGGCTGAATAATATTCCATTACATATATATGCCACATCTTTATCCATTCATTTGTTGATAGATACAGGTTGTGTTTTTTATTTGCATTGCCTTATTACTAAGAAGGTCTAGCACCTTTTTGTGTGTTTGCGGGTCTTGGACACCTTTTGTGAAGTGTCTGTTCGAATCTCTTGCCCATTTTTCTATTCAGTTGTCTTTTAAAAATTGATTTCTCGTTCTTTCTATGTTCTGCATAAGTGCCCAATGGCAGTTAAAGGTGTTGCAGATATTTTCTCTGACTCTGTGACTTGACTTTTCATTCCTCGAATGATGTCTCAGAACAAAATGTTTTACGTTAATGAAGCTCAGCTTATCACCTTTTTTCCTTTGAGGTTGGTGCAGTTTTGTTTTCGTTTAAGAAATCACTCCCTATCCCAAGGTCATGAAGGTATTCTCTTCTGGCATATTCTATGTTGGTATATATACCTGGTACATTGCTATATATATTCTGGTATATTCCGTATTGGTATTCTATCGGGTATATTCTAAAGCACTTTATTGCTCTCCCTTTCCCATTGACATCTACGGTCCACCTAGAATTGATTTTTGTGTCTGTGTGAGGCTATAGCCCTGCATTCACGTTTCCCCATGTGGATAAACAACTGGCACATCCAGATCCTTTCCCTTCAATTTTACCTTCCTCCCAACATAATGTTCCCACTAGCTACATCCATATGAATGGAAAGAGAGCTGAGGATGGTGGTAAAGCAGATCTCATCAGAGGCAGCAACTTAACATTTACTCATTTTCTTTGTCAAAATGTCAGATTCCCTTGGGAGTCTGACAGATTCAGAAGTAAATGAAGCCCACATACCCTGTCGTGGGGCAGTTGCCACTCCACTGAGGTCCGTGTGGCCGTGCCTGAGTCCAGTATGCCAAGTCTTTGGATTCACCTAGAAAAAGCTGAAGTGGGTATTTTATGTAAGTCTCCTGATTAAACGCCATGGAAACCAAATAAAACACATCTGTAGGCCCTGGTTAGGCCATAGCTCAGCAGCTTGCTACTCCTATTTAAAAAAGATCTTGGGGCGCCTGGGTGGCACAGTTGGTTGAGCATCTGCCTTTGGCTAAGGTCATGATCCCAGGGTCCTGGGATCAAGCCCCACGTAGCCTGCTTTTCCATCTCCCTCTGCCACTCCCCCCTGCTTGTGCTTTCTCGCTCTCTCTCAAATAAATAAATAAAATCTTTAAGGAAAAAAAAAGATCTTTACTTGTCATTTGTTATTTTAAATGAGCTATACCCATATGTCTTGGCCTCTTCCATGTCAAAGTTTAAAAATCCTCCTCTCCCTGTCTCTCTGCCTGCCTCTCTGCCTACTTGTAATCTCTCTCTCTCTGTGTCAAATAAATAAATAAAAATCTTTAAAAAAAGAAATTCTAAAATTTATGTTTTCTTCTAGGTTTTACGTAGCAGAGACAGTAGAAACACCATTTCTCACTTAGTAAAGCTGTAACTGGGTGTGAGCTTTAGAAGGATGCATTTTCTACTTCAATTAGCAAGAAAGGAAAGGGATAAAAGAAATCTTTGGTAGACGTATCTTTCCTTTCTTGTCTTGAGAACATCCTGTCTCCTCAGAGTTTAATGCTAATCCCATCCCTCTGACTTTGCATTATAAAATTTTTCAAATGTATAGAGAAGTTGAAAGAATAGTTCAGGGAATACCCTAATGCCCTCTGCCTAGATTCAGTGGGTGTTTATTTTTTGCTGTATTTGTTTTATCCCTCTTTGATGATGCTTTGCTAATAAATAATCCTGTACGGAGTTTTTAAGAATAAGGACTTTCTCCTTCATAACCACAATACCATTTTCATATCTAAGAAAAAAACATTTTCATAATATCATCTGATATCCAGCAAATATTCAGATTTCTTCAGTTGTTCAAAGAATGTCTTATACCTATTTTTAAAATACTACCTAGGTTCATATTTTATTTATTTTTTTTAAAGATTTTATTTATTTATTTGACACAGAGAGAGAGATCACAAGTAGACAGAGAGGAGAAAACAGGCTCCTTGCTGAGCAGAGAGCCTGATGCGGGCCTCAATCCCAGGACCCTGAGATCATGACCTGAGCCGAAGGCAGAGGCTTTAACCCACTGAGCCACCCAGGCGCCCTAGGTTCATATTTTAGAGTTACATCTCTTTTAGTCCAGAACTGTACCTACACACACACACCCTCTTTTTCAGGATGTCAACTTTTTAAAATGGCATTATTAAATTATAATTTGCTATAACGGCTGAGTTATTACTCCCCCAAAATTCATTGGTTGAAGTTCTAACCCCCAGTACCTCAGAATGTGGCTGTGTTTGGAGATGAGGTCTTTAAAGAAGTAATTAGGTTACAATGAGATCATTAGGGCGGGTCCTAATCTGGTTTGACCCTTGTCCCTATAAGAAGAGGCAAGACCGCATGAGGACGGAGTGAGAAATTGGCCACCCACAAGTCAGGGAGAGGAGCCTCAGAAGAACCACACCCTTCCACACGTCATCTTGGACTTCTAGCCTCCAGAACCTGTTGAAGCCGTCTGTTCCGTGGGGCTCTATATGGCTGCCCTAGCAAGCTAATACATTTACTTACCATAAAATTCACCCATTGTAAGGTACCATTCAGTTACTTTTAGTAAATTTATGCAGTTGTGCAAACATCACACAACCCAGTTTCAGAACATTTCCATCACCTTAGAGAGTTCGCTTGTGCCCATTTCCAGTAAATCCTCGCTCCCAACTTCAGCCTTTACCTTTTCTAGAAACTTGATATACACGGACTCCACGGACTCATGCAGCACATATTGTTTCATGCGTGGCTTACTTCACTCAGTATGTTTTTGAGGTTCATCTAGGTTGTGCCTTACATCATTGGTTCATCCATCTCACTGCTGAGCCATACTCCATTGCATGGATAGACCGTATTTCATTTCTCCACACACCAGCAGATGAACATTTGTTAGGTGCACTTGCATGTAAGTCTTTATATGGGCATATGCTTTTATTTCTCTTGGGTAGCTATCTAGGAGGGGAATTAGTCCATCATACAGCATTTGTTTAACTTTGTAAGAAACTACCAAACTTTTCCAAAATGGCTGCTCCACTTTACATCTCTCCAGCACATGGGAGTTCTGGTTTCTCCACATTCCCTCCAACGAGTGGTATGCGTGGCATTGACTTTCTAGAGTCCAGAACTGGTCTGGTCTGGATTTTTCTGTTTCCTCATTGTTCATTTAATTTATTCTCCTAGTGCCTGTATTTCCTATTAACCGGCAGTTAAATCAAGAGGTGTTAGTTTTATTTGCACAGTACGCTTCCACATTCTGGAGATGATACCTTGCCTCTCAACAACAGTGGCATGAGTACAGCCAGCTCTGCTTTATGGATCGCCTTTCGTTGTTCCATTGTAGCCAAGCCGCTATTATGTTTCCCCCGCTGTGGTCTCAATTTCAGACCGCTTGTAGAATAGATACCCTGTGTTTTTCTGTGAACAACTAGAATTTAGCCTAAAAATAAACATAAATATCACCATCAAATAATTGCATACTGATAAGTTGCCCATCACAATGCCGATACCTATTATTTTCAGTTTCTTTTCCAAACCAAATTCTTCCGATACTTTCTTCTTGATTTTTTTTAAGTTTTTACAGTTTATTAATCCTCTTGTAAAAGGTCTGCAGTCTACATAGTCCCTGCAAGTTCCCGGAGTCACCACAGAATCTTTACTCTGTGCCAGCACCAGCATTGGCCCTCGTAGTCCCCCTGACCTCCTTCATTCTGTTCTCGTGTTCCTTTTGCTATTTTTTTGAGGTCTTTTTTTTTTCTTCTTATGTAGGCGATGTCTTACAAGTCTATGTTTGGGTTCATTTTCCTTCTGTAATCCAAGGAATCATAAATTGTGCCAAAGCCAATTGGCTTGCCACCACCAAAATGCATTCTGGATCCAAATACAAAGATGACATCTGGTGTGGTCTTGTATGTTTTGGCCAGTTTTTCCCAAATTTCTGTCTTAGGTACTGTTGCCTTTCTGGGGTGTAAGACATTGATGACCATTTGTTTCTACTGAAGTTGTCAGTTGGTCGTGAACCTCGTGGTTCAGATAGTTACTGTGTTCTTCATAATGGCAGTCAGTCCTCAGGCAGCCAGGGAGGGAAAGTTTAATACTTCTTATACATTTCTACAACTCTTAGCTCTCTCCCCCAAACCCTGGCAACCACTGATCATTTTACTGTCTCTATAGTTGTGCCTTTTCTAGAATATCACATAATTGGAATCATACACTTGTAACCTTTTCAGATTGGCTTCTTTAACTGAGCAGTAGATATCTGAGGTTCTCACATGTCTTTGCATGGCTCATTTCTTTTTATTGCTGAATAGTATTCCAGTCATGGATGTGCTATAGTTTGTCTATCCAACTGCCTATTGAAGGACATCTTGGTTTCTTCCAGTTTGAGGCCATTATGAATAAAGCTGCGAAACATTCACATGCAGGTTTTTGTATGGAAACCAGTTTTCAAATCACCTGGGTAAATACCTACCCATGCAATTGCTACATCGTGTGACAAGACTAAGTTTGGCTTTCCGTGAACACCAAATTGTCTCCCAGAGTAGCCGTACCATTTTGCATTCCTACCGGCAGTGAATAAGCGTTCATCTTCACCAGTTTTTTCTACCATCAGTTTGTTTCAATTCTAGCCATTCTACCAGGCGTGTAGTAGTATGAAGTATTCTTCTGTCATCCTAAACTCCGTAACTCAGCACACCCTGGGGTCCCAGCTAATCTCTGCAGGAATCACCTCCCCGCTCTCTGTCACTCATTGGTTCCTGTTCAAGAGAGAAAGACTGATCTTCCTGCAAGCCTAAACAAAATATAATTAAAACATAAACTTGGCACCTCTTTTCTCTTCCATTAGCAAAAATTATTCCGCTGGTTTATCATTTGGCCGTGATTTCAGCCCCTCTTTGTAGGAAGTATAAAAATAGGAAATCATGACAGGTTTCTGAGATGAGTTTCAGTAAACACTCTTCTCACAAATGGCATGGTCAAGTAATTATAAACAGCAGTCTGAGAATGAGACATTCAAGTTACAAGTGACCCCTTTCTTAGCCACAGAGTGGCTTTCTTTGTACAAAGAGTACAGAGTTGGGATAGGGTTTCAGCCAGCTGGATTCTGTGTTACTGTCGGATTAGCCTCATACCCCTTGAGTCCCTGTCTACACTGTATTTGTAAGTTGTAATATCGAATTAAAGCATTTCCAATGTCAAGAAAGGTTAAAATTTTTTTACAGGGGGTAGGAGGGTCAGAATTTGAATGTTTTGCAAAGCTGGGAGACTCAGGGTTGCTTGGCTTGATATGGAGAACAGACAAGAAGTAACCTACCTAATTAGTAATGTTCTGTACAGAACTTTGATCACAACCTCTTTAACTCTGAGAATCACCCTAGAGATCGATATAAATGGCTGGAAAAGTTGCACCCCACTGGTGAGGCAAGTCGCCTCAATCGATGAGCTTGTGCCGTGTGAGTTCACAGGGACATGGGCTCACCCCAGCCAGCACTCAGGGAGCTAGTTGCCAAGATCGAGTTTAATTTGCGTGAACATAAAATCTGTTCACTGGTTTCAAGTGAGACCACAGAAACCGAAACATTTAACCCGACCTAGGCTGGAATGCCTCTTACCCTTTTATTGGTGAATTGTGTTCGTTTTGCCCGGTGGGTTGGTTTGAAGAATGTTTCAATCTCTCCACTAATGCTGTTTGATATAGTCCCTTTTTATCAGCGTAAGCTTGATGGCCAAGGAAGTAGCCAATTAATTACACAAATACCTCCTTTAGTTCTGTGGAGAATACAGGCAAGCAGGGGCGAGAAAAGAGACAATGATCTGAAATGATGTGAATGTTTTGTAGAGGTAAATGGGCTCTAATTATGCCAGGCTTCATGCTTTATTACTCCATCTGATGGTGACTCGCTAGAAAGCTATCATTTCATTTGGAAGATGGATTGTCCTTGTAATATGTATAGGGGTGAGCTCTGCTGAAATCCATCGCTGTGGGCTCTGCTCCCCATCAGTGTTTCTAAAACACCCTACCCTCGTGGCAGTGTCCCAGGAGAGGGTGTTTCCATGGCAATCTCAGTGAAGGCGGTCGGTCAGCTGACGTCTGGCAGCCCCTGAGCTACCCTGCGCCAGCCTACTCCCCTCTCTCCTCCCTCGAGCCTCTAAACTGTATTTATTAGTCTTCTTTAATGGAAAGTATATAACCCCTTAATGTCAGACGTGGAGTGGCACTCAGGTTTATTTATTTATGTAGATAATAAATTTACCATCCTAATTAATTCTCAGCAGGTCCCGGAATCTGTATTATTTCAAAGATCTTGTGCAAACATTTATATTTTTGCCTGTTACAACAAAGAGAGTTGCTTACTAATATTAGATATTTGGAAACCTCCGTTCTTAGAAAACAGTGATGTCTCTGTTAAAGAAGAATTTATGAAGATACAGATATTAAGGTTTCAGTTTAATTTTTAAAGAATCCTTTCTTGCTCTGCTGGTTTGGGCAATGAAACAATCTTTCCACTCACCTTATAATTTTTATTTTTGGCACTCAATGATTTTAGTATTGGATACGAATGAGCCACGTGACTTGAAAATACTTCTAAGAAATGGGACATTTAGCCATGTTCTCTAATTTTCTTTTTTAATAAGAGAGGAAAAAGAATTTCAGAGCTACCCCACTGACTGTTTTCCTGACATGCGTTTAGAAGTAAATGCCTTTTGTCACATTTGTTAGAGACCACCACTTACGTTCAACTGCAAAGCAAACTGATTTATAATGTCAAAAGTCAGTGCTCTGGGGCACAAGTTAGAGTCCATTTTCGTCAGTACTATCCTTGGAAATTCAATTACAAATGTAAGAGATACACTAAATCAGTATCTGAAAGCAACAATCATTAGAACCAATTTATGACTCCTTTAAAAAGCTGTCTCGTTAAGGAAACACAAAGCCTTTAACCACTAAAGTATAAGAAAATTAGTACAGCACCACCCTATTTAGCCAGAGGTCCGATTGCCAGGAACAAGATCCTTTTATTTTTTTTTATTTTTTAAAGATTTTATTTATTTATTTCACAGAGGGAGAGAGATCACAAGGAGGCAGAGAGAGCAGGCAGAGAGAGAGGGGGGGAAGCAGGCTCCCCGCTGAGCAGGGAGCCTGATGCGGGCCTCGATCCCAGGACCCTGAGATCATGACCTGAGCCGAAAGCAGAGGCTTTAACCCACTGAGCCACCCAGGCGCCCGGAACAAGAACCTTTTAAAGCCAAGCCCTAAGTGCAGGCATATACATAAAAAGGGTCTCTGCATTTGCAGAAATAGATGTCACTAAGCCGAAGCAGCAGTAGGCTTCCTTTTACATTAAGTGTCTCATCAGAGCTCTCATGTGCATGGAACATTTCTGAGCCCCTAGTACGCGCTGTGCGTTTGCCCTAGCCATGCAACAGCACATCTCACAGTTTGCCCACAAAGCCTCGTGCACCCGTGAGCGGGGCAGAGAAGTGAACCAGGCCCTCCTGCACAGACCACTGGCAGCTGTAAGGTTCAGACGACCAGGGTACCTATCTCTCAGGAGGAGACCACCCCTCAGGAAGGAGAAGTAACCTGCCCAAGGTCACCAAGCTCTCAGGGAATGGAGCCAGCTTCACACATTCGTCTGTTACCCATACCTGGAGACCTTGGACTCACAACCCCAGCAGTGAGCTGCTGCCACCGCCCCCTTTTTGGGACAAACAACACACACAACTAAAATCCTATTTTAAGAGGAGCGAAGAAGGGCGCCTGGGTGGCTCAGTTGGTTAAACGTCTGCCTTCAGCTCAGGTCATAATCCCGGGGTCCTGGGATCAAACCCCAGTCGGGCTCCCTGCTCCACCGGAAGCCTGTTTCTTCCTCTCACTCTGCCCCGCCCCCAGCTCCTGCTCCCTCTCTCTCACTCTCGCTCGCTCTCTCTTTCAAGTGAATAAATAAATCAAAGAAAAGTAGGAAAGAAATCACACAACTAGCATTTGTCACGTACCCAATGCTATGCATTTATTAAGTTATTTAAATCTGTTCTATGTCCATCTTTATAAGAATCCTGTGCAAGGAGTTAAATATCATTTCATAAATGAAGAGACCAATTCTCATATTTCTCAGGGTTTGACTACAGATTTTGTAGACGTTAAAGCCGAAGTGAGCCGCGTGATGAGGCATCTTCTGGCTTAATTGCCTAGAATGCTCTCTTGCTTTCTCTCTCCCATTTCCCTTGTTTATTTACATCTTTCTCACAATAATAATTGCTTTCTAAAATATTTCTTCTTAACCTTTTAAGGATAAGTGACTTGTAGGCTCTGGGGATCCCGCAGGAAACTATAATGAAGACTAGAGCTTGGGTATTGGCTGTGTTCTGCATGTCAGAGGCTCTGGAGCTATGGTCCACGGGGATACAAAAAAGAAAAATCTTTTGTTTCATTTCTGTCAGAAAGAAAAAACCTCACAAACCAGCACCTCTGAAGGGAGCTGCCACATTGTACTTCTATTTGCACAACTGTTTCTCTCTTAATTGCAATCCTGCCTGTTCCAAGAAGAAACCAATAGGAAAAGGTACTACAATCTCACACGCCAAAAAAAAAAAAAGACAAAAAATGGCATGTTTTGATTACTAACCTGATACTTAGGAGATTTGAATGTGATTTTATTTAGTTTCCACCTTTAAAGCCAAATCAAAAATGTCAGTAGCTTTTCAACTCAGAGGTTCTCAGTCTCGGCTTCGTGATGGAATAGCCTGGGGAGTTTTTTAAAAATCCTGATACCCAGACCACACCCCAGACCAAAGAAATGGAATCTGTGGGGGCTAGACCTGGGCATCAGTGTGTGTTTAAGTCCCCAGGTGAGTGCGCTGTGTCGTCAGGTCTGAGAACCCCTGACATAATTATTCTTTTCCCCAAATATACTCACTTTATTACTCAAATATACTCAAATACTCAATTAGACTCAAATATACCCAAATTACTCAAATATACTCACTTTATTTATTCTGGCTCTTTCTCAGAATCGTCCATCAAAAGTTGGGCTCACCCCAGATTTCCGTTCTACCACTGTATTTGTGTGTGTGTGTGTGTGTGCATACACAACAGAGACAGAGACAAGGAGGGAGGGACAGGAGGGAGACAGTGTGTATGTGTCTGCTTTTTCTAGAAAGCCACGAGATCTTGTCACCTGCATCAAAAATTAAATCATCTTTTTAAAGATTTTATTTATTTATTTATTTGAGAGAGAAAAAGAGAGAGAGAGGCTGAGCATGAGCTGGCGGGAGGTGGGGAAGGACAGAGGGAGAAGCAGGCTCACAGAGCAGGGAGCCTGATGTTTGGCTTGATCCCAAGACCCTGGGATCATGACCTGAGCTGAAGGCAGGCACTTAACCAACTGAGCCACCCAAGTGCCCCACAAATTAAATCTTCTTTAAGGTACTGACTGTGGTCTTATGTTTGAGGACTGTCTTATTGGAAGATTCTCCTTAAACAAGTAGAAGTATATACAAATAGCATAAGATAATAAAACCACATCATAATTGATGACTTTCACCCCTTACAGTGGACATCAGCATACACTGTCTCACCTGACCCTCCCCACACCACTGGGAGACAGCCTATACTTGGTCCTAAACTTAGAGATATTAAATGAGCTTGTTTCTCTGTTACTGGTTGAAGTCGAGAGCAGACCTTTTTTACACTGAATTATTATACTGAAGTCCCAGGGCACCCCAGGGAGCATCTGATTCTCTAATATAACCACATAAGGAATATTTCATTCTACTGGAATTGTATCTAAATGAAAACATCTTTACAATATGCCAGGGGTGGCAGTACCTCTAGTGGAGTAAGCTAAGTCAACAAGTTCAGGATCCTCTCTCCTGACTTGGCTGAATTATTTCTTTGACTCCTATGGATGGATCAGTCCTTTGCTCCTTAGGAAGCCACATCTGGGGACTGCCCTTACGTCTCTGGTCCACTGTGCCATCACCCTTCCACAAAGCTTGTTGAGTTGTGAACATATCTTACCTTGCTTTTAGAGAGTAGTATTGCAATATAACTGGTAAAAGATGAAAGAGAAATCACATCCCAGTGGGCTGTGAAGACACAGGTGGTGGGATGCATGGAAGCATATGGGGGCTTTGTTGAATTCATGCCCCATTTTAATGATAATGTCCACCTAAGGGGGGTGTTCAAGGCTGAAATAAGATACACATAAATTAGCCTGAAATAATGCATGTAAAGTCCTTAGCATAGTTCTGGGCACACAGTAAAATACTCAATAATAGTAAGCTGCTCTTAGCCCCCTTGCAAACCATCAATCCCATGCCTGTGGAATCCAGAGGAATAGGATAGAGTCAATCTCCGTGTCCTCACTGTTCATTCGTCCTTCTTGCTTTTCATTCTGCCTGCAGTGTTATTCTCCCACGTGCCTGCATCAGGTCCCTGCCCCAAATAACCTCAAAGGAGTTTTCTAAAAATGATACCCCCCAGACCTCTCTATGCCTTTACACTGCTACTTTATTCTTCTTCATAGACTGTGTCACCCCTGTCACATTGCACAGTTGTTTACAGTCTGGTTCCCCCAGACTCCCCATTATCAGAGATTCCATGAGAGAAGGGTCATGGACCCTTGTTACTACTATACAGTAGGTGCTCAATAAGTGAGTGTTGGTGAATGAGCTGGAGAGTCAAGACTGGAGGCAGAGAAAGCAATTAAGAAGTTGCTTAATCCTGTTAAGAAATTGAGGGGGTCAGATTCAAGAGCTATTTAAGTGGTGGAAACACCAGGCCATAGGCATGGAGAGAACGGGGTCTAGATGCATAGGTTTCTTTCCTGGACAATTTGGGCAGATGGCGGTGCTGGTTACTCACCAAGGTGGGAAGTGTGGAGGGAAGCAGAGCTGCAGTAGGAGAGTGCGGAAAGGGAAAGAAGTTCGGTCCTAAATGGATTTCATTTCAGGTGTTTGGGGAACTTAAAATAGAGAGGCCCAATGACTGTGGGCAGTCTAGAGAACAATCCAGAATAGGGACATAGATTTGGGAGAAATTAATATGTGGTAGCTGAAACCAGAGGGTGGGTGAGAACATCCAGAGAAGGTGAGGTGAGGGGGAAATTGCCTGTCAGGTGATCAGTGGGAACAGGCTTTTGAGGCTATGGATAAGGGTGCGGCTGTGACGGAAGAACACAGGGCAACCATCAGAACTTCCTGAGCAGAGAGAACCCTTTGGCCTCATGTCTACCTTTTACCCTCATTGTCTTCCATATATTCCATAAATGTTGACCATCTACTCTCTGCTGTGGTTCTGTGGCGCTGTGCTACGTACTAGGGAGAGAAAGAGGAGAAAGACACAGCGTCTGCTTATTTTTTAGTGGGTGAAGCAAACATACAGAAATCGTGGCGGTGAGGCGCCTGCCTGGCTCCGTGATGGAGCATGTGACTCTTGATCTCGGGGTGGTGAGTGCAAGCCCCGCATTGGGTATAAATATTGCTAGAAAGTAAAATATTTTTTTAAAAAAGGGAAAAGGGGCGCCTGGGTGGCTCAGTGGGTTAAAGCCTCTGCCTTCGGCTCAGGTCATGATCTCGGGGTCCTGGGATCAAGCCCCGCATCAGCCTCTCTGCTCAGCGGGGAGCCTGCTTCCTCCTCTCTCTCTCTGCCTGCCTCTCTGCCTACTTGTGATCTCTCTCTCTCTGTCAAATAAATAAATAAAATCTTAAAAAATAAAATAAAATAATTAAAAAGGGGGGAAAAGAAAAGAAGTTGTCATGGTACAGCTTACTAAATGCTAAAACAAAGATAGACATGAATTGCTGTGCATGTGTGTGGAATGGGTAGAAATGGCTTCTCAGACAAGGAAGAGTTTCAGGGGTTCATACGTATATGTAAACACTTGTGCATTTTACTGCACTGGGCATGTGTAGCTTCTTTCAAAATTCTTTTTTTTTTTTTTTTAAGAGTGACAAAATCTGGCTTACATTTTTTTTTTTTAGTTTAAATTTTNTTTTTTTTAGTTATCTATATACCCAGTGTGGGGCTCCAACTCACGACCCCAAGATTAGGAGTCACCTCCTCTTACAACTGAGCCAGCCAGATGCCCCAGCTTTTCTCAAATCCTTAAAGGGATGTGTGAACTACTGCTTTTGGCAATGCAGACCAACAGATTTTAAGTGGCACGATGGGGTTTATTTAGGAAGCTGATTCTGACTGCATCCCAAAGTATGGACTGAACAGAGGAGCGAGGCTTTTCAAATATGGACCTTTTCAGGGTCTCTTGGGATAAGATACAGTGGCACCAGACACAGAAAAGACAAGCCATCAGAGGTTTCTGAGATAGTCTTAAAGTTAACATTTTTCAAAAAAATATTTGCTCTGTGCCAGGCCCTAGTTCCATTCCCTACATGTATTTAGGTGATTTTTTCATCCTTCCCTGCCCTCTCTTTAAAGGCTTGGGACGTGGTGTGACTGGTAGCACTTAATTGAAACAGGATCCTGAGAAGGAGGTTGGTTAGGCCCAGGTGAGGAGTCTCAGTTTGGCGAGGTCAGACAGATGGGCCCTCCAGGGGACCCTGCTGGTGCTTTCACCAGACAGGCCGAAACACCCATCTAGAGCTCCAGAGAAAGGCCTAAGCTCGACACTGCCATCTGAGAATGCTCAGTATTTTAACGAGAGGGAAACTGGCAGCCTCTTCTCCCCAAGCAAGGCTTGTGCTGTCCACTTGTGTGATATGTGCCTTCTGATTCCTCAGCTCCCCAAGGAGAAGACCACATTCCCTAATCCGTTTGCGTGTATAATCTGAAAGAGAGAGTTAGAACTTCATGGAATAGATGCATTTTGCCCCGTCCTGCTCAATAAATACAACTAAAAACCTTGGGCATTATATTATAAAACAAACATAAGACTCTGAAAGGGGGAGAGAAGATAGGCTAGGTCGGGACTTCAGGACCCAAGAAACCACATGGCAGCTAGTTCTCTGGAGAAGCCCGCAATCCAGAAATGCTAATGGGCTTGGACAAGAAGAACTTGCTGTCTCTCTCCAAAGGACCAGGAAATGGGCAGCCTGGCAAAATAGAAACCTTTTTTGACAACGAACACTTCTCTAGCAAAGCATCGGCGGTCGGGGATTACAGCCCCCATGCCCACTTCTATCAGTAAAGGCATCGTGGAAAACCTAGACCTCTCCCCTTGGCTGGCATCACTCTTCTACCCCACGAGGGTGATAGTGAGGAGGCCCAAAGGGGAGCCTGTACTTCCAGCCCCACCCAAAGGAAGATAGGTGTTCAGTTCCCTTTCCATAGTATCAGGGGAGCTGAGTGAGGACCCCAGGGTTCTACCCCCTCCTGGAGGCTAGAAGGTACCTCTCATATTACCCACTGGGGTGGTGTCATTGGGGACCCATCTGGGGGGCCTGGACCCCCACTCCCATCCAGCAGTAAAGCATGGGTGCCTTCTTCCCCTACTGATCCATTTTTAGCAGAAGCCTGCTAAAATAGAAGGTTTAAATTAGATCCAGCATCTGATAACACAATACCCAAAATGACCAGGATACAATGGAAAATCACTCATCATCCCTAAAAGAAAGAGGCACCAGTGTATATGGATTCAGCGTATTGACAAACACAGGATAAGAAAGTAAGCCTAAAATTATGAGCGAATTAATCTTTTTGCGTTGAGAGGATCGTTAATTTATAAGGTTAAAAAAATTCAATTAAAATACCAGTAAGGAAAGTGACTTAATTAAGTGATATTTTAAGAGAGAGAAAAAAATGAATTTAAAATGGATAATATAAAATGTGATTTAATTAGTAAAACAATTAGCTTTTTAAAATAATAATTTGACTGTATGGGACCCAGTTATTTAATATTTTTACCTAAGTCAATGGTTCTGTGTGGTTAGAATCACTTGGGGAGCTTTAAAAAACTCTAGATGTCCAGCCTGATCCCAGAACAAGTAAGTCAGAGTATCCTCAGTGATTTTTTTTTTTAAGAATTTATTCATTTGTTTATTTTAGAGAGAGAGAGAGCCCATGGGGGGGGGGCGGTAGGGGGGAGGGGAACAGAGGAAGAGGGGAAAAAGAGGGGGACAGAATCTCATGCTGACTCCACAGAGTGTGGAGCATGGAGCCCGACACGGGGCTTGATCCAGCTATCCCGAGATCATGACCTGAGCCCAAACCAAAAGTTAGACGCTCCACTGACTGAGCCACCTAGACGCCCCGTCCCCAGTGATTGTAATATGCAGCCAAGGTTGCTGGCCACTGGCCTCCTAGCCATAGGAGGTAAATCAAATGTGAGTGGATTTTTACCTTCTGAATTTTGTCAGAATTCATCTTGACCTACAGAATAGTCCGAACAGACATGATGGGTTCATGCACTCCGCTTTGCGTGCTCTTTCTCAAGGAGTGCCCTCCTGGGCCATCGGTCTCGTTTTATGCACCTTGTGAAGCATTGGAGGATCTGCTCGCAAGCCCACAGCAGGAACTCTGAAGCAGTAATGAAAAGGCAGTCAGTCTCTTGCAGACAGGAGTGTTGATGGTAGCAGTACATGAAAATTAAATACGGGAGGACTTGGAGGAGCCGGAGTTCTGTTCCACTAGATGGCTTGGTATTAAAATTCTTTTGAAGTGGGATTTCTGGAGCTGTTTCCTGAGAGCCCTCTTTTCAGACTTAAAGTTCAGTTTCTTAGGAAACTACCGAATTCCAAGTTGCAGGACAAATCCAGGAATTCAAACTGCCAGATATTCCAGGAGAGATCTCCAAGAGGCCTGAGATTTTTAGCAGACAGACGACAGTTAGCCTCTGGGCTGATACCCAGGAATTGGCAGGTTCTAGCCACGTTTCTAGGAAGGGATTTGACAAACTGAATCTAGATATGAAATAGCCAAATTTGCGCACCACGGACGAGGTTCTCACAACAAAAGGGCAAAATAATTCAAACCTTTAAATTAACCGAGGAGGCTGTGGTAGGCCTAACCCCCTGTGTGACAGCTTCTCAAGGAATCGGTATTTAATTGTGGTAAGTATGAAGTCGATTCGCGATGGGAACATTACCTAGGTTGTGAATTTTCTTCTTGACGGTGCCCTCAGGCCCTCTCAAGATGTGGAATATTTAGGAGAAACTGAAGTTCAGTGTGGCCGTGGTGTTCATTCCGTGCGGTGAGGGGAATCGGTATTAGAGACTTAACTGAAGAGTTTTACTGAGTCGCTCTCATCGAGCTGTTAAAATCAAGGGTTGAAAGCCCTTGTCAATCAATGATAGAAACTTAGCCCTTTGGCCAGTTGATTACAATTATTTTCATTGACCTGAATAATATTGATCAGTTGTACTGGGCTCATAACTAGGTGCTTATGTGTAAAGTCAATTATATTGGCTTTAAGACAATTTTTTGTTTCTGCTTGTGACCCCATATTTTGTATGATAGATTTTATTTCACCATTAGAATGCCATGTGGGTACACATGTTGGGATGATTTGTGGGGCTTGTGATCCAGCGGTCTGGTCGTATGAACTCCAGTAACCCTAAAGACGCATCTATTTTTTTTTTAATTTTATTTTTATTATTTGCCCAAGGGGTACAGGTCTGTGAATCATCAGGCTTACATCTTTCACAGCATTCACCAAAGCACAAACCCTCCCCAATGTCCATAACCCATCCACCCTATCCCTACCCTCCCACCCCCCAGTAACCCTCAGTTTGTTTTGTGAGATTAGGAGTCTCTTATGGTTTGTCTCCTTCCCCATCCCATCTTGTTTCATTATTTTTCCCTCCCTACCCCCCACAACCCCCCACCCTGCCCCTCAAGTTCCTCATATCAGAGAGATCATATGATAATTGTCTTTCTCTGATTGACTTATTTCGCTCAGCATAATACCCTCCAGTTCCATCCATGTCGTAAGACGCATCTATTTTAAAGCCCATTTACTAATCAAAGTTCACCATGACCGTTGAATCCTGGAGAAAGCAAACGAGTAATTTTATGGTGTTTAATGAAACTGGAAAACATTTCTAAAATACAGTATTTAACTTAACTGTTAACTGTTAAGAACTTAACTGTTCTTCCAACATGGTAAAATTTCTAAAAAATCGTTGAAAATTGCTTGTAAATATGCATTCCTTCCATGATGCATTTACGCAGTGAAGATTTCCCTATTTTCAGGTCACTGTTGCTGTGTAACAACCTAACCCCAAACTGAAAAACACAACCCTTTTATTATGGTCATGGGTTCTGTGCAGGGCGGGAATTGAGAAACGGCAAAGCAGACAGCTCGTCTCTGCTCCACCATGTCTGGGGCCTCTGCCGGGAAGCCTACAAGGCTGGGGTGACCAGAGGGCTGGGGGGTGGAGGCCCTGATGGCTTGTTCACTCACCTAACTGGCACCTGAGCCAGGAAGACCTGAAGGCTGGGGCTGCTCACTGGAGAGGCTTCTGAGGCCTTTTGGAGATCCGTAGCTTCCTCACGACATGGGGGGACTTGGGGTAGTCAGGCTTCCTACAAGGGGGCCCAGGGCTCAGAGCATGAGTGTGCCAGTGAATCAGGCGGAAGCCACAGCCCTTGTATACCTTACCTCAGAACTCGCTCTTCACTTCAGTGTCACTTCAGTGGCATGTTCATGGTTCAAAGCAAGTCTGTGGTCAAGGGGGGAAACATAGGCCTCATCTCTCAGGGGGAGGAACATCAAAGAATTTGTGAATATGTTTTGAATCCTCCACAGTCTGCCCCTTCGTCAGAAATTGTTCACATTGCTCTAACAATCAGAATGCACTCAGCCCCTCCCAAGATGCCCTGAAGCCTCCTCCTGTATGGCCTAAGTTCAGGGTTGAGGCCCAGGCTGCCATCATCTGAGTCTGGGGCCGTTCCTCAGCAGAGCTGCTCCAGCCTGCGGGCTTGCGAACTGCGGGTCTCAAAAGCACAAGTTATCTGCCCCACACACCCGACATACAGTGGCCATACAGAGATAGGAGCCCCAGGAGATAGTCTCCATTCTGGGAGATGGGGAATGGGGTGTACGGTGTTTGCTGCTTTTTTTTTTTTTTTTTTTTAAGATTTTATTTATTTATTTGACAGAGAGAGATCACAAGTAGGCAGAGAGGCAGGCAGAGAGAGAGGAAGAAGCAGGCTCCCTGCTGAGCAGAGAGCCCGATTCGGGGCTCGATCCCAGGACCCTGAGATCATGACCTGAGCCCAAGGCAGAGGCTTTAACCCACTGAGCCACCCAGGCGCCCCCGGTGTTTGCTTCTGAGTAGCCTTCCTAGTCTGCTTCCTGCCCACCAAGGGCTGGGCGTCCAAAAGCTTTGTCACATTTTGTAACGACTCTGTTCCTCTCCATCCAACCTGATATAACTCCTTTGACATATTTGTGGACCTACCACACATCAATTTTTAATCCACTGTCTTAGGCAAAAGCCACACCTGCAGATCACTGCGAGATAAACACTCCTGTACCGTGGGCTCCTTCCGCGCTACCGTGGGACACAGCCCTGAAGACTTGTCAGAGCCCTGCTGTTCAATAGAGCAACTTCGTAACGCGTGGCCTGAAGATATTGAGAGAGCCTTTAGTCTGTCTGGAAGTTTCTATGAAGCACTGCCTTAGATCTTTCTGAGGTTTTGACAAAAGATTTTACAATCCCACTCCGGATTTGATCATTGCCCTGAAACCATTTCTTAATTTGAGACTCATTTGCCATCTGGAAAAGCTGGGAATAAGAAACAGTTGTATTTCGAAACCCAGCAAGTGCTGGCTTCTTTATATTTCCTCTAAATTGTGTATGAAAGCTGAACAGTTCTTTATTAAGATCAACTCTCTCCTCTCACATTTTTTCATAGACAGCAAGCAGCAGCCAGATGGCACTTTCAGTATTCTGTCTAGAAGTCCTTATCTAAATCATTGAATTGGTCTGGTACATTTTCCAGTCTCGGCCTTCCCAAAGGCAACAGTGTTGTCAGATTTCCTGCCGCTTCATATCAAGGGTCTCCTGTCCTCAAGCTTGAAATATCATTCCCCTTGCTTGCCTTCCGGCGCTCACCCGCCACCTCCTTAAGGCCCATCACGATCCCCCCAACAGGTTCCCACTGCCTCCCAAAGCCAGTCCTGGCTGTTCAGGGCTGTGTCAGAGCTCCTCACTCCTCCTTCCACATTTGCATTCCAGTTACCCTTGCTGTGTAACAAAGTACCCTGGACTTAGTGGAATAAAACCATCACCACTTTGTTCTGTCCGTAGAATCCGTGAGTTGGGAATCTGGGAAGGCCGCAGTGGGACCCATCTGTCTTCGCTCCCCAATACCCAGCTATGGTTGGGAAGACGCAGAGGCTGGGGGTGATTCAGCAACCGAGGGTGGGAACGCAGGGCCCCTCTCAGACATTCACCTGTGCAGCCCTGGGGCTGGGGGCTGCGAGCCAGCGCCGCTGTCCAGGGCACCGGCACCTGACCTTGCTGCGCAGCGCGGGCTCCTCACAGACAGCGACCCCAGGACCGGCAGCCCCTTACATGGTGGCCCAGAGGACAAGCACTCTGTTGCTCCGAAGTGATGTAAGGGGGTCAACCCTCCGTCTTCCTAAACTGCGCTGTTAGGACGAACCCAAGTGGTTAGGATTTCTGATTCATAACTAGTTGGGCCACAGAGGGAGAGGAAGAGGAGAAAGAAGGAGGAAGAGGGAGGAAAGAGCTGGAGAGACACATGAATAGAGAACCAGAGAACAGAGACAAAATGGGAAAGTCACCAGGTGTCTGCAAAAAGTTAGAGTGTCTGTCTTCCAAGTTTCTGAATGGAAAACAGAATGAACAGAATGCCCTCTCCATCACTGAGCAGCCATATCAATTTGTTCATTGAGAGCTAAAGAGCATAAATATTACAATCCTGCAATCAAACCAAAGAACAAGAAAATAGTAAATCTGTAAGGCCAAGTGTATGTATCAAAATACACGCAGATACGTGGAGAAGTTAAGCGACCACTACAGTTTTATGAGAGCTTTTTGTGTGTTAGACACATCTTTGGTCAAAAGGAAAAAAAAAACCAAGATAATGAAGTCCCTTAGAAGTGTACATAGACAGTGCTAACCACACAAGAGACAAGGTCCTCCCACTTGAAAAGAGGAAGTCTGGGGAAAAGAGGCCCCAGAGAGAAAACCAGACATGAACCACCATAAAAAAGGCATATGTTCTCCTCCCCAGTTAGTCCTTGATGGTTTTTCAAGGGCTCGATCATCATTTTAAAAGATTAATTCTTTTTAAAGTAACAAGAGCTCAAGGGCTCATGGTCTATTACATTATTAGAGTCTTTTGTCAGAAAATGTCAGCGCCTTTTCTTATGATTCACACATCTCCGGAAATCTTCAGCTTCTTGAAATCATTGCTTGGGATTCTGGAATTATAGCTAGCATCTCGAGGCCCCACAACGTCACTGAAAAAGCACGTGCACACACACAGAAAGGCAGAGACGTAAAGATGCAAAAAGGGAAATAAAGAGCAATATGGAGCAAAAAGAAAATAAAAAGTAACCAAAATGACGTGTAGTCACAGTGGACTTTGGGGGGAGTTAACCCCTTCCCCCTGATCTTTTGTGCTGTTATATCTGAAGGCACCGTTTTGCAGCTAGACTTGTACGTGGTGTTGGTTCTTGTCCTACAAACTGAATCTAATCCCGCAACTGTGGGTCCACAGCCTCAACATGATTTTTTTTTTTGACTACTGAAAATTGTCTTTTTTTAAAGATTTTATTTATTTATTAGAGAGAGACAGAGGGAACACAAGCAGGGAGAGTGGGAGAGGCGCCCTGGATTGTCTTTCTATTAAGAGAAATCAAATGAAGTTAACTTCTATCATAAGAAATCTTAATACATGAATGCAACCAAAAAATTGGTTTAAATTCCAAACCACCTCTTTCAAGCAATCTTGAATAACTCTATATTACTGTAAGAATTTAAATGGTTTAGGCACCTGGGTGGCTCAGTCATTAAGTGTCTGCCTTTGGCTCAGGTCATGACCCCAGGGTCCTGGGATCAAGCCCCACATCAGGCTCACTGCTCAGTGGGGAACCTGCTTCTCCCTCTCCCACTCCCCGTGCTTGTGTTCCCTCTCTCGCGCACGCTCTCTCTCTCTCTCTCTCTCTGTCAATTAAATAAATAAATAAAATCTTTAAAAAATTTTTTTAATTGTTCCCCAAAGACCATAATAATATTTGGCTGGTTTGTCATTTTCAAATAATAATTGTTTTCTTTGTAAAATTCTCATAATCCTGTGGTACAACCCATGAAAACAGAGAAAGGATTAGGAGAAAATTCAGTATTTTTCGAGTTTGTTCTTACTACAGTGGACCCTTGGATTTCTAGGTCTAAAGTAATGAGCTCATCTTTTTAACTCTCAAGAGCTAAATAAGCCAATTTGACTTACAAATATAGAACTGACTTAAAAAGAACAGAGGGAACTCTCTGGCATGATAGAAGATTTTGTATCTTGGGTGTCAAAATTCATCCACCAATACACGTTAAAAATCTGTGAATTTTATTTTATGTTAATTATACTTCAATTTAAAAGATCTTAATTGACTGATGGATCTAGCTGTAGGGAGTATTTTGGTGGGAACGGAGTTATGTGCTTTAATTTCTGCTTACCTCTTGTTTTACCTCCTATTTGTAAAAATAATAAGAGGTAAAAGGTACCCATGAACATAGTCTCTCTCATTTAAAAATTCTATTAAAAAATCCAGGCAAAACTCTCTGTGCTCAGTCATACTTGTTTTTAGTCCCACAGTGTTATTATACAAGGGAGGGAGTCTGTTCTCTCCTTTATCTATTTATCTACAGCACGTTGCTGCCAGAGATTACTGGGTGATCAGAAAAACATTAAAACCAATATTATAGTGATGATATAAGTGTAAATACATTTGAATATTTACCAGCCTACTATAGGGAGAATACCGTGGAGTATTGTAGAATAAAAATGACAGAAATACCAGACTTCCCTGGTTTAACTTGCCTGAGAAAAGTGAAGGCTGTCAGGCCCAGCTGCAAGGAAATAATTCTATTTGGACAAACACACAAACACCACATAAAGGTGACCTATTGAGGGGCACCTGGGTGACTCAGTGGGTTAAAGCCTCTGCATTTGGCTCAGGTCATGATCTCAGGGTTCTGGGATCAAGCCCCACATCGGGCTCTCTGCTCAGCGGGGAGCGTGCTTCCTCCTCTCTCTCTGCCTGCTTGTGATCTCTCTCTCTCTCTCTCTCTCTCTCTGTCAAATAAATTTTTAAAAATCTTAAAAAAAAAAAAGGTGATCTATTGATAAGCCAAGTGATACTGAGACATTTCTTTTTCCTGAACCATTCTCGGGCTTATGGGATATATCCTCTTGGTCACGGTGTATTAGCCTACTGGATTCATTTTCTTAATTATTTGGGATTTTTTATTTGTCCTCATCAGAGTACTGTGTGTTTGTCTGTATGTCTGTGTGTGTGTTTAAGAGATCTTCCTCAAATTTTGCTACCAGGATTAAATGAGTCAGGATGGTTTCTGTCTTTCTCCATCCAAAGCATTTTCAGTGGCATAGAAATTACCTGGGCCTGGAAATACCACCTAGAACATCATCTGTGCCCAGTAATATTTAGAAACTGCTTTTCTGACAGCATTAAAAAAAAAAAGGTGTTTTCCTAGGTAAGAATCAGTTTTGATCATTTTGTCTTCCTTTGAGTCAGTTTTAGTAATTTCTATTTTCCTTAAAATCATACATTTCACAAACTTCTTCATTTACTAATATGAAATTACAAATGTCAGTCTCTTCTGATTCTAAAGTCAGCACACCTCTTGACTCCCATTCTCATTCATAGTGTTAGGTTTTTGTGGTTTTGCCTTGTGTTTTCTTAAGTAGACTCTGTCAGGGGTTTGGTTCTTTTATTGGTCTCTTCAAAGAACCAACTCTTGGATTTATCATAGATGTTGTTTTTCTCATTCATCCACTTCTGCTTTTATCTTAACTAATTTTTATTTTGATTTATTTTATTCTTTCTCTAACTTTTTGATATTTAATTTACTTCTTTCCTTATTTAATAATGAAAGTATTTAAGACGGCATGTTTTCTTTTGATTATAGCTTTAGGTACATCTGTGAATTGTGATGTGTAAAATTCTCTTTCTCATTAACTTATTATCTGTAATTGCAACTACAGTCTCTTCAGTCCAGGGGTTGTTTAAAGAGGTGTTTCTTTTCTTCCTCATTAATGAAGTTCTGTTACCAACCTTTTTGTAGTTTGCTAGCTTTATTGCACTGTGATTAGAGAATAGGACCAACACATATCCTACTTTTGTGATTGGGGAGGGGGTCCTGCTTTGTTGCCCAACACATGATAAATACTGGTAAACCTTTCAGGGACCGTATTAAATGTGTATAGACATTCCTTTTAATTGCTAATCAAATCTATTGGTTATTCAGCCTCTCTCCACCCTCACTGATTTTTTGTTTGAATTTGCCAAAGACCAGGTCACCCACTAAAATCACAATCTCGTCCATTTTTCTTGTATTAGAATAGTTTTGCTTTATACAGTTCTATTTTATTATTAAGTGCAGGAAGGTGGGTGGTTTTCGTTTGTTTCTTTTCTTTAAAAAAGATTTATTTATTTATTTATTTATTTATTTATTTATTTATTTGAAAGCAGGAGCATGCAGGAGGAGGGGCAGAGGGGGAGGAAGTGGGAGAGAATTTCAAACAGACTCAGTGCTGAGTGTGGAGCCCAATGTGGGGCTCAGTCCCAGGACCCTGAGTTCATGATCTGAGCCAACACCAAGAGTCCAACACTTAACCACTTGAGCCACCCAAGAGCCCTTGATGATTTTCATTTTTTAAGTTATACTTTTTGTCCATATAAAACAATAATGAAAAAAGTTTTGTGGTTTTTGCCTTGGAGTTTTATCTGTCATTACTGTTCCCATCCCACTTTCTTTGTGATGTATCTTTGCCATCCTTTCATTTTTTTATCTTGCTATGTCTTTCTTTTAAATGCATCTTTTATAAACAGAGTATAGTTAAATTTTGGTTTTGACCTAATCTGTGACTCTTCTTTACCCAGCAAAGAAGTTGTATCCTGTTCACATTTCTTATAGAAACTGACAAGATTTTCTTTTCTTAAATTTAATCACTTTCTTTCTTCCTTCCTTCCTTCCTTCTTTCCTTCCTTCCTTCCTTCTTTCCTTCCTTTCTTTCTTTCTTTCTTTCTTTCTTTCTTTCTTTCTTATATAAGGGTCTGTTCTCAATTCTAGTCCATTTGATCTATAAGTCTGTCCTTGTGCCGGTACCACACTGTCTTCATTTTATATATATATATATATATTTTTTTTTAAGTAATATCTATACCAAACATGGGGCTCGAACTCATGACCCCAAGATCAAGAGTCTCTTCTGACTGAGCCAGCCAGGTGCTCCTAAAATCAGTCATATTGTTTAGATGCTTTCTATTTTTAATGCTTCTGTGATATTTCCTTTTATTTTTTTTAGTTGCTATGTTAATCAAGTTTTATTTATTCTCCTTTTACTAATGATTAGAAAGTTGTATGTTCTTTATAACTCGAATGATTTATTGGTTACTGTTAAATGTTTAAGTTAATCTCTTAAGACCAAGAATAAAATGGATTTACTTCTCTCCTCCTGTGAATGATGACAAAATTAATATTTTTCTCTTCCCACACCTTCCTACATTTTCAGACAAAAGAGACAAGTTTTTTTAAAAGTATGTAGACTTAAATGTTATTTTCCTATGTAGAAAATTTATTTTTTGTACCCAGATGCTTGAAGATATTATCCCCTTTATTCTAGAGATTCAAAACTTCCTCTGGGCTACATTTCCATATGAGTCCCTGTTATTTAAGTTGGGCTGGTATCTGTGACTCTTTTTTTTTCTCTCTTCTTATTTTTTTTTATTATTTTTTATTAACATATAATGTATTATTTGCCCCAGGGGTACAGGTCTGTGAATCATCAGGCTTATAGCTTTCACAGCACTCGCCATAGCACAAACCCTTCCCAATGTCCATCACCCAGCCACCATACCCCCCTGCCAGCAACCCTGAGTTTGTTTCATGAGATTAAGAGCCTCTTATGGTTTATGTGACTCTTTTTTATCCAAAGACTAAAATCTTTTGACATTGAGAAATTTTTTTCTATTATTATTTGATTTTCTGTAGTATCTGTTTGTTATTTACTCCTTTCATTATTTTTTCTATGTTTATTGAGGCATAATTGACAGATAAGAATTGTATATATATTTAAAGTGTGCAACTTAATGTTTTGAACCATTGTGTTTTGAATTTATCATGTTTATCTTTCAGAATTATTTCTTTTTTTAATATTGGTCTTTTGTACTTTGTACTAAGTACTTTTGTACTTAGAAGTGCAACTATGTATTAGAAATCTTTTTTTTCTAGTTTGCTCTGCTTTCTTGCCCAGACTCCATTGCGAAGGAGCACACTTGCTCTCCTTCCTCGGACTAAGCCCCCTCCTTCTGAACTGCCAGACCTACAGCTTTGTCCCCTGCTGGGTCCCCCTTGCAGAGGAGGGTCTGGGAGAAATGAGATCAGATGCCATCAGAGATTGTATCTTCCCTGTTCAGAATCTTGAATATCAAAGAAGAGGAAGGTTTAGATTTATCATAGCACAGAGATCCCACAGTTGATGAGAAATAAGAAGGCAGCTAACAGAATGAATCCTTGATAAGGAGTCTCACTTTTGTTCAGAGAAACTTACTTCTGTGCTGTGACTGAGGCTGCGACCCCTTTCCTAACAGATGTAACTCACTATGATGCCTTCCATTTCCATGGAACTCATGTAAAGGTTTCAGGTACTGCTGTCCTATCTTCTTTTAGATTAGAGGGTAAAAGCCCTTGAAGGCAGATGGGCTGTTGCTTGTTTATCTTTGCTGCTATTTGATCCTTACCGTATATCTTATAAGGTGGATAAGGCATCTAGTATGATCCTTCTTTTGTAGAAGACAGACGCCCCAAGAAACTGAATGACTCACTCAGTCACACGATTGAATAATCGCAGGACTGAATTGGGATTAGCGCCCAAGTCATCCCTTTCTCCACGGCTTTTCCTGACTTACCAGCCTGTCTCCCAGAACACAAGGGGACATTCTGGGTGCTGTTTATCCTACATGGGCGATGACAGTGCTTAATCTTTCATTGTTTGTGTAGCAGAAGAAATTGGGTGCTATTTTCCCTCTTTTCTTCCGGGGCTGTGGCCCGTAGGTCTGGGCTTCCATGTGAGGAGTGCCTATGCACGGCAGCACCCGGCCACCAGACAGGGCAGGACAGGCAGGAGGAGAAGCCCATGCTGAGAACACAGTCCTCTGGCCCAGGCGGCATCTAGGAAGGGGTCCTCCGTCTGGATGGTTTCAGCAGACACCTCTGTATCTCTTTTCTCTGAACCCCTGCAGCCAAGGCTCCTGGGATGTGTTGGCAAAGTCACTGCTGCTAAAATTCTCATTTTATTAGGCTTTAATCAGGCTCTGCTGTGAAGTGCTACATAAAGTCAATCCTGAATTTTGCGTCTAAAATAATCAAATGAGAGTGAAACACCACAGACCTAAATGTTTTTAATAATAAAACTGATATTTTTAATCTAATCATATAAAATCATCTGGATGGGATACATCTAAGTGGAAGGAAGACTGATTATATTCTCTTACCAGTGGCCTCAGAAAACCCATGCTCTACTTAGGTTTGTGAAATGATTCCCAGTCCCTTGAATATTTTTCCTTCTCCCCTTTAGTACTGACCCTGGCATTCTTTAAAGTCGACCTCAGAACTTACCTTCTATGAAAACTTACTCACTTGACATTTAGGAATACTTATTTATGCAACTTATGTTCACTTGTGCATGATATTTGAAAATACTTATGATAAAGAACATGGTTCTGGCTCACTGTAAAGGGCTGAATTCCAGTTCTAAGGTCTGCAAACCAGCTAACCTCTTTGAGCCTCAATTTCTGTATCTGTAAAATGCGGACATGGAACTAAGTGGGCTTCCAAATGTATGAACTGTTGAAATGTTCTTCAGTTGTGTATTTGTTCCACTGATCCAGCTGGATTGTGAATCCCCCCCCCCGCCCCAACAAGGGTTGTACCTTCAGCATCTTTGGTACGTGCATCCCCACCCCAGGTGGCCTGGCACTCTGCATTCCCCCAGGGGCTACCTTGTCAGTGTTGATTGCCAGGCTGATAGCACCTGTGGCGGCCAGGAGGTGGCACTTTGGTATTTTCTGCAGTGGGAGAACAAACCCACAGAGTGAGAAATCATTCAGGCTTCTGCTTTACTGACCCAAGTAGACTGTCTGGGGATCGAAATAAACAAGGAGCTATATTTTTTATATTTATATGTAATAAAATTGGCTTCTGGTGGTGGTTGGTATACTAGTCTATGGGTCTTAACACATGCACCGATTTGTGTAACCACCACTACAGTCAGGACACACAGGTGTGCATCATCCCCAGAAACTCCCCCTGGGTCAGACTACCGCTGATGCTAAACTCTGACAACCACCAATCTGTTGTCCATCCTTATAGATCCATCTTCTAGAGAATATCTCATAAACAGAACTGTACACTGTGTAACCTTTTGGGCTGACTCAGCATAATGCCTTCAAAATTTATCCACATTGTTGCCTACCAGTAATTTGTCTCATGAGTTTTTTCCTTTTATTGCTGAATAACATTACATTGTCTAGATGTATCGTAGATTGTTTCCCTATTCACCTGCTGATGGATATTCCAGTGGTTTCCAGCTTGGGGCTGCTGTGAATAGAGCTGCTATAAACATCCCTGTGTAAGTTTTTGAGTGAACATAGGGTTTTTATATCTCTAGGGTATATGCCTAGGAGTGAGATTGCTGGGTCACATGGTGATTCTATGTTTAACACTTTTAGTAACTGCCAACTGCTTTCCCTGTGACTATATCATTTCCCATTCCCGGCAGCAGGGTGTGAGAGTCCCAGCTGTTCTGTATCCTCACCAGCCTTTGGTGTTGCCACTTTATTGTTGGCGTTGATTTACTTTTGTTTTTATTTTGGCCATTCTGACAGATTTGTGGTGGTACCTCATTGTGGCTTTAATTTGCATTTCCCCTAATAGCCAGTGACATTGACTGTCTCTTCATGTGCTGATTCACCACCTAGATGTCTTCTTTGGTGAGGTGACTTTGAACCTTTTGCCATTTCTAAATTTGAATTGTTTGCTTTCTTCTTGTTGAATTTTAAGAGTTGTTTATATACTCATCTTCCCGCCAATGTCTTTCTCAAAGAAAAGTTTTAGGTTTGATGAGATTCAGTTTAACGGTTTATTTATTTTATGAGTGGCGCTTCTGGTGTTCTTTCTAAGGAATGTTGCCCCAATACAAGGCCACAGATATTTTCTCCTCTGTTTTCTTCTAAAAGTTTTATGGTTTTACATTTTACATTTATATCTGTGATCCATTTTGAATTCATTTTACATAAGGCATGAGATTTAGGTTGATGTTTATTTCTTTTGACTGTGGCTGTCCCAATGGTCCAAGTTACCCAAATGTCCAAATCATCTTTTCTCCATTGAATTGCCTTTGTACCTTAATGAAAAATCAGTTGGTTATATTTGTGTCTATTTCTGACTCTTCATTTTGGTCCACCGACCTGTGTTTTCATCCCTTTGATAATCCCTTCAGCAATTACATTATCTTCATCACTGTAGCTTTCTTTTTTTTTTTTTTTTTTTTTTTTTTTTTTTTTTTTTTTTTTTTTTTACTGTAGCTTTCTAGTAAGAAGATCAGCTACAGTGAGTCTTTCGACTTTGTTCTTTTTCATATTGTTTTGAATACTCTGTTGCCTTTGCCTTTCCATGTACACTTTAGAATCAGCTTCTTGACATCCAGAAAAAGTTCTGCTGGGATTTCGATGGGGATTGCATTAAATCTGTAGATCCTCTTGGGGAAAAGTGGCACCTTGACAATAGTATGTTTTCCAATCCATGAACATATTACCTCTGTGTTTATTTCGATTTTCTTTTACACCTTTCACCAACATTTCCACTTGATTTCTTTCATCAACATTCTGTATTTTTCAACATATAGATCCTATACATGTTTTTTGGGTTCATATGTAAGTATTTTTGGCTTAGAGTTGCTGTGGGTGGTTTTGTGTGTTTTTAAATTTCCGGTTCCAAAATTATATGTCAGCCACACTTAAAACTTGTTTAAATTTTTTAAAATTCTATTTCCAGTTGTTCATTATTAGTATATAAAAATATTTTTGTGTGTTGGCCTTGTGACCGACAAGAACTGGTGACCTTGTTAAACCTGCTTATTAATTCTAGGAGCTATTTTGTAGATTCCTTGGGATTTTTTTTAATGTAGATAATCATGTGATCAAAATAATATAGAGACATTCATTTCTTCCTTTTCCTTTTAAATTTCTTCAAACCCGCCTTATCGCACTGGCTAGGGCTTCTTGTCTGATGCTGCCCAGTGGCAGAGACAATGGGAGTCCTTACCTTGCTTCCGATCTCGGCAGAAAACCTTCAGTCTTTCACCACTAAGTGTGATGTTAGCTGCAGCATTTATGTACATGTGACTTACCAGGTTGAGTTCCTTTCTAATCCTGGCTCCTTGACAGCTTTTTATCACGAATGGATGCTGAGTACTGTCAAGTGCTTTCTCGTTGCCGGGTTGTGGACTGCAGCAGCCAAGAAAGAATTCTTGAGACATTGTATGATGCAACTTAGTAAGTTTATTTAAATAGCATGGGGATAGGACATGTGGGCAGAGAGAGCTACACTTTTGCTGTATGAAGCTGGTGGTTATATGCTTAATGCTCAAGTGGGAGGGGATGTGCAGGGAGTATTAGATCTTAAATGTTTCTTCAAATTTCTACTTCTAGACCTAGTTTCACTAAAAAAAAACTTTTAATTAGAAAAAAGAAAACTACATTCACAAGATTTCTCTGGTGCTTATCATTCAACTTGATATGAACAATGGGTGAGATGTACAGGCAGTCATAAGACCCTTTAAGAATGTGGCAACCAGCACATCTCTGATCCTTATCGAAACGATGCAGGCTATTGGTCAGCCTTCTGGACTAACGGTGAACATTTTTCTGCTTCCATCCCTCATCATTTCCCCCCTGACCAGTTTTTGGTCCTTAAATCTTTGAGGTTGTTGAAGGGCAAAGGACTCATCTTCTGTAACTTCTTCAAGCTGACAGGGATCTTAGAAATGTCCCAACCTATGGACTGAAATTGGTCACTGTCTGTCCCTACAGGTAATTAAAATGGAAGGCCATTGCTGTAGAGTCGAGAGTGGACATCAGGGTGAATTTGTTTTGAGTAGGAAGGATCATCTGTCAGCTGAGCGAAGGAGTTAGTACCTGCTTGCACAAATCTCGACAATAGGAAAGAACAAAGCAAGAAGGACAACACATTAGGATTATTGTTTTTTTAAAGGTTTATTTATTTATTTTGAGAGAGGGAGAGAGAGTACAAGTGGGAAGAGGAGCAGAGGGAGAGAGAGAATCTCAAGCAGACTCCCCACTGAGCATGGGGCCCCATGCAGTACTCAATCCCAGGACCCTGAGGTCATAACCTGAGCCAAAGTCAAGATCCGGCCACTCAACTGACTGAGCCACCCAGGTGCCCCTAGGATTATTATTATAATGAAAATAAGAAGAGTGGGGTGCCTGGGTGGCTCAGTCGGTTAAATGTCTGCCTTCAGCTCAGGTCATGATCTCGGGGTCCTGGGATCGAGCCCCTGCTTCTCCCTCTCCCACTCCCCCTGCCTGCGTTCCCTCTCTCAACATCTCTCTGTCAAATAAATAAATAAAATCTTCAGAAGGGAGGGAGGGAGGGAGGAAGGAAGGAAAGAAGGAAGGAAGGGAGGGAGGAAGGAAGGGTGGGCGATGAGAAGACACTTTAGTGTGGACCATAGTCCACGTCCCAACCAGAAATGTAACTGATCATTAGGTGACAGTTTAGGGTATTTAAGAGCACCAATTTGATTTTTCATATCTGGTAAATAATGCTGTTATATTTTTGTCATAATCTGGAATGTAGATGCAACATTCTGCTTTATTAATGGCGCATGTTCTGTCTGGTTCTTCTGTTAAGACATTAACGCCATTCTATTTTGTAGAACTGCTTTAAGCACTTGGATCATTTCAGTGTTTAATGGTGTAATGCTTTTTTGAGAACTATTTAAGGCCTTAATTGCCTACTTATCAAGGGCCTCCGTGTGCCATATGACATCCTCTAAACCTGATGGAAGAAAAATAGATGTCAGATGGTCACAGCAATGAAACATGGATCTTGTCCATTGTTTTAGACATGGAAGATTGCCTGGACTTTTGGTAGTCTTAGTGCTGTGGCCATGCGTCCCAGCATGCCTTATAGTACATTTGCTAGTCCAACCTGGTGGAATCCACGGCCACAAATTTGGCCCACATAACCATTGTGTTCCATTAGGTGCTAGCCATCTGATGCCTGGTCACCTCATCCAGTCACAAACAAACCTGTCAGTTGCCTATAAAATAATGGTATGGTGACAGGCTTTGGTGGGCGGGCGGGGGGTGGAGAGGATCCATCCCATCTCCTGAGTACTTTTGGGCCATGAATCAAGGGTATGGTTTTTCTGTTCTCAGTATAAAAGGGACTTTTGGCTTAGTTGTCTTATTGTGGGAGTAAGCCACATATATTCACCCTGGGTATATCAATAAGAAGGACTACACAAGTGGGGAATTTGTTGTCATCAGCCTACCTGTGGATTGGCATATTCAGTTAAAATTTAGACAGTTTGAGGATGAGAGAAGGGCCTCCTATGAGTCCCATGTAACATTTACCATAGGCCAGCAGGAAACATTCTTCTCAGTGATAGAAATGTCCCTATATGTGCTGGTATTGGGTGATATATCATATTGGTTATGTATTGATGTAAATAATGCCAATCTGTACCTTGTAATGGAGAAAACCACCCAAGGAGGCCTTAAGTGCTTGATATGGTCAGGAAGCTACAAATCCAACATGAAGACTTGGGGGGGGAGGGTTGTTTGTTTGTTTTTTTGTTTTTTAAAGATTTTATTTATTTCATAGAGGGAGAGAGATTACAAGTAGGCTGAGAGGCAGGCAGAGAGAGAGGAGGAAGCAGGCTCCNTTTAAAGATTTTATTTATTTCATAGAGGGAGAGAGATTACAAGTAGGCAGAGAGGCAGGCAGAGAGAGAGGAGGAAGCAGGCTCCCCGCTGAGCAGAGAGCCCAATGTAGGGCTCGATCCCAGGACCCTGAGATCATGACCTGAGCTGTGAAGGCAGAGGCTTAACCCACTGAGCCACCCAGGCACCCAAAGACTGGTTTTGTAGCTCAGCCTAGTGTTATACCCATTGTAGAAAAGAATTACCATTTAGGTATGATGCGCAAATGATAAATAGAAGGAAAAAAGACCTTCATTTGTTCTTATTTCATTGTTTAAAGAGGATTTTGAGATCTTCCACCAGTTTATAGGAATATGAAGTCACATTGTCTAGTTCGTTGTCATCTTCCCACATCCAAGGTTACCTGGGGCATGGCCACCCGTTATTCCATAAGTCCGTGGTTAACCCCAGGAAGTGGGGTTCGCTCTGGTTTTAAAGAGCACTTTTGTTATCCCAGCCACACAGAATTGATCAAGGTGACAGCTGAGTTACACAGTTGTTGGGGAGTCCATTCCATTGACCAGCGGTTTAAATGATCATATGCCCATGGGGTCCCTCTTATTATCCCCACAGAGTAACAAGCAGGAAGACTGACTGTCTGTAATGAGCTATTATGGCAGTATCTCTGAAGTTGACCTCAAGTTGTCTAGCTTAGGCAAACAACAAGCATTTAAAGACAAAAGTAGAATCTAACATCCGTAAGAATGCATTATTGGAACATAATTTTTCTCTCTAAATTCACCTTTTATTTCCAGATAGCCAAATCAAGACTGATTTCGTTTGTAAATCAAGTCCAGTTTTAACAAACCTGGCCTAGTTATTTACATAAGCTCAGCAAGAACAGTGATTGATCATAAAGATCCTTTATAATCTGCTTTGTTGGAACTTTGTATAAGGAATCTCTAGCTTGAACTGTCAATAGCCGCGCGAGGGCAGAGCCATGCCAAATAGTTGTCATCAGACTTGCCTGCAATTCCTGTAGATCTGGGTGTATTCCTCTTCCCAAGGCCCCCAAAATATGCTGAGGTTCCCTGTCCCTGCCAGGAAGTGACATTCTTTGGTAGGGCTGGTAGGGCTGCTGGGAATCCTGGAAGTAAGATATCAGACCAGCTTCTCCAAGGGGCTTTATTAGCTCCATAAAGTCAACCTTAGTTCCTTAGAGCTGTCTAGTCATATCTGACTCTATGACTCTCTCGTACGGCATTTCTTTCAAAGCCTTAGTAGTATAACCAGCGTTTCCAATGGTGTCCTATTACAAGGAGAACAGATTGTTTTTGTTTTTTAAGTATTATTTAAATTCCAGTTAGTTAACCTGCAGTGTGATATTTGTTTCAGGCATACAATGTAGTGATTCAGTACTTCCATACATCACCTGGTTTTCATCACAAGTGCCCTTGATTCCCATCACCTTTTTCACCCACCCCACCCCACTGCCAGCCTTCCCTCTGGTAACCATCAGTTTGTTCTCTAACTTCAGAGTCTGTTTCTTGGTTTTCCTCTCTCTCTTTCTCTTTTTTTTTTTTTTCTGTTGCTCATTTTTTTTTAAAGATTTATTTATTTTAGAGAGAAGAGGAGAGAAAGAGTGCAGGGAGGGGCAGAGGGAGTGGGAGAGAGAAATTTTAGCAGACTCCATACTGAGCACAGAGCCCAACACAGGGCTCAGTCACACAACTTTGAGCTCATGACCTGAGCCAAAACCACAAGATGCCTAACCAACTGTGCCACCCAGGGCCCAACTGTTTGTTTTGTTTCTTAAATTCAACATATGAGTGAAATCATATGGTATTTGTCTTTTTCTGACTTATTTCACCCAGCATAATACTCTCAAGCTCCATCCATGTCATTGCAAATGGCAAGATTCCATTCTTCTTTATGGCTGAGTAGTATTCCATTGTGTATATATACCACTTCATCCATTCATCAGTCGATGGACACTTGTGCTGTTTCCGTAATTTGGCTATTGTAGATAATGCTGCTATAAACATCAGAGTGCATGTATCCCTTTGTATTAGTATTTTTGTATTCTTTGGATAAATACCTAGTAGTGTGATTGCTGGCCATAGGGTAGTTCTATTTTTAACTTTATGAGGAACCTACGAGGAAAACAGATTCTTCATCACTTGATCTTAGCCAAAAGCCTGAGAAATGTTAGGAGAATAGATTCTTACTGAATTTATGCAAATAACTGTAATTGCCATGAAAGAAAGAAT
Organism: Ailurus styani; assembly: GCA_002007465.1. Classification (NCBI taxonomy): domain Eukaryota; kingdom Metazoa; phylum Chordata; class Mammalia; order Carnivora; family Ailuridae; genus Ailurus; species Ailurus styani. The sequence continues at coordinate 4,514,100 of LNAC01000022.1, forward strand.
ACTTACTAGGAGTCTGAATTCTGGAGGATTCCAATAAAGAGAAGAGTTAAATGTTTCAATTCACAAAGGAATACTTTATCACATTTCCATAAATCTTAAGAGAAAGTTTCCTTAAATCTGGAAAAACAAACATTAGAGAACCAGCAGTGTTTCACATAAGAGTCACAAAAACTATAATCGTCTTCCTCAATTTATTTAGCCCCATATTACTAATTCTAGTTTTTTGGATGTAGCTTTTTCTACTAGTTTTGGATATTCTGACACATTTTAGTTTTGAGATTTTTAAAGGTATCAGGCGCCTGGGTGACTCAGTCGGTTAAGCGTCTGCCTTTGGCTCAGGTCATGATCCCGGGGTCCAGTTCAGCAGGGAGTCTGCTTCTCCCTCTGCCTCTCCCCCCTGCTCCTGCATGTATGCACACTCTTTCCCTCTCAAATAAATATTTGTCAAAGGTCTTTTCCTGAATCTCCTTGAAGACAAAACTCATTCCACAAAAGCATCAGAACAGTAACTATAAATGATAAAAGATCTGATAAGAAAGTTCATTATAATGTAGCTGACCAGGAAATGTAGTTATTCTTGTGACACATAGTGTTTTAATAATTAAAATTTTAAATGATGACCTTAGACCAGAACATATTAAAACTTTAGGAATTTCATTAATTTCTAGAATAGGTAAGCATTTACCCATACAACATAACCTAAGGTTATCATCATTTGTTTGACAGTGCTTTCCATGTAACTTAACATACCAAATAAACAAGTCTAATTCATTGAAAAGACTTCATTTACAATTCAGATCTCTGGGAAGTTGGTTAAAACCCTTAGAAAGTTTTAAACACATGCCTAAATAGGATTACAGATCATTATAAATTCAGTATTTACATTTAACCAAACTGGTAGAGATTCTACATGAAGCTATATAGTTGTCAGCAAAACTTAACCCCTTTAACATTGAGAAGTTTTAACCTTCTTAAGTCATCAAAGACCTGATAAAGACAAAACATAGAAGCTTTGGTTTTCTGGGCACATAAAGAAAAGGTAAAACAACAACAACAACAAAACTTGGTTCACATTTTCTTATGAAGAGCCGACCAAAAGTCCAGGAAAACTTTGTCTTTTTAACAAAGAGAAAAGCAGAATTTCTTTTTTTCTTAAAGAGTTATATATTTATCTATTTATTTATTTGAGAGAGAGAGAGAGAGCGTGCAGGTACACAAGCCGGGGGAGGGACAAAGAGGGAGAGAGAATCTCAAGCAGACTCCCCACTGAGCGCAGAGCCCCCTGTGGGGTTCGATCCCACAACCCTGAGATCATGACTTGAGCCGAAATCAGGAGTTGGATGCTCAACCAACTGAGCCACCCAGGCGCCCCCTATACCAGTATACTTTTAAAATCCATTTATTTCAACCTTAGTCCTGACCATACATAAAATTCTTTTATAAAGATTTCCCTTCACAAACCTTCTACAACTTTCTTTTTCATTCAGATTTTATCCTAAGCCTTTTCTCTACAAACAACCAGTCTCGTTTTAGGACAGAATTTCTTTTTCCTCAAAAAAGAAAAAGGAATTCCCATTCGTTATATCTTTCTCATATGGCCCCTACTTTCCTGCAGACAGAGTTGTCTTCCTTATTTCCATCAGTCTTAATTACATTTAGCAGAGTTTTAACTCTTAGAAACCTTAATCTCCAGAGAAAATTAAGTAGTAACCAGTTGTGAACAGTCTCTTACACCAGAATTCTTTAGATCTGAGATTTATAAACACATTTCATAATTTCTAAAAACTTGTTTACCAGTAGACCCAAGTATCCTCAGTTTCTCCGTGGTAAGAAGCCAAAAGCACAAACCTATGTTTAGTAAACAGCTTTAGTATTTCTTTGGCAAAGACTTAGATATCCAATTAATTCAATCCAATTCATCATTTAACTTAGCAAAACTTCAAAGTTTCAGGTTACCAAAAATTTTGAAAGCTATTTAAAAGTTTTACTTATAAGCCTTTCATTTGTTTGCCCTACTTGTTCTTAACAGTTACCCACAAAAACTTTGAGACAAAATTAAACATCATTTAAGTCACCTTTTCGCTGACAAGTTTTGCAACAGAGATTAACAAGAGCTTATTTGACCTTTAGTAAACCTTGGTAGAATAGAACTTTTATATTTAATACTGATAACTCTAAAGACATGTTCTACCTTAATTAAACTGACAAATTTAAATTAGTTCAATATGTTATACCCAGGTCCACTAAAAGTCAATCAGTTTGTTCCCCACTGTCAGTTTTTATCTGGGACACCGATGGGGAATTCTAAGATGGGTGGTTTAAGTCCAGGGAGGGATGCTCTTCACTCCTCGATAGCGAGGGGAGGAGGAGCAGAGGCACGGAGCACAGCATGGGAGCTGGTTATGCAATCAGTGCCCACGGTGGTGCCGAAACAGGAGGGGGGAAGGTAGAGGCAGAAGAGACGGAGACCACCAGCAAGGCTGGAAACAGAGAAAAGCCCAGAGGGCAGTGAAAAAGGACTCCTGGTCCTAGAGCTTGTCATCTCGGACAGAGGAAGGGACACACGTTTTCTCTTGACCTACAGAAAGTGAAAATAGACAGTCCCTGTTGGGTCAGAGAAGACAGGGAACCTCCCTGAAGCAAAAAGAGTTTCGGTAGCTGCTTGGGAATGTTCCTTAAGGCCTCCATCCCAAGGTAGACGTACCAGATACCTGGCTCCAATTATCATAGCCATTAACCCTGGAAATGAATGAGGGAGAACCCCCCTTCTCCCATACAGCAAGTCAGGAACATTCATCCAGTCCTCTCAAGATACATTCCAGATCTGACGCACAAAAGAAGCAGCAAAGAGAAGACCAGTAACACAGGACAAAGAGGGAGACATATACAGGATCTTGGCAACAATCTGTTTACAGGAGAGACAAGGGAGGGGAGCACACAAAGAACATGACAGAACACAGGGAGGGTGGCGGATTAGCAGAAGGACCTGAGCCAGTCAGTTAGCGGATGGTGGATTGAGGAGTAGAGGTGAGGAGAGGGGTGTCCTCGAGCCCCTAAAGGAGCCCGGACAGATCAGGGATTCGGTGCAGGGCCATAACGTCCTGACCCTATGGGATCTCAGTCCATTTTCCCCACCGCCTACAAAAGGGTCCAATGGATAAATAGTATGGAACCTTAAAGACCCGTTAAGACCTTTTTGTTTTTTTCATCCTTCAGAGATTATTGAGGCAAAGCATCATTACAGAAGAAGAGGCACTTTTTCTTTACATCCTGTTATCCAAATTGACTCCAGTGTGTTAGGAGACACCCCAAAGGAGAATCCTTTGGGATCAAAGAGTCTGATCCCATAGTTAATTCCTACTAAACAAGGAGAGTACATTAACAAACTAGGAGTCCATTACTAAAATCTTTCTCAGATTCCAAGTGACATTCCATCAGGAATATTGTTCAAGTTTCCTGGGGTTCGGAGTGGCAGGAAACATCCCAGATTTGGCCCGCTCTGACACCTTTGTACTACCTGAGAAAGGATGTTCACCTCCCTTTGCTTCCCTGTGACATCCTAGACTACAGTAGGCGCTGGTGAATAGACTGAATCACCACAGAGATTGGGGCTGCCTATTTCATTTGGGGAAGTTGATATCTTTGGCAACCAATAATAATACCCTTGGTAAACCTCTAGATCTAGTGTTAATGGATAGGGTAGAAACCATGGCCTTTGTTAAGAAGGGGCAGATATTTTATATCACATTAAGCATCATATATCTAAGCTAGAAGTACTTACAATCTGAGAGCAAGATGGAGACTGCCAAACAGCCCATAGGGAAGGACAAATGAGAGACATGAAAAACCAAAAATAAAACACTCCTATCTAATCTGAGCAACTTTCTCAAGAGCATTATCCATGATCCAGTCCCAAGGGAGCGGTCTCCCTTTGGTGGTTGGATCCCTCAACTGGGCAATAGCTCCCACTGGTCCCTATTGGGAAGCACATGGTCAGATGTGTCTTAGATTTTATGCTCATTGAAGGATCACATCAAGTTATTTAGGAGGAAACCTTACACACGAGTCTTGAGGTAGGTGGTCATCGTAATGACATGTATGGCCGTCCTGTGCCTGAGAAGAATGCAAGTATTAAAAGAACAGGTAGAATAGGGAGAGCCTGATTTCTGAGCCCAGCGCCATCATGGCCACAATACTGGTGTCCAGCCAGGCGGCAGGCATTCATCTTCCCCATAGTCTAGCCACATACAAGAGGTTTTCTCTTGAGCACTGAGGCAAAACACGTTCAGAAGGGTTGTGCTATTCAGGACATCTCTGGAAAAGAACAAGAAGTAGAGGCTGGCAGGATAAAAGGGACTTAGCAAGTCACACCGAGGCTCTTAGATTGCCTCCACAATCCCCACGCAGGTTGTTGGTGGGTCATGGAGTGCCATGGCCAAGAAAGAATTCTTCAGACATTTTGCGGTGCAGTAAGCCTTTTTTTTTTTTTTTAATTTATCCATTTACTTGAGGGAGAGTGTGAGAGCACACGGTGGGGTTGGGGGGCAGAGGGAGAGAGAGAGAGAGAGGATCTCAAGCAGACTTCCCACTGAATGCAGAGCCCCACATGGGGCTCTGTCTCACCACCCTGAGATCATGACCTGAGCCAAAATCAAGAGTTGGACGCCCAACCGACTGAGCCACCCATGCACCCCTTTAGTAAGCTTATTTAAATAGCACAGGGACAGGACTGATGGGCAGAAAGAGCTGCACTTTTGCTGTATGAAACTGGTGGGCGTATGCTTAGTGCTCAAGGAGGAGGGCACATGCAGGGAGTATTAGATCATAAATGTTTCTTCGAGGGGTGCCTGGCTGGCTCAGTAGATTGTGCAACTCTTGTTCTTGGGGTTGTGAGTTTGAGCCCCACGTTGGGTATATAGATTACTTAAAAATAAAATCTTCAAAAGAATAAAAATAATAAAAATAAATATTTCTTTGACTTTCTACTCGTGAAACTACTCTCACAAGATTTCTCTGGTGCTTATCATTCAGTTTGATAATAACCATCCGTGAGAGGTATAGGGAGTCATGAAACCCTTTAAGAATGTAACAACCAGCATATATTTGATCCTTATCAAAACTATGCAGGCTATAGGTCAGCCTTCAGGGCTAAAGGTGAACATTTTTCTGCTTCTATCCCTCATCACTCTTTCTACACCAAGTAATACGATCACGTGCCTTATGTATTCTGTTGCAACAATGGATTACATTGATTACTGAATATTGAACTAGCTTTGCGTTTCTTAGATAAGCTCCACCTGGTCATGGTATATTATCTTTCTTTCTATTGTTGGATTTGATTTGTTGATATTTTGTTGGCCATTCTTACATCCATGTTGATGAAGGCTGTTGGATATTGATTTATCGTTTTCTTGTACTGCCTTTATCTTTTTTTGATATCAGGATAATGCTGGCTTCATAAGATGAGTTACAAAGTGTTCCCTTCCCCTTAAGAAGAGATATGAAGAATTGGAGTTATTTCTTCTTTAAACGTTTGGTAGAATTCACCAGTAAAATCATCTGAACCTGGAGTTTTCTTTTTCAAAAGTTTTTCTTTTTAAGATTTTTCAGATTTTTTAAAGATTTTTAAAGGTTTTTTTAAGATTTGATTTGAGAGAGAGAGGGCATGAGGGAGAAGAAGAGGGAGAAGCAGACTCCCTGCTGAGCACGGATCCCACCGCAGGGTTGGATCCCAGGACCTCAAGATCATGACCGGAGCCAAAGTCAGATGCTTAAATGACTGAGCCACCCAGGCATCTCTTCTTTTCAAAAGGTTTCTAACTACAAATTTAATTTCTGTAATAGATAAAGCAGTACTCCAGTACTCAGGTTCTGTTCTTGGCTGAGTTTTGGTAGTTTGTGACTTTCAAGGAATTATTTGATTTCATTCAAGTTCTTGAATTTATGTACACAGAGTTGTTGCAATTATTTCCTTGTTATCCTTTTAACGTTTGTGTGGTCTGTAGTGCTCTCCCCTCCTTCATTTCCATATTGGTAATTAGGTCGTCTCGCTTTTATTCTCAGACTGGAGTCTCAGCAATTTTATCGGTCCTTTGAAAGAACCAGCTTGTTTCGTCGATATTTCTTTATTATTTTACTGTTTTCAGTTTCGCTGATTTTTGTCTTCTCTTTATTATTTCCCTCCATCTTGCTTGTTCTGTAAGACTTGGTAAAAACTGAAGTTATCAGTTTTTTAATTTTTCTATAACAATTATTAATTATTACAAATATTTATTTCAATAAAAATAATTATTAGATCAACATAATTATTAAATTATTAAATGTATTTTTTGAATTTATTCTTTTAAGAGCCGTCCTAATAGTTCTCCATGCTTTGTCCCTTTGCAGTTGACTGGCCTGAGTGTCTCCAATGGAAAGGATCAACTTGTAGTGTTCCATACAAAAGACAACAAAGACCTCATTGTCTGCCTCTTCAGCAAACAGCCAACCCATGAGAGTCGAATTGGAGAACTTGTTGGCGTCCTGGTGAATCATTTCAAGAGGTAAAGCTTGATTTTTGTCACTGAGGCAAGTTTTGAACATATGAAATCTTTCATCATAATTCTTACTGAACTTGTATTGGGCCAATTTCAGTGTATTGAGTTATTTTCCTTTATAAGAAAACTTAAATCATCTGTTTCACAGAAGGCAAAATTGGCATCTAGGCTTAGTTTCAAGATTGGGAATGATCATCTAGTTTTCCAGCCTCCAGCTGAACCAGCAATGGGAGCGCCCCCTGGTGATTTCTTCATTGCCAATCCAAATGTAGTTAAATCCAAAAGACAGAAAAATTGCTTTATATTCATATTGTCACCACGTCTCGTTGATTCCAAATATAACCAGTGAGTGTGTCTAATGTGAATATGAATTAGAAGACAGGTTTAAGATGACATATTGGTCCACGAAGACTAAAGAAATTTCTGAGAGGGGCAACAACCTGTACAAAAACATGGAGTTTGGGTGGCACATGGCATATTCACAGTAAGCCTAGGTGATGCCTGGCGGAGGGGGGCAGTGTTGTAAACAGTGATGTGAGGAATATACACAGCACAGATCCTGAGGGCAGTGTGGACCAGTGAATGACCATTTTAAGCAGGTGAGTGACTTTATCTGGTTACTTACTGGAATTATTTTAGAGATGGGATTTTCCTTCCTGGAGGCCATCATGGAGTATTTGGGGTGGGTGTTTCTGACTCCAAAGTCAGCTCTTCTTCCCATTGTGCAGGCTGTCTCTGCCTCCCCACCACCCTGATGCCAGGGAAAGACCACTTCTCAGAACTCAGTGACTGAGAAATGAGCCCAGTCCCCAGTCCTTCTCTTCCTACACAGCACTTCCTAAGTTGCCAGAAGTCATCGAGTCTTCTTTATTAGTATTGGTTTTTCTCTTTAGCTTTTCTCTTTCTAAGCAAAGACCTATTTAGAATCAGATGTCCCCCTGTCCAATTCGACTGTGTTCATTGTTGCTAATCAGCGTGTGCATTGTAGCTTTGGAAGTGTGCCGCATAGGCCGTTTATTTTATGTTATTAAACCTTGTATTCTAGATCAAAGTAGATCTTTACCCATGTAGTTAAATGCTTTTCAGTGGTGTAAATTTAAAAAAAAAATGTATAATGGTCATCTGGTGGAAAAAAAAAAAGAATCTAACTAAGGAATTACCCCCAAAATAATGGTAAACAGATAGGCCTTTGAAAAATTCGCTTCCGGGCGCCTGCCGTGGGTTAAAGCCTGCCTTCGGCTCAGGTCATGATCCCAGGGTCCTGGGATCGAGGCCCACATTGGGCTCTCTGCTCAGCAGGGAGCCTGCTTCCTCCTCTCTCCTCTCTCTCTGCCTGCCTCTCTGCCTACTTGTAATCCCTCTCTCTGTGTCAAATAAATAAATAAAATCTTTAAAAAAAAAAAAATTTCGCTTCCATCTGCCAAAGAGAGGGGAGAGAAATACTGTGGCATTCAGAATGGAGGGAAGAGACCTGGCACATGGAGATCTCTGCAGTAATGTCTGCCACTCGAATTAGCAGGCTTATTTTCCTCCTAATATTTTGTTCTAGCAAAGTGGGGACAATTCAAGGGATTTTAATTTGGATGCCTGCACTAATGACTAGTTTTCGCCTGGGAAATTAAAGTATTTTTCTCAATCTGGGTCCTTGTTTAGCAAATTCCAACTCCTGTTAAAATGCTTCTGTAAGTGGTAGAAAATGTGAACCTGGTTCTAGAACTATCAATTGCTTTCTCTCCCTCACATATGCATTCTGAGATAACATTTCTAGTTGCAGTCCCTCCTATCTTTAATATATAGAAGAATTTTTTAAAAATTGTAAATGGAAGGGAGGGATGAAGGCTGTCAAAATGCTAGCTTTTTATAATTTGTTCTTGATGTTCCTGTTCTGTGAATAAAAGGTCAAGTGTAGATAAGAGAAAAAAATCCCTCATCCCAGGCCTGAGAAAATTCAGGTTCGGAATTTTGATTTAGTGTTAGTCATCAACTTGTTGTTGACTTCTTGAGGAAAGGTTAATTTGATTTCTGTCCTAGCTGTTTTCCTTTATTGTCAAGTATCATATCATTGGTGTGACTTTGAAAATTGTGTTGTGTTTTACAAGTACAGTGATGTGGCACATGATCTAATCTATACCTGGGTTAATTGTAGAAATCCAAAGGTGAGAGGGATTTAAGTTCAAACCAATATTTTATCTCCCAGATACTTTCCCTGAAGAACATTCTGAGAGGTTCTCTGGTTAGAATTCATAAGGAAAGGGTTCAAAACAACAAAATATACCATTGATAGACTAGATCTGGGTTGTCTTTAAAAATTTATAAAGAGAGGATTTAGATTTAAAAATCTACGAGCAACATTCCAACCAAGTTCCAGAGACAAGAGGAACAAGTAAAAAATTTTGAAGAAAAAAAAAAGCATCCTATTTTGTTAGGCCAACACAGTGCTAAACCCAAAACAAATAAGGATAACACAAGAAAAGGAAATGATAATCCAATCCCACTTTCATGAGGATATTTTTTAAAATCCTAAATAAAATGCCACCAAATTGGTCCAAGAGTACGTGGGGCGTAAGGAAACTTCTTCCAAGTCATGCTGACCCCGATGTATGGAGGAGGGTGAAGAGAAAGGACATACCCAGCTGAGGGAAGAAGTGGCCTCATGCAGAGGACACTGCAGTGTGGAGAGAGGGTGACATGGTGTGAGGCCTGAACTGAAGCTTGTACGACCACCGTACCTGGTACCCTCACCTCCTCAAGAACTGCACTTAGAGCTGCCCCCCTCAGAGCAAATAAGAAACCAGAAAGAAAAGAGCAAGAGAACCATGCAATATATGAAAAGAAGAAGCAAAGAAAATAAGGAAAGGCAAAGGAAGAAAAAAGAAAAATATGAGAATAATCTTTACATTTAAAAAAAAAAAAAAAAGGACAGCTCAAAGCACAGACCAATCAGAACAGACACCATCCACAAACACCTGAAACAGCCAGAGCAGCGAGTCCTGGCTCTGTTGCACAGATCAGAAATCACTCCGGGGCGGGGACCCCAAGTCCCATACGAGTAGGGTATGCTAACGAAGTTAAACAGGCTTCTTTACTGTTGTTCTTCTCACAGGCTTTAATATGCCCTGGCTCACTTTAGGGGTGCCTGGCTGGCTCAGTGGGTAGAGCATGTGAGTCTTGATCTTGGAGTTGTGAGTTCGAGCCCCATGTTGGGCATGGAGCCTACTCAAAAACAAAATCTTTTAAAAAATGCCTTTGTTCATTTTAAATACAGCCAGAGAGAAAGTTGTAAGGACATGTATGTCTATATCATGTGTGTGTGTGTGTGTGTGTGTGTACATAGGTATATATACTTATGTTCATATGTGAGTATGTATTATAGACAATATCTGGTTCCAGGATATGGGTAATGCTTTATCTCTGGAGGGGGAAAGGGGAGATAGGGTACTGGGAGAAAGAGGTCTGAGGGAGATTTATTTATTTTTCACTCTAAACCTTTTGCAATAAATGTATTTTATTTCTCTAAAAAAATTTTTCATCTTAGTAATAAGTGGCAGCTGGCTTTGAGGCCTATTGTAGGTGGCTCTGAATTCCTGGTTATTTTCTTTTCCTGTTCAGAAAAGTGGACAAAAACAAAAGAGCTTTCTGAGTGATGATCTATCTTGTAGCATCTGAATACTTTGAAAAAAAAATCAAATAAAACCTCTTGGACACACCTGAAACTAAGTGTAACATCGTGTGTCAAGTATACTCACATAAAAACAAACACAACCAGAAAAATTGTTTAAGTAAACAAAAGATCAGAATAAACCACCGAATAACCAGAAAGCCTCTGGGGGTATCCTTATCACGCGCAGCCCTGCTGTCGAGGGCCCGGGGACTCCGGGGCGAGGTCTCCCCCTGGGTGGCGGCCTGGCCAGCGCTCTGCCGGGCCGGCCTGCTCTGCAGAGGTTATGAAAAGGGCTGACCCGGTGTTTGGCCTGTGTCTCGGCCAGAGCAGCGGCGACCTGCTGGCGGGGAGCTTTCCTGCCCACTAGCGAACAGATGGTCTCTCGCTGGCCGCCCGGGCTGCAGAGTCACCAGGAACTCTGCGATGTTAAGCTGTCAGAGGACCCATCTGCGCTAAGCAGCTGTCCAGGTATGCGCCTGTCTGGATGCTGGAAACCTCGGTGGAACCCCAGTCTCGGGCAGAGACACTTCTTTTTCCTGCTCTGTTTCTGTGGATGAGAGCCAGAAGTCAGTGCCATCTGCTTCTTGGTTTTCATAAGCAGTATCTTTAATATCTGCTTAATTAAAAGAGCTCCCTTGCTTCTGGTCTGTTAACTCAGGGCTAGACTCAGACCAAGAAGCAGGCCATCGGTTTGGCCCGGGGAGTTCAGGCAGGGGACCGGGAAGTGCGGCCTCCTGACCAGAGGTCCAGCGGCCACTGCTTCACTGCTTACCGCCTCCCCACTGCTCCCACGTGTGTCTCCTGCACCGCTGTCCCTGACCCTGACCCCAAGTACACATTTTCACGTATTCCCTTGACCTGTAGTTCCAGATTGCTTTCCTTGAATGCCAGGTTACTAGTCACAGTAGTGTGTGTAACAACGTAAAATAGTAACTAAAGATAAAATAAAGACAAGTGAAAATAATGTATGTAGCCAACTATAGAGGCTTCATTAATTAAATTATAGTCCATCTCCTTAATAGAATATTTGGGCCCTTTAAAATTATAATTATTGGTGTGCCTGGGGTGGCTCAGTCGGTGAAGCGTCTGCCTTCGGCTCGGATCATGATCGCAGGGTCCTGGGATCAAGCCCTGTGTTGGGCTCCCTGCTCAGCAGGAAGCCTGCTTCTCCCTCTCCCACTCCCCCTGCTTGTGTTCCCTCTCTTGCTGTCTCTCTCTGTCAAATAAATAAATAAAATCTTTTTAAAATAATAAAATTAAATTATATTATTGATGGCATCTCATCGATGATGAGAGAAAAGTGAGTGACCACAACTTACCATCCTCTGCCTCCTGGTATAGGTGCACATGAAAACACAGAAAGATAGGCCAGCCTCCCATAGTGCCACGAACTGGAAATGTTACTCGGCCTCAGGCCCACTGAGAGGGACGTCCTTCCCCTCTGCTCACACATCCCCTCATCAGGCCTTCCCTGGCCGCCTTGGTAGAGAACAGCAGTCGGCGCCCCCGCCAGCACTCCCTGTCCCCCAGCCCTGCTTGACTTTTCCCCACAGCTCTCATCTCCGTCTGACACTGTACGTTTACTTAGTTCTTTATCACGTGTCTTCCAACCAGAATACAAGTCGCATGTATGTCAGCAGGGATGACACTTCCGTTGTTGGCTGCAGTTGCCCTAGTGTTCAGAACAGTGCCTGGCCTTCGGAGGACTCCCAGGAGGTCACCGTTGACTGCCACAGCTGGCTGCTGGGGCCCAGCGGCTGTAGGGCACTTCCCCTGACAGGCGCTCTTGCCAACCAGAAGGTGGTAACGGAGCCCTCCTTGTGTAGGAGAGAAAAGAAGAGCCCTGTGACAATTTCCTCCCCTTTAGGAATACTTCTTTCCTATACTCGTTACAAGATTCCAGCTCCAAGCAATGTAAGACATCTGGAGACAGACATGAATAGGTATTTTAAGATGTTAAGTCAGCAACTAAGAGAGCTACTGGAAGAGCCAGGGGTGCACTGTGTGCTAGGGGTTGTAGCTTTTCGCTTACTCACTTTTACCAACTGAAGACCTGGGAGTGATTTCAGACCCTCCTTGTCAGTACTCTGACAGCAACATGAGATGTAGGGACTCCTGTTCAGATCGGCAGCTGCAGAGTAAGGAAGCCTTCAAAACCACGGCTAGAGGCCATGGGCATCAGCCAGCTCCCCAGCTGAAAGGCCGGGAAATGGGTTCTCACTGAGAACAAGGAACCCAGAAGAATCCGTATGCACCTTTTGTGCAAGAGCTTCTGGACTGAATAGATGTCTCCCTAGTTATGAGGCCTGTAAAGGAGCACAGAAGCACAAAGAAAGCCTCAGACTTCTTTTCAACTTGTCTCAGAAATGGTGGAATAGCGCATTTTCTGTAATTGTCATTTTAAATATGAAAACCAAAAAAAAAAAAATAAATTTTAAAATTATAAGATTCTTTTAGAATATCTTTTCTCCCAGAAACAAAGCAACTAGTAATGTATATAGATTCACATAAAATGTTCACAGTGGAAAAAAATCATCTTGATCCATGCACCATCTCTGATAAGATAGAATCATTACCAAATGAAGCAAGGAGTTATATTGCGGTCTTAGGAGAAAGGATATCAGGCCTAGAGATATCATAGAAAATGAAAAGAATCCGACTGAGGGTATAAAGAGAAAAGAAACTGTGGTATGAAATGGAAAAGGAAAGCAGCTTATATTACTAGATGACTCAGAGAACTCCTTGTCAGAAAAAAAAAAATCAGGGAACAATTTATTAAAGGATATTATATTGCTTGCTGACCAAAAGAAATGAAGAAGAAAAAAAAAAGAAAAAAGTAAAAACAAGCCCAGCCTAGCTAAATTATGCCATTCAGAATTAGTAACTTCTGGCTTTCCACATCTGAGGTTTCTTTGATGCAAAGCAGTTCTTGGTCTTCTCTGTTTAGCATATGCATTAAATTAACAGACCTAGTAGAAATAAGTATTTGACAGGAAACAGACAGTGTGGCTTCTGTCCTAGCTGTGCCACCAGCTAGCTCTAAGGTCTTGAGCAGATCAACCTTTTTTGTTCTACGGTGTACATGTAAGATTAAAGGTCTGCACCGAATTTGTTCATTCAGTTAAAAAAATATACATATTTCTGTTCGCATAATGATGACAAAGTCCTGGCAGTGTTTCCCAACACCATAAATAAACTTCACACTACTGAATTGTACAGTTACAAATGAGTAAGATGGTAAAAATGAAAGTCAGGGTTGGTTAGCCAGCACCATAGAAATAAGGGGAAAAAGATATTACTTGAGATTCATCACACATCCGACATCATCTTATGGCATGGGAGTACAGAGACCAGCCTCCTGACCTCAAGAAGTTGGCGTTCTATCGAGGGAGACAAGTGTGTAACTCATACTGAGTTTGTAGAAGTACAGAGAAAGTGGCTTAAAGCACAGAGGACAGGGTATGTCTTTTGATGGGAGGAAGAGATGGGGAAAATATTCTAGGGAAGCCTCATCAAAGAGAAGTGAGATTTGTACCAGGCTTATAAAGAGATCTCCAAATTAAAAGGGCAGACTTTCACCTCTAGCCAAGATCGAGTAGCAAGGATGAGATTTACTCTCTTTTCTGATACAGCCATAAACAGACAAAATACACAAAACAGGAGTTTCCAAAACACTGGATATCAGACAATAAAGGGTGGTGATTTATGAGAGACAACAAGCAAATGAGAGGGGTCCTACAGTTCCCCCAGCTTACTGCCTTGAGGGAATTTGCGAGCCAATGCACAAGGAGGGAGAACCATCACGGAACCTGGGGATTGGGAGACCAAGGCCACTGAAGTTTGCAGGACAGGATAACAGAGGAGAGAACTACACAGAGAGCTCTGGAGACCTGCAGGGATCCCTGTTACGTATTCATCTGAGTACTGATCAGTGCATATGTATCAGAGCACTACCTGAGAACAAAAGAACAATGCAAAAATGTTAGCAATAGCAATGCCTGGTGTCACAGAGAGTGAAGAGTGGTGCCTGTTCCCAGTAGCCAGACTGAGAAACCTCATCATTCACAGGGCATTGAGTATAGTACACACAAAGGTCTTGCTTCAGTAGTGGAGAATAATTGGCCCTAGGCTTAGCACTGCTCTGGTTTCCTCTGATAAATCTCAAAAGCCAGATCCAAAAAGATCAAACTGGGGTGCCTGGCTGGCTCAGTACGTAGAGCATGCAACTCGATCTCGAGGTGGTGAGTTCAAGCCCCACGTTGGTTGTAGATTACTAAAAATAAATAAATGAAAACTCAAAAAAAGAAAAAGATCAAGGGACACCTGGGTGGCTCAGTTAGTTAAGCATCTGCCTTCAGCTCAGGTCATGGTCTCAAGGTCCTGGGATTGAGGCCTACATCAGACTCCCTGCTCAGCAAATAAAATTTAATAATTTTATTATTTAAATAAATAAATAAATAAGATCTGAAAAAAAAGATCAAATTATTTCCAAATAACTTCAACCCAGAAAAAGCTCAAGAATATTTAAAGGAATACAAAGTTACCAGTGTTTAAGTAGGTAAAGTTCACAGTGTCTGGCATTCAGTCAAAAATTAGCAGGCCTGCAGGAGAGCAGAAAAATACAATCCATTATGAGAAGAAAAATCAGTCAAAACCAACCCAGAATTGCCACAGATATTAGAAATAGCCAACAAGGGTATTAAAATAGTTACTATCACAATTGAAGACACAGAAGGTATCCAAAAAGACCCAAGTCAAACTTCTGGACGTGAGAACTGCAGTGTTGGACATGAAATTGCACTGGATGGAATTAGTATCATATTAGACACTGCAGAAATAAAGATTAGTGAACTTGAAGACAAAGCAATAGAAACTATCCAGAATGAAGCACAGACAAAAAAGAGAAATTTTTGGAAAAAGGAACAGATCACCAGCGAATTGTGGAACAAGTTCACTCGGTCTAATATATGTGTAAATGAAGTACCCAACCAAAGGGGGAAGACGGAAAAAATGTTTGAAGAAATAATGGCTGAAATTTTTCCAGATTTGATAAAAACTTCATAAACTCACAGTTCCTAGAAGTTACATGCAAAAAATCATGAAGAAACTGCACCAAGGCATATCACAGATTGCTCAAAACCAGTGATAAAAATTAAACCTTAAAAGCAGAGAGAGGAAAAGAGACACGTTGTGTACAAAGGAATAAAAATAAAGGTGTTGCAGATTTCTCGTCAGTAACAATGAAAGCAAGAAAACAGTGGAACAACATCTTTTGTTTGTTTTAAGTGTATTTATTTATTCATTTAGTAACCTCTACACCCAACATGGAGCTTGAACCCACAACCCCAAGATCCAGAGTCTCGTGTTCCCCTGATTGAACCAGCCAGATACCCCGGAACAACAGCTTTGAAGTACTTAAGGAAAAAACCGCCAACATATAATTCTATACCGAGCAATAATAGCTTTCAAAAATGAAGGTGAGGGGCACCTGGGTGGCTCAGTTGGTTAAGCCTCTGACTCTTGATGTCGTCTCAGGTCATGATCACAGGGTTGTGAGATCAAGCCCCAGGTTGGGCTCCGCACTCGGGATGGAGCCTGCTTGAGATAGAGACACAGAAATGAAATAATTATTTACCAGTAGACTCACGGTACAAGAAATGTTAAAGGAAATCCTTTAGACAGAATAAAAATATACCACATGAAAATAGAGATCACTGCAAATGAGTAAAGAGCATTAGAAATAAGAGCTACATGAGTAAATATGTAAGATTCTTTCCTTGTTGTTTCATTCTTTTTATTTATTTAAGATTTTATTTATTTATTTATTTGACAGAGAGGGACACACAAGCAGGGGGAGTGGGAGAGGGAGAAGCAGGCTTCCCACCAAGCAGGGAGCCCGATGCGGGGCTCGATCCCAGGACCCTGGGATCATGACCTGAGCCGAAGGCAAACACCTAGCGACTGAGCCACCCAGGCACCCCTTCATTCTTTTTAAAAGATAATTCTCTGTTTTAAAAATAGCAGTAACAAAGTAATATGGGTCAATTCATAAAGAGAATATAATAAACCTAAAAGTTTATGCCCCTAATAAGAGAGTTCTGAAATATAGGAAGCAAAAACTGATAGATCTTCAAGGGAAAATGGACAAATCCACAGTTATCATTGGCAAATTCAATACTCCTCTCTCAACAATTGATAAAACAGATCAACAGAAAATAAGTAACCGAATCGACCTAATTAGCATTGATAGGACCTAACAACATCAGAACCCACATTCTTTTCAAAGTACACATTTGCCAAGATAGACTATATTCTGTCTGAGCCATGGAACAAGTCACGATTAATACAATGGATTCAGAGATCCCTTCCATTATAAAATAATAACAAAAAGATCTCTGATAAATCCCTAAATAATTGGAAGCTAAGTAACACACTTCAAAGTAACCCATGGGTCAAAGAGGTAATTAAAAGGAAGGATAGAAAGTATTTTGAACTGCATTAAGGTGAAGACCCAACATATCAAGATTTGTGTCATGCTGCTAAAAGCATACTTAGGTGGAAATTTATAGCACTAAATACCAAGAATAGAAAAGAAGAAAGGTCTCAAATCAGTAACCTCAGCTTCCATTTCAAGTAACTGGAAAAATAACAACAAATTAGACTAAAGAAAACGGGAGAAAGAAAAAGTAAAGATCAGAGCTGAAATCAATGAAATAGAAAAATGAAAGCAAATATCAATGAGACCAAAATAAAATTGATAAGCATTTAGTCAGATGATGAGGAAGAACAGAAGACACAAATCACCAATGTCAAGATGAGACTTGCCTGCAGATTCTGTGGCTATTAAAAAGATAACCAGGAAATATCTTTATTAATATTTTATGCCCATAAGTCTGCTAGCTTAGATGAAATGGACAAATTCCTCAAAAGGCACAGACTACCAAAGGTCACACAAGAAGAAATAAATAACCAGAATAGTTCTGTGTCTATTCAAGAAATTGAATTAGCAGTTAAAACTTTCCCACAAAGAAAACTCCCAAGTTCAGATGGCTTCACTGGTGAATTCTGTACTCTTAAAGCAGAAGTAATATGAGTTTTGTACAAACCCTTCCAGAAAATTGAGAAGGAGATCCTTCCCAACTCATCGCATGAGGCCAGCCTTACCCTGATACCAAAACCAGACAAAAATGTAACAAGAAAAGATGTGAAAGAGATGTTAAAAAAAAAAAAAATCTAAGCAAAATTTAGTGTCTCCACTCTAGCAGTATATAGAGGGAAAAATCAAGTTCAAAAATATAAAAACTGAATAATACATATGGCCAAGTGAGATTCATCCTAGGGTAATCTAACATTAAAAAATCAATATGTGTAATTCACCATATAAATGAAGTAAAAGGAAAAACCATATGAGATTTCAATAGATGCAGAAAAAGCATTTGACAAAACTCAACGTCCATTTCTGATAAAACTCCCAGCAGACTGACAATAGAAGTAACTTCCTTAATCGGATAAAGGACATCTATGAAAAATCTCAAGCCAATATCATATTTAATAATGAAAGACTGAATGCTTTCTCCCTAAGATGGGATTCAGTACTATTGGGTAATTTTTGGATAACTGTCTTGTCCATTTGGGATAATCGTATTAAGTGCATAATTTGTATCATTCTTACAGTTTCATTTTGGACAGCAGTTTGGCAGTTTTAAAAGTTAAAGACATACCTGCCATCTATTTCAGTCTTGCCACTGCTAAGCATTTAACCAAAAGAAATGAAAGCAGACAGCCCACACAAACCTATACACAGATATTCAGAGCAGCTTTGTTCGTAGCAGCCCAACATCAGAAACAATCCAAAGGTCCATTAACAGGGGAACGGATTACCAAACTGCGGTCGGTCCAGACCATGAACTCCTACTTAGCAGTGAGAAGAATGAACTATGCATATACACTATGAACTTTTCAAAATCCCTTGCAGAATGAGTGCTTGATGAAGGAGGCCCACCTGAAAAGTGTATGTGCTGTATGATTTTGTTTATATAAAACTCTAGGACAAATTAATCTATAGTAACAGGAAGCCGGTGAGTGGTTGTCTGAGAAGGGAGAGTGAGTGGGGAGGGGTGGGGAGGCAGGATCTCAGAGGAGCACCGGGAAACGTTGGGAGGGGAGGGGTAATGCTGAGTGGTGCTGCTTTCACAGGTACGTCCACACCTCAAAACCTGCCAGATTACATACTTTAGATACACGGACTTCATCGTGCCTCAGTGGTACCTCAGTAGTGTTGTTCGTAAGCGTGGCCTGGCATCTGGGGCCCAGGGTGGGGTGTGCAGGTGAGAGGGGCAGTGTATTTGGGGCAGAAGAAAGCAGAAACAAAGCCATGAAGGAAATATTTGAAAATACACAGGTGCTGTCTGAGAACAGCGAGCAGGAGTCCAGTGCAGCGGCGGGAGAGGCTAGGTGAAGGGGAGTGGCAAGAAACACTACCGGAAAGGGAGGTGAGAATGACCAGATTGTCAAGGACTTGAAGGCAGTTTAATGAGTTTGAACTGATGCCAAAGCAGAAGGAAGTCACCAAGGAGAACAAGCAGAGTGAGAAGGCTAGAGGCCTCGGCAGTTCCTGGATTTCATAGATAGAAGGTCCAAGAGATAGAAGGACGCTTGAGCAGAGTCCTGTCTTGGAAAGAAGAGGGCACCGTGGTCAAGTGCCTCAGCAGGAAGGGGATTCAGCCCCCAGATAAGTCCATTTGACTTGGCGGCCTTTGGAAAAGTGTTGGTGGCAAAAGCCAAATTGTTAAAAAAAAAAAAAAAGATATTATAAGAAAGAAAGATTATATGAAAGTATAGTCTGATCTTTAAAATATTAGCTTCTCTTTTGATGCTAAATTCTGTGATTTTATTGTTTATACTGCATGAGTTTAAGAAGAGCGGCTCTGGGCACCTGTTCTGTAGGCGGGAACTTGAAAAGCCAGTTGTAGGAGATGTGTCCCAACCTCAGCCAGCTCATCCTGATTCCCGAGTCAGCAGGGTCCTGCAGTGCTTATTCTACCAGCTGTCAAAGCAGTGATTCTGTAATTGGGGGTCCTGAGAAGACCGGGGTTCAGTTCTTAAAGCCCATGCACGTAGGGTTTCTGATGCCCTTGATTCTTGATTTCCCACCCCTGGGAATCCCTCTGTCATTTGATGGCTGTTAACTGGACCTCTCCTATGGCTGAAAAAAAAAAACTTAGGACGGCTCACAGAGGGAAATATTTTTACCAAGAAACTTATTTCATGTATATGAGATTTTGTAGCGATATTCTGTTACCTTCTTATGTACAGCTTCTGCCAACCATTTCTTCTGTTTCATAAACCTGAGCATTCTAACAGCTAACTGGGGGGTCTCCTTGAAACTTGATTCTGAATGTTCAAAGTTCCATCTGTTGGATTCTTATTCAGGCTCCATTTTCAACTCTCACGAGTGGAAGCTCGATCATATTTTTCACTGTTTCGTGACTAGACTATGAATCCTTGGTAAATAAACTTACCATTGTCGTTAGTTAAATGATAGGCATCTGTTCAGAAGAGCAGAACTCAAGCCTGAAAGCATACTTTTGGCAAAATGCAAGGTATAAAATAAACATCCAAGCGCCTGACAAGTCTTAATTGTTAGATATCACACATTCTCTCTGCTCTGCATCACTTACTCTTTTTATTTTTTTCCCGAATATTTATTTATTTAAGTAGTCAGTCTCTACACCCAACGTGGGGCTCAAACTCATGACCCCAAGATCAAGAGTTGCATGCCCTTTCAACTAAACCAGCCAAGGTGCCCCTCACTTCCTCTTTTCAAAAGAGTGGCAATAATAAACCAAAGCTGATGTTGATCAGATCGAGAAAATTTGGATATTAACTCCCAGAAGCGTGTTTCTTAGGCACATGGTTGACCATTATATTTAGTCTGCTTTGAGTGGTTTTGATATCCTGAACAGGATCTGAGGTGTTTTGATATGTATTTCAGGATTTTCTTTAAAGTATTATACTGTTTAGAAAATGTTCTCACCTTTATTTTATACAAGATTTGAGTTAGAACATCAGTGTCCTAGCAAAGCCTTGGCAGGTGTCTCATACAGGTTCCTAAATAGGTTGCCCTTTATTGTGTCCATCCTGGACAGAAGAAAAAGAGGGTCAGGGAACCCAGGTTCCTTTAAATATAAAGCTTTAAAAACTTGCCATGGGTCCCAGGACTTGGAACCTAAATAGCAAATAGGGCAGAGTAGCAAGCTTGCCAGCTCTGCAGTGTTCCTTGTCTTGAGAAAATAGACATTTTGACATGCTTTCTCTTCTTTCTCCCTGACTCACCCCTGATCTACCTAGCAAATTTAGCTAAATTTATTGCAATTCTGTTCTCAGATTCTATTAGTGGATTCCCTTTAGTTGGTAAAAAAAGAATCAAATGGGGGTGCCTGGGTGGCTCAGTCGTTAAGCGTCTGCCTTCAGCTCAGGTCATGATCCCAGGGTCCTGGGATCCAGCCCCACATCTGGCTCCCTGCTCTGCAGGAAGCCTGCTTCTCCCTCTCCCACTCCCTCTGCTTGTGTTCCCTCTCTTGCTGTCTCTCTCTCTGTCAGATAAATAAAATCTTTAAAAAAGGGAGGGAGGGAGAAAAAATTATTAAAAAAAAAAAAAGAATCGAATGTAAGGCCTTTTTGTGGCTTTGAGGTTCCTGTCTGCCTTGTTTCTGCACCCCTCCACTCTTGCCACGACTCTCAGATGAGGGCATTGATTGACCACAAACCCAAATAAAAAGATGCTTCCTTGATGTTACACATAATAGGAACCTGCCTTTTAAAAAGGCCCGTTTTCTTTCTCCTTGCTGTGGGTACGTGAACCCTCCGGGCTCATGGCCACTGTGGGTAGTCAAGCAGAGTCATCCTGGGAATTCTTCAGTCTGTGTGACAAATTCATTCCTGACCCTTCAGTCCAGCTGTCATTTCTCTGAGGGGCAGCCATCTGGGCAAACCCCAAAGCAAAGGAACAGGAACCCTAAAAAGATAACAGAGGGAAAGCAAAGTTAGGAGAAGACCTCCCCAGAGGGGACGGTGAGTGAAGGCCATGGTATGAGATGGAAAGAGGAGGCACCCTCAGCAGACAGAGCACTTGCCACATCTAATAACCCTAAAATAATAAGATCGGTATCCATAAGTCACCCCCAAAATCACTTTCCGTGTTGTGTGCAGTCACATCACATGTAGATTTGATGCTGTTTAGTCAAACAAAACATATTCTAAGTGTAAGACTGATAATAAAACTGTATTAATTTCTACTTCACGCATTCAGAATTTTCACAAGTAAAAGGATACAAAAGAAATCGAATGTAAGACTTGGTAGCTTGCGGTTCCTGCCTAATGACTTTTTAATGGATTAAGCTTTGTAGACCAGATGAATCAATGGTGGTAGAGGGTGGAAATGCAGGAAGTGTGAAGGACATTGGGTCTGGACCAAAAGGAACCTCAGATCATTTAAATTGTGCTAATCATTTCAGTTTCACCCTAGAATATTTTCATCATGCTTTTGTCTTAAGTGACAGAATATAAACTGAATTTGTCATCAAAATTAGTGCTTTAGGTTTGATTTCTGTATGTCAAATTTTTATTGCTTGTATTTATAACAACAATAGTAACAACTCCTCCTTAAGGTCTGACTGTTGTGCCAATTTATTTACATAAATTATCTGATTTAATCTTCAACGTCACTCTACAACAAAGTAGACATACTTATCCATTTTACAGGCAGAAAGTGGGGTTCAGAACCTATAAATGAATTAAAATTTAAAAAATAAAAATAAATAAAAACAGAACAGATAAATCATTTACCCAAGATGACATAGCTAATACATGGCAGACAGAGCAGAGTCAAATTCAAGTTCTCTGACTCCAAAGCTCGAAATCTCTGAAAGCCTCTGGCTTTATGTTAGGACCAGGAGCCTAAAAAGCTCCACAGAGATAAGCTTCTTGTTTTTCCCAGGGCTTCAACCACAGCTCATCTTGTATGCCTTTGCTTTCATTTCCTCAACCTCTAATAATGAGCTCCAGCTCAAAAAATGCCTTCAAAGGTAAGTAAGATCCCAGAGATACAGCAGTAAGCAACACCCTGTTCCTTACCACACCGAGTGTGCAAATGGATCATTGAAAGCAGTTACAGTTGTGCCAGGCGCCATGAAGGTGAACTAGGAGTGCTGGAAATAAGAGGTTTGCTAAGAAAGGTATTAGGAAAGACTTACAGGAAGGCACGTATACAGCCTGATCAAGGGAACAATTTGTAGAGGCACTGCCTATATTTTGGAAGAAATAAAATCAAATTTATTTACTTAACATATTATAATTCAAAGTAATTCAGTTAAATTTGCCAGCCTTACACAATTTCATCTTGTATGCCTCAGTCTGACAAATCATACCTTGCCAGAACTGATACAGTTGTGTTCCCTCTGTCTACTGTAAACAGTAGCACTGTTTACAGTAGACAGACGGAGACAGAAGACAGTAAGACTTCTTTCGTGGGAAGTCTTAATTGAGACTGAAATTATACCTAAAACTGAATAAATGTGAATTCTCATCCCTTGTACTGTGTGCTAAAAGACAATGGAAAATTATCTTTAAAGCCCTGAGGAGAAAGTATTGTCAACCTATATGGTTCTTTACCCAGCCAAAGTATCAGTCCAGTGTGAAGCTAAAAAAGGAAAGGGAGGGAGGAAGAAAAGAAAGAGAAGGAAGGAAGAAAGAAAAGGAAAAGGAAAAGGAAACAACAAGCCAAAATGAACAAGGGAAAAAACATAATCAGAAAAGCAGGGAGTTTTCATACCTCCTTTCTTAGGAAATGTTCTGAGGATCTGTTCCAGCACCTACAGTAATAAAAGAAGAAAGAGGAAGATATGAGAGCCAAGAGACAGTAGATCCAAATCAGGTGGGAAGTAAAGTCCAAGTGGCAGCAGGTGGTGTAGACTTTTTGAGCCATCAGTCTAGCTCAGAGCAAGGGCTTCAGTGATAGGGACCTGGGGAAAGGGGGATTCCAAGGGTTTTATTCTCTCCATAAGAGGCAAGACCATGACAAAGAAAAGGCAATTGTCAATTCGGGGGGGGGGAGCGGTTGGGGAGAGGGAGGAAAAGTCAAGAGAGACTAATAATGACATGATTGCAATAATAAAGCACTGCTTGATTTCCATCTTTTGGACTTAATCTTAGACAAAATACAGAAGCCTTAGTTGTGTTACAGAACATGAGTTGATAATAGTTAATATTTTTTTAATGCCTTCTATGTTCTGGACGCTGTTCTAGGTGATAGGGATGGAGACAGCAAGCAAAGCAGCCCTCAGCAGTCACGTGTAAATAAGTAAGATAATGTCTAGAGTCTATAAAGAAGATAAAATGGGGTGACATGATGACTGAGCACAGCTGGGGTAGAAAGTTGCTTTCGCTCACATGGAAGACCTCTCAGAGGAAGTGATGCTTCAGTTAGGATTTGAATAATGAGAAGGGCAACATCTGGGGTGTTACCGAGTAGAAGAGCAGAGGCCCTAAAACAGTATTTCTCTGTGATGGTCAAAAGATAAGAGCCAGTACCATTGGAGCAGTGTGAATGAGAGGGGAGAGAGCAGGGAATGGAAGTTAGAGCCCAGGGCAGATCATTTAAGGCCTTATGGGCAATGGGAAGGAGGTTGAAGCAAGAGACTTTTTTTTTTTTTTTTTGCAAAGTGTTGATAGGAGCTGATTTATGTTCCCGAAAAAGAAATCACTCTGGCTGTTCTGTAGAGGATGGATTGTAGCGGGACAAGGGCTGATGTGGCTGTTCCAAGAAAGAGAGGGTGGTCACCTGCACTGGCATTTTAGCAGGGGGGATGGTGAGAATACATTTGGGGGGGCCATGATGACAGGGCTCACGCAGGGTGGAAGGGAAAGAGAGGATTGCTCTCTGGCCAGAGCACCTGGTAACTGGGCTAGCCCTGACTGAGAGAGGGCTATTTGGGGTAGAAACACCTCCTGGAGGTAAAATCAAGAGCTCATCATCAGAGATGTTACGAAAGAAGCATTCGCAACCCCCAAGGATGTAAAAGTGCAGCTGACGGGGCGGGAGCTGGAGGGAAGCCAGAAGTGCTAAAAGGAAGAGAGATGCTGATATCCTCACTTCACACGGTGAGCAAGAAAGATTCGGGTTCTTGGTGGAACAAAGCAAAGGAGACCTCTATTATTCAAATAATAAAGTTAAATAAAAAAATAAATAAAGTAATAAAGTTAATCAAAAGTGATAGAGCTGTGTTGATGAAGGTATAGATGAGGCGGAGTGAGGTTATTAGTGATCCAAACGCAGATCTGTCATGAAACGAAGACAGTGGATAATATCCAAACTTGATAAAGGAAGAAAGAACAGCATAAGCATGTTATTCAGTGATTGGAGTTAACTGTCAAGAGAACTAGAAATAGAAGCAATTTGAAATCAGCATGAAAGAAAGGAGCAATGGGTCAAGGGACTGTTGCTTTTAGTTTTGTGGGGTTTTTTTTTCCAGTCCTCTGCGTGGGTTACTTTGTTAAAGAATAAAAGGGTAATGTTTTTAATCACCGCAACAAAATCAGATCGTCTGCAGGTGGAATATGGAAGCGCTTTTTGATTTCCCCAAATTAATTGAACAGCCGTAGGTGGGCGGGGTGGGGGGGTGTTAAAAGTCTTAGTTTGTCAAAATAATACCAAGAATTTTCCACATTACAAGGTGCTAGAAGGTGGTGGTGGGGACGCTACCATGTGTCAAAAAGAAAGGTTAGTTGTCAGTTCCCTTCTTGACCTGTAGAAGTTTGAACATTTCTAATATAATTTAGTGCTAATTTAAACCCTGTTCCATGCCCTCTGCCACCTTCTGGAGAACTCCCCTCACCCCTACCAGCATTGGCAGTTTTTCTAGGTCATTTGGCAACCTTGATGAAATCAAGAGCTCCGGGAAGGGAAGAAAGACTTGATAGAGGAACCAGTCTGAAGGAGCCACAGGAATAGAGTGAAAAGGTGACAGCTGAGGGAGGGCCAAGTGGAGGGCTGCAGGTATATATTTTAGCCAGAAACTTGGCCAGCTCATTGGCCCTGACCTGTCTTCCCAGCAGGTACCTACCCCCTCCCACCCCTCCTGCTAGCTCCCTTTGCTGTTCCTTCTCCAGCCCATCCCGCACGTGTCCCACTGACTCACCTACTCTAGCAGGAATGGGAGAAAGACCCTTCTAAGGCTTGAATTGCTTTCAGGAGAAATTCTCTTCTGTGTGTTTCTTTTTCCTCTTCCCTCTGAGCTCTAAGCATTTTTGTTACTGTAACTTCTGATTCTCCTTCTGCCCCACCTTCCCCCTCCCAGACCCCGTCCTCCCTGGAACCAGCCCCTTTCTCTAGCCTGGGGTAAATGCTAGTCTATTACTTCTTTCCCTTACCTCCTCCTCCCCAGCAACAGACCTGTGCTCCGGGTGGCTTATGTTCATGGAAGCTTAGTTACAGCACTGTAGACATCTTAAGGATGTGTGTATGCGTTAGGATCAAGAGTGCACTAAAATTCCATCCAGGTTCCATCCCTAACTCCTCAATATTCAGTTTAATGCCCCAGACCCCAGTAGAATATAGAATATAGACTCCACCTGGGCACAGAGCAATCATGTCAAAGCAGGATTTCACCCAGTGTTTTAGATTTTCTTGAATTTACAACAGTGGCTTCAGAAGCATGAAGAACGTCAAAGAGCCTTGGGAAGTGATGACTTTATTATCTTCCAGTGGATGAGTGTTGACGTGAGTACGCTGTCCTGTCCCCAGCTCACAACCGAGAAAGTTTGACTTCACATTTGGACAAGTTTTTGACTGTCAGAGACTGGTGAAGGGATGGAAAGTGTCAGGTATTACTGCTTTTCATCGTTAGTGATACCTAAAACTAGAAGTCATGTGGTTCTAGGGCCCCTCTGGTTCTGAGCTCTGCTCATCTTTCGCTGACAGTTGATGGAGTATCTGGAGACTGTGGGTTGGGAAGAGTTTAAAGATTCCAGCAAGTTCAAGGCCATGGTCAGTTTCAACAGAACTCATCCCCAACTGCTTAATAACTGCGCTGTTTTTAAGGACCTCCAGCTCCCTTGGTGATTTCTTGAATGACGACCTTAAACATCCCGCTCAGGGAATTTGGTCCTATTCCAAATTTCCTTGTGCTGTGGTTTCTTCTGGTTCTCAGGCTGTGGGAACAGCTCTCACCACCTAGTGACTCACCTGTGACACCTTCATAGACGCACCTCTGACCTTTCATGTCTCCTTTATTCATGGATCTCACTGTCTCTCTCATATATTCAGTTACGCGTGCGGAGGATCAACATCAGTTGAAAAGCTACCATAAGTAGTGGGATGACTACTGAGTTGTACTCCCTTCCCGCTCTATAACGTAACTGGAAATGCAGATATTTCTAGATACAGGAGCTTACCAATCATTGCTCATCACTTCAAGACAAAGGCTTTGGGAGAGGGAAAACATTACCGAGGCAGGGAATTCACGTGGCTGGGCGTGTACCCCATTGCTCACCCAGTGGGAGGTGACATTTTTCAGTCTTGGTCTGGAGAACTTCCTTTCACTTCTCTTGGGTGTTCACCAATTGTAAGAAACAGGTTGGATAGGGAAGGGCCACACAGGAATTTCACCCAGTGACTTCTCTGTAGCAGACTCTGATACACAATTTGCCGAGGGTCTGAGAGCACCACAGGTGAGCTCAAGCTAGGAGGGCCATGTGCCCTTGGGCCCAACACAACTCAGACTGCTTCAGATATTAGTCACCACTTTGCAGGTTCAGCGTTTTGGCCCAGAGCAACACGATCCCCAGTGAACAATGGAAATGAAATATGCCTGTTACTGTCTTCACCGCCGAGAAAACAAATTACTCATAATAATATTATTTTTCCATACACTCACTTAACATGGAAATCGACTAAAGTTTCTATGATACCAGGACAGTCCGTGGCTCTTAATAAAACACAATAGCCATAAATATTTATTTATAACACAGAAGTCAGTGTATTTATTGAGTAACATTCTCTAGTCATGGAATTTATTTATCCATTATCATCTAGCATTTCCTGAGCACCTAAGACACGTGAAACTCCCTTCTCTTTACATGGAAGTTAGCCACAAGTGTGGATTCAGGCCCCCGACCCTGAGGAGCCAGGGCAGTCTAGAGAGGGCAATGTACATAAATATAAATAAATGTCTGCTGATAACCCAGGAAAAGGCTGTATTAAAGCTGCGTGAGAGCATGGAAGCCAGACCCCTACCCCCACCTCTCCTTGGAGAGGGTGTGAGGCAGCCCTTGGAGCTGGTCCGGAAGCAGGAACACTCGCTCGTCCAGCAGAGAAGCTGAGCAGGGCTGAGGGGTGCAGCTGGAAAGGGCAGGAAGGGCAGGCATCTCTCAGAAGCCGGTCTGGGTGGAGAAGGGTCAGGGAAGGCTGAGGAGCACCTTCTGTGTGGGATGACCATGGGTCCTAGCTTGCCAGAGTCCATCCTGGTCAGGCCCGTTGCCCCAACGTGATTAAGTGATAGAGCTGTGTCCTTGAACCCTCAGGAGTGCCCCAGACAGATGACAAATCCGTGGCCACTTGACTTACACGCTGTGCAGAGGAGGCTAGTAGGTCACATAAAGCGAGTGAACTGATCAGATCTGTGTTCTGGAAAGACAGCTCTGGCGGCCATGAGGAGGACAGTTTGTAGAAGGAAGAGACTAGAGGCAGAGTCTCTCCACAGAGAGGGAAGTCGTAGATTTAGCAACTACTTGCCTTGAAAACTAACTATAATTCTAACCATATTCTAAACACATACTTGCCTAAGTGCTGGTTAGAGGAATATCTCTGTCTCCAATTAAAATTTTTCTGAACAGCATCAAAGTTGCACAGATGTTCGGAATGTGGCCCTAGTCTTTTAAAGTCTTAGTAATTTTCCGAAATAATACTAGCTATGTACCTATCAACCTGCCTTTTTAAAAAAATCACAGAGATAAGAAGGAGATTCTGAGAAATACTTGAGGGGAAATTTTTAATAGGTTTTTGTTTTTTGTTTTTTTGTGGTTTTTTTTTTTTTTTTTTTAGAAAAGATTTTCACAAGGGAGAGGAGCTCCTGAACCCCCAAGTTTGGGTAGGAAGGTAGCATGATCTTGTCACAGGAAGCTGGGACTGGCCATTATTGTGACATGCCTTTTGAACTGCTTTCCCAGCCTTGCAAACAGGTTCTGCTGAGCCACCCACAGGTCACAGCCGTCTTTTCCGAAACTAGTAAATACATCTCTGAGATGACTGGCTTGGACGGGGTGTGTCTCTAAGCCGCGGAGCTGAGTCCATTGGCCGTGGAGATGGAACCTGGAACAGCGGCCCCGTCCGCCCCACAGAGCCAGGCGGGCACAGCCCCTGGACCCAGGGTGTTCTCCCCTGTGTGCCGCTGTGCTCGCCCACTTGTGGGCCGCCTGCACTGCCTTCCCCCGGGGCTGCTTGTGCTGGGTGACTAAGCGCGATGAGACCCTGCACTGACCAAGTAAGTCATCTGGAAGGGCCTGAAGCCTGAGTTGCTCACACGTCTAGGCTTGAGAAGCAGCATGACGCAGCAAAGAGAGCCCAGGCCTCAGACCGAGACTGGTCTGCGGATAAGTCCCTGTCCACACAAGAGACCCTCCCTGTTTTCCCGAACCTCCATATACCTTCTAATTGTGCAATTCCTCAACAGCGAAGTGAGGATAGCAATGCCGGCTTCACATGTTGTCGGATCCGGGCCCGTCTGGCCAAGCACCTGGCGTGGGTGTGACACAGAGCAGGTGCCCAGTTGATGGAGGCTGATGTCCTTACTGTTGTCGTCATGATTATTGCAGAAGCCGTTCTGTCCCAATACAGTCCTTCACTCAAAATGTATTTTTTGAGCACATGGTAGTTGCTGAGCAGCATTCTCTGTGTCAGGGGGATAGCCATGAACAAGGTAAACAAGGTTCCTGTGCTCAGGATACTTAGACACCCAAATTCACCCCTCCTTTCTTCATTTCTTTTTCAATTTATTACCTTCTGTCTGTTTCCCCCTCCCATTTGCTGCCCTTCCCCCGTGTCCCTTACCCTCAGCCAGAACCTTTTGTCTCCTCAGTGGTTTTGCCCTATAACCTCCCAAAAGGTCAGCAGCTGTACCGTCCGCTTGTCTCATTCACCTGTACCGCCTTCCGTTACTTCCTTGAGCACGGGGTGCATCTGTCCCTTGCAAGAAGTTATGGGGAATTCCACGAGGGGTGGACTGTGTCTGTCTACAATCTAGATGCTCCATAAGTACGTATTAAGTGAATAGTTATTCGGGAAGCTATGGATGGATTTCTTAGCACCGAATGTGTTTGATCTTAATTAGAAACACCCTGAAACAGGTACGTGGAATCGACCCTCAGTTCTGGGCACCCTGTTCAGATGCCCCTGGTTACAGAGTCCTTAGCTGAGAATGTTTACTGATGGCTACGTTCTAGCTCAGGGCAGGCCTGAAGAGATAGCTGTCCGCAACAACCAGGGTGTGCCGTCCAGGTAAAGGATGGCTTTCTGGGGGGCAGAGGTGGCAAAGCAGGTGTTCGAGACCTAAGGGTTGAACAGTTTGCAGAATCTAAGCTGCTGCTTCCTGTAGTCAGGTTTCCAGAGTCCAGTGATGACGCGCTTTAAGGGGGACGGAGGACAGAACAGCGTTGTAAATGGGGACGCCACCAAGATGCCTTCTGTTGCCAGAAAGAAGAATCTCCTCTTTAAGAAATGGGGTTAGCACACGAGAGTGTTTTCTGGATAATGAGATTATTTCTAGTTCTACACATTATGAAACAGGAAGGGTGATGGTCTCTTGGGTAATTGTGAGATTGGGGATATGCTGGTTTTTTGTTTTTCTCGGTTTTTTGTTTTTAGATTTTATTTATTTGAGAGAAAGAGAGCAAGAGAGAGTACAAGCAGGGGGAGCCGCAGAGGGACAGGGACAGAGAAGCAGGCTCCCCACTGAGCAGGGAGCCCAATGCAGGGCTCGATCCCAGAACCCTGAGATCATGACCTGAGCCAAAGGCAGATGCCCAGCCGACGGAGCCAGCCAAGTGCCCCGATTCAGGGTATGTTCCTTCTAGAATGATGGCACGTCACTGTGTATCAGGGACACCAGGATGCAGACGGGGCCCGGGAGTCACTGCTGTGCCCCCCGCCCTTCAAGGTCACATGGCTTCAAGCATCCGATGGCTCCTCCCTAACAGCTGAAGATGGAACGACATGGAAGGGCCACTGCGGCTTTTTATTTGTTCTCTCTCACGGTCACTGTTCCTGTCCCTCTCCTTTTATAGGAGAACCTGCCCTACAGGTTCACGGAGAGCAGGGAGCCCCCCATGCGGTATTTGAGTCATCCTCCCACCGAGCACGGGGAGCTCCGCACAACCATCGGGAGGGAGGGAAGGATGCAGGTGGTCCGCAGGCGTGGTTAGAGGGGAGGGAGGAGGTGTAACCCCCCTGGCTTGTACCTGCACCACAGCACTGCCCAGATGGCCACTTAACTATAATTGCTAAGTATAGGGTGTCGGCTTAGAAAGGGAAGGGACCTCGTGCTGACCGAGATTTTCCGAAGTGACTCCGAAGGAAGCTGATGTCAGCTTCGTGTCCAGATTTGTGTGAGTAAAGTAGACTCTTGAAAGAAGAATCTCCCTGCTAGTTGGTAGCCCCCTCCTCAGCTGCCCGGTGACCAAGTTGCGAAGGGAAGAAGAGGGAGAGGTGTGAAGGCCCCCTCCTTTTGTGCTCGGGCTCTTCTCCCAGCCTCCACGTGAGAGCTACGGGGCGTCTGGGGGTGAGGACTCCGCGAGGGTCAGTGGACGCCGCCACCGGTGGTCGCCACCGGCTTCGAGCAACAACCTGCTTCTTGTTGGTCCAAGGGCTGGCGGCAGCATGTTGACTTCTGGATTGTTACAAAGTCAGGCAAAGCAGATTTTAATCAGTCGCTGATCCCTTTCACTCGCTGCTGCTGCTACTTTGATATTCCCGTGTCGCCTTAAGCCCAGCAAGAACTGTGGTAAACCAAAGTAAGCATCATACCTAATCCAGAAAGGGTTTATCAAACTAAATACACTGAATTGAAGTACCTCACCTTAAATTGACACATAGCAGTTTAAGATGAGGTTGAAGGCGGGCTGAGGAGGGGCAGGGAGAGAGAGAGACGTGAGCGACTTTTTGGCTCCTGCTGTGTGAAGTAGCTCCTTCCCTGTACTGCTCATTACTCAGTGTGAAATGGTTCCCACTGGTTCTCAAGTGCACAGGCTGCGGCACAGACTTAGGAGCTTTAGATTAACCTCATCCTCCACCAATTCATTATTTATGTGTTTAGAAGTGCCTGTTATAACAAAGAAAATGGACAGTTCACCAAAAAAAATGTAATGTTTTATAAACATTTGAAAACATTTCAACTTCATTAATAATCACAGGTATGTTAACAAAACAGTAAGATACTGTTTTTTCCTTTAAGTCAGCATAGTTATTTTTTAAAGATTTATTTATTTATTTGAGAGAGAGAGAGCATGAGCATGGGAGGGGCAGAAGAAGAGGGAGAGAGACTCTCACGCAGACTCCCCACTGAACACAGAGCCCAACTCAGGGCTCAGTCTCACAACCCTGAGATCATGACCTGAGCCAAAACAAGACTTGGATGCTCAACCGACTACACCACTCAGGTGCTCCAAGATTTTTTTATTTTCTAAGTACTGTCTACACCCATAGTATGACTCAAACTCACAACCCCAAGATCAAGAGCTGCACGCTCCACCAACTAACCCAGCCAGGTGCCCCAACATTACTAATTTTTTAAAGCACATATCCTTTGCCCTAACAGTCTCCTTTCAAGAAATATGTCTTAAGAAAATCATCAGAATTGTGGACAAAAATCTATATGTAAAGTTGTATAAAGCAGTTATTTATAAATAGTGAAAAATTAGAATGTAAACAGAAGAGTAGGTGAACAAATACTACTGTAGCCATATGATGAAATTTTTTATAGCCATTAAAACTTACCTTCACAGGGGCACCTGGGTGGCTCAGTTGTTAAGCATCTGACTTTAGCTCAGGTCGTGACCCCAGGGTCTTGGGATTGATCCTGGCATCGGGCTCCCTGCTCAGCGGGGAGTCGGCTTGTCCCTCTGCACCTCCCCCTGCTTGTGCTCTCGTGCACTCTCTCTCTCTCTGTCTCTCTGTCTCTCTCACAAATAAATAAATGAAATCTTAAAAAAAAACTTATCTTTACAAACTTTTTGGTATCAAAAGAAAGTGCTTATGATATAAAACTTTCTTTTAGATATGAAATTCTATATCCAAACTGTGATCAAAACTTCAAAAGAGAATATAGGCATAAAAAGAAGGAGTAGAAGAAAATATACCAAAGTGGCCAATGCTAGGTGCTTTAGTTTGTACTTCTTTCAACTTTTCTGTGCTTTCTGGCTTTATTTCAATAAGCATATACTGCTTGATAGTCAAGGGAAAATTGAAAGAAGAAAATAATTTTTTACAGCAAAAGTTACTTAGTAGAAGAATATGTGAGAGATGACTACTGCTGTGTTACTCTGCCAATATATGAACCGTGGTTCTTCTCTGGTGGTGAGATAGGTTCCATGAGTAAAATTTCATTTCTCGTGTCTTATGACATCCCCCATTTTCCAGAATTTTACAATGAACACATATGAATTTGCGAAAGAAAGAAAACCACTGGAGAAATGGAAAGTGCAGAACTTACACTAGGACCGAGTTAGCAACAGTAGTTCTGAACGTTGCCAGTTGGCTTGTAGGTGTTGTAGAAATGTAGCTTTTCCCTGAACGAGCCACCAGCTCATCTTGAGATGAGAATTGCAACTTGAGGTGTAAAGGTTTTGTATATGGACTATTTACGATGCGCCTCTGAGTATTAAAACTTCTTAATTCAGACTCTCCCTAATGTACATTTCCTCCTGGCAGCACGTTTCTTGGACTCCTACTCATCTCTTTGGCTTCGTCTCAGCAGTGCTTACAAACTAGAAGCTGTTCTCACTGGTGACCTGCCACGGCCATATGAATCAATGGCCATACTTAGGCATCAAGGAGGGAGGAGGTTTTTCCCAGAATAGCTTGATATTTTAACAACCGGCCCATTCAGTTTGTTGCAGACCCTCTTGCAGTTGAATGAGGGACACTACGGGGTAAGAGGTCTGTCTCTGCATCGCCGTGGCACAGCAGTGACAAATACAGGAGGTGACAAAAGAGAGACTTTGTTTAAAGTCCTGCGGGTAGGAGTAGACATAACTTGTTCACATTCCCAGAAACTGATGCTAGGTAATCAGTACAAAGAGAAGGAGGCTTAAGATAGTAGGAAGAGTGTTAAGGGGGGAAATAATGAGATGTAATAAAAAGATAATGATAATAAAACATAGGAAAATTCAACTTTAAATAACTGAGATCCCTATTGCATATGGATTACAGGTACATGAGGTTTTTTTTTAAGAACATTTTTTTTATACAATCTTTTCTTGAGGAAACCTCCCCAACAGAAAAAGGGCAGGCAAATCAAGATCCCATTCAGTGATTTAGAAGCCCTTGAAAGACAGTTTGATTCATAGTCTAAGGAAGATTCCTAGCTGATTGGTCTTGGGCCACTAACTCTGTTTGTTATTCCCTATAAGAAGGGAAGAATCCCTGGCTAGCTGAGGGTCAAATTAAAACCGTATGAGTGTGCATGTGTGTACTCACACATGCGTGAGGTAGTTGGTAAGCATATGAAGGTAATCATAAAAAGAGTTAACACACACCCAGTTCTTATTCCGTGCGAGGCTCTATGAAGAGCCCTGTGCATAAGCTCACACACATAAATCTCACCACAGCTCTGAAGGCGGGTGCTCTTATTATCCCCATTTTATAGCTGAAGAAACTGAGGCACAGAGAGGCTAAGGAGCTCTCTCACAATCACAGCTCATCGGTAATGGACAGGCAGTCCGGCCCCATCGCCTTGTGCTCTAGACCCTTCCTGCCTCTGCCATGTAAGGTTATCAGCATCACCCAACACCGGAGGGCTAAACTATCTGGAACGGAAGTGCGTTCTAAAATAGAAAATGAGAAGAGCAGAGGAGCTGGACCTTGTAAATGACCTCTATTTCCTCTCACCTCCCTGGGAATCCATTCTATAGAAATCAGTGAGAATTGCGGAGGAAGGCTTCTTCCCTTGACAAGAGCAGACATTTCTGGGCTGTCTTACTGTCGGCAGTGGTTGTCTGACACTGAGCCCTTGAACGGAGAGTGTTTGCTGCCGTCTCGAACCCCAGGTGCGAGCATCTGAGGAGAGCAGCACCTCACTTATGTTCTGTTTATCCTGTAGTGGAAATGTGCTCCCATAAAGTGTGTATAAATCACTTTTAATCAAACCTCAAAGAACACTCTTCATTTCCAAGGGTAAAGTCTTTTTCTCCACCAAATTAAATGTTAACCATCTACTGCCCAACGTTACTCTACTTTGGTTGTGCTCAGAAATAAATCGTTTCTGGCCGGCTGAGGCGCTCGAGTGTTGGAACTTTCTCTTCCGAGAGCAGGGCCCTGTCGCTCAGAATGTTCCACAGCTGCCCACACAGATAAACTGTCAAAAATTAACCTAGAGGTCAGCGAACTGTGGCCCACAGGCCAAATCCGGCTCGCCACCAAGATGGTTTTGCATTATTAAATAGTTGGGCGCAAAAATGAAAAGAAGGAAAATATTTCGTGACACCTGAAAAGTATATGAAGTTCAAATTCATTGTCCACAAATACAGTTTAATGGGAACACCACCGTACCCATCCATTAACATCCACATTGCAGTGGCCAAGTTGACTAGTTACACAGTGGGCCGCTTGGCCTGCCAAGCTGAACTGTTTGCTGCCTGGCCCTTTCTCGGGAAGCTTCACTGACCCCTGACGACCTGCAACAGAGCACCTCAGTTGGGCTGACTTCTACAAAGACAGGCCAAGGCTAGCGAGTGACAGGCTACGTGATGTCCCTGAATGACCCCCACACTGCTCAAACCTCCGACTTCACATTTTGTCCCAGGGGTCACTCACCATCTCTACACTCATCATAGTGAAACCGGACAGTCATTCTTCAGCTGCCTTTGTTGGGCGTGATTCCCTGTACTTTTTGGCTGCGAAATATTCAGGGTCTCTGGGAGCTCATTTTGAAAGAAACAAACATCATCAATTGAGAGTCTCCACGAGGAACCTATAAATTCTTCAGATTAAGGAATTTAGCACAATTCACTTTCTGACAGACCCCAAAACCCCGTAACGTCCCTATTTTCCCTGCTTTTTAATAAAGTTTATTTATGTACTTATTTGAGAGAGAGTGCGTGTGTGAGAGTGAGGGGAGGGGCAGAGGGAGAGAGAGAGAGCACCTCAGGCAGACTCCCCACTGAGTGCGGAGCTTGACCTGGGGCTCTGTCTCATGACCCTGAGATCCTGACCTAGGCTGAAATCAAGAGCCAGACACTTAGCTTAACTGACTGAGCCACCACACACCTCCCCCGACCTGCTTTTTTTTTTTTTTTTGAAACTCAAGAATTCGTTGCTAACTAGTTGCTAAAATCTGTTTAAAAATGTAGTTAAGAAACTTTTCATAGACACAAACCCCATGTCTCCCTAATCTGTAGTGGACTTCTGTGAGCTGAGGCAGACCCTCAGACAGCATCTCGTCATCTGTGTGGGTCATAGCAATTGCTCAGCCCCAGGACGGTTCCCTCCTCCCACTTGGAACCCTGCAGGAGCCCCCCTCATGCATGCCCTCAGACCACCTCCTGTCCAGGGAACAGCTGTAGAGAAACAGCATTCACGTTAGAAACATGTAGGAAGGGGCGCCTGGGTGGCTCAGTCGTTAAGCGTCTGCCTTCGGCTCAGGTCATGATCCCAGGGTCCTGGGATCGAGCCCCGCATCAGGCTCCCTGCTCAGCGGGAAGCCTGCTTCTCCCTCTGCCACTCCCCCTGCTTGTGTTCCTGCTCTCGTTGTGTCTCTTTCTGTCAAGTAAATAAATGAAATCTTTGAAAAAAAAAAAGAAAGAAAGAAACATGGAGGAAGGGAGACATTGGCAGAGATGAGCGAGCATCCAGGGCCCCACAGGAACACAGAAGCAGACTTCCCAGACCAGTTGCTCTTTCCATAGTCTGCCCGTTCCACAGAGAACTGTGTGTAGCTGAAGTGTGAGGCCCCGGGTGACAGCCCCTGACCTCCTGGGACATCCACCCAAGTGGGGCAAACACACAAAGACCGAGTGAACAAATAAATAATAATAGTTTTATTTGTCATCCGTGCTAAGGAGGAATAAACAGGGCTCGGAGGCAGAGAATTAAAGGGAGATGACACTTTGGCTAGAGTGGGGGGAGGAAGCCACATGAAGAGGTGAGGCTTAAGGTCTGAAAGGTGAAAACGGGGTGGTCATGCGAAGACCTGTCCAAGCAGAAAAACAGTTGCTGGAAAGGCCCCGAGGCAGAAAAGAACTTGGTGCGCTTGAGGAATTGAAAGACCAGGCGTTGGACAGCCGGAGGATCTAGAAGAACGAGGAATAAACCAGTCCTGAGCGTGTGGTGGAGAGGAAGGAGGGGCAGAGGTTGGGAACAGCAAGGCCCACTGGTGGACGCGCCCGTGACTCAGTAGGCCCTGGATGTGGGGCTGGGGCAGGAAGAGCAGGAAGAGCGGGCTGGGGCACCAGCTCATGACAGGCCTTGCCTCTCAGGCGGAGGGAGTTGGGTTTCGCCCAGTAGACAACAGGCAGCCAAAACACGGGAATTTTGTGTTTCTAGTTAAAAACCTTTTTTTCTGATAACAAAAGTAGCTCTATATGTGGAAATTATGGAAAATATACACAAAGATGTTGGGGGGAAAAATCTGTAAGCACACGTTCAAACCAGGGTTAACATTTTTATATCCTCTTTGCATACAGATAGTTTTCCAAAAATGAGATTTTTTTTAATACGTTCTATTTTATAATTGTGATTTCACTTAGCAATGTAGAGCAAACATTCTGAAATGTCTTCCTGTGTCACTAAGTATTCTTTTCCAGCACAACATTTAATTCCTGTCATGGTATTTCACGCTAAAAATCAGCTAGAATTTTTTATTGCTTCGTTGTCAAGCCTTATTGTTGAGCCTCTAGGATGTTTCCAGGTTTTAGTATTAAAAATAATGCTTGATTATTGTCCTTTAAGGCATATATTTATTCATATCCGCGGTTGTTTCCTTAGGAATTCCTATAAATGGAATTGTGCGGTCAAAGGGTGTATTTTTCTGTCTTAAGATTTTATTTTTATTTTATTTACCCCCAGCATGGGGCTCAAACTCACAACCCCAGGATCAAGAGTCACATGCTCCACCAGCTGACCCAGCCAGGTCAAAGGACGTATCATATATATATATTTTTTAAGATTTATTTATTGGGGCTCCTGGGGGGCTCAGTCAGTTAAGTGTCTGCCTTCGGCTCAGGCCATGTTCCCAGGGTCCTGGGATCGAGCCCCACGTTTGGCTCTCTGCTCAGCAGGGAGTCTGCTTCTCCCTCTCCCTCTGTACTTTCCCCCTTTCATATCCTTTGTGTCTTTTTATCTTTTGGTGCCTTCATCAGTTAGTTACTAATTTGTAAGAGCTCTTTAGATATTAAGACTATGACCCCTCATATACGTTGCAAATGCTTTCCTAGCCCATCTTTTTAAATTGCATTATTTTTTCTAGAGAAGTTTTGCATTTGTAGGTAATTGCATCTACCTTTTCCCTTAGCCTTTGCATGAATGCTTTAAAAATGCTTACCTACCCAAAGACCAGCTAAATATTGACTTCTCTTTCCTTCTTCTTCTGTGTTAGTTTTGTTTTGTCAATTCCAACAAATCCTTGTCTTAAATGAGTCTCCTGTGTTGAAAAGATAACTAGAATGGTGAAGGCAGCCCCCGAGGGGAAGGAACTGGTATCAGAGAGATATGGTAACTAGCTGTTGCAGTTGTGGTCAAGAGGGATATGGTTAGGGCAGTGATTCCAACCCTTTTCCGCCTCCACGTGGTCCAGCTGCACAGCCTGTGCCCATCAGTGATCTCTCTCCTTCTGCACGGTGATTCTCAGCTGGGGTGAAGGGAATGGGACAACTCCTGGCTCAGTTGAGAATCCCTGGGGGAGACAGAAAGGGAAGGATGTATTTAGCAGAGACCAGTTAGCAGCAGCTGATGGGCTCTTGAGTGAAGAGCAAAGTAACCGGTGGCTCCCAAGTTTTTATTTGAGGGCCTGGGTGGATCATCCCTCTATTAATCTAGACTGTAGAGACTGGCCTTAGAAAGGAGGGGAGGAGCACGGAAGATGATGTAGACAGATTAGGACTTACTCATTTTGAAAGGCTGTGAATCAGGTCAGGTGGAGCTGTCCATGCGATGTCTGCACCAGGGAAGAAGATTTGGAAGCCAGCTGCTTAAAGGAAGTTGAAGCAGGGGGAGTGACTGAAACTGTCCATGTGTGGAGAACCAGAAGAAAAACACAGCCCAACAGGAACTCTGGGGAACGCTAAAATTCAAGCAGTGAGAGGGGGCATTGAAGAGGGGAAATAAGCACAAGGGACTAAGAGGAAATTGTCAAAGAAGGAGGAGAACCAGAATACAGTGGTGCCAAGAGAAAGAGTTTCAGGGATGGAGAATGGTCTTCAGCATTGACATCTTCTAGCGCAATACCAGGGTTCTGCGCTCTACAGTCAAAACCTACGTCCTTTCTCAGCTGCCCTTAGACTGCCTGTTCTCAGATCCATTCACCACTCGTTGTTGTTGTATATACTGCTTCCTCTGCCCACAATGATAGTCCCCCCAACTCTCCACCTGGTCAGCCACTCATCTTCCAAGAGCAACCTCAGATATCAAGCGCTCTGTAACGGTAATCCTGTCCATCCCTCCCCAGAATTGTCCGGTTCGTTCTCAGAGATCGCTCAGCACCTACCCTTCTCACCTAGGCTAATGTATCACCGGGTGTGCTAGTTCTCTACTTATCAGTGCTTCTCAGACTTTTCTAAGGAATTCCCCTAGCCACCAAAGAGCAAACTCAACATTCACTAGGATCATATCCTGAAATGGCCTATGGCATGTTTCTTTTATTTTCTTTTATTTTTTTTAAAGATTTTGTTTGTTTATTTGACACAGAGAGAGAGATTACAAGTAGGCAGAGAGGCAGGCAGAGAGACAGAGAGAGGAGGAAGCAGGCTCCCTGCTGAGCAAAGAACCCGATGTGGGCCTCGATCCCAGGACCCTGAGATCATGACCTGAGCTGAAGGCAGAGGCTTTAACCCACTGAGCCACCCAGGCACCCGGCATGTTTCTTTTAAAGATTTTATTTATTTATTAGAGAGAGAGTGCACAGAGCAGTGGACAGAGGGGGAGGGACAGAGGGTCTTTTTTTTCCCCACGATTTATTCTTTCACTATTTAACAATCCCATGCAATAATTCCTTACAGCATTTTTCGGTTTTTTTTTATTGTATTAAGAATACTTAACACAAGATCTACCTTCATAAATTTTTAGCTGTACAATACAGCATTGTTAACTGTAGGCACCATGTTGTAAAGCAGATCTCTGGAACTTACTCATCTTGTGTAACTGACACTTTATACCCACTGAACAGCAACTTCCTTTATCCTCTCCCACAGCCCCTGGCCACCAGCATTCTACTCTCTGCTTCTATGACTTTGACTTTTTAGATACCTCATAGAAGTCGAATCATGAAGTATTTGTCTTTCTGGCTTATTTCATTTAGCACAATGTCTTCCTAGTTCTTCCATGTTTTCTCATATGGCAGGATTTTCTTTTTTTTTAAAGGCTGAGTAATATTCCACTGCATTATATATTCAGGTCTTTTGGGCATATACCGAGAAGTAGGATGGCTGGCATTTCTATTTTTAATTTTTTTTAAGTCAGGAAAGCCATTCATTGAGTTTATCATTGCAATCAATCTAACACAAATGTTGTGACTTTCTTTTGCATCTTGTTTGAGGCAGAATCAAAAAAAGTGTACACTTTGTGATTAGTTGCTATTTCTAGGTTATTCCCCCTTCTCTTTTTTCCCCATGTATTTTGTTTAATGGTCATTTTTATTTCATTAAATTAACATTTTTATATAATTCTCTTAAAATAGGATTTTGCTCTAATTCAACATCACAGTCTAACAAAATCAAATTTCATATCAGAGGTACAGGTCTATGATTCATCAGTCTTATATAATACCCAGTGCTCATCACATGTCCTCCTTAATGTCCATCACCCCATTACTCCTTCGCTCCCCCACCTCCCCTCCATCAATCCTCAGTTTGTTTCCTATGATTAAGAGTCTTTTAGGTTTGTCTCCCTGTCTGGTTTCATCTTGTTTTATTTTTTCCTGGGAAAGAGGGTCTTAAGCTGACTCCTTGCTGAGTGCAGAGCCCGACTCAGGGCTCAATCTCACAACTCCGAGATCATGACTTGAGCCAAAACAAAAAGTCAGACGCTTAACTGACTGTGCCACCCAGGTGCCCTGGCATGTTTCTTTTAAAGTCCTCTTTTATTTTAACAATTAACACTACTTTTCATTCTGTCACTCTAGATGTTAGCTTTAATTTGAGTGGTAAATTTTTCCAGTTACTTATTTGGAATAAATCTTCCTGGAAGATTCTCCAGGTCTGTTCCGTGGCTTCTCTTATTATAGCACACTGCTGAGTATCCAAGGGAGTTGCAGCTCAGTTTCAGAAGCTTAGGTGTACACACAGATCTCCCACCAAACCAAGAGCACCTTCCCCTGCAGAGGTCGTGTCTGCTTTACAGCTATATTCCCAGTGCCCAGCCCAGTACCTGGTACATAGGAGCCATTGATACATGTTTACAGAAGCAAAGGCAGGGGGAGGTAGAAGGGGGATGGAAGAACAGACAAATAGATGGGAGGAAAAGGATAGGTGGACAGAAGAACAGAGAAAAGGGAGGATGACAAGGAGGAAATGGATGGACGGATGGATGGATGGACGGATAGATGGATGGACGGATGGATGGATGGATTGCAAAGTTTAAAGAACGGGTAGTACGGAAGTAAAGACAATGTATGTAAACTACTCCCTTAAGAAGCTTAACTGTAGGGATCCCTGGGTGGCTCAGTTGGTTAAGCATCTGCCTTTGGCTCAGGTCATGATCTCAGAGTCCTGGGGTCGAGTCCGGCATCAGGCACTTTGCTCAGCAGGGAGCCTGCTTCTCCCTCTCCCTCAGCTGCTCCCCCTGTTTGTGCACACACCCCGCCCTCGCCCCCATCAAATAAATAAATAAAATCTTAAAAAAAAAAAACTTAACTATAGGGTGTGTTGAAAGAGAAATTAGTAGCTAGAAGGCACTGGCATTATAGTTAGTTTATCTTAATTTGGGGGCACTTCATGGCTGGGGTGGGGAAAAAAACGAATGGGTAGACTTTTATTCTTTTATTTAATGGAGGAGGCCTGAACATGCTTGTAAGCTGAGGAAAAAGCAGATAGCCAGTGGAGGAGAGACTGAACATACTGAGCTCTCTCAAGAAATATTTACTGAGGGGCATCTGGGTGGCTCAGTTTGTTAAAGCCTCTGCCTTCGGCTCAGGTCATGATCTCAGGGTCCTGGGATTGAGCCCCAAATCAGGCTCCCTGCTGAGCAGGGAGCCTGCTTCCTCCTCTCTCTGCCTGCCTCTCTGCCTACTTGTGATCAATCTCTCTCTCTGTCAAATAAATAAATAAAATCTTTTTAAAATTTATTTATTTATTTATTCATTGAGTACCAACAACGTGCGAGGCCCTGTACCAGCATGTACGCAGGGCCAAGTTTCTCTGCTGGGGCTTTCATCCCAGTAGGACCATGGGCGAGAGGGAAGAGATAATGGGCTATTATCCAGGGAAAGATGGTATCTCATGCTGACTGCTGCCCTCTCAGGGAGAACAAAATATTTTAATGTTGGTCTAGGTCAAACAT
This sequence comes from Ailurus styani, assembly GCA_002007465.1. Taxonomy (NCBI): domain Eukaryota; kingdom Metazoa; phylum Chordata; class Mammalia; order Carnivora; family Ailuridae; genus Ailurus; species Ailurus styani. Next base: position 4,556,272 of record LNAC01000022.1, read on the forward strand.
AATTATGGAGGTAAGACTGCTGAATTTCTTAAAAACCACACGCATTCCAAAGCCTCCTGGATATGGGATATGTGTGTCATGAAAAAGGTGCAGGAAGCAGTCTGCATATGTCCAATGTATATTTGCCAAAATGAGTTCTCTCCCATGATTCCGACAAGGTGATGCTCTCAGGATCCAGAAGTAGAACAGAGGCAGAAAAAGACACGGTTGAGTCTCTGTCTAGGCGGTTAGCCTAAGCTTTTCTGGGTTTTAATAAGTGACTCATTTCCCCTTTGTGTGGTTTTCCGCTGAAGACTAGATGGTGCATCCAAATGGAAATAAACCTTGGGCTCTGGGCATGTGCTGCACATTGATTTAATCCACTTCATAATTTCATTAATGCTCACTCTCTTTCTTCAAGTCCTATAGTTTAGACCATTGCAGAGACCCCTGCCACCCAGAAGTCATTTATCACCACACATCAGCCACTCTGTGCTTAGTTACGGTGCATAAGATATTTTCAGTGTCAGAAACTCTACGAGATCTCATTTATAACTCTACACTCATTCTGGTTCACAGATATTATTAAGAAGAAATGGCTGTGAATTGGATGAAAAGATTATTTTTAAATTACTTCACATTTATTATTTCTCTTCTTTTTATTATAGGCTATCCCCAGATGCTTTTTAGAAGTAAGGCAGGGTGTATTTATAAGTACCTTTTAAAATACTTAGAAAACAAATCCATAAAGACTGAAAATGTTGGGCTTGTGACCTGCTTGTTTTTAATGATGCAGTATTAGAGAGGCCTTACTAATCCTCTGTGATTAAGTGTGGAAAATTTTGCTTTAATCTTTGCAACAGGTTAGATCATGAGAGAGTGAACACCAAAAAAAAAAAAAGAAAGAAAAAGAAAAAAAAATCACTAAAAATTTTTTATATCAAATATTGCTTAAATCATTGCTGGAAGCTTTGAAAATCATTTTGTTGCATTGGTAATTACAAGGAGACTTGACCTAATATGTTATAAATACTGGGCTCTAAATTAAATTTTCTATAAAATATTCACTATCCTAGAATACTAAGTTAGAAACATTTTTATAGATTTTTTTGCACTTGACGATTTAATTTCACGGTCCTCCTGTAAGGTAGGTAACAGAATGAATGGTCTCCTTCGTGTGACAGGTGAGGGAGATGAGAGACCTGCCCCAAATCACAGATCATAAACGTCCACATACATCACACACCTTGCCACTGAAGAGCGTATCATAGTCTAAGCCAGAGGCAGGTGGACGTTTATAAGAACAGAAAGCTCCTATGAGCAGAAAGCAATACCCTTAACTCACCATAGGGCTTCATGAGGTTGGAAGGTCATTGTCGAGCTTCTCCTATGTGACCTTGCTCACGTTTTCAGAAAGTGGCCCAGGGATCACTGCTCACTGCCTGTCTTTAGATGCTGGTGTTCATATTTGTAACAGAGTTATTCTGGGGAAAGTGTATGTGTATATATAGAAATAAAAAGTGGCACCAAATGAAGAGCCAGACATTCCCTCACAGAGTCTCATCCAAACTTGCAGCTTCCCTCCTGCGCTGGAGGGAAGGTCTCTTTCCCAGGGGCGAAGGACCTCAGAGTCGGTTCTCTGCCCAGACCTCCTGGTTGGGCTCAAACAGTCCCTCACCGCCCCCACCCCCACCCCCCGCCCTGCTCCGGCCACAGCTCCGCCGCCCTTGCTCATTTCCCTCTTCTCCAGTCCACACCCGGGTACTCCAGAGGACACACTTCTGACCAGAGCCAGATTTCCTCCGTTAGGGCTGAGGAGTCGTGCCAGTGATTGCTCCTTCCTCGTTAAGAGCAGACCAAGACGAGCTTTCGAACCTGGCTGTCCAAATGCAGCTGCTCTTGGTAAATTCTCCATCCCTAGAAATGCAAAAGCTTAAACCAGACAACCACTTGGGATGTCCTAGAAGGCGTTAGCTTGTTGGAAAGGGAATCACAAAAGATATGTCCCAATCTGAGCATCTGTGATTCTTAGGCAGTGCAAGTCACCTGGATGCTTGCAGACACAGGAGCACAGGATTTGGTCCCACCTGTGCAGAATGGAAGAGCGTGGTGTTTATTTAATGTGCCGAAATTGCTTTGAGCGGCACATTCCTTAGCTGTAAAACTGGAATAAAACTGGAATAAAAATACCTGCCTCGTGGGATTTTCATGCAGATTAATTTAAGTCACAAAACAGAATATAAAATGCCCAGCCCAGTGTCTCAGGTGCTAAACAAGTGATGGTTGTGTTCAAAGATTTGCTGTATGCTAGGTGCCATAACACAGACAAGGAAGATTTGATTCCTGCTTGGGGATCAGAGGGGTTCTGATCCTCTGGGATTTGCTCAGCCTTGAGCAGTGGAGCTCAACAGTAGTCTCCCCAGTGCAAACAAAGTCAAGGCAGCAGCACGTTGTCCTTTACATTGCATCTCTGAACTTGCCTTTGGGTGTCACTGATCTATCCATAAACATAAACCTTTGGGGTTCCTTTCTTGGGGTTCCTCCTAAAAGGCAGGAGAACTCATTTTTCCATATTTGGAAGCACAAAGATTTGGGGAAAGCAGCAGGCTGTCTTTAAACAGTATTCCTGACAGCTATCACCCCCTGCAAAATCCTTTGTCTGCTTCTCTAGGAAAGGTGCTGGAAAGGAGCCAGCATGTAGGAATTAAAAAGACAACTGGTACAGAGCAGAAATGTGTGCTAAAAATACTAAAACCAGCAAGGATTCATCTGGAAGCAGAAGAGAGTCTCTGTGTGCCCCTGCTTCTGGACTTGCTCAGAGCCGTGTTGGCTCCGTGTTATTTGGGGATGACAGTAATTATGGAGCCAGAGTGCTCCTCGGTAGAGACAGACAGAGTTCCAAGCGGAGGGATGGTTTCCATGGCAATAGCATCAGCATCTGAATGACTTCCTGTCACAACAAGTTGGTGATTTAATGAGTTCATTACCGAATTCCAAAGGAAAACTGGAGAGTGGATGAGCTACTGTTCAGCCCTCAGCGTGCCTCAATCCAGAGTGGGAGAGCCATTTCTCTCTGCACAGGCAGCCGGCGTGCTTGCTGCCCGGCAGGCGGGCGTACGGCGTGGGGGGGCGGGGGGGCCGGCGGATAATCTGTGACCGAATCTGCAGCCACGTGGTCTGTGAGGCCCCCAGTGCCTGTTATTCCAGGAGTGTGAGAGAATCCCAAGAGTCTTCATTATAAGCTCACCCTGATCCAGCCTAATGAAATTAATGATCACAGGAATCTTGTTCTGTGCTTCAGAAGCATAGCCCCAAGTATCCCAAGTCATTCAGGAAAAAGCCAAGGAAAGAGGAACAGACCTTAAATTCTAATAGCATACGAGCAGAAGCAAAGGGGGGAAGCATGTGACCCTACTTCTCTTCTTCAGTGTAGCACAGAGACAATTTGGAACATCATCAACAAGAAAAGCACATGGGTAACTTCAGATATTGGGGGGTGTCATTCACTTGGTCAATTGCATATAAAATTTGAGGCGAGAGGTAATGTAACACAATAAGAAGGTATCATAATTAACCTTTCCTGCCTTGCCGTCTTTGCTAATGAAAATCTACCATCTGGGCGCCGGAGTAACATAGCCTCAGTGTGGACGATTCACTAGGGGCCGGATCAGGACAGCAGTGCGTGATTCCTCCGGGGCGTCTTGTTGGCAGGAAGTGGAATGGTACTCCGTTCCTCTCACTCCTCATTCCTCTCATTTGTTCAGTAAAATTTGATCCCTCCAGGTGTTCCCAGTCTAAGGAATAAATGCAGATGGAAGCACAGTAGAGGGAAATGATGAGCTACCATTTATTGACAATTAGGCACTCCCGCCAGGCCACGGCTTCACACCCATTTTCTCCTTTAACCCTCAGAGAACCCCAGGAGGTGGGGATTGCTCCCACTTTCAACCAATGACACCGAGAGCTGGAGAGGCTGTGTCACTTACTTGCCAGAGGCACCCACGGCTAGTAAGTGGCAGAGTCAAGTTTGGCACTCTGTTCTCTCCAGCTCCTCAGACCACGTTCTTGGCCCCTTTGCATGGACAGGTGCAGGCTCCGGGCGGGGGCCTTCGGTGGGGGAGAGGTCAGAACAGAGGTGATGCTTGATGGGACCTCACGAGGTGGTCAGAGTCTTCTTCCTACATGAAGCACGGACCCCAGGTCAGTACCCTATGGCAGGTGGGCCCAGGAACAGCTCTGTTACAAGGAAGAGAGGAACTTTGGAGACGGAAAACTCACAACAAACTAAAAATACTCTTAGAATAGCATAGAAGGTAAAAGGGGGCTGGCGCGCAGGTGGCAGTATTGATCCTTTTCTGTTGTAACAGAGATAAGGAAAAGCAGTTCCCTGACTAGTATGAGGCCTTGGAAGGATGCGTCATTGCGTCTCACCTGTCCGTTTGTGCATGTGCTGACTGTCAGAGAGGACGTCTGGTGTATTTTCCTGGGGTGCCTGAACACTTAATGGCCTTTCGTTCTTCTAACCCCAACCAACAAAATATGCTGGGACAGGAGAAGGTTGCTCATATTCGCTGAAAGTCCTGCCCTAAGATATGGCTCGTAACAAAAGTCGTTGCCAACCAAAGCCCTCCTCGAGTTTGGAGGTTCCTTTAAAATATACCCGTGTTGGGGCACCTGGGTGGCTCAGTGGGCAGGCGTCACAGTCGGCTCAGGTCATGATCCCAGAGCCCTGGGATGGAGGCCCATATCAGGCTCCCTGCTCAGCGGGGAGTCTGCTTCTCCCGCCCCCTCTGCTCCTCCCCCCTGCTTATGCATGCACATGCACTCTCCCTCTCTCAAATAAATAAAATCTTTTAAAAAATTAAAATAAGTCACTGTTTCATTAAGTTATGTGTTACAGTTTGGACAGTGTTGCTTTAAAAAAAAAAAAAGGCAGCCAGTGCTGTATAAGAAGAAGCAAGCCCCTTTTGCTTGAATACACATAGGATGATCTCATCACGATTTCGCGAAGCCATCTCTGACAGCTACACAGACTCTGCCACGCACCACGTTAGGGGGTGCCTGTCACCCAGACCATGATATGAAGGGCACCCCTGAAGCCATGCCACATGGCAGCCCTCATACTGAAAGGCACTCTCACCAGACCAATAAGTATCTCCTAGATTTTAACCACCGGAGCGGAGGTGACGATCCCCGCCCCCAGTTTCCTGCACGTTGTGCAAGTCATCCCCGCCCGGCTTGGGTCCGTCTGGGTCGGGGCGCTCGCGACTTCCCAGTGTTCGGGGCATTTCACACGGACCTCCCCGGGTGTCTTACCGCCTGTGCTTCTGATGTGTGGAATATTTAGAAAGCAGTCATTCTTCCTTCTTGTCCCCAAACTGTTGGTTCTCTCTGAGCGTTACCTCCTACAGGGTTTGCAAATGTATTTCCCATATGCCGCGAAGTGTAAACACCCTGCTGTTTCTGCTCTCTAGATGTCCCTTCGCATTAAGTACACATGTCTGAGCACGTGCACCAGGAAAGTGTTCATAAGCTGGCGGGGGCACAGCTGGAAAGGGCTTGACCGGTGTCGCAGGAGAGGCGGCGGGCCTCCCTTCCCTGTCATGCCGTGGCGAGCTGGCGTGGGACGTGTGGGCAGGTGTCCGCGCGTGAGCTGAGGCCCCTGAGCCGTCGTGCCGGGTGTCCAGGCCTCAGAGACACAGAGGAGCCCTGCAGGCGGGAGAAAGGGGGCAATCTTCTCCTTGCCCAGGAGAGGTTTTCCAGACCGCTGGGCGCGATGGCGATCACTCTTTAGCACCTGCCATGTCTTACTGTCTGCCACTGTGCCAGGCCCGAGCACAGAGAGACGAGTGAGACACGAGACAGGTGGACAGATGCCGTCGAGAACGGGAAGTGCTTCGTACACATGTGTGCCCACAGCTGGCGGAGCTCGGAGCACCACGGCTGACCCAGAGGGAAGGGCAGGTGGTCTTCAGAGCCTTTGGGAGACGGTGTCAGGAAGAGGGAAGGCGGAGGAAACACAGCGGGGGAGGAAAGGAGGAATTCGTCCCGAGACAGCAGGGGAGAAAGAGTGTTCTAGTAAAAGCAGGACTTGCTGACACGGTGGCAGGGGCGCTGGGTCCAGCTGCGTGCGGGGTGTGGGGACTGCCCTACGGAGGGTTGAAGTGACGGGAAGGGGCCAGAGATGGGCCAGGAGCGAAGGCCCATAAAGCTTCAAATGCCAGGCAGAGAGCAGCTGCCCACGGAGTGTGTCTGCCACGTGCCAGGGACCGTGCGAGGCCTTTGCATGCTTGCCCTCTCTCTATCTGCTCGTCCTCTGGAGCTGGGACAGGAGCGTAGACCCTCTGATTCTGAAGACTGTCTGTCTGTCTGTACATCAAGAGCTTGGTTGAGATGGAACTCACATACCTTACGCTTCACTCACTCAAAGCATACAATGGAGTGGGTTTTAACACATTCACAGTTGTGCGACCATCACCACAGTCAACTTCGAATGTTTCCCTCACCCCAAATAGAAACTTCATGCCCTTTGACAGTCACTGACCCCCCACCATTCCCTCTACCCAACCTCAGGCCACCACCAATCTGCTTTCTGTCACTATAGATTTGCCTACTCTAGACATTTCATGTAATGGGGTCCCATCGTAGGTGGTCCTTGGTGACTGGCTTCTTTCACATAACATCATGTTTTCAGGGTTCGTTTATGTCACAGCAGTGTGTCATAGCAGTACCTCCTTTTATTGTCACCATAATATTCCCTTATGTGACTGTACTACATTTTGTTTATCCTTGTGTCAGTTGAACATCCGAGTTGTTTCCACTTTGGGACTGTTACGAATAATGCTCCTGTGAGCATTCCTGTGGAAGTTTTTATGTGGACTTATTTTCATTTTTCTTAGATACATACCTAACAGACCTAACAGTGAAATTACTAGGTCACATGGTAACTCCATGTTTAGCTTTTTGAGGAACCACCACTTTATTTTCCAAGCAGGTGCACCATTTTTCTATCTCCAGCCACAGCATAAGATGGTTCCAATGTCTCTCTTCCTTGCCAATACTTGTTATTAACTTTCTTACCATCACCATCCTAGTCGATATAAAGTGGTATCTCATTGTGGTTTCAATTTGCATTTTCCTAACAATTCATGATTTAGAGCATCTTTTCATGGGTGGGTACAGAGGGAGAGGGAGGGAGTCCCAAGCAGACTCCACACTGAGGTTGGCATCTGACGCAGGATTCGATCTCATGACCCTGAGATCATGACATGAGCCTAAAGCAAGAGTCAGTCACTTAACCAACTGTACCACTCAGGCACCCAGCCATTTTTATGTCGTCTTTAAAGAAACATCTGTTTAGATCCTTTGCCCACTTTTTCAATGTCATGTCTTTTTATTGTTGCGTTCTAAGAGTTCTTTGATACGAGTTCCTTATCAGATATATGACTTGCAAGTGTTCACTCTCGGGCGCCTGGGTGGCTCAGTGGGTTAAGGCCTCTGCCTTCGGCTCAGGTCATGATCTCAGGGTCCTGGGATCGAGGCCCGCATCGGGCTCTCTGCTCGGCGGGGAGCCTGCTTCCTTCTCTCTCTCTGCCTGCTTGTGATCTCTCTCGCTCTGTCAAAATAAATAAATTAAAAAAAAAAAAATCAAACTAATGCATGGGTAGGCCAGTAACGGCTCCCAAAGTTATGTCCACGTCCTAAGCACCAGAACCAGTGAATGTTACCTATTTAGAAGACAGGTCTTTGCAAAAGTAATTAAATTAAGGTCTTGAGATTGGGAGATTACCCTGGATTGTCCAAGTGGGTCCTAACTGCCACCACAGATGTGCTTTTAAGAGAAAGGCAAAGGGAGGTTTGACATGCCCAGAGAGGGTGATGTGAGGACAGAGGCAGAAGTCGGAGTGATACAAGCCCCAGAAGCTGGCAGAGGCAGGGAACCATAAAGCCTTGGGAGGAACGCGGCCTTGGCAACACCTTACTTTCAGACTTATGGCTTCCAGAACTGTGTGAGAGAGTACATTTATGCCACCAGGTCTGGATTAATTTGTTACAGCAGCCACAAGAAACTAATACAGTGTGGTTTCTAAAAAACCAGATAGTGGAAGGGTTTAAGATGAAGAGGGGACACCTGTCTGGCTCAATCGTGGGGCATGTGACTCTTAATCTTGGGGCTATGACTTCAAGCCCCACGTTGGATGTAGACATTACTTAAAAATAAAATCTTGGGCACCTGGGTGGCTCAGTGGGTTAAAGCCTCTGCCTTCGGCTCAGGTCATGATCTCAGGGTCCTGGAATCGAGGCCCGCATCAAGGTCCCTGCTCAGCGGGGAGCCTGCTTCCCCCTCTCTCTCTGCCTACTTGTGTCAAATAAATAAATAAAATCTTTTAAAAAAATAAAANGTCCCTGCTCAGCGGGGAGCCTGCCTCCCCCTCTCTCTCTGCCTACTTGTGTCAAATAAATAAATAAAATCTTTTAAAAAAATAAAAAAAATAAAAATAAAATCTTTTTAAAAATAAATAAAATGAAAAGATACATAAACAACATGCTATGCTGCCATTATTTTTTACTCATATTGAGACATAAGATTGACCTTTGACTCTAAAAGATGATGGTTTATTTAGCTTCCTTTGGCCACTTCCTTTTGATTATTGTTAGTTTTTTTTCATTATCTTTATTGTTCATTACTTTTACTGTTCAAAATACTGCATTATCAAATTTAAGATGCCATCTATAATAAGATGCACCATTATTTTATATTCCCCTCAGGAAAAATAACACTGACAATTAAGCTTTTAAAGTATCAAGAGTAAGGAGCGTTCCAGTTTCAAAGATTGAACTTCAACTTCAGACATGACCTCTCTTAACTAACCACAATGTCAAATGAAGATGCAGGTGTCCCTGCTTGAACTTTTGACACCTATAGTTTTATATTGTGACTATTTACATTGTTTAATACTTTGATGATTGACTCTAAAGCTGAAACCCATAACTAGCATTTATGTTTTTATAATTTTATAAACATTGTTTCCATCGGAGCCAAGTAGTGTACTAGGATTAGGTATGCTTCCCTGTGCATTCATTTCTTTCTCTACCAACATCGGTGCTACTTAATGGCTAACCCTCAGTTCAAACCGTTCCTTTCACAATTGGAGTCTTAGTATGTTGTTTGTCACGGATACCTCTCGTGTCAATTATACAAAGCAGTTGGGCCCTAAACCTAAACATTTTTTTTTAAAGATTTTATTTATTTGTCAGAGAGAGAGAAAGAGCAAGCGAGTGCAAGAGGGAGAGCAGCAGGCAGAGGGAGAAGCAGGCTCCCCACTGACCTGGGAGCCTGATGTGGGGCTTGATCCCAGGACCCTGGGATCATGAGTTGAGCTGAAGGCAGACACTTAACCGACTGAGCCACCCAGGCACCCTAAACCTAAACATTTATGACATTGGTATTTATAGCTCCCGCTCGTTAGCATCACTATTTCTATAGACTTTCTTTTTAATTCCTCAGTTTACCATCAGGACCTGGAGTGGACAAACTTTTTCAGTAAAGAACCAGATAATAAATATTTCAGGATTTGCAGACCATATGATCTTTATTATAAGTTCTCAGCTTTTCCATCATGGCACAGAAGCATCCATAGACAGTATGCAAATGAAGAGATGTGTCCGTATTCCAATAAAACTTTATTTAAAATCAAACAGTAAGCCAGATTTGGCCAATGGGCCTTCGTTTCCCATCCCCTGATTTAGAAGAATAAACTCCGACTTTTATATCTTGCAAGACAGTCAAGATTTCAATTTGGAAGGTTGTGAGTATCAAAATGACTGTTACATGGGTCACACAAGGCCAGAACAAACACCTGAAAATCTAAAATTCTTGAGACATGGTTGAGGGTTTCCCAGGGCCTAGGAAGAAACAGGTCTTGTAATGTTTCTCCATTCCTTGGGTAAATCAAGTAAGACAGAACAGAGAAACAGCTTTCATCTGAATGCACATTTCTGGGTCAAAGGTGGCCTTTCAACTCCAGAAATAGAATTCTTCCCAACCTCCACTTCCTGCTGACAAGAAGTGTGAACCCTTCGATTTCTAACTGTGAAAGGATGCAATTCATGGGACTTTTTTTCAAACCACCAGAATGAAATCCTGAGTAATGAAGCTTAAAAGGAGTCAGTAACAATTGTTGGAATATTGCCAGTGCTTGAGGGTGTCAAGTGAAAAATTCTACAGATCAGATCCAGATCAGATTCCAAGAAATAATTCAAACTTCAAAATGAAGTATATATGGCATAATAATATTTTCCTTATTCACACTGTCATTTCTTTTTCCAACTCAAATCTAATTCTGAGAAACTCGTAAATTGGCATTGCCCTTAGAATTATCTGTTTGAAAATCTGGGAAATTAAGCCAGACAAAAGATTCATCACTCACTTAACCCAAATATCTATATTTATGGTTCATTTTAATATCTAAAACAATAAGAAGCTACTTACTTTATCCAGCTGTAATAATAAAAGACACTTTGGAGTTTTAAATGACCTGACAGACACATTAAGATCTTCTTTTCTTTTCCCTCACCAAGTTATGACTTGTGATTTCATGCTGGTTTCATGTGCTCCAGACCCAGAAAATAGCAGAATCCGAGTCTGTAGTCTGAGAGACCTGTAATCTACTCTGTTCCCTCGCCTCTCGCTGGGCTCTGCCTCTCAGCACTGAGTACAGACTCTGCAGAAAGAGAGCTAAGTGTGGGAAAGAAAATTTGCCCTTCTCCCTTGAGTTGCTAGTTTTGTTTCTGGAGGGAAGACACTCTGAGATCCCCAAAGATATTATCTAAATGTTAGAGGGTTGGTTTTTTTTTAAAGATTTTATTTATTTATTTGACAGAGAGAGAGATCACAAGTAGGCAGAGAGGCAGGCAGAGGGAGAGGAGGAAGCAAGCTCCCCGCTGAGCAGGCAGCCCAACATGGGGCTCGATCCCAGGTCATGTCCTAAGCCAAAGGCAGTGGCTTCATCCACTGAGCCACCCAGGCACCCCACTAAATGTTAGAGGGTTTTATAAGAATACTATATAAGTACAATGTATTGTTTCTCTTCCTTCAAAGGGATTGAAATTTTTGTTGGGAAAGTATTTTTTTTAATTATTTACTTGATTCCTTATTTACTATATGCTTTGTAGCAAATACTGTGTCGTAGGTCAAAAAGTGATTTTTTTTTTTTTGCTTTTTAAAAATTTTTTTAAAGATTTTATTTTAATCACCCAGTGCTCATCACAACAAGTGCACTCCTTAATTCCCATCCCCTATTTCCCTCATTTTCCCTCATGCCCCCGCACCCCTCCCCTCCAGAAACCATCCATTTGTTCTCTATTGTTGCAAGTCTGTTTCTTGGTTTGCCACCCCTTCTTTTTTTCCTTCTGCTCATTTGTTTTGTTTCTTAAATTCCACATACGGTATTTGTCTTTAACTTATTTCACTTAGCATTATGCTCTCTGGCTCCATCCATGTCGTTGCAAATGGCAAGATTTCATTCTTTTTTATGGCTGAATCATATTCCATTGTATACATACAACAATTCTTCCTTATCCATTCATCTGTCAGTGGACTCTTGCATTGCTTCCCTGTCTTGACTATTGTAGATAATGCTGCTATAAACATCAGGGTACATGTATGCCTTTGAATTAGTGCTCTTGTGTTCTTTGGGTAAATACCCAGCAGTGCAATTGCTGGATCATAGGGTAGTTCTATTTTTAACTTTGTGAGAAAACTCCATACTGTTCCACAGTGCATAAAGTGAAGATTTAATCAGCAGTTAAACTTAAGTGAGCAAAAGATGCTGTATTTTCAGTTTTCTGCTTTACAGCGACATCTTTGTGTAAGCTAAAAGTTTTGTCTCATTTTCCCCGAGAGCATACCATTCTCTTCTCACACTGCTTGTAGATTAGACTCCAAATTTCATGGAGATAGAAAAGAGCCTTTAATGGAAATAGCATACGTGCTTCATTCAGTAGGAAACTCCCCACTGGATATGTAATGTTCTCAGGCCCGTACTAAGTGTCTCCTGTTACTTTGCAAAGAGCAACAGATCACAAATGGCCCCTGGATACAGCTGTATGGACTTAGCCGAAGGATTGTCATTTTTCTGGAGAACAAAACTTCTGTGTGTTGATGTTCCCTCCTCTGTCATTGGGCAAACCAATGGACGAGGATGACACCTGTTGTTCCTGCTGACCAAAGCCTAGCAGCTGGGGATTTTGAGAGATAACCATATTTTGTTCACTCAGTTCATTTCTTCTGGTGGCCATCCAACTGGTTCAACAACACCGAAACATATGCCCGTATCTGCAGGGGGTAAAAAGGGCGGGGGGGGAGGGCGGGGGGGCAGGGGTTGCAGTAATGGCAAGACAC
>LNAC01000022.1:4568844-4581353 GCA_002007465.1 Ailurus styani
GGGGGGGCAGTGTTTGCAGTAATGGAAACACACATCCAAAAATGAGGAGATAATATTAGCCCTAGCATTTGTCAGTAGAGCATCGGTGGAAACATCCTTCATACTCTTCAGCTGTCTTTTTGCTCCACCCTTTGCAACAGATTATTTCAGGACTCACTGAAAGCCTCTAAATATCATACTAGTTAAGGATTGAAACTTTCCATCTTATAAAGCACTGCTCCCGGAGAAGAATCTTTGCTTTGTTTACATCTACAGTCATATAACCTTGCTTGTGGATTTTTTTTAATGATCTAAAATCATAAAAACTATGGGCATATGTGTGTGTTTTCCAAACATTGAAAGTAATTGTTGCATGTTCATGGGTGAATTTTAGGAAACATAGAAATATCTAAAGAAAAAAATCTGAATCACTGGTTATGTTGCCGTGCAGAGAATAACCATTCCGATTTTAGTATCTATGAAATTATGATGGAAAGCAAGTTATAGGACTTGGTTTTCTCATTTCATGTACTCTCAAGTAATTTCCCATTAACATGAAACTTTGGGCAAATGTTTAAAAACTGTGTCTGTCGGGCATTTTAGAAATTTCCCATTTTTTATTATAATTTGTGCTATAGTGAGCATCCTGTAATAAATATTTGTTGGCATTTCAGGTTAATTCCTTAGGATAAACTTCAAACAGGGAAGGCGCGAAGAGGAAAGAGTGTGCTAGCAGACGGAAAAGCAAGTGTGACATCCAGCAGGGAACACAGAGCACGGTGCAGAGAGGAACTGAAGATAGCTGAGTAGGGTTGGGGCTGAGGGTGCTTGGTAGGGAGTGAGGAGCCCGGTAACTAGAGAGGGAAGCAGAGCACAGAGACACCGGAAGGAGTTCGGACTTCTTCCTGAGGTCAGTGAGGAACAAAAGGAGATCATATTTGGAATACACGTATCCATATTTTAGGAAGATCGTTGTAGTTGCAGCTTGAAGAGGGGATGGGAGGCAGGTAGAGAAGAGAGGAAGCTGTTACAGTGATTTTGGTGAGATGCAACGAAAATCTGGATAGTGAGGTGGCAGTAAGGGTGAAGAAAGAAAAGGTGGATTTGGAAGAGATTTAGAAGGTAGAAATCTAAGAACTCCTGGGTGGTTCCGTTGGTTTACTGTCCAACTCTTGATTTCGGCTCAGGTCATAATCTCAGGGTTGTGAGATTGAGTCCTATGTTGGGCTCCATGCTGGGCATGGAGCCTGCTTAAGACTCTTTCTCTCTCCCTCTGCCCCTCCACCCCCTCTAAAAAAGAAAAATAATCAATCAGTCATTGCTGCAGAGTGAAAGGAAGCAGGTGGAGTTAAGGAGCAGCTGGAGGCTTCTGACTTGAACAGTCGGGTGGGAACCTGACTGCCCCTCATCCAGGTGGAAGTGTCCAGGAGTCAGCTGAACCTAAGGCTTGGGATCTGAATGAATGACAGCTCTGGGAGTCATCAGCATATAGAGACTCCCCGAAGACATGATAAGGAGAAGGAGGGGGGAGGAGACAGGAGGAATGACTGAAGACTAGGAAGGCAAGAATGTGCTGTACGGTGGAAGCCATGTGAGAAAGTGTGCTAAAGCCACTAGGCCAGGGCTTCAGGGAAGTCAAGGGACAAGAACATAGGCAGAAAACCCAACTATTGACTGAATTCATGGACTTGGAAAACCCAGGGAAGCAAGGTCCAATCTATGAAGGCTGGCTTCTCGAAGAGGGTATCTCCCGTTCATTTTGTAGCCACCACACAACATAATCTTAGTGTAGAAACTGGTAAGTAGAAATGGTATACACCTAATAATGAGGGCTGCTGTGGCAAAATGGGCCCATCTGTCTCCACATATTCTTAAGAGCTACATAGAATTTCTGGTGATGCTAGTTACCTAACAATGGTTCTCTTCAACTTTTAATATTCCCCTGCTTAAGCTGCTTAGAGTAACCCAAATACCCTACTATGGGCACCTCTTTAAGGCCACGGGACATCATAAGATGTTGGCACTACACTGTTGCATTTGCTATGCACAGTCTCTTTTCTGAATCCCTATAACTGGGTAGCTGCCATTAGCAGCAGACATAAACTTGTGTGGAAGTTTAGAAGAAGGCAGGACGAGCCTGGCTGAAAGATAAAAGAGAGATGGAGGTCAGGAAAGGATTCACATGTTTCTCATTCCTCTGTTCCTGATACCTGTCTCAGACAGCGGCCTTCTCACCCCCTTGGTCGGACGTTGTCTGTGGACTTCTCAGCAGCCACGCTGGAGGCAGGGACAGTGTGGGGAGGACCTCGAGGGCGCTGGTCTCCTATGGGAGCACGGTGGATTAGCTACAGTCCACAGGAGACGGGCTCTCCCGGAATGGCAGTGAGCAGATAGACGGTGAAGTGACCACTGAGAGCAAGTACGAGCTGAAAATGCAGTGACCTCTGAGGTAGTACCAGTTTGTGGCTCCTGATACTGTCGAGACTCCAATGTTTCCTGTTCACTAAGCAAACAAGAAGGAATATAATATCTGGGGCTTAATACTCGAGAAGCTTACGGGTTGGCCCAGTCACTCTCCTGCACGTTTCTGCAGTTCTGTCTGTGTATATTTTGAATTCACTTCCCTGTGCTGATCGTGCTTGTCAGGTATAGAATAATCTAGGCAGACCGTCCCTGAGTGTTCCTGTGCAGGTGCATGGCCTTTTTGTTTGATTTAATACAGAAGGAGGTTAATGCTGAGCCAGGTTTAGAAAATTGGGGATTAATATCTCTAAATGCTGAGCTGATCCCCCCCCTTTTTTATTCAGGAAACAATGACCTTTGTAGAATCTTTTTCCAACAACATTCTTATTTCCCTTCCTCGGTGTTTATTTAGCATTGCAGAATAAGCCCACTCTATAAATCAGAACTCTTTCAGATGACATGACCAGTTTCAACCCAAAACTGAATATCCTGGAAGAGACTCAGAGCAGAAGGACCCCGGGGGTTTAAGCACTAGAACTAAGGACTCGCTTACTGTCGAGATCCTTTTTCTTCCCCTAACCTGACTCTCCTGCTCCACTCCCCCCAGTCTCTGTGTTGGCCTCATTCTGTCCTACGACAGGCTGCTTCTACACGGGGGAAATGTCGGCCACGGGCAGCTCCGGGCTTGCATTGTGCCAGCACAGCCACCTAAAGGAACGGAAAAGCCTGCCTAATTCAAATACATGAATCCTTCAAGGAGAGTCTGGGATTGGCGCACCTTGGGTCACGCACGTGCCCTCCGCCCAGGGTACAGCGCTGAGGCCAGAGAACAGGGTCTCTGCCCTGCCCTGAGGCTGGGGAGCACGGTGCTGTGATGGGCAGAGCACCGTGGTTGGAGCAGGGGGGCGTCCGTGCTCCACAGGGAGGACGGCAGGGCGCCAGATGAAGGGAGCAGACCAAAACCCATGCGGACCACAGTCGATATCAAGATGTTCTTTCTCTTGAATGGTATCTCTAATTATTGTCCTGGAGTATTCTGATGAGTCACAAGGAAATGATAATATTCTTGGAACTACACTAACGGTCTATAATTTTTCTACCCTCATCAGTATAGTTTTTTAATACCTCCTTATGCTGTACATTATAGCATATGTTGAGACCACATTATTGTTTTATTTTTTTAAAGATTGTGTTTATTTATTTGAGAGAGAAAGAGCGCACACGATCAGTGGGGAGAGGAGCAAAAGGAGAGGGAGAAGCAGACTTCCTCCTGAGCAGGTAGCTCGACATAGGACTCGATCCCAGGACCCTGGGATCATGACCGGAGCCATAACGTGGACTGAGCCACCCAGGTGCCCACACAATTATTGTTTTAAAAGTGCTTTCAGAGACACCTGGGTGGCTCAGTCACTTAGGCATCTACCTTCAGCTCAGGTCATGATCCCAGGAGGGTCCTGGGATCGAGTCCCGCATGGGGCTCCTTGCTCAGCGGGAAGCCTCTTTCTCCCTCTGCCTGCTGCTCCCCCTGCTTGTGCTCCCTCTCTCTCTCTGACAAGTAAATAAATAAAATCTTTTCTTAAAAAAAGTGCCTTCAGGGGCGCCTGGCTGGCTCACTTGGGTGAGCATTCAACTCTTGAGCTTGGAGTTGTGAGTGTGAGCCCCATGTTGGATGTAGAGATTACTTTAACATAAAAATCTTTATAAATAAGTAGCTTTTACATACACTATCTCATTTAGTTCTTGTAATAATCTGAGCCATTTGTCATTATAGTAAACCCATTTTACAGATGGCCAGAAACGCTTAAAGCAGTTCTGTGACTTACCCAAGACCACAGATACAGTGTAACTGGGGCTTGGTGAATCTGGATCTTCCGGCTCCTTCGCTAGTTCCTCTTGGCATCAGTGCCTGAGATCCCTGTCACCCGTGTTTTCACTTGGGCTTGGGTGTAGTTGTGTGTGTCTGTTTCTCCCAGAATTGAGCCTTGTGCCGTGGACTCCTGCAAACCCTCACAAACCTCTAGAGCTGTGGATACTGTGACTGTTCGGGAGGTGATGCCCACTGTGAATCGAGGGCTTAAGACGCTACTGTTGAAGTGTAGGTACCACAAGGAGCTCTTGGCGTTGTGGGGCCAGCGTCCAGAGAGAAGGCTGCTTGGTCTCCCGCTGCTGGCTGATGTGCTGGAAGGTGGCCTAGGACCTCTTCCACAGTCGGGAGCCTTGCCGCTGAGAGCCTCCTGGAATGGCGCCACAACTGTGGAGAGAGTGTTCTCTCACTTGGGGGCTTGCTCACCTCCTGTGGCCCCTTCTCTGTCCTCCCTTAGAGGGACCACAGAAACACCTCACTATCCTGAACCCAAAGCCACTCCTTAAGCAGAAGGCCCCTACTCCCCCTCAAAATGCTGCAGGAGCCCAAAGTCCTCCCCCGACAACCAAAAGGCATCTCCCACCACCACCGCCACACCGTCCTGGCTGCATTCACCCAGCGCATTCAGCAGTTCGATGCCCCCATAGACCTGTTTTCGAAAATAAATCCCACACCCAAGATTATAACGTTAATCCTAACAAAAGGGTTTCAAGATGGAAAGAAAAAGCGGCAGGCATTCCTTTACCCTTTTATTTTCCTTGAGGGAGAAACTTCTTAGACCTGCAAAAAAGGGCCTTCCCTTTTCCTTTCTCTGGGGGATGTGCTCCGCTCTGTCCAGGCTGCTTGCTCCTCGAAGTGATTTCTTACCCTCTTCTGCATCTGGCTCTTGTCTCCACTGTGCGTCCGTGATGCCTTCTAGAAACCCCCCTGACGAAGCTGGGGGAGCTTGCTTCACTCCTTTTCTCCCTCCACAGAGACCTGTTCCAATGTGCTGTGCATTCTCAGAAACGACCTAACACTGCAGAGCAGGGGGGAGCAGTTGCAGACTCAGATCTAGGAAAGAGGGTGTGTGTGTGCATGTGTGTGTGTGCATGCAGAACTTTGATCCTGGCTCTCCATAGTGAATATAAGAATATGAAATGCTCGCCTGTCTCTCATGTGCCCCCGTAAGATGCCTGTCGGAACTGACCCAGCTGTGCCATCCGCTGGCACATCTAAACCGGAGCTTAGTTTCTCTCTGCTGCTGCAACACGCGACCAGACTGTACGGCTTCAACACCAGTTTGTTTTCTCACAGTCCTGAAGGCTGGCCGTCCAGACTCAGTATCCCTGACTCGATTTGGGCCCCGGATCCGAGAGGCAGCAGGACTGTGCCCCCTGCAGAGGCTCGAGGGGCGAGTCGGTGTCGGGCTCCCTCCCGCTTCTGGGGGCTGCGGGCATCCCTTGACCCGTGGCCACAGCGCTCCTTTCTCGGCCTCCATGGTCGTGTGGCCTTCTCTTCTGTCCGTGTCCAACCTCCCTCTGCCTCTCTCTCCCAAGGACACTTGGGACTGCATTTAGGGCACGCCTGGGCCATCCTGGGTACCGTCCCCATCTTGAGAGCCTTAGTAATCCCATCTGCAGTGTCCTTTTTCACACTGTGAGGGAATATTCACGGGCTCCAGGGATTAGGACGTGGGAATCTTTTGTGGGGCCATTACTCAGCCTGCCATACCCGTGCCCCCAAGTTCTGCATGGAGTAAGGGACAGCTTCTCTCCCTCTCGACTTCTGAATCCGAGGGGACCAGTGGCTTAGCGCTGTCCTTTATCACTCTCTGCCACCCGCAGTAGCAGCAGGGTCCTCAGTATCTTGCTTCTCCTGCAATCAGGCGACCTTCTTCCCCAAAAACACGGCCCAGGCAGGCAGGAGAGGCACAAGCCTTAAATAGGGTAGAGCCCAACTAGGCCCATTTTGTGACCGCGAGAATCAGGTTGTTTGGCTTTTGGCTCGCCTTGACCGGTGCAGAAAATGTCTTGCCTCTGCCTTTCTGTCGGTATTTCTAGGTAGATTCTAGATAGTCAGATTTCTAGACTGTAAAGTCAACGAGGACAGAAAGCGGACCCGTGGCTTATCGTCCCTGGTGCCCGGCAGTGTCCCAGGAGGCTGGACACTCAGTCACATCTGTCTCCCTGCACATCTGTCCCCTCCCCCCCCCCACTTCTGCAGCTAGCCACCACCAGCCGCGCTCTTGCCAGCATCCAGGGCGGGTTTGGCGGCACCGGGCACAGCGTCAGATGTCATCACTCCCACCCCACAGCCCTGCGTTGGGGTGGAGACCTTGTTCCCGGGGCCTTTATCCGAGCACAGAGTTGAGTCCCATGCCACATAGGGAGCTGCGCTTCTAAGAGGCATGTGCTGTCCTGCTAACACCGAGTCTCCCGCATCCTCGGGGTGCCACTCGATGGCGAGGGCCGGGGAGCAGTCGCTGTGGGGGTCACTGCCGATAACCGCTGCTCCCACGTCGGTTCCTATCTGCTCCAAGCAAGAGGTGGGGCGGGGAGAAGGGACCTCCGTGGGGACCCCATGCAGCTGGAAACTTTCTCTCCACCGTAAGAACAGTTCTCATGAAAGGAAATGAAAACCATTTCCAGAGCGTCCCTGGGAGGGCTTTCCTGCTTGGAAACCTGTGCTGTCTCCTTATCGAGAATAAGTGGGCCTGGAAGATAGGGGTCAGCACTTCCAGCCCACGCGAAGGAGGCTTCACGAGGGGGCATGGCCAGGACACAGATGAATAGTCGCTAGCTCTTTTCAGTGATCCAGCCACGATTTTCACTGTTATGTATTGCTCTTAACACAGCCACTGTCTAGGGGTCTCTAGTGTCCCATTTTTGTACGTATGTGCACAACTGGAGATTTTTTTCAAACTCAGAATTGACAAAGGACTTGATTTGAATAGGTACTGTGATAAAATAGAATACTTACGGAGGTGATTTGAAGAACAAAGAGTCTGATATAGTCTAAAAATACTTAGGGGACCAAAAAAAAAAAAAAAAAAACCAAGGAGGGAGGGAGTTCTGGTTGAGTCTGGAACATTATTCAGCAAATATTTGCCAAGCACCTGCTCTATGGCAGGCCAGACACTGGGCTAGGAAGCGGGGATACATCCAGGAAGAAGACCTGATCCAACTCAGGAGTTTATAGTCTAATGGGGAGACTGGATGATTAAACACACAATTAAAGTCCAAGGTGTTAAGTGAATCAAAGAGACGGTCACCCCTGTCTGGGAGGATCAGGAAAGGCTCCCCAAAGTGATGCCAGTGTTGAGAATGAAATGAGAAATAGCACTTGATCCAGAAAAGGGACCAAGAGTCTTCCAGGCAGGAACAGAATGTGCAAAAGGCCTGAAGGTGAAAACATGGCAGACGGGGTTATGGGGTGAGCCAAGAGACTGATGGCTGAATGAGCCAGGCAGGTAAGCGTGTGTGGGGAAGAAAAGATGGTGAGGGCAAGTGGGAGGAAGCATGCAGTCAGTCCGGTCCTGCTTTGTCCCGGCCAAGTGCCCCAGCCCTTGGGACATGGTCGCTGTTGTCACTGAAGGTAGGCTCCTATCAAGCCAGTAAGCGGCCTCATCTTTTCTGCTTTCTTCCTGAGACTCCAGGAGACCGCAGCTCCTCACTCAAACAGCAGAACTGGGGGGAGGGCCTTCAGGAAGCTGTCAGGACCAGAGCCCACCATACCGTCTCCTGTCCCAGACCCGACTGTTCTGGGGCTGAGAAGTTTGAGTCCTGAAAGAGGAGAAATATTCCTTTCTAGTGGGGTTCTGGATCGATCCCCAACCCAGAGTCCGTTATCAGATGCACAGCTCTGATGTCACACCTTATAACCCAGGGGAAAATGTTCCTAAGATCACCCCCCAAAAAAACACAAGAAATTTTAGAAATCACCTGACAAGAAATGTCAGATAATACTGACTGGAAATCAGACCACAGCAGCTGCTTTCCACAGCTGCATCCCATGTGGTGACCACGTCTGAACAAACTAAATGAGTCTAAAAATAACCAGGAATGTAAAACCCTTCAGAAGCCGGGTCTCTGAACGAGGTAGCCTCAGAAATGAGGAGGGGGGCGGGGGTTGTCTTTGGGCCATTGGATCAGTGGTCAGAGGGGCATCACCCAAGGGGCCAGAGACATAACCCGGGAACCTGTAGTTCCCCACTCGTACCCACTGATCAACCCTCATGGTACCCATTTCACAGATGGAGAAAAAAACACGTTGGCATCTGAACTCTTTCAAACTAAGAATTCCGAACCTCAGCTATCATCCCAGCCCCGATGACTTCCTCAGGAAAACAAAAGCAATGAAGTACAGAAATCAGTCCCTTTTTCATCATTTCCCTCCTATGTCTGAGCCCGTTAGCATGGAGGGAGTTTGTGACACTTTCCTAAGAAGTAACCCCTTTTTTAGTTGGGAAACCGAGACTGGGACTTTCTCCCCCAGTAGAGGAAAACGTTGACAGCAGAAGGAAGCATGCTCCACCAAGACAAAAGCAAAAGGATGTTTCGGGTTTTTTTTAATTGTGGGAAATTTTGAAAGATCTACCCCCACCCAAAAAATAAATACGCTTGCCCGCGCATAGAAAAGCACCAGCAAATTTTTTTAACTGCATTTTTCTAGTAAGAAAACGGATTTATCCCTGGTTGTAGTAGCTCGATCGTCATCATAATAACAGTTCCAGCAAACACTGCTTAAGCACTCAGGCGGGAGGCACTGTGCTGAGAAAGCTCTTTGCCACGGCTCAGGACTCTTTGATCTCCACAAAATCTGGATGAGGGGGATCCTGCTCTTATCCCCATTTCGTGGCTGGGGAAGCAGGTGTTTGCCAAGGTGTAGACATGTGCCCAGGACATGCCGCCGGGGGTGGGGGGGGTGGCCCCCGTGCCAGCCACACTCCAGACAGACACCCTGGTCGCTAAAGGGCCCCAGTCTAGTGTTTGTCACGGCGGCAACACGGACTGGTTTTTGGGGTTTTTTTAAGAGTCTTCTCAGCTTCCTGTGGAGAGTTTTTCAGTTCGATTTGCATTTCACCCTTTCCGTGACTGGCGATCTTCCGTGCTTCCTTTTCCTCCCATTGCCTGGATGAATGGGGCGCTGAATCGGAGACCAGAAGCCTGGGTGGGGGTTTCACTTCCCCCACCAGCCACCTCGGTTCGCCACCTCTTGGCGCCTGTTCTTTATCTGTGAAACGAGGTCGCAGGAGTGTCACAGGGATCCTCCCCTGGGTGCTAAGTAGCCTCCTCCTCCTCTCCTCTCTCCCCGCCGGCCCTTCAGCTCTTCTCCCTTCCTTCTCATCCTGGCCACTGGCAGGCCCTCACACCCTCCTGTGGGCCGGCGGGGGGAAGTGGCGTGCGGGTGGGCTGCTGTCCAGGAGGCTCGGGGACCCCGACACAGTGAGGAGCACAAGCAGGGTGATGTTGCTTAGTGGGACACACAGGCGGAGCTGGGCCCCCTCCAAACGGTAATGCTTTAACTCCTCTTAACAGCAAAAACTTTAGGGGCGCTTGGGTGGCTCCGTTGGTTAAGCATCTGCCTTTGGCTCAGGTCATGATCCCAGGTTCCTGGGATGGAGCCCCACATTGGGCTCCCTGCCCAGTGGGGAGTCTGCTTCTCCCTCGGCCCCTTTCCCCTGCTTGTGTGCTCTCTCTCTCTGACAAATAAATGAATAAAATCTTTAAAAATATATATTTTTTAAATATATATATATTTTTAAAGGCCTTCAGGAAACAAGGGTAGTTTGAGACAGAATTCTTTCATTCTTTCATTCCCACACTAGTGGGAAACCTAGTTTTTGGTCCAAAGGCTTTCTAATCCTGAGTTTGGTGGTTTCTGCTCACTATTAGGAGACAATATCAGCCTTCAGTGGTGGGATGGGGGTGGAGACAGGAAGTGGATGATACTCTGTGAAGAGAATTTTTTTGATACCATTTTTAGTTAACTTTTTCTTTAACCACAGAACATAAAAGTATTTGTTCGCAGAGGATGTGTGCACTGTATCAGACACGAGTATTTGGAATATTTTGGGGAAACTGGGATTTATTTAATCCAGGTCGTCTGGGTAAGGTTCTGTGGACAAAGAAGTAATCACTACCCATATCTCAGCAAATTAATGTTTTCTCAAATCATTTTAAATCTGGGGGGGGCATTCATTTCACTAGTATGTGTATTTAAGTATTCCTTAAAGCTCTGGCTCATGAACACGGAAGTAACTTCTTTGAGGCATTGAAATTTCCTCCTTAACTTCCTCAGACTTCTTTTCAGTTTGTTCTTGATTGTGTGGGAATTTGTGGGCCTTGATCACAGAAAGTTAGCCTCTAAAAGAGGAAGACTGCTTTAATGTCACTATCATAATGCTCATTTTAGACTCCAGAAACGATGTGCATCATTGGGGCCTTCTCATCCCTATTTTAGGTGTGTTTCCAAGGAGTAGGCTGGTTGTCATGGTTTAGAAGAACTTCACTGTCAGGATGCAATCATACTAGAGGGAGGCACAGGCCATCTGTCCCTCAGGGAGAGGTCTTGAGGAAATAAATAGCCTCCTGGCCAGAATGTTTCAGATGTTTCTCTGCTTAAAGCAGAACTCAAGGTCAGACCATTTCTCAGGGCCCTCTTGTAGGATTCCCTGTCTGTAGCTTCCAGAACTGAGGTTTGGCTTTTCAGGTCAGTGTATGGTAAGGCAGTGGGTTGTCTTTAGGCTTTCCTCAGTTGTACTGGTCAGGAAGTGGCTGGACAAAGGGGCTAATTCCCTGCCCCCGACTTCTCAGCATCCTCATCCTTCTGTTCCCTGTTCATTCTCCACCCCCACCATTCCACTTGCAAGGAAGATGAACTTTGCCAGATGTCTCTGAATGCAGTAAGGGTAGACTTCTGGAATGCAGGCATAAGAGCAGTTTGCATTTATTATTGTTGTCCAGAGTATTTCTGTCAGTGGCTGTGGCAAGGCCTGGTTGAGAATTCTTCCCTACCCTAGGGTCCCAGAGTGGCTTCCAAGATCAGCACAGAGGACTCTTGGAATGGGCACAACACGTCTCCAGAGAGCCAGACCCAGTTCTGTTGGTCAGGAGACAGCACTCCAGTCAGATTCAGGGTCCTCTGATTCCCGGGAATGCCACAGCTCTCGCCATGCAGCTGAGAGCAGAGCCCCCGGGCGCCGGCTCCTGCCAGCCCACACCGCCCTGTCACACGCCTCTTATTCATCAGCATGCTTCTTTAGTATCTCACAAAGTGTGATGCTCCAGACCCAGGCAAGATGTGTCATAAAGGGGAGACTTCGCCCAGTGAATAAAAAGGCATGTGTTCCTGCCCCTGTTTTGCTATTTGCTGAGTTTTCAAAAACTTCCCAACCACACCCCTCGGTCTTTGTTTGAGTTCAAAGGGAGGCATCTGTGCTAACAGGATGTTTCTGGGTTCAGTCCCCATTGCATGCAGGAGGCTGACTTTGGGAGGTCCACTCTAGAGACTTCTCTGAGGCCAGTGCCCAGGCCCCTCCCCTCGGCGAGTGTCCCATCCCCGGGCTCAGTGGTTACAGAGACCATTAAGACCAGTTTCTGCCCTCAAAGAGTCGTTCCACGAGTCTTTCCCTGTTCATGTGGAAAGACAGTTTGAGAGATGAGGTTGGGCTTCAAGTACCCCCCGCCCCCAAAATAAAAGCAAAAATAGCCCACAGACTGACTTTCCTTTTCTGGAGCAGGAATCTGAGCCGGACCGCTGTCAGGCGCGGCAAACTGCTGCAGGCTAGTTCCCGCCGGCCTGGGCCTTCGGGGGTCCCACTAATCCTCTTTCACATGCCAGTGGGGTAGCCTCTCCCCTCCCTCCACTTTTAAGCACTTCTGGCCAATATAGACCCCTGGTTTAAAGGGAAAAGAATGAAAGAAAGCCTGCTATCCGTCCAAATACCCCATTTCTTGATGTTTTTGTCCTAAACCAATCGGCATCCCCTTGGCTGACCCAAAATCCGTATCCCCTATCCCCTTGCAGCCACCCAGTGAGTTCAGTACACCAGCAGCTGAGCTAAGCCCCAATCATCACCTTCTCCAGAAAGACAAACAGAACAAAAACAGCCGGAGGGAGGGAGGGCGCGCTGGGGGCGGGGGAGCGCCGCGGACGGAGCCTCCAGCGGCGGTCGGGGCGGAGGCCTGCGCGGCCGGCCTCCCCGGCGGGCGTGTGCGCG
>LNAC01000022.1:4586708-4603609 GCA_002007465.1 Ailurus styani
TTTTTTTTTTTTTATTGATTTGACACAGAGAGCAAGCGAGAGAGCACAAGCAGGGGGAAGGGCAGAGGGAGAGGCAGTTTCCCTGCTGAGCAGGGAGCCCAGTGCAGGACTCGATCCCAGGACCCTGGGACCATGACCTGAGTCGAAGGCAGATGCTTACCCTAACCCACTGAGCCACCCAGATGCCCCAGGAATACGGTTTTTAAAATTTGGACATATTCAAATAATGATTGCTGGGCAGAATCTTAGGAAAAGTGTTTTAAAAAAAATGTAGGAGCACCTGGGTAGCTCAGTCGGTTAAGCGGCTGCCTTTGGCTCAGGTCATGGTCCCAGGGTCCTGGGATCGAGCCCAGCATCGGGCTCCCTGCTCAGCAGAGAGCCAGCTTCTCCCTCTCCCTCTGCTACTGCTCTGCCTCCTTGTGCTATCAAATAAATAAATAAAATCTTTTTTTAAAAAAATGTAGCAAAGGGTTTGAAATCTGAAGGGACCCTGAATGGGGGAGAATGGCAGCCAGGTTGGGAAAGGCACAGTCGCTCAGGTGGGCCACTGTACTTGCCATGGTAATGCTGGATTCTCAAATTCTAGGCTTATTTGCGTAATAGAGCACAGCACCACAATAACATCATAAATAACGCTTTTGTAATAGAATCCACATACAGAGTACGTTTTGTGAAACAACTTGTGATATATGACCTATCTTACTGGATGTGTTTCCCTTAAGAAAAGGAGAGCAACGAGGTGTTTACATGTGTAGTGAAACCCTCTGGACAATTTTCCAGGGGAAGTCAAGCTCAGCAGTGTCCACAACCAGAGTCCTTGTCTCAGTCTCTCCCATCGCGCAAGCTGAAGAGCCGGGAATGTGACAGACCCCCTTTTACCATCTACATTTGTCAGTCACCAGATTCTTGGTCGGCTGCATCTCTTGGACTTGGCCTACCTTTGCTCTCTTAACAACCACAGTCCTTGCTCCCTCGATGGGCAGTTCCCCAACTGGTCTTCCACCCTGAATGCCCACATCAGTCTCTCTCCACATCACCTGCTTCCTCTCTGTCAGTTTCATGTATTCGCTCTTGAAGCACCTCCTGTAAGCCAGACACCCTTTTAGGCACAGGGGATACAGAAAGATCTGGTTTCCATGGAGCTTACCTTTGGGAAGGAGGTTGGAGCCAAGAGTCAGACAAGTCAGTTTCAGACAGTGGTACCCATACTGAAGAAGACAAAGTATTACTATCTACCTTCCCTACTAAGAATCCTTAAGGGGGCACCTGGGTGGCTCAGTCAGTTAAGCATCCGACTCTTGATTTCAGCTGAGGTCATGATCTCAGGGTTGTGAGTTCAAGCACCTCGTTGGACTCTGCTTCCCCTTCTCCCTCTCCTGCCCCCCACGCCCAGCTTGTGTAGTATCAAAAAAAAAAAAAAATCTTTAAGGGTGTCCCATTGCCTACAGATCTCAGCTGAAACTCCTTGCCTGTCATCTACTCCAGCCTATCTGGCTAGTCTCAGCTCCCACACCCTCTCCCAAACACACTTCAATCCTGAACCCCAGGCCCATGCTTGCCATTCTCTCTGCATTCTCTAAATCTCACTTTTAGGTCAAGCTTCACGGTCATCTGGCCAAGGCTCATCTGGCCAAGGCTTCCTCACCCTCCGAGGGGCAGTTCATTGCCTCCTGTCTATAGGGTTCTGGAGATCTCTGTGTGGGGAAGCCAGGTGGATTTCAGGGAGGAGGCAATTAGAGCTTGTGGGGTGTTGTCGAAGGAAGGGGATACAGTAGCTGTGCTGGCAAGCCCACTGGGCTCACCGTGAGCCTGTTCTCACACGGACTCGGCACCGTGTCCCAGAGCTGCCTTCCTCCACGTCTGTAGCGAGTCGTGTGCAGAAGAGAAAGCAGCTCTCGATCAGGGTGCTGAGAGCCCTGTTTGTTCAGACACTGTGTCTCCCTGGCAGAGCCACGGGCCACACAGCCCAAGAGGCTGCACCCTCTCAACAAAGCCCTCCACGTCTGCTTGGACTGGGCACTTCCCTCCACTCTGTGCTTCCTGCGCACACTCTCTAGCCCTTGAATGGTGCCAACTCCAGTACCTTAGATAGTAGCCATTTGTTCAGTCCGCCTCCCTCCCCCGGCGGAGAGCTCCTCGAGAACGGAGCTGTTTTATTATTTATCTTGCAGCCCAGAGCCTTAGACACAGATGTTTGATGTCAACATGTTTCAAGACAATTCGGAGGAATTCCTGAGCTTATGAATAGACTCTTTTCTTGGTTCCCAACACTGTTCAAAAATGTCATCCTTGGAATGCCTCAGTGGCTCAGTCGGTTAAGCGTCTGCCTTTGACTTGGGTCATGATCTTGGGGTCCTGGGACCGAGCCCTGTGTCAGCCTCCCTGCTCAGCGGGGAGCCTACTTCTCCCTCTCCCTGTGCTGCTGCTTCCTCTGCTCATGTTTGTTCGTTCTGTCTCTTTCTAAATTAAATTTTTTTATTTTTTTATTTTATTTTTTTTTTTTAAGATTTTATTTATTTATTTGACACAGAGAGAGAGATTACAAGTAGGCAGAGAGGCAGGCAGAGAGACAGGGAGAGAAGGAAGCAGGCTCCCTGCTGAGCAGAGAGCCCGATGCGGGCCTCGATCCCAGGACGCTGAGATCATGACCTGAGCCGAAAGCAGAGGCTTTAACCCACTGAGCCACCCAGGCGCCCTAAATTAAATTTTTTTAAAATGCCATCCTTGGGGCACCTGGGTGGTTCAGTGGGTTAAGCCTCTGCCTTCGGCTCAGGTCATGATCTCAGGGTCCTGGGATCGAGCCCCACGTCGGGCTCTCTGCTCAGCAGGGAGCCTGCTTCCCCTTCTCTCCCTGCCTGCCTCTCTGCCTACTTGTGATCGCTCTCGCTCTGTCAAATAAATAAAGCCTTTAAAAAAATAAAATGCCATCCTTAGAAAATGCCATCTTCTAAGCCCAATCCCAGTGAAAATAATTAACCACCTTCTCATGAGTCTCTTTTTAGTATACAGGTCCCCAATGTGTTTGTGGTTAGCTGTGACCCCCTTCAGTGGTCTGTTCGCAGATGGGGGACTGCCATCCTGTTGGCTTCTCTGTCAAGTGACCCGCAGCCACCACAGATCAAAGCCTGGATGCTCCTTGACCCTGAGGGGTTGAACAGCCGGATACAGAATGGTGTCCCTGACAAACCACTAGAACCCATCTGTTCAAAGGAAGATGTGGGTCCTGGGGCATGTTCAGTCCGGTCTTACTTAGCACCTTCATTAATGATGTGAGCAGAAAATAAACACCAGCATTCACAGATGGTGCTAACTTTGGAGGTGCTGTTAACAGAAGCTTCAAGATAGAAATGTAAGCAGGAAACACCACAGATGTTTAAAAAAAAAAAACTCTCAAATAGATTTTTTTTGGGGGGGGGTAAAATAAAGCCCCTTCAAGCACAAGCATGGAGATGAGAAGCTAAACGGGAGGTGGGGAAGAGGGGCTGGCTGACCTGGCCTCTTGTTAGAGACGATGCGACCTGGCCCACGTGTCCCCCAACCCCGCCTGTGAGGCAGCCCCGTTCCCTGCCACCGTCCCACTTGTTCTGTGGCAGGCTTTTTTGTTTGGTTTGGTGGTGTTTTGTCTTGTTGCTTCTGTGTTTGGTTTTTTCTTCATATTTGAGGGAGCTGCGGCTATGGTTTTGTTCTTACCATTTGGTTTTGAAAGGTTTCATTACCCCTCACATAAAGCATAAATTTGGGCATTTGGGGAGGGACAGGGGGATGCAGCCTTTAAATAAAGAGGCCAGATTCCAAATACATAAAGCAAAATGAAGCTGCCTCACCACCTCGGTCTCTGATGGTGGGAGAGGGAGACAAATCAGAGAAGCCAGCAGCCACCCCGGCCTCTGGGGTGAGCGCCCCCGAGCCGCCTCCAGCACCAGGAGGCCTTGCCCTCCTCCACCTTGCCAGGGGGCGGCTGCGGACACGCAGAGAATAGGAGCCTTCCTGTTGACAGACACAGAAGCCAGGGTGTCCAGGGAGCAGCAGGTGCTCGGGGACCCCGAACGGAAAGTCAAGACCCCAGTATGCAGCAGGGAGTAGTGCAAACAGCGCACAGACTCTCCAGGCCCCGGGACAGCGCACCATTCTTTGACTGCCTGGAACCAGCCGTGCCTGGCAACGTCAACCACCTTCTGGCCCAGGAGTGAGAGACGCAGATACCGGAAAGGGAAACAGACAAGGGCGAAAGTGCGCGTGCGGGGGGGGGGGGGGGGGGGGGNGGGGGCGTGGTCCCCGGCAAGACCGCCCCGCCAGCCGTGGCCTCGTTCTAGCAGATTCCGAATGCTTTTGTATCTGCCTGGGGAGGGAGCGCCGAGGATTGAAGAATGCCAGCCCCGTTGCACGGGCGCTGGAAGAGCGCGGGGACCGGGCAGATGGGGGCCCCCCTCTGGAGACGGACCCCTGGGCCTGCGTCTAGCCTCGCGACTCCGCGGCTGTGAGGAGCGGCGTGGCCCAGCCGAGCTTCCCGGTCCTGGTCTGCGGCTCGGGCATCATCAGCGCCTGCCAGGGTTCGGGTGAGGATTCGAGGAGGGGACGCAGGTAGTAAAATGCTTCCTCCAGTGCCTCGTACACGGCAGGTTCTTGATAAATGCGTGATGATGGACAGCCCCCCCCCCCCCCCCCCCCNCCCCATCTAAGACGCCTTTACACCTACACAAGGCACACTAAGCAGGACCAGCCTTAGCCGGCGCATCTCCGTTTACACATGTGTGTATGTTTCCAGACTCCATCGGTCCAAGTGTTTTTATTTCCCCGAGAACTTCATCAGCAGTGGGCCAGGAGCACCCCACGGCCGAAAGCTTCCATTTACCAAGCAAGGTAGTGAGTTGCTATGCAAAGGGACTCTTCTGTGCTGAAGAGCGAGCCTCCCTAGTGCCTGTTAAAAACGAACCCCTTCTTCAGAATAAGGCCCTGGGGCACACTTCTCAGCAGCCCTGCTGAGATGCTCCAGGCTGGCCCCGGGTCTCCCCAGTGAGTCCCAGGCACTTTCTCAGTCATGTCTTTTTTTAAAATGGTATTCTGTCTCTAGACATTTGTGGAACCCCTATTTTGTAGGAGACACTGCACGAGGGGCTCTCCACAGAGCGATGAAAAATACGCAGCGCTGCGGTGCTCAGAAGCACGTAGTAAATAGAAGGTCCGCTCCAGGGATGTTCTAGTGACTTGGTGGCAGGCTGCACAGGGGCGAAGGCTTGGACTCAAGCCTGATTGCCTGGGTTCAAATCCCGGCGGTGCTGTGAGACCTTGGCGGGTACTTTGCCTCTTTGCACCTATTTCCTCTTCTGAAAACAGAACGTCCCTCACGCGGTCATGAGGATCTCATGAACTGGTATTTATAAAACACTAATGAGGTACTATGTGCTTTCTTGCTATTGTTACGTTATTATTACACACGCGTACCTTGTTTCGTTGTGCTTCCCTTTATTATGCCTCATGGATCAGAGATGGAGAAGCAGAAGCAGAATTCTCGGAAGCACTGTACAGGCTTACCTCCTTTTCCTGGGCTTCACTTTCCTATACTTCATAGAAAGCGCATTTTTTTACAGCCAGGCAAGTCCCTTGCCGCCATTTTTCCTGTAGCACTTGCTCACTTCGTGTCTCTCACATTTTGGTAATCCTCCCAATATTTCAGACTTTTTCATTATTATTTGTTATGGTGATCTGTGATCAGTGATGTTTGATGTTACTGCTACAGTTGTTTTGGGGGGCCGAGAACTGCATCCATACAAGATGGTGAAGAAGTAAATGTGTATGTTCTGACTGTTCCACCAACCAGCCACCCTCCCACCCCCATTTCACATCTCTCTTACCCCGCCCCCCACTCCAGCCTCCCTATTCCCTGAGACACAACAGTCTTGAAATTAGGGCCGTGAATGACCCTGCAATGGCTTCTAAGTGCTCAAGTGAATGGAAGAGTCACACATCTCTCAATGTAAATCAAAAGCTGGCCATGACCAAGCTCAGTGAGGAAGGCATGTCGAAAGCTGAGACAGAGCAGAAGCTAGGCCTCTCATACCCAAAAGCCAAGTTGTGAATGCAAAGGAAGAGTCCTTGAGGAAATCAGAAGTGCTACTCCAGTGAACGCATGGATGGTAAGAAAGCAACACAGCCTGATTGCCGACATGGAGAAAGTTCTCCAGGTCTGAATAGAAGATCAAGCCAGCCGCAACATTCCCTGAAGCAAAAGCCTAATCTACAGCAAGGCCCGAACTCTCTTCAGTTCTATGAAGGTTAACAGAGGTGAGGAAGCTGCAGAAGGAAAGTCTGAAGCTGGCAGAGGTTAGCTCACGAGGTTTAAGTAAAAAAACATTTTCCAAAACAGAAGTAACAAGGGGAAGCAGCAGGTGCTGAGGCAGGAGCTGCAGCAAGTTCCCCAGGAGATCCAGCTCAGATCCTTCGTGACAGCGGCCACGCCAAACAGATTTTCAGTGTAGACAAAACAGCCATCTATTGGAAGAAGACGCTATTTAGGACTCTCACAGCTAGAGAGGAGAAGTCGGTGCCTGGCTTCAAAGCTTCAGAGGACAGGCTGACCCTCCTGTTAGGGACTAATGCAGTGGGTAACTTGAAGTTGAAGCTCATTGACCATTCTGAAAATCCTAGGGCCCTTAAGAATTATGCTAAGTCTGCTCTGCCTGTGTTCCACAAATGGAACAACAAAGCCTCCATGACAGTATCTGTCTACAACATCGTCATCTACTATTAGTTTCAGCCTTCTGTTGAGAGCTCTCTATTTCTGAAACCTCTAGTTTCAGCTCTCTGTTGAGAGCTACTGCTCAGAAAAAGATATATTTCAAAATACGACTGCTTGCTGATAACGCACCTGGTCACCCAAGAGCTATGATGGAGATGGATCAAGTGGTAATATCGGCTTTCAAGTCACCTTGCAGAAATACATTTCATAAGCCTCTAGCTGCCACAGATGGGGATTCCACTGACGGACCTGGGCAGGGTAAAATAATGAAAACCTTCTAGAAAGGACTCATCATTCTTGATGCCATTAAGAACATTTGTGATGTGGGGCGCCTGGGTGGCTCAGTAGGTTAAGCGTCTGCCTTCGGCTCAGGTCCTGGTCCCAGGGTCCTGGGATTGAGCCCCACATCGGGCTCCCTGCTCAGGGGAGAGCCCACTTCTCCCTCTGCCTGCCGCTCCCCCTGCTTGTGCCCTCTCTCTGTGTCAAATAAATAAAATCTTTAAGTAAAATCTTTTTTTAAAAAAGAACACTTGTGATTCATGGGAAGAGGTCAAAATCTCAACATTAACAGGAATTTGGGACGAGTTGATTCCCACCCTCACAGAGGACTTTGAGGGGTTCGAGACTTCCGTGGAGATGCAGTGGGAACAATAAGAAAAGTAGAATGAGAAGTGGAGGCGGGGGATGGGACTGAGTCGCTGCAGTCTCATGATGAGCCCTGAGCGGGTGAGGGGCTGCTTCTCACGGATGAGCAAAGAAAGTGGTTTCTTGAGATGGAAACTGCTTCTGGTGAAGAGGCTGTGAAGACTGTCGGAACGACCACACCGGACTTAGAACATGACATACACCCGTCGGGAAAGCAGGAGCAGGATTCCAGAGGACTGACTCCCGACCTGGAGAGAAGGTGTGCTGTGGGCAAGATGCTATCGAAGAGCATCGTCTGCTGCAGAGACATCATTCCTGAATAGAAGGGTCAAACTTCACCCGTCGTCTTACTTTAAGAAACTGCCCCAGCCACCCCGACCTTCGGCAGCCAGCACCCTGATCCTCCCTCAGCTGCCAACAGCGAGGCGAGACCCCTCCACCAGCAAAAAGAGTACAGCTCGCTGAAAGCTTGGGTGATGGTTAGCATTTGTTAGCAATAGCACTATCTTTAATTCAGGTCTGTATATTGGGTTTTTTAGACATAGTGCTATTTATTCTGCACTTTAATAGACTACAGTATAGCATCAGCTTAAATGTTACATGCACAGAGAAACAAAATAAGTCACTTGAGTGGCTTTATTGCAGGGTCTAGAACCGAACCTGCAGTGTCTCCGAGGTATGCCTGTATTCCCTTTTGTTTTTGTGGGTTGTTTTTTTTTTTTTAAGATTTTTAATTTACGCGCTTGAGTGAGACAGCGAGCAAGAGCACGAGCGGAGGGGGGGTGGGTAGAGGGAGAAGCAGGCTCCCTGCTGAGCAGGGAGCCTGATGAGGGACTCGATCCTGGAACCCCGGGATCATGACCTGAGCCGAAGGCAGACGCTTAACCAACTGAGCCACCGAGGTGCCCCTATAATTCACCTTTTTTAAAAAATTTTTACTTTTACTGCATTATGGTCAGAAGCTGGTTTCTGAGTGATGGTAATTCTCAGGTATCTACTGACCCTCCTTTCTCAGACCACTACCTGATCCGTGTGCATGGTGGCACGTCTCTGACGTGCGCTCGATTGCTGGGCACGGTGAATACACAAATACACGCAAAGCTCATTAATTGGGTTCAAATGTACGTTCTTTTAACATCCTTTGCTGATCTACATCATATGTTTTAGGAAAACGTATTAAGATCCTTTTCTGTGACGGTAGATGGGTCATGAATACCTTCCTGCTGAACTACTCCCCAACAAAGGAAACAAAATAGGGAGTTCTTTCCCCATCCTCCCTGTGATTCCTATTTGCCCTGCAGAGCTTGTTTCCTTTAACTTTTCTTTGTCATGGTGATTTAGAGGGTCTCTTGCAAATGGCATATAGCTGCATTTCTGAATTAAATCCAAGAAGTTCCCTTTAACAGGGGTTCACACGCCTGGGTTCACACAGCCACGTTAGTGTTTTCTTGTCCCCACATTTCTTCTTGGCTGCTTTTGTTCCTCTTGTCTACCTTGCGTTAGATGAAGCAGAGCGTCTTTCCCACTTCCTTCTACTTCTTCCAGACTTGCACGTTTCAGTTGAGCATTCTTGTTTTCCATTCATTTTCTTCACTTCCGTGCAGGTCTTAGGAAGTCTGAAGTTCATCATTTCCCCATCCTCCTCCCAGATGCAAGGACCCAAGTCCCTCCCTGAGGACCACCACCCCATCTGTCACGTTGCGGTTTTCCAGGACTTATTTAGATCAGTGCTCAATTGAACCCCCAAAGTTAGTCAGTTTCATTTTTTATCACTATTATTATTATTTACAGTGAATGCTTATTTAGATTTACCTTGGTGTCTAAGTCAGTGCTTTGCCCGCACACCCAAGTGACTGGCTGGGGGGTATAGAATTCTAGTTGACAGTTATTTTCCTTCAATGCTTGGAAGAGTCTGTTTTCATTATTTTTTCATATTTGATGAGAAGGCCTACTTTTCCTTTGCATCTTTTTACTCTGGGTGTTCTTAAGGTTTGCTCTTTGCCTTGGATGATCTGCAGTGGGTTTGCTGTTCAAGGGGTCAAGAGAAGAAAGCTTGAGGTTTTAGGTCTTTACTGGAAAACTGTGTGTTTTCCCACACAGTGATTCCTTTGCTGTTTTGCCAGGCCCGGAGGTAGACTCGGGTGACCTTTTTCTAGATCCTGCAGCCTGCCGGGGCTCAGCCTCCTCCCAGACCTCAGACCTGGGCATGACTCCTGCTCGATCCAGCAAGTCCCCAGGCTTGGCATTTGCTGGACACCCCCTCTCACAACCCCCTCATGTTCCCGCCTTTCTTCTAACTCTAGGGTTTAAATATTCTCTCTGTGGAACTGTATTCATATTTCTAGACACGAGTAAGCCATCAGGGAAGCTTGTCAGCTCCCATCATGCCGTTGGAACCAGCAGAGCACCGTTGCTCACTCTGAGCTGTGAGAGAAGAGTGGACGCAGAGAAACACCCGGCTCAGCCCGGGATGGGGACAGGCTGTTCTCAAGAGCTCTGGGGAATGACTGAAGGGATTTTAGCAGGAGACCTGACAGGATCCTTTTGTGCCTTAAGGAGATCTCTCTGATGACAATGTGGAGGACGTGTGTGAAGGGGGGTATGGGGCAAATTGAAGGCAGAGGAATCCGTGGGGAGGCTCCATCAGGGCTGAGTTCTGAGAGCAGGGGAGAGAGACCAAGGAAACGCAGTGAACCAAGAGCTTGGTGACTCGCTGTGGGCAGTGGAGGGAGAGGTGGGATCCAGGCTGACTCCCGGCTTCCAGGCCTCCGTGACCGGGTAGATGAAGACCACGCTCGCTGTTGTAGGCGTGAGGAGAGGAGGGAGCCAGTTTGGGGGAAGGGACCAAGCAGATGAGCTCAGCATTGAACACATGAAGACCCAACTCAGGGGATTTGTCTAGTAGGTGGCAGCAGATATGTGCTTGGACCTCATGCCAAGATGGGGACATGGACTGGGTAACTGTCACCGAAACCGCAAGCATGGGGGTGACACTACCGTGGGATAAGGTCTGAGATGGGAAGGACTAAAGATAAACCTTAAGGAGTAAGAACACGGATACTCCTGCAGGAGTCTCGTGCTCCCCGCGGTGCCAGTCCGACGTCCCCACCTCTGGAAGCCCAGTGCAGCTGCGGGTCCGGCCCGTCACCCCGTCAGGAATGGGAGCGCCTTGAGCTCGGGCCGGGGCCCGGCCGGGGTATCTGCCCAGCAAAGAGCCAGCCCGGGAGACATGGGCGATGGTCGATGAGGAGAGAGCAGAGGCAGGGCCACCAACAGGGCACACGGGCCTCCGCCCAGTGATGAGGCTGGGGCCTCAGGACTAGCGGCCGGCCGAGAGCCGTGTGGTGGTGAGGGGAGTTTTATCTTCTGCCTGAAGATGGGGACCCCGCGCCTCGCCAGCAGCCGCCCAGACAGGCCGCGGGAGACCAGGAGTCGGGACTCCCCTGCTCTCAGGACCGGCGGCGCCAGCCTCAGGCTCGCTTCACCAGTGACCCCTACCCGAGTATCCGTTCAACCCCCACAAAAACAGAAGTAGCGTTTCCTAAGCCGGGTTTTGAAAGACGAGCCTGCTGTGGTTTGACACAGGCGGGGGGGAGAGGGGCTGCTTCCTGAGGTGGCGCCCGGGGACAGCTGCACGCACGGAGCGCTCGCCGCCCCGTCCCATGTCCCGTCCCGTGTCCCGTCCCCGCCAGCGCCCGAGCCCGAGCATCTGCGTCCCGGGGGCGCCCGACACCGAACGACGGCCTGACTCCGGGGCTCACAACACCGCCCACCCCCTGGAGCGGCCTCTATCTACGACCTGCCCGCGCCGGGTGCCAGGCGAGCTTCCTCCCACCACGTCCTGTGTGCAAACCCGAGCGCGCACGCTGCGTTAGCCTCGCTGCGCCCGCGCCCCTCCGCGCCCCTCCGCGCCCCTCCAGAGCGCGATCCCCCAGCGGGGCCGCCGGCGCCCTCGGGAAGCGGCCCCCTCGCTGCTGGGGTGGCGGCCTCTCCTCCCCGCGGCCCGGCGGGGCCCGAGCGGGCGTTTTCCGGGCGGCCGGCTCCCGGGGAGACGCTCGCTGCCCTCTGTGCGGAGCCTGCCGGGCACGCCCACGTGGCCCACGCGGAGACGCCCGGGGGTGGGGGCTTGCTTTACGCACGGATTTCTCGAATAGGACAGGCGGCTAAATGCAAAATGAAGGAACGTAATTCGATGAAGGCCATTTGCCTGCAATGATGGCTTGGAACAGGTGAAACAAGATGAAAGTCCCCAGATTCCAGAGTTTGCTGAGCCATGGAATCCTGTAACAGAAGATGGGGAGGGAAGCGGCCCTCCCCTTGCCGCCAGCCTCCGGCAGCAGCTGTCCCCGGGCCCGGCGTGCCATCACGGGGAGACTCCCTGCCTCCATCGATAAATTCTGCCGCCTCTCCTTAGAAAGAGGAGGAAGTCACTCTAGTTCTATACAGATCTCCAGCGTGGTGAAGCTCCAGCCAGAGAGGTCAGCTGATCCTCCCCGAAGGTCCACTTCCTGGCCGCCCCTGGTACCCGGCGACTGTCTGTCTCAAAACAGGCACAAGAAACCCCTTGCTGGTCCTAGAGCCATTTTGGTTGAACTTGAGATGAGAAAATAAAACATGGTTTGAGGGCTTCTTATTTGTCCTCTAAGATTTTATAGGGGCGACCTGGGTGGCTCAGTCGCTAAGCGTCTGCCTTTAGCTCAGGTCATTATCCTGGGGTCCTGGGATCGAGCCCCACATTGGGCTCCCTGCTCAGCGGGAAGCCCGCTTCTCCCTCTCCCACTCATCCTGCTTGTGTTCTGTCAAATAAATAAAATCTTTAAAAAAAATTTCTTTTAAAGATTTTATTTTAGCATGCTGGTGCACGAGCCGGGGGAGGGGCAGAGGGAGCGGATCTCCAGCAGACTGCATGGAGCCCACGCAGGGCCGGTCCCACCACCCTGAGATCCTGACCTGAGCCGAGACCAAGAATCGGATGCTCAACTGACTGCACCACCCAGGGACCCCTATTATTCTTTTAGATCAATCCACTTTTTGTTATCATGGCAAAATACACAGAATTTTGTTATTATCATGGTATAATACACAGAATATAAATTTACCATTAGTCACGTTTAGTACAGTTGCAGTGCTGTGCAGCCATCACCGCCTCTAGTTCCAGAAGATTCTCATCACCCCAGAAGGAAACCCCATACCCTTCAAGCAGTCCCTCCACACCCCACTCCTCTGGTTCTGTCCCTGTGGATTTGGGTACTCGGCACGTTTCATGCAAGTGGAATTATACAACACATGGCTTTTGTGTCTGGCTTCCCTCAGCATGTTCTCAAGGGTCATCCATGTTGGGGGCCTATGTCAGTACTTCCTGAATAATAGTTGAATTATTCAGGCTGAGTAATAGTTCATTGAATGGATATACCACTCTGTCCCTTCATCGGTTGATAGGTATTTGGGTTAGTTTTACCTTTTGTTTATTGTCAGTAAAACTGCCATGATCATTCTGGTAAATATTGTGTGAACTTCCGCTTTCAGTTCTTTTGGATGTGTCTCCAGGAGTGGAAGGAATTGCTGGGCTGTGTGGTAATAATGGTCTGGGTGACTTACTGAGGAGCCACCAGACTCAGCCCCCATCCTCTCACTTTGTCACCTGCCAATGCTGTGTGCAAATGGCGCCGGGAGGTGCTGCTTAGCCCAGCTCTTACGACCAGAAGGCTGTCCTTCCAGCCCACATTGTTCTATCCTGAAATCATCACATGTAGCCCCTTGCCCCCCACGTCTGCCCAAACCCCACAGCACCCCATGAAGACAGGCTGGGAATCAGGGCAGGGCCGCTCAGGGCTAGGCCAAGGGAAGCAGCAGGAACTCCTTCCCGGCACGGACCGTCACTTAAGTTGGTAATACGGAATATTCCTTTGCTAAGGGGCAAGCCTCCCTGTAGAACCCTCCCATTTCACAGACAGTTTGACCACTTTCCCTTTGGGATGAACTTCATGGGCTGGGCATGCTCCAGCCCTAACAAGGATCTCAACCAATCGTGGCTAGCATTTTTGAGTACTTGGAGTTGGCCGAGTTGTATTGCTGGGAGGAAATGGTTTGCAGAGCAGGGGACGTGAGGCCTGCACCCCACACTAGCACCACCAGCCCAAACAGCAGCCTGTAGCTAGAAGTGCAGACGCGGCCCAGCGGGGCATGAGCTCTGTAAGGGCCCTCGCTGCCCTCCAGGGACTCACATTCTGGAAGTGGAGCCCAGTACGCGTGCTGAAGCTGCCTAGAAAGGCGAGCGGAGATGCTTCCAGCCCTGCCCAGCATGGGGAGAAGCAGCCTGGAGCTCTGGTTCTCTGCGGCTTTTTCTGTCCTACAACCCCCACCCTGGGGGTTCATTTACAAGGTGAAGTTGTGCAGTTGTGACTTCCTTCTCCATTCTACAATAAACCACTTGCTATTCCATCTCGCATCAGCTTCAACCCTGCACTGACAGTGTAGAACAGATGCTAGGGATGCCTGGAGCCCGAAGGAGGGAGGAAGACCGAAGTCAGGGGACACACTCTGGGGACACTGAACTCAGGGTGGGGGAGGGGCTGGAGTCAGAAGGACCCTATTGAAAGTAGCACGTCCCGGTGGTATGAACCTGAGAACATGGGGGGTGCCCCTCTGTTTGGAAGGTAGCCTTTTAGACCATTTCCTGAGGACTGTGAGTCCCCCAGGTAACTCTTGAACCCACTGCACGCACACTCCTGTACCATGGGGGCGCAGACACAGGAAGTGGGAGACAGGGCCTGTCCCCAGCAGTGCACCGAGGGAAGACACGTGCCCATCACGAGGCAAGGGCAGAGGGGATGCCTCTACCAGAGCCAGAAGGGGGACATCCCCAGGAGAAAGGATTGCAGCTCAGAGGGACCCAGAGGCTGTGCCAGGTTAACAAGAGCGACAAGAAGGCTAACTAAGCCAGGGAAGGTGCAGGCCCCAGCTCCCGGAAGCATCTCCAGCCGCAGGCAGGGCTGCAGTGCAGGGGCTTCGCTTGCTCTGGGCCAGCACGAAGGTGGGGACCAGGAGCACAGGGCCCCACACCTAGACGGGGCACAGCAGCCCGGGCTCCCCCAGGATCGGAGCCGTGCCTGAGTCTCTGCCTCTGCTGACTCTTTTTATGTCCAAGTCTGGTTAAAAATAGCTGTCTAAGCCAAGGTTTTAGCTGCAGCTGACAAGACATTAAGTATTAGATACCTAATGCCCACAAGTGATACCTAATGCCCACAGGAGCCTCTTCCTGCTCCACGGTCTGCCTCCAGGACACACCAGGGAGAAAGCGGGTGGGAAAGGGACAATGAGGAAGCCCAAGCCGGGTCGGCCGCATGCAGACAGGTGCCGGGAAGCCCCCGCCGCGGCGCAGAGGCCAGGAGAGCCGACTGAGGCCCCATCCCAGGGGCCGCGCCTGCGGTCGGGCCAAGCGTGTGCCCCCCCCAGCCTACCCAGCGCCCGGGATCCGGGCCCACGGCCCTCCTCCTCGCACCTCTGGCCCGGAGAAAGCCGAGGGGCGCGAGCCGCAGCGTAGGGGTGTGCCGGCCCGTGTGAGCGCATGGGGGGCGCCTGCCGCTTTGCACACGTTTCTCTGCTGGGCGAACAGGTGGCGTCTGGAGTGTGCACTGGTGCACCGGCACTCGGGGGGCAGGGGCGGCTACCGGGCGGGCCTTCGGTGACCCCGAGGGGGAGAGGGCCCGCCCAGGGTGCCGGAGAAGCGGGAGTCAGCCCCGGTTCTCCCCGCCGGGCCCCATGGTGGGCAGGACTCCCGGAAGGCATTTCTCTCACCAGGAAGAGCCCGCAGGCAAGAATCTGCGGCCCCCCCACCAGGCCCCCACGCGCCTCCCAGGGCTTCCTGTTGCAGCCACCGACTGCTGATCGGTAGCCCGTGCCCCTCCCGACGAGCCCCCTGCTGACCTCTCCTGCCCAAGCGACTGGGTCCCCGGCCTCGGGCCCGAGTGCACCATTGCTCGGTTCTGGTCCCCCCGCAGCAGGCAGGGTGCAGGCCGAGGCCCGGTGCTGCCCAGCCGGCCTTTGCTGCCCTCCCGCTGTCTGGGGCCGCCAGCTGTGCCCGTGGCCCTGAGGAGTGGGCACATGGCCCACCCCGGGGTTGCCAGGGCCGTTCGCCCCGCTCTGGCCGCCAGCTAACTGCCTGCCTGGTCATGCTCTTTCTTCCAGTGAGAAGCGCCACCTTCAAGTCAACGTCACCAACCCCGTGCAGTGCAGCCTGCATGGGAAGAAGTGCACAGTCTCCGTGGAGACGCGGATCAACCAGCCGGAGCCCGACTTCACCAAGAACCGCTCGGGCTTCATCCTCAGCGTGCCGGGGAACTGACTGCTCCCCGGGGAGGCCTCGCCGCCCCGACTTGCTGACTCCCTGCTCCCGCCCGCTAGAAATCAGCTCGCAAGGGTCCTCCGTGCTTGGGGCCGAGCCCCTCTGCTGCCTCCTCCAAGGCTCCTCCCCTGAGGTTTTCTTGCTGCTTTCTGCCTTTGGTCTCCATCCTCCTCCGCCCCACTTCCCACAGTCCTCACTCAACAAACCAAAGACCCCAGTGCCCTGCCACAGACCCCTGGGCTCACACCCAGTCCACAGCTCCCCCACAGAGGCGACTCGATGGCAGCAGAGGCCCCCGCCCCCACAACCCCCCACTGACCTGGTCAGGTCCGTGTGCCCCAACCCAGTGACCGGCACCTGACCCTGCAAGGGGTGGATGCAGATTTCCCAAACAAAAACGTGCTCCCCCGGGGGGTTTGGGGGAGATTGTCGGAGAGGAGCTGGGGGTGTAGCCCTGCTCTCTCCGTGAGCACAGCCTGCCACCCCTTTCGCCCAAAGGGCCTGGCTCAGAGCTCCTCGGTGGAGCCCCTCTCCCCAGCAGTCAGCCAAAGCCATCCGGGAGCAGGTTCACCTGTCAGACCGGCCCCTCGGCCCGGAAGCCAGCAGCTGGCAGGCCAGCCTGCCCCCCATGCCCCTGCCCCCAGGCCACAGGCCGCCTCTCTGGGGGGAGCAGAGCAGGTGCTCCAAGGCCCACCTTCCTTAACTGCACGGCCTGGGCCCGAGGTGGTCGCACAGTGACACGTGCAACATGTAGGGCCGCACATCGGATAGGGCGTCTACTGTGCCCACACTCCTGTCAGGGACACCAATAAGAAAACGGAGTTGCAGGGGCCAGGGAGCACTCCGGGGCGGGGGGAGGGTATCTGGAAGTTTTCCCCTTCTGACCCCCCTGTTTCAGACACATTCGGAGAACAAGGGCCAGGGCCAGAGGGGCAGAGTGACAGAAACAGAGTGCGGGGTCCTGGCACTGCAGGCCAGGCCAGGATGCCTCCCTGCCCCGCAACCCCCCCCCCAACCACAGCTGGGGCCCAGGCTGGGCCTGCAGACCTCATGCCAGGAGAGTGCCACTGTCTTGCCAGGCTGGGCCCAGCAGAATGCCTCCGGAGACCACTCTCCTCCTGAGCCTTGGCTGAGGATGCTGCCGCAAGCCCCTGAGCGGCCCGCCTCCCCCCCCTC
>LNAC01000022.1:4611020-4678026 GCA_002007465.1 Ailurus styani
CAGACACGTGCTGCCTTTGTTCCCGCCGCAGCGCCCGCAGCCGCGGGCCGCGGGGGCGCTCTGGGCCGCGTCCCCGCCCTGGTGACGCGCGGCCCTCCCGGGCGGAGGCTGCCGCGCGAGAAGCCATCCACGGAGGCCGGCCGGGGCCCCGAGATCCCTTTTCTCCCGGGAAGGAAGCTAGGGAGCTAGAGGAGGAAGGCCCGAGCTGGGGGAGGTGAAGCCTTTGTTGAAGCCACTCGCATCCCGATGGACTATCCCATCGACTTTCACGTCTCCCCCTCAGGGGCCTCTAGTCCCGCACCTCAGGATGCCCGGGTAAATGGCATCCAGGCCAGAGAGGCGTCGGCAGTTCTGGGCTGGTCCACGTAACAGCGACTGGCTTTCCCGCACCCACCTGGGCCAGGGCTCTGAGGCCCCCGGGTGGGCCGCTGCCCCAGAGGTGGGCCAATCCTTCACAAATGTGACCTCGACATTTCCAGTGGCCCTCTTCTCAGTTAGAGTAAAACTGAAGCCACTGCTTTTCCAACCAACTTCTGACCCTCTGATTTCGATGTTTTTCATGCTAACCACGTATCATTTGAAGACGTTAGTGCCAAATTGTAAAATTCTGACTCCAGTAAGAAAAGTTCTCTCACAGACGAGAATTCAGATCCTTAACAAGAGCCATTCTTCATTTGTTTTTCTTTTAGTTTGGTTCTGGAAATTGACTTAGAGTTTCGCACAAACCGGAAAAACAGAAGATTCAAACCCTTTCTTAATCCAGATTATCACCTCTGGACCAAAAGATAAGTAAATGGTAATCCAGATTAACTACCAATTCCCGGCTCCAAGCCACTCCAGCACACAAGGCTGTCAACCTGGGCCAGCTCTGCCAGTGCTGCCTAAGGCCCTACGAGAAACAATGCTACCATCGAGTCAGAAAGTGCTAGAATGTGTATATGTACTACCCAGAGATTTGTCAACAGTGGCAATTGAAAGCTTTAGGGACTTTAGTGACCATATAATGGAAAATGCATTATTCTGTACCCAGAGGGCTACGTTTGCAATATCCATAGCAGCTGTCAAATCTTAACTCTGATGAAAACTGACCCTTAGCTCAGAGGGCCCTTCCCTCCTGATGTTCCTCTGTGTACAACCTCTGTCTGCTCTTAAAATGGAGCGGTCCTCAACCCTCCTTCACTACAGTAAGGAGCTTGAAGAAATAATCTACTCCAGGTCCCCTGGCCCACTTACTCTTTCCCTCCAACCCAAAGCCTTTTTCCCTCCAGCCCCTGGTGGAGAGGCCCAGCTCCCATGTAGGCCTTTGTCCACACTGCCTCTCAAGGTCCCCTTCAGATTCTGGTGTTAAGCAAAGGTTAAATGCTTTCCATTTCACAAAATATGCCTAGATTTCAAAGCCTGTAAGCCTCCCCTTAGATCCACCCAGTTAACCTGTACCTACAAATTTCAGTTCTAGCTATTCCAATTCATGGCAGGCAGTACCAAGGTCCACTTTACCCCACTTCATTTCCCAAACCAAAGCAGCAGGCATTTGCCCAGACCTTTTCCAGTCTGGCCACACTGTGGTATCCTCTCTCGCCAGCCTTCCCTAGCGCCTTCAAAAAGAGTTCTTTGCATTACTACCTCAACCTCCTCACACTTGTCAAAGGCAAAGCCATATTTGCAGCACAGCATGAACAAAATGTGCACTGCCAGCCCATTTGCTACTGTGACTGAGAAAGGGGTTGTCTGGAAGTCCTGTCCACCCCCCTGCCGTGCCCACTGTTTCAAGGCACTCACCACCACCACCACACCCCGAGCTCCCGTCCCAGCTCCAATTGCAAGGCAAGGAAGATTCCGCCATTTCTGGGCAGAATCAAGGCCCAGAATGCAGACCCAGCTGAATGAAGCAGAGCTATTTTGTTCTCAGTCTTCTTCAGAGAACTGCAGGAAACAGCTCCAAACCCCACTATCAATGAGCCTATTGATCCTATAGCCTATCTCTAGCTGCCAGAAGGGCCAGCCTGCTCGTTATCTGCACTGCTGGGCTGGTATTCCACCAACATCTCTGGCGATGTGTCACCGGAGAACCCCTGTCCTCTGTATGGCCCCATCCCCATACTACCCTGAGAAGCAGAAGACGAGGCCCCAGCCAGCTACCTTCCAGAAAGAGCTCCAAATAAAGCAAGGCTAAGCCCTGGCTTCTGAGGAAGCCAAGCTTTGTTCCTTCAGGGATCACAGAGCAGCAT
This sequence comes from Ailurus styani, assembly GCA_002007465.1. Classification (NCBI taxonomy): domain Eukaryota; kingdom Metazoa; phylum Chordata; class Mammalia; order Carnivora; family Ailuridae; genus Ailurus; species Ailurus styani. Next base: position 4,613,249 of record LNAC01000022.1, read on the forward strand.
CTAGTGGCCCTTCTGGGCAGCACAGATTATGTAACTAGCACGCAGCCTGCTCCAGAGCCAAGCACCCTCAGCCTCAGCCCCCAACACAAGCATGGTCTCATTAGCACATAAGAAACCCTGGGCACCCTGACGGCTGGTGCCAGGAAGGGACCCTAGGTGAGGAAGCCGGGCCCAGGCCAGCCTATGGGCCACCCGACCCGCTCAGCTGTGCCCAGCCCCAGCTTACTTAAGGCCAGGGAGGGAGAGCAGCCCTGGAGGTCTAGAGCAGCACTGTCCAAAAAATATAACGTGAGCCACGAATGCAAGCCACAGAGGTATTTGAATCTTTTTGAGTAGCCACATTATAAAAAAATAAAAAGAAACAGGTGGATTTTAATAATGTATTTTATTGAACCCATTATGCTCAAAATATTTCAACATATATATTAAAAAAGTTGAGCTATTTTACACTTTTTTTATACTATCTTCGAAGTCTGGTTTGTTTACATTTGCAATGCATCACACTTCGAACTAGCCACATGTCGAAGGCTCCATAGCCACGTGTGGCCAGTGGCTGCACAGTGGACAGCACAGGTCTAGAGGAGGTCATCAGACCCACAAAGGGAGTAGAGGAAGGGCTGCTGCCAACTGAGCCCCTCGGGGCTGCCAACTGAGCCCCTCGGGGCTGCCCTAGTCTTGGGAAACCCTCCCCTCTTCTCCAGCTGCAGGGTCAGATGCCTTGGGAATAGTTCTTACAGTTCCTTAGGAAGAAAAATTCTTCCTGCAAGTCAAACTATACAGAGACTCTACAAAACTGAAACAGTAACAAAGTGGTTGGGACTGGAGTGGAATTGGCGGTGAGAGCTCCCCCCACCCCACTGGCCTCAGAGCCCCTCAGAAGAACCGCTGCCAGGATCTGAGGGGCAGTATGGAAATCAATGCTTTTGAAGAGTTCAACTAAAAACAAAACCACAACTCAATGTCAGAACTCTCCAGGCACCTGCATTGGTATGACTTCACAGAACCTTCACAGCACAATTCCCTACCAAGGAAGCAGCGGAGATCTTCCAGCCCAAACCCCGTCCTCACCGGACCATGCTGCCTTGGAAAAACAGAAGGATCCCTGAAATGGGAAGTAGTGCACTACTTCCCATTTCAGACCTCACGGACCACCTTTCTTACCCAAAGCCCTCCACTTTACCCCAGATCTAAAGGTCTCCCATGAAGCAAATGAGGTACCAGAACTTTGGCCGGTCTAGAAGGCTACAGAGCTGTGTGGACTTGATGAGAAGCCCTCCAGCACTCAAGAAAGGACACTTTTTGAAAAAAAAAATTGTTTTTATTGGAACTCATCTGAACATCAGATATACCTGGTGTTGGTTAGCAAGAACCGTTTGTACATTTGATATTGATGGTGCCAAAACCAAAACAGTGACTGGACATGATGGGGAGAGATGCTGAGAACAAAAACCTGATTTTGGAGAGGAAAATAAAAGCCAGTCTGATTCAGTGAGGATGCAAAACCTGGTACAACAAAATCCTTTTACAAAATATAAATTTATTACGAAAACCTGGAAGGATAATCTGAGAAAGGGAAAGAAAGAGAAAAGGAGGCCAGCAGGAAGGAGGCATGAGGCGAGGAGGAAAAGAGAAGACAGATGAAAGGAAGAAGAAATATAGCCGGGCACAACAGAGGTGCAGAAGCTTACCTGCCCAAATGGCACGAAAGCCTCACTATGCAATCTCATCATAAAACAAAGCATGCTGAAATACAATGCTCTACCTCCCAGCCGTTCAGTTTCTAAGAGGTAAATAAAGCAGCTCCCTGGGAGGGGGACATGAGGTTGCTCGAAAACCCAACAATGAAGGTTTAAAAAAAACAAACAACAACAACAACAAAACAAAAACCCACACCCCACAGTCNAAAGAAAGCAAGAAAGAAAAACCCACACCCCACAGTCTCATTTCCAATGTTCACTTGTTTAAAAAAAAGACTAAATCCATCTGACAGCAGGAGGAGGAGTGGGACAAGGAGAGAAGCTGATGGATTTCAGACAGCCTGACTCCCCTGGAGGGGAAGGAGGGAGGAAGAGAGACATGGGATGGTCTCCTGGTCGAGGGGGAAAGAGAAGGGACAGAGAGAAGAGCAGAGGAGAAGGGCAATTAAAACACTGACGTCTAATCTAGTTTACTGTGTTAAAAAGAGCCACATGCACAGCAGGCCCCCTGAGGGCCCACACTGCTCCCGTGTGGCCCTGGTGGACACTAGCTCCTGGCCTCGTCCCCATTCCTCCACAGGTCGGCGCGGAGCTGTGCAGGTGCGGCGGCGGCGGCAGGCCCTCTGGCCAGTCTGCTGGAGCCGTTGTTGGGGGGAAGGGCGGGTGACAGGCCATGTGGCAGGGGAAAGAACACCGAAACGCCTCGTTTCAAATAAAAAAGAAAATAGCAGTCTATACACAGTTGTTTGTTTTGGTTCAGTACAAACAGAATAAAAAGTCGTTGCTTTGATGGTCAGGCAAACACCCAATTCTGAAGAGGAGGAGAGGTGACACCCAGCAGGTGGATCGGGAGCCCCAGTGGTTGGCGGGGCGCCTGGCTTTGCGGCCCTCTCCCAGGAGGCAGAGAGCACAGCTTTAGGTAGTGTAAGCCTTTTTCCTTTTATTTAGAATAACTTTTTTTTTTCTTTTTCTTTTTTTTTAAGCAATTTCCCCACTCCCAAGTTGGGCCAGTAAAGATTACATGAAAACTGGCACACCTATTGGCTGGAATACAGATGCACCAAATGAGGATTTAAAAACTTTCCGAGCGAAAAGTAGAACAAAAAGAAAAAAGAATCTCCTAGCATTTTCCCCAAAGGTTTCACTCTCCCGCCACACACACTCTCCAAAGGACCGCTACGGATCCAACTCTGCAAGAGAAGACAGAGCAGTGTCAATCGGGGAAGCTTCGAGGCCACCCGGAGGCTTTCGGTCTCAACAGGCCAAAGACGCGCTGTCCGGGCCCAGTCCAGAGCCAGCACTCACCTATGTCAGCTTCTTGGCTTTGTTGTAGAGGGAATCCACTACTTTACTCATGTTCTGAATTGTTTCCAGAGCAGCTTCGTAAGTTTTATCTACTGGGGGTTCATCGAAAATAATCAAGACACCCTCCCCCTGGTCCAAGATCCCTGCAGGAAACACAAGGGCAACCCAGGTTAAAGAGGGGATTAGACACAAAGGCTCCTGAGAAGCAGCCCTCTCGTTCCCTAGCTCCCTCCCTTTCTCCAAAAAGGAGGAGAACCAGAAATCATCTCCGTGTTCCATTTGTGCGTGTTTATTACGCACTCTCCTCACAGGGAGAGAAGAGGGCCGAGGGTCCCAGGGAGCCACCAGGTGAAACAAATGGAACATCTCCTTTCAAGACGAGCAAGAGCTTGGTGTGTCAACCGCTTCACTGTTACTCACCATGAAATTTCTTGTCAAGAATCATCTGTGACAATTTCCTTTCCACGTCGGCCTAAAATCAAAGCACATGATTAAAGCGACCGGTATCCACTAGTCAAAGATCATGCTGACAAGAAAGTTCTGTATAAAAGGGCAAATGGACTGTAAACAAAACAGCAACGATGGAACTCGAGCTCTGAGCTCACAGTCCAGTCCCATTCCACACTACGAAGTTGGAGGACTTTCCAACAAGGCCCATCGAGTGGAAATGCTAACCCCCTCTACATACCCCTTCCCCTTCCCAACCCCCAAGGCAAGCTCAGGACTCCTTACCTTGGAGAGTTTGATGAGGCTAGATATGTGTTCAATCTACAAGAAAAGGCAGAGAGACAGCGACACTGAGAGTCCTACTTCCGCCTCTAACCTGGGGGCAGGGTTGGGGTAGGACTGCTGTGTCTGCTGAAACCCTGCCCTGAGCGAGTCTCTGGGGCAGACTCTCTTTGATCATGTTCAGGCCTCTCCTGCTCTGTCCCTCTGCCTGCCTCTCATCACAGACCATACACACTCCTGGCCCACAAGCCCCATACACAGACGTCTACCACATGCACAGTGACCACAGAAGCAAGGAGGGGACTGCACACGGGACAAGCAAGGGCATTCTCACCAGCCTCCACCCCATGGCACCCCCTTAACTCCTGCTCCTATGTCAAGAAAAACCCAAGCCTCTTTGCCCACCAGAGTCTTGGAAGCAAGTTCCTATTCTGGATAGGTGTGGCAAGCGAGGGGACTAGAGAGGATGCCTAGCCAGAGAAGAACTGGAGCCCCCAGGCAGGTCCTTACCTGAACTCGGGAAAAAGGCTCAATGACTCGGATCAGATTCTGTTCCAGTAAGTTATCATACAACTTGGCCAAGTGTGTACTGATGATTGGGTCATCCCGGAGCTCTGCCCGATAATCTGTCAGGGCCTGCCAAGAAAGACGGTCACAGACATTGGCAAAGAGAAGCCTCTGAAGCCACGCCACTCCTGGCTTCCTAAGTAGTCTGCTGGACCTTGTAAATAAATGGGCGACTGAAGTTCTAGAGGATTTGAGATGAAAGAAGAGTTATGACAGAAGGCAGAAGAAAAGAACCATCAGGAACTAAAAGATGGAGCCCTCTCTATGCACCATCTTTCTGAAAGAAAGCCTTTTGTTGACAGCTTAAACCGTGTAAGCCCCACGAACACCTCAGCCTGAAAGCCAAATCCACCACAAAAGCAGTTCTCCACAGGTATCCATCCCACAGAGCAAACAGGGTCTCCGGGGGGGGGGGGGGAAAAAGGAATCCTTGTGTAAAAAAAAGGTAATACTTTGGGCCGCCGGGGGGGCGCACAGATTAAAGCGGAAGANCAGGGTCTCCGGGGGGGGGGGAAAAAAAAGGAATTCTGAGGTTAAATAATGGGAAATGCTTGGGGCGCCTGGGTGGCTCAGTCAGTAAAGTGTCTGACTCTTGATTTCGGCTCCGGTCATGATCTCAGGGACGTGAGATCGTGCCCCATGTCAGGCTGGGCATGGACTCTACAAAAGATTCTCTCTCCCTATACCCTTCCCCCTCTGTGCATGCCGAGCTTGCACTCTCTCTCTTTTTAAAAAATAATGGGAAATACTGAATCCCACAACTGGCTCATGGAGTTTTACAAGCACATCAGCATACAGTTCTGCAGTTAACAGAAAGCAAAACACCTAATTTTGTTTCGCCCTCGTGTTTCCCAGACCCAAACCCCAAGGAACCCCTGGTAACAGAAGTGTCCCATCAAACATCCTGAACTTTAAGATAAAATGATCTAGTCTATTTTGTTTTTTCATGTATGTAATTTATTTACTTTGAGGAAGGACTCAAGATCCAGCTTCATGTCAGCTGTGCTATAAGGTGTTAAGAAAAGCAAGCAAATCATGCCAAGGAAGGAAGAGAAACTGGCAAGAAAGCTCAACAAAGATGATGAATCTTGGGGAAAGCCAGAGCCAAATGGTCTAACCTCTGTCCACACTAAATTTTTCTTCCTAGATCCACATTTGTTTTTATTAAATTGGTCATTATACCCAGACCAAGAGAAGGGAGGCTCAGAAGAGAATATACAAGTGTCACTCTACTGCTTAGGTATGTTTTTCTCCCTTTTCAAACCTTTGCTAACAATGAGTAGAAGTCACAGGAGGCAAAGCAAGCCTGGAACATCCACCTCACAGGAAGTGTCTTTTGGTCCGTTTGCACATATCAAGACTTCTTTTTTGCCCCAGAAAAGCCGAGCTGGCATTTCTGGAGCTGAGGGAAACCCTATGTCCATGGCCCAACAAACAAGTGCCAGGCCTGGTGTCGATCAAGCCATGTGAGCTATGGTGCTTTAGGCACCCTCACTGAACCCCAACTACCTCAACCATAAAATGCAGAGAAAAGGTATGTTGTGAAAAATCAAAGTGACAAAGAATAAAAAAACTTTAAAAAGATTTTATTTATCTGAGAGAGCAGAGAGAGAGCGTGCATGAACAGGGGGAAAGGCAAAGGGAGAGGGAGAGAGAGAAGCAGAGTCCCCAACGTGGGGCTCATTCCCAGGACCCTGAGATCATGTCAGATGCTTAACTGACTGAGCCATCCTGCCGCCCCCGATGAAAGAGCTTTTTGAAACTAAAAGGTACTACATATAAATGAGGTATTACAACTCAACAAGTTTCACTGTACAAAAGTGCTTATTTCCAGGTTTTGATACTGTACTATAATTAAGATGTAACCATTGGGAAAAACTGGGTGAATGGTACACAGGATCATTATGTACTATCTTTGAAAATTCTTGTGAAACTATAATTATTTACAAATAAAAAGGTTTAAGTATGCAAATGTCCCTCTCCTCCACCCATTCCCTGCCAACCCAATACCATGCTTACCTTTTCAAAATCTGCCAGTGATCTGTTCTTGCTAGCCTGAGCCACACATTTTAATGCTTCTGTCTAAGAGTAAAGAGAAAAACAGTGACAGCGATCTATTCTGTACACTCACATCCCATCCAATAAATGTCCTAAGCTGTATGCTATGTCCACACAACTTCTGGCTGCAAGAAGATCCCGCCCCACCACTGATTTCTTCAGAGGCCGGGGAAGAAAAACTAAACCATCACCCCTGTGTCCCAACCAGTTTCCCTCTGAAATCTGAAATTACTTAAAAATACTAGGAAATAGAAAGTTTAAAAAAAGGGTCCTTATATAGCATTCTCCAAAATGACAAGCTAAAAGAAACAATGACCAGAGAACTGTGATCTCTTTCCCCCTCCTCCAAGGCTCCTTATTCCCAAAGCCCACAAACTCTTTCTTGCCCTTAGCCTCAGGTCGTACCTGTGCTTTATCAATCTTATTCTGCTAGGTGTGGTACAGAGCCTGAGCCAGGGTCTACTTTCATTAGAGCTGAGCTACCAAAATTCTACATATTACACTCAATGTTAAAATGCCACAGAAGAAGGAAGGTATAATCAATCAGTGGTTGAGGTCACCTTCTAACCTCACCAAGCTATCAAGTCTCCACTCAGCAAGAAATCTACAATCTTTCTGGGAGTCTGTCCTGACTCCTGCTTAAAAGCGGTCATCAAGGTACAAAGGACCAGAAGGAGCTTCTCGAGTACCAGCCTACGCACTTACATAAGGATGGTGTGTGTTATATGACACACTTTGACATGGTGCAAAACTAATCATTAGTGTAGTCTGTCTCAGCCTTTGTCCCACAGACAGAACAAATGTCATAATGAGTTAAGCCTGAAACTAAGAGCCAGATAACCCAAGTTTAAAGTCTGGCTCCACCATTTAATAGTTACCTGACCCTGTCCTGGACACTTGACCTCTCTTAGCCCATTTTCCTCAACTCAAATTCTGAATAGACCAGTGAGTCCTTCACTGTAGTAGTAACAACTATTCCTGTGGTCAAAACTAGGAGCCCCAAACCAGGGCCACTTGTAGAAAAGGAGGAAACCACCTATTGTGGCTGTTCCTCCAAAGATTCCTCCAGAGATTGCGAAATGTGTCCACTGTTTAGAGACAACTGCATCTGAAATCTAGAAAGATTACTTTTACTTTACTGCTGATAATCAAAGTACAAAGAAGGGATGGTCCAGGTACCTGAGACCACCTTTACACAGGTCATATTCATACCCACTCAGGTACAAAAGGCGTTATGACTACCAAAGGCTCTTGAACCACACTCAAAACTCAGGATCTGAGTGGAAACGTACCGAGAAGCACTTGGGTGAGCCTTCAAGACCCAGTTTCTGGGGCACCTGGATGGCTCAGCTGTTAAGTGCCTGCCCTCAGCTCGGGTCATGATCTCGGGGTGCAGGGAGTCTGCTTCTCCTTCTACCCCTCCCCCTATCCACTCTCTCTCTCTCAGATAAATGAATAAAAATCTTTATTATTATTTTTTTTTACAAATAAAATCTTTAAAACAAAAAACAGTTTCTGCACCAAGCACTTCGACCTCCCGATAAAGCACATGTGCACCAAACCTTACCAGGCTCCAAACTCCTGGAGAACCTAACATTTCATATTCTGCGCATGTTAAGTTTATAAGTCAGGCTCATGATAGATAAATTTTTTGGTCAAAGCTAAATGCAGCCTAACCCGCACAAATGCTACAGTTCAGTTCTAGAACTCCCTCAAACCATATGACGTCTATAAGAGCACTGAACACTGACTCTCCAGGCCAAGGATTTAACAATATAGAAAATACACAGAATGGGCTTAAGTGAAAAGGGGTGGCAGAAGAGTTGGGGGGGGAGGCAGGCAAACAGAGAATATAGAATGGACACCTGAAGAGCACCGGTCTCACCAGGCATCATGACTGACAACATACTGGTTTCGGAGTGAGTAGAGATGAGAACTGCAGTCAAGGTATTCCCTACCTGCCTCCCCGCATACCGAAGAGCAAGCTTCCCGCTCACCAACGCCTGGACATCTTCTGGGCTAGAAAAAAAAAAGACAAACTTGATCACTGCTCCAGGATGTTATGCTTCTAAGTATAGGTTTGGGCAAATTTCTTTTTCTCAAAATTCCACTGAGAAGGCTGGCCACGGAGATGAGAATCCCCACCCCTAAACACATTATGTCCCTCACCTCACAGAAAACCAGGCTTTCTCTACTCTAGGCCCAAGCTCAGCACTGAAGAGTAGAAAAACTCCAGCATTAAAAAGAAAGCCAGGGCGCCTGGGTGGCTCAGTTGGTTGAGCAACTGCCTTCGGCTCAGGTCATGAACCCGGAGTCCAAGGATTGAGTCCCACATCAGGCTCCCAGCTCTGTGGGGAGCCTGCTTCTCCCTCTGCCTTCTCCCCTCTCATGCTCTCTCTCTCTCTCTCTCTCTCTCAAATAAATAAATAAAATCTTTAAAAGAAAAAAAAAGAAAGCAAGCAAGCCACACTGAACATACCAAAAGTAACAGACCCAACAGGCAGGATGATAAATTTAAGACAAATCCCTGGACAACAGGTCTTGTTAAAACACAACCCGTATAACGCAAAGGTCCAAAAAGTCCTAGTCGATATCACATTTAATCCCAAACGAACATGGATAAATTCTGCAGAATTCCTTATAAAAAGATCTTGCTGTTATTCCCTTTCTCAAACCTCTCCTCAACCTCTTCCTTAACCCACCCCCATTCTGAGTGGCCCAGTGGGCCAGTGCTGGACTGTAAGCTATTTCCAGGCCCTCTGTCTCGTGCTCAGCAACTCCCTGGTCAGAATAATTGCAATAATTTTCCAAGAGTCTGGAAAAGAGATTTCTCTCATCTGTCTCCCTGATTCTCAAAGACTAGCAAGCAAAAAAGTGCTATGGGAACACCTTTGATCCTCCCACTCCATGTCAACCAGCCCCAGAGGTGGCAGCTGCTGCTTTCTAACCAGCCCAACTCCCTATGCAAGCTATGTCTGCATGGCAGAAAACCAAGGTGAAGAACTTGAGTTCTCATAGCCCCAAGTTAATGTGCACCTACGTGTTGAGCATGATTTTGCACAACAACATGTACTTCAGAGATGTGATGGCCTTTGGGCTATCGATGGAGTCATAACCCTCAAATGCCTCATAGAAATAGGAGTATGCAGTTTTCCAATCCTTCTCTTCTGCTGCATGGATAATACCTGGACATTGAAAAGACAGAAGTAAAAACCATATAAAACAACAGAACCATCAACAATCAGAGCTGGGAAGACCCTCCAAAATCTATCCCAATGCCATCTACTTAGTGATGAGGTCAGGAAAGGTTAAAGGACCTGCCCTAAAGTCACTGCCAGCTAATGGTAAAGCCAGGATGAGATCTTTAATCTCCCAGTTCAATGTCATCTTAGACAATATAAATCCCAAAGGAGTTAGAGACCCTACTTACAGGGGATCCTAAAAACTACCCACTAACATCTTTCCCTATGCTGCTCATCACCACTGCAGTTCTGCTATCTTTTAACTGATCACCTTCATCGGTCAGGAAGTTGAACAAAACATCCCTGGACTGCCTGCCTGAATAACCTGTTTTAGTAACATTTCTTTAAGACAGCTTTTCTAAGTTTGACATTTTTGTATGTGAGCAGCTCTCAAAAGAGAAAAAAAATATCCAACTTCTTATACTCTCACTTCAGATGGTTGTCATTTATAGATGTGCTTTTGCCTAGATGCAATCAATATATAGGTTTCATAAGATCCATGAAATTAATTTAACTGGATATGGTTAACCAGTATTTCCTCAGGCGGAGATAGAATAGTTTATCTAAACTCTCTACTGTTTAGAAGTTGGGTTGATCCCAATGAGGCTAACTTTGACTGCACTTGCTATTATATCCAACCTATGCTATTCAACATGAAATTTAGTTCTTTCTAGCTTGGGAGGCATCTAAGCCCTCAGAGTGTGTTATCGGTTCTGACTCTGCTTCAGCCCCTTATGAAGTTACAGACTTCAGCCCCACCTGTTTACCCCAGTGCTTCCCAACATTTTTCACATCGAGGCACAAAGAGAAAGTATTCAGCACCTTGAAGTAAAAGGATGAAACTGCTTACACATTACCCAAGGGGACAATGTTTCAGCACATTTTTAACCCACCTGTCACATAGCTGTGTGTCTCCACGCCATCTAGAGACTTAATACCATTTACTGAGTGGTATGTGCCATACACCACTATTTTTTACTCTACCCAAGAAGCCTCTCATTTTGAGGCTAAAGGAATCAGACCCTTGTTCTCTACTGTTCTTAACTATGGAGAGCCACCCTTCTCATGAGCTGCTTCAACAATGTCCAACAAACTATTAACATTACTTAGAGGACATAAATCCCCATTCCCTTACCTCCTGGCTAAGAGCTAGAAGAGAAGAGACCAGACCCACAATAAGACTGGTTAAAAAAATAATAATAATAAAATAAGGCCCAAGGACTGGTATACTGTTTTTCCAAATACATTAATAGGGCCCACATCAGGACTCCAAGCATCATGGCTACTATATGAGGTTTACTATTTAAAAAAAAAAAAAAAAACCCACAACAAAACAAAAACTAGACTGTCACTCATTCAACACAAATATTAATGAATGTCTACGATCTGCCAGGCACTGGCATATGGTTACTACAGAGGAATATGAATAAACGGCCCTCATGAAGCTCACAGTCTCACAGTGGGAAAGATAGTCATCAAAACAGAAACAAGATTAGGACCACAATATGTACAAAAGAATATAGCTTTGAGAGGGGAAGTCCAAAGGAAACGGCGGCACCAGAGAGGATTTATAGAGGAGACATGAACTGGATATGGAAGGATACATGGGAGTTTGCCAAGGGGATAGATGAGAAGGGGAATTTCCATGCAAAGAAGACAAAATACAGAAAGGCACAAAAGCAAGGACACATGAAGTCATTTGGTGACTAATGAAAAGGAAAAGATGCCTTCCTTTTGCATATCTGTTAAAGTAAAATGTAGCCTGGGGATAATGGGGAACCACTGGAGAATTTAGAGGGGTTACATGATCTGATTTGAGTTTGAGAAAAATGACTTTGGGGCCAGTTAAAAAAAAAAAAGATTGGGAAAAGGGATCGGGGACAGTTAGATCAGCAGAAGATTGCTCCGATGGCCTAGGCCTTCATTACAACAGTGACTGTAGAGATAGAAAAGAAAGGGTAGGTTTGGAGACATACTCCACCTCATCTAGCAACTGACTGAATATGAGGGGTAAGGAGAAAAAGGAATCAAAATTACTCCAAAGACAATAGCTTGATCAATAGTAAATCAATAATGATACTCTTAACTTGAGTAGGAAAAAAGGATAAGGGAGGAGTTAGATAATAATTTTGCTTTTTGACATGTTGAGGCTGAGACACTTATGAGCCATTTAGGTATGTATGTCCATTATGCAGCTGGAAATCTGAATCTAGAATTTAGGAGAGAGAGAAGCTACTGAAGATCTAGGTGAGGAAACCGCTAGTGGCATGCAGCAGCTAAAGCCATGAGTGAGTATAGCATTTTAGACAGGAAACAGAGAAGAAGGGGAAAAAAAACTAGGAAAACAACACTGAGGAACACCCACACTAAAAGTCAGAAGGAAGAGGAAACAGCAAAGTTTCCCAAAGTTAGTCAAGGGAGTAGAACGAGGAAGAAAGTGATGCCAAAGTAGTCTATGGAGTGTTCAAAAGAGTCAACTTCCCCCCTAGAAGTCAGAGGTTATTAGGGAGTTACTGACTTCTTTCAAGGAGTCAAAAGAGACCCCAAAGTATGCATACTCTTTCAACTTTTTCAAGAAAGCTGACAGGAAAAAAAGACAGCAATTTAGAAAGGAGAAAGGGCTGTGCTTTTTGCTGCTGAGACAGTTCAAGGACTAAGAGGAAGATACAGGTGGAGAAGAAAGACTGAAGACTTAGAATGAAACAAAAGGACCAGTGAAAGAATCATTCTTAATATGGAGTAAACTGGGCTGTGATACAAATTCTGGAGAGGAAAGAGGGGAGGGTTCATGTAAACATGGCCTCTATTTTCTCTGCGAAATCCAATGCAAATTCATCTCTTATCCCTGAAGGTCGGGCATAATGAAAGAGCAGCAGCTTAAAGAAAGTACCAATACTAATCAAAGTGAGGTACTGCAGTTAAAAGCTTCACAATCATCATCTCACTGAATCCTCACCACAATCCTATAAGGAGGTATGATTATTATCAGCATTTTACAGATGAACTAAAGATAAATTAAGTAACTTGCCCAAAGTCACACAGAACCAAAATCTGACAGAATCAAACTAACAGAACCAAAATTTCAACCTAGGAAAGGTGGTTTGTAGAGCTCCTGCTCTTAATCTCTGAATGACAAAATAAGCCATTTGCTATTCACAGTATCTCATAAGCTGGTAGTGCAGGCATTCTTTCTCTTACACAAATATGGAAAAAAGATTGCAGGGAGGGTACACCAGGACTTAAACTCGTCTTCTGCCTCCAATTCCAGTCCTCCTTCCACAATGATGATAAACTATGACTAATAAAAGCTGCTGACGGACCACAAGAAAAAGCATTCCACTGCCAATCCATGACCTCTGAGCCCCAAATGAAATGCAGGGTAGTGGAGGAGGCCTGCCTTAGCCCTGACCTGAGGCCCTTTGGAAAAGTCCAACATGCTTTACCCAAAGTCTCCAAGTGACAAGTGACTTGGGTTAGTCTAACCCTGGAGAGAAATGGTACCCCCTAAATGAGTGACTCAGATGGAGGTTAAGGGAACTTTTGAAACCTGTTAAAGGTCTTGGCTCTAACAGGTTGCCTGGCCAGCCACAGATAAGCATGTTCTTAATATATTTTAGACAGTTAACAAGTTAACAGGAGGGAAGGTACCCTTCTAATTGGGTTTCTCTGAGAAGCCTGAGTAGAATCAGCCAGTTACATTCTCTATCCCCATCCACCATTCCCCACTGTGAAATAAGAAGAGCTTTAAGAAAACATCGCCTAAGCAGCTAGGGTGTTACCTGATTGCATATCCAAGGTGGCCTGCAATTTAGGGGGGCAGTAGATAGCATTTGCTGTAGTTCGAGCAGAGGTTAAGGCAGCTCGGGCTTTCGGCAGGTTGCTCAGGGCATGGTATGTTTTGCTTTCTAAAAGCTGTACTTCCACCAAAAGGGCTTTGTCATCCATCTTTTTCAACTCCCGCAGCAGCTGAGAACCTGGAGCAGGAAAAAATACATACCCCTTTGTTAGCTATAATCTTAATACTGTAACATCTCACTCTCACCCTCACAAGAACACTCAGGATAAAGAAACCTGCCTGAACTCAGAGAGGTGGTCTATTTGCAAGAATTAAATTTTTTTTTCTAATGTGCCATCTTCCCAAAGAGAAACACAGATCTCTTTGAAGTTTTCAGGATATTAATGACAACATTAGAGCCAAAAGTCCTATAAGCTTCCTTCGAAGATTTGAATACCATGAGAATCTCCACCCAAAACACGCTGAAACTAGTTATCTGGTTCAGACAGCCACTCAATCTCATTCTCTTCCTGTCTAGGAATCATACAACTACATAAGAAATGGCAGGCACTAAGGCTGGTGGGGGAAGGAAAGAGTTCTGGACATGCAAACACTCTCCAAATACACCTTCTTCCCGTCTCAGATGAGAAAATCAAATCCAAACAGACTTGCATCACATGTAAAAATTAACTCAAAATAAATCAAAGACCTGAATGTAACAGCTAAACCCATAAAACACAGGAGTAAATCTTTGTGATCTGGGATTAGGCAATGATTTCTTGGATATGCTACCAAAAGTATAAACAACAAAAAAATAAATAAATGGGACTTATGGACACCTGGGTGGCTCCGTCGGTTAAGCATTCAACTCTGGATTTTGGTTCAGGTCATGGTATCAGGTTTGTGAGACTGAGCCCTGCATTGGGCTCCACGCTGGGCATGGAGCCTGCTTAGGATTCTCTCTCTCTCTCTCTCTCTCCCCCTGCCGGCCCACCCCCTGCTTGTACACGTGCACGCATTCTCTCTCAAAAATAAGATTAAATTAAAAATAAAAATAAATTAAAAATAAAATTTAAAATAAATTAAAAATGTTAATTTATAAGGATAAATTAAAAATAACATAAAAAGATAAAAATACTCTAAATAATAAATTAAAAATAAATGAATTTTAAATTAAAATGTGCCTCAAAAGATATTATTTAAGAAACCGAAAAAGCAATTCATAAAATGGAGAAAAAAATTTGCAAATCATGTATCTGGTAAGCAACTTTTATCCAGAATAAATAATAAAAACACAAACAACCAAGTAAAAAGTAAGCAAAGAACTGAATAAACATTTCTCCAAAGACATACAAACGGCTAATAAGTACATAAAAAGATGCTCAACAGCACTAGTCATTAGGGAAATGCAAATCAAAATCACAATGAGATACCACTTTCACCCCCACAAAGGTGACTAAAACAAAATGTGGCACAACCACACAATGGATATTCTGCAATAAAAACAAATTCAGTAGTGATACATGCAACAACATGGATAAACCTTGAACACATGCTAAGTGAAAGATGCCAATGACAAAGACCACATATTATATGACTCTATTTATAGGAAATATCCACAACAGGCATATCCATAGAGGCAGAAAATAGATTAGTGGTTGCCTAGAAGGGGAAGGGAATAATGGAAATGATAACTAATGGGTACATGGGTACAAGGTTTCTTTCCAGGGTGATGAAAATGTCCTAAAATCAGATTGTCGTGATAAATGTACAACAATGAATATACTAAAAACCACTAGATCATACATTTTTAAAAGGGTGATTTTATGGTCTATGAACTACATCTCAATAAAATTGTTATTTTGGCGGGGTGGGGGGGCCTGGCTGGCTCAGTCTGAAAAGCATGCGATTCTTGATTTCAGGGTCGTGAATTCGAGCCTCACATTGGGTATAGATTATTTAAGCAAATAAAAGTTAAAAAAAAAAAGTATTTTTTTCAATGCTACTATTTGTTTGAACCAAATGAAATGCCATTTTGCAGGATATAAAACTGAATATTGGCAATTTTTTCAACTTAATATCATGAGAAGTCATGATCTTCAACCTGGGGAAAACAGTCCAAATCTACCAATTAAAAAAAAAAAAAAAAAAAGCAGCAGGCAAAGACTACAGGGTGTTCAAAGGCCACACAGGGCAAAGGTTTTAGTCAGCCCACTCTAGCCACCCTATACATTTGCACCAATTAATTTCTTGAGTTTTAAAATAGATTTTAAGTGTAATTGTAAACAAGTATAATAAATGTAATAGTAAAACACATGCAGTTAGACCCTTTGGTTTTCTAAATTTGACAGATTAACTCTGGTTAGTTACTTAGAACTTCCAAATGGCATTTCTCCACGACAGATTCAGTAAATGCAAAGCCACTTTAAATCCTTCTTAGAGGGCGCCTGGGTGGCTCAGTGGGTTAAAGCCTCTGCTTTCGGCCCAGGTCATGATCTCAGGGTCCTGGGATCGAGGCCCACATCGGGCTCTCTGCTCCGCGGGGAGCCTGCTTCCCCCTCTCTCTCTCTGCCTGCCTCTCTGCCTCCTTGTGATCTCTCTCCCGCTGTGAAATAAATAAATAAAATCTTTAAAAAAAATAATAATAATAAAATAAATAAATAAATCCTTCTTAGAAGTAGGCAGAACATAAATTATTAATATGTAACTAGTAAGAGTG
The DNA here is from genome assembly GCA_002007465.1 of Ailurus styani. Classification (NCBI taxonomy): domain Eukaryota; kingdom Metazoa; phylum Chordata; class Mammalia; order Carnivora; family Ailuridae; genus Ailurus; species Ailurus styani. Next base: position 4,629,341 of record LNAC01000022.1, read on the forward strand.
GCCAGGTTCAGAATACATTTTTTTAGCCAGCTAGGATGCCTTATTATTTTCTACCAGATTACTTACCCAAATGCAATGCTTCCTGGTACCTCTTGGTATCAAAGTACAAAGATACCAGTCTTGCCTAGGAAAGAGAAAAGGCATTGACTGATAGAAAGAAAAAAGCCAAATAAAGAAATCAAAGATTGACAGTCACAGAACTGTTACTGTTGAATATACAAGTTCTGGAGAGAGCATCAAATCCAGCCTAAGCAACACTGAATCTCATGGTATTATCTGCCACGATGGCCAGTGACTCTTAAGTTTACTGTGCTGCTGCTTACTTCTCTAAGCCACACAGCAGGTATTCTCATGAGTGGAATTACTATCAATAATCTTTGGATACCTGGCTAACACAAAATTACTGAAAATACTTTTGATCAGAATGGTGTTACTTAAATTCACAGTCCGTCTAATGCCTAGAGACCTGAAAGCAGCACTAATGTGGGCACATACCTCCAAAGCTTGGCGTAAGAAAGTTCGTTTCTCTGATTTGGCCCATTCGATGCACTCTAAACACAACTCGACCTGCAACAAAGAGACAGTACATGCAATATTATGTCCTCACATTCTTCCTACAAACCTCGCTTTGGAGAACAACTTTAATTCCCTCCTTATATATTATCCATGTTGCTCTACTTAATGTCTCAGGGGACATGCCTTGATCTATAGTATCTCACTGTGTAATGGTTATATCATAACAGAGAATCAACTTGGCTTTTTACACACAAAGTATCTTTGCACTTAGATTGTGTTCTTTTGAAAAAGAGCTTCCTCTTCTACCTTCCCAGAAAGGACCCAGAACTTCCAACATATATAGCCTGAAATACAGATCTCTACAATTGCTAAGAAATCTTTAAAGCAGAAATTTCTCCCTAAATAGTTGCAAATAGTAATGGCAATGTGTTAATATGAACGAATTGGTAAAAAGGGGGAGAAATTCTCAGCCTAAGCACAAGTGCCTTATTCCTAACAGTTGCTTGTAAGACTCAAAAGGCCCAGCTGGCTCTTCCCTTTCTGATACTAGGAAGTGCAGCTAACCAATTCATCATCAAAATACACTTAGCATGTATTGAAGGGAATAAAAAGAAATTACAATTAGCCTAACACTTAAAAGGACTTTAAGGCTTTATTTAAAAGTGCTTTGGGGGCACCTGGCTGGCTCAGTTGGTAGAATAAATGACTCTTCGTCTCAAGGTTGAGTTTGAGCCCCGTGCTGGGCATAGAGCCTACTTAAAAAAATAAATAAATGAATAAAAAAAATAATAAAGGTGCTCTGAATTCCCAGTTCTATCTGCCACCTAAGCAATGAGATAATATGCAAAGTAACTGATTTAAAGCTGTGTTCAAGGGCACCTGGGTGGCTCAGTGGGTTAAAGCCGCTGCCTTCGGCTCAGGTCGTGATCCCAGGGTCCTGGGATCGAGGCCCACATCAGGCTCTCTGCTCGGCAGGGAGCCTGCTTCCTCCTCTCTCCTCTCTCTCTGCCTACTTGTAATCTCTCTCTCTGTGTCAAATGAATAAATTAAAAAAAAAAAAAAAAAAAAAGCTGTGTTCAATGCTAGATGGTCTACATGCCATCAGGTATCTGTGACATATTAGCTTTGAGAAAGTATTTATTAGGTACTGCAGATCTTATATTAAGATAGTTACTGAAAGTTTTGTATTAAGATTCCTAATAAGAGCATAAGATAAAAAAAAAAGTGAAGTTTTCTGGAGAACTAATTGCTGATACAACAGATCTTTATGTACATCCGAAGTTCTCTTGGGGAGGTGTTATAAGGAAGGAAAATGAATAGCACATAATTCAAATTGACAGATCTTCTGCCTTTAGATCTTAAGTCCAAGCTCAGTAAATAAAGAGATCACATTAGATAGTATTTGGAGGATTCACCAATAAGAGACTCAACAGAACCTTTATAACTCACTGAAGCCCCCTGGTGGCTACTTAATCTCCAGCACTAAACTCAACCGACCTAAAAATTCTACAGAAACTAAATTAAAAGCAAGCCAACAACAATTTCAGAGTTTTGAGTTATGTTCTGAAAAGCCAAACTCAAAGTAAGATCTCTGTTCCTGATGTGAATGGAACTGAAAATACTTTGCTAAATGTGTTTAAAAACGAAAATACAAGAGTCCTTAGACTTAATGCATCTTGGGAGGGCTAAGAAATGTTTACCATTCCAGTTTTACCCAGGGAGCTTTTTTAAGAATACAAAAATGGATGCAGAGGCTCCTGACTCAGTAGCCTGGAACAGAGCCTGACCACTCACTCTAGTTAAGAAACACTGAATTCTACTCCATCATCTCAACTGTCCCCATTTCCCTGACAGTCCGGAAGTGAAGTTACTCACTCCAGGTCACGTATCAGCTGCTGGGATCAGAACTTGACCTCCAGTGCTCTTGTTCTGATCAGTGCTGACATTTCTCCTACGGAAGGGATTTTAACAAACTGAACTGAGTATCTGTTATCCATTACAGGGTGCATGATTTCCACTATCTAGGATTTTAATTGGTAAAATCAGCACCTCAATTTTAAGGAAAAATTTTAAAGACCATTGGCCTTGCTACACAACTATTTTGTTTGAGGCTTTTTGCTTTGTTAATGCAGATAATGACGAATAAAGGGGATAAGAATATATGAGCAGCCCCTGCTTCTGGAGAAATCCCTTATTTGAGTATAAAAGCTTGATGTGATAGAAACCAGACATTTAAGTTTGTTCTGTTTCGGTTTTTAAAGATTTTATTTTGACAGAGAGAGAGAGAGAGAGAGACACACACACCACACGCAAGCACACAAGCAAGGGGAGCAGCAGGCAGAGGAAGAGGGAGAAGCAGACTCCCCGCCAAGCAGGGAGCCCAATGTGGGGCTCGATCCCAGGACCCTGGGATCATGACCTGAGCTGAAGGCAGATGCTTAACCAAATGAGCCACCCGGGTGCCCCAGACATTTAAGTTTTAAATCAATACACTTAACCATTTTTTTTAAATGTCTTTAATAACTCTTTATGGGAGAATAACTATTATTCCAAGTCTGAAATTCGCTAGCACGAACTCCTTTTTTCCACAGAAATACCTGTTTCAGTAACAGGATTCAATGCACGGTTTCTTAAAATGTGCTACTGTGGTTTCAGTTGGATAGACTATACCAAAAATGGCTTCCCCTTGGCAACTACCTAGAGATCCCTGAAAGGTAAGGTTAATTTTGAAATTTCAGTTCACTATTTGGCAAGGGTCTGGCTCAGTCCCCTCCTCACCCCAATTCTCCACTCCCCCCCCTTACCAACCACCCCATCCTCACTCTCCCACTCCACCCCTTTACCTCACACATACATCCTCCTTTTCTAGGCTGTAAACCTTAGTGCTGCAATTCACTCAATCCTAACCTGATTCCTACCACCTACTGGAATACACCAAGCTAAAAACTGTTTTGTAGATCTATCCGACTTATGGTTAGTTCCTAAACAGAAAAGGGCAAGGAAAATCCCCACCTCCATCGTCTTGGGTATCAAACTTCCCAACACAAAACTCCTAGCTCTCTTAATAATGTTCGCAAACTTATTCTTTTGCCTTAGGCCACAATACTATCATGACAGTGACCTATAACTCGATTCCCTACCCTTTCCCAGCACTCAAAGAATTTTCAAAGAACCTAGAATGTTCCAAGATGAACACGTAGCTCCAATTTCTCCAAGTCAGAGACCCTGAGTCACCTAGAGAAATGCAGTAACAGCAATTACGCTTATATCTCAATTCAATAAATTTATGCCTTAATTCAAGAAAGTATCTCCTAAACATCAACCACGGGGAATGCATTATCCCTACATTCCTCCAACAAATAGGAGTTCTGTAGCTCCTCTGGGCCAAGCTACTCTAAGTGCCAAGGATATGGCATGGGACAGCACAAAGAAGCTATCCTCTATTCTAAGGAGGAAAGAGATGTTAAAAAAGAAAAATAAATATGAAGAAAAGTAAAGCAAGATAGGATATTTTAGACAGGAGGGCCTAACCAGACACGGAGCCACGTGATAAAGGCCAGTAAATCCCACTAGCCAATTACAGGAGAGCGCTGAATTATGATTTAATGGACCTCCACAAAGGAGTAGGAGAACTGCTCGTTACACAAATGCAGTTCCATCCACTCAGTCAACTCTATGCTACAGAAAGGGACAAATTCCAGAGACTTCAGTGTGCAACAGAGCGACTTTGATAATTCTTTCTGCCTAAAAAGTTCCAAGTAACATGTATCAGTCTGTCTCAAACTAACATTTTTTGGTCAGCCCCTTATAAGGCACCCCATTTCAAACAAAAGATGGTTTTTCGTGAGAACAAAGTACGATTAAAAAAAAATTAGGGTTAGACAAAACTAACATCCCATTAAATCATTTTTTTCTTTTAAATTATTCTTAAAAATAATTCTAATGTTTTGGTTCAAAAGACAGCCATCTAAATATTAACTATTTTTGATCTACTATCATAAAACAGTTCTGCCACAAATGTGAAAACTTTTCTACAAATGAATTTTTCTACAAATGAAGTGAGTTTACAGTGTCTAAATTAGGCCTCAAAGAATCATTAAGGCAAGCAGGCAGATTTTACAAAAGACCTGATTTCAAAGTGGGATCCATATGTCCTAGATTTCTGAAATTCCTCATTATTTACTCAGAATGCTACCGTGCCCTTTCATGCCTTTTACTTCTACACTCACAGAGGCTAGAGCAAACACTCAGACATATAACCAGCCAGCTATTCCTACCCCTGTCCTTATATTACCTGATATTTTATGTCATTTTATTTATTGTCTGCCTTCCTCATTAAAACATAATCCCCATGAGAACAGTGACTGTGTTTTTACAAGTGTATCCCCAATATATGTAACAGTGTTTAGCACACAGTGGGCACTCAGTGAATACTAAGCAATGTATCTATAGGGAAGACAACTATATTCTTTCTACAAACAGTATCCTGCTTGAATCTGCTGCTTTTTACAGAGTAAGTTTTAATTTTGGTAGTGTTTCCTCCTGAACTGCAGAAAATATAGCTATCTTCCAAAAGTTCAGAAAAGGCTCACTGATTCCAAAGAAGCACTCTTCAGAATGGTTCAGGGTCTGGTCTGAACTTGCAGAGGACATGTACAAGTACACCAGAGTCACTTCCGCACACATGAGACACAAACAGATGGATGCTCACCCCTCCATAAAGGGATATACGCAGTACAAAACACGCCAAGAAGGGATGCCACAAGACTTATTTAGTGCTCATGAGGAGCTTTGTGACACAGAATGAAAGGTACCACAGACACAGAAAACATTACAAAGGTGTGGCAATACAATACCTCAAAGACAAGAATCAGTTTGTGACCCTGATGTAATGAGGATTCCAGGGACCACTGACAATCTCCACTTACAAAGCAAAGCATGGAACAGACCCAAAGTATCAAATGCCCTGTAACAAAGAGAAACTGACATGATAAGTCCTGAGCTGTCCTCCCAGCTGTCCCTTCCACATTAGTACCACAGTGCAGACAGGCATTGCTTTCACTGAAACAGACTTTTTTTCCACATTGTCTACCTTCTGCCATTAAAGTAGCTTACCTCCTGCCCTGTAGCTGCTTCCATATCAAGAAATAGATCAAGAAGAGATCGGACCAGACGAGCTGCCTTAGCCTTGCTGATGGAATTCAAGAAGGGTCGCACATACTTCAAAAGACCTCCAAGTTCTGTGTGGAAGGCAATTCAGAAAAGAAAAAGTAAACATCAATATTAGAGTCAAAATACCCATTAAAATAATGACCCAAGATCATAAAATCCATCCTCATGTCACTGCAACCAGTCTAAATAATGCATTATAGGAATTTAAAGCATTCTTAGCAGGTAATAGAGTAGCAAAAATGAGTAAACATATACCAAATTTGTATCCCATTCTGCACTCAGCTACTGGATAACTATAAGGGGCCCTGGGAAAACCTCACGTCTCTTGGCCTCATTCACCCATCTTAAAGACAGATAAACAGCAAAGTGCTCATGGTCTCAGAGCGCAGTTTTCTATTCTAGAACATGAAATACGCTGTGCCTCTGACACCTGAGGTAAAATCACTTCCTCACAACTGGTCAATCTGATGAGGTTATGGGAGGGGTATTTTGTGGTTGTTGCTGAATTTCCAAGTCTACCATAGCAGCCAGCTCCCCCTTAAAGAGATGAAGATGTTCAATTCCAGGTTCCCTTCTCCTCCCCTCCCCAAGTTCTCCCCAGTTTAGCCTTTCAGCAACATCACTTCCCCGGCACTGAATAAACTTTTCACAGAAAACTTAGGGTGTTTTCCCCTTCAAGATATACTTAAAATTCTTCTTACAAAGCCTAAGTCTTAAACTATAACCAAAAAAGGTATCCACCACAGAAGTTTTTTTCCCCTTGTATAGGAAAGAAAGGTGGCAAGTCATTTTAAGGGACCATCTTTAGAAACAAGAGTAAAAATTAGAGAATATTTCAACTCGTTAACTATGGAAATACTTTTGGAATGTAGGTTAAAATTACTTTAGTGCCACCACCTCTTTAATATTCTCCAATTGTGGACTCACCCTCCTGAGGATTCTAATTCAGGGCAAGCAAACCTCACCCTCCTGAGAATGCTAATTCAGGGTCCTGAAATCCTCATCTGCCTGAATAGTCACAGGATGCATGGGACTGTGTCAGGTACAAAAGGAACTTTATATAGTGAAAAAGTTCATCTTTTCCTTCACTCCCCAGTACTCACCTTTGATTCTACTAAGATTTTCCCCATTCTGCCACTCCATTCACCCCTGCACAGACATGTGTCTGCTTTCACGCCTTGCATCTGCTGCATTCCCATGTAGAATTTCTCCCCCATCTTCTTGACCTATGTAAATCTTAGATATCCTTTTAGGTTCAGCTAAAGTTCTATTATGTCTTCCAAGCCAACTCCAGGCTGCACTGATTTCTCCCTCTCAAATTCCTTTTACATTTGTACAAATTTTAATTATACAATCACAGCTTTTGAAAAGTAGTATAGTACAATGTCCCTTCTCCCACGTTATTTCCTACTATGCTAGAACAATTCTGAACAATCCCTAATGACAGAAATGTTAAGAAAGCAGATATTCGAATGTTAGTCAAACTAAACTGTTCTTTTTTTTTTTTTTTTAAAGATTTTATTTATTCATTTGACACAGAGAGAGAGATTACAAGTAGGCAGAAAGGCAGGAGAGAGAGAGGAGAGAGGAGGAAGCAGGCTCCCCGCTGAGCAGAGAGCCCGATGCGGGCCTCGATCCCAGGACCCTGGGATCATGACCTGAGCCGAAGGCAGCGGCTTTAACCCACTGAGCCACCCAGGCGCCCTAAACTGTTCTTTTTTAAGACCCAAGTTTTTACCCTCCTTCCACATGGCTTAAATTTCTGAAGATAACGACCTTTTATATCTCCCTAATTTTCCCTTTCACCAAGCTAAACATCTTTAGCTATTTCAACTGTTCCTCCAATGTTCTGGTTTCTAGATTCCTTGTCGTTGAATAAACTCTAGTTTGCAAACATACCATTTGTAGTACCAGAACTGAAAACAATTCTCCAGGTAGGGTCTCAGCAGTAGAATCATGGCCTGGTTCTCTTGATCTGGCCACCACAGGTAACACATAATAGCCTACTTCCTTTTTTCCAATAGCACTTTTTGTTTAGGCTGAGTCCATCAAAGTTTTTTTTGCACAGAGAGGTAATTCCTCATTTTCCTCTGTTTTGATAAATACTTTTAAGTATATAACTTTATACTTACCACACTGAATTTAATCTTGCTGGCTTTGGCAATAACTCTGAATCTGAATTCTGTCCTCTACTGTACTGAGTCATCTACAAAAAATAAGCAGGCCTCCTGAAATGGCTTTAGCCATAATGCCAGGTGCTGATCAGAAGAATAAGGACAGATCCCTATGACATGACGTTAAAGACTTCCCTCTAGGTTGACAAATGATCTTCATACCCTGTACCTCTCATTAATATTATGGCCAGTGTTCAAATGCCTTGCTTACATCAGATATGTAGTCTGTATCATTCCTCTAACAGAGAGGTTGGCAAACTTTTTCTCTGATGGGCCAGAGAGTAAATATTTTCAGCTTTTTGGGAGATGTGGTCTCACTGGCAGATACTCAACTCAGCCACTGTAGTGCAAAAGCAATCATAGACAATATGTAAACAAATGGGTGTGGATGGGTTCCGACAAAACTTTATTTACAAAAACAGCTAGCAAGCCACTGTCTGTGGAGCCCTGCAAATCCACTTGTCTGATAAGGCTAACCGAAGAGAATGAAGGTGAGTTTGAAATAATCTTTTCTTAATAAATCCACAATCTTAAGTGATTAAAACCTAATTATCAAATAATCTGTCCCAGATATTAGTGATTACCAGTTTAAAGTGCCTAGAAATTATTCTTTTCATTATCTTCATGCAAAGTGAAATGTTTGCCCATCCTCAGTTTCCTTAATACTTCTCCATCCTCCATGACTTTTCTCAGAATAATAATAGTGGCTCTATAAATATATCTGCTAGAACTATGCTTCTGATATTAAAAGACAGAAACTGTCAGAGCCTAGAGATTTGAACTTATTTAAAGAGCCTATCTGCGCTCTCTTCTCTCACCTACCTTGGCTTTAATTCTCTCTTTCTGATGTTTTTTTCTATCATTTTCTTTTTGAAAATCATTTTCCTTCCTGGGAAAGGCTGAAGTGAAACATGAACTAAGCAGCCTGCCTTTTGCTCTAGCACCTGCTAGCATTACAGTATTTGCTCCAAGCACTGATAGTGTTATTCTTTTTACCCCAACAGAGAAACAAATGACCTCTTAGTTGCCAAAGACTCAGTTCACTTTTCATTTCAGTCTATTGCTGCTATTCATCCTTGGTTATATTGCCTGTTTCTTTCCATTTTCAGACATACTAAATTAACTTTTATTTCCCAAAGAATCATACTGACTTCTTCCTCCTATTCAGATTATTTATAATTTTATGACCCTAACTTCCTTTTTGGAAGGTCACAGAACTCAAAATGATCCTTTCAGAATCTCAATCTATGAAATCTGCAGATCCTGAGCCTAGCCATCATGTCTGATGATGCTCAGCACCACTTTCAACCACTACTATCCATCAAACCTTGCCTCATTCACTAATTCCCAAATGACTGCTGTAGGTCAGAGACCTTACATTTTTTGAATGGAGTACTTAGCACAGTACTAACTGGATATTAAGTGCCTAATAAAACACAACTGAAGATTAATGAAACAGACATATTTTCTGTTCTCAGGGAACCGAAAATCAAAGGAAACAATATAAACCTATCAATTATGAACAGCAAAGTTAGGTACATGAATGGAGGCCCCAAGACTTCCTAAGAGTTTCTATTGTATATACCTATACTCTTCAAACTCTTTCTTAGCAAACAATGACAAATGACCTAGAAAAGTTTCTAGAAGTCCTTATGATTCACCTATTAAATTCCAATAGGTGTAGCTATACACTTCTCAACTTCTCAGGTACTGAGTCATAAATAGGGGAGGGGGAAGGAATAAGGAAAGAGCAAAGCATAAAATAGGAATTTCAAGCAAAAGAGTTAAACTTTGGATAAATTTTTGAAGTGCTGACTACACTACATGCTACTTTTAATTAACCATGCTACTGGAGGAAAACAGATATTTGGAAATTTCAACAACAGAAAAATCTTAAATCATCTTATCTGACTTTCTAATTCTTTCAGGAAAATTACCATATTAATTATATTTTGTATAGACTAATTATCAAAACTATTATGCAACCCCAAGCTCACATTAACTGACAGGCAAAAGGAATCCATAAGTATGTTAAATAGGAGGGAAGTCGATCTAAAATGAAAAAAACAGGGACACCTAGCTGGCTCAGTCAGAAGAGCATGCGACTCTTGAAACAGGGGTTGAGTTCAAGCCCCACATTGGGTGTAGAGATTACTAAAAAAATAAATAAACTTTAAAAAATAAATAAAGTGAAAAATCCCAGCACTGACCACTGATAACCCACAAGTGATTAAGTATGGAAAGCATGAACCATTACACCATAAGGCCTCAAGCTCTGAAGTGGGACAAATTGGTTCAAATCCTGGCTCTTCCAGGTACCAGATGAGTGACCCTGGATAAGTTATTTAACTCTTCTGTGCTCAGTTTCCTCAGGTGTAAAATGGACTAAATATCTACATTATTGAGTTGTTTTGAAGATGCAAAAAACTAAATCATTTTTGTGCTTAAAACAATAACTAGTTGACAGCAGTTAAAAACTGTTTTATTATAGGTATTTTTAAATATTTTAAATAAGATTAAAAAAAGCTATATAAACACATCCTTCCAACTGCATACATCTTTATAATCAATGTTAGTCATCCTTAATTGCAAGGATCTTAGTTCTTAAGTTCAAGAAGTTTGCTAACTTACACCTCTTGGATAACAATATTATTTCGGGGAAAGTAATTCGTGGAGTCCCTTACCAGAGCTTAATCCATCCTAAATTAGATAAGATCTAAATCCACTTTAAAGTTGACAAAAATCATCCAAATTTAAGCTTAAGCAACCTTGTCTCTAAATACTATTATCACTTTACTAGTCAAAGGCCCTTCCTGGTCTCTTACACCAATGACTCTTATTCCAAGGACACACCCATCATCAGAATATCATCTCAAGCCTAGAAATTCAAAGGTCCAATCACAACTAGAATGTTTGGGCAATAACATGCACAAAGTCCCAAGTAACAAAGGAGAAATCTCGGGAAGGCTCTTTCCATTTAATGTCTCACTCATTCTCTTAACAGGAAAAAAGGACAGCTAGTCACTGAATTGGATGCAAAATCCCTAGTCACTTTCAAGTCCAGGGCCCAAGTTGCTATCCATCTTAAGTAAATACATCAGAGCTGAAATCACTAAAGGCAGTTGCTGCTCATGCTGCTTCCCTTATGTAAGGGAACACAGTGAAAATTCAAACCAGAAACAAATCACAAATCACTATATCCCAACAGTAATAGGATCGTTCCTCACCTGAAGAACAAAACTGTTCCATGAAAGAACTGAATTTAAAGGTCCACCTACTTTCCTGCTAAAAAACTGAAGCTCAACAAGTTGATGATAAAATGGAATTATACCACCAATAAACTGTGTGGATGCATTCCTACGTCCCTCTACTCCAAGAGAAACTTGAAACTTCACCCAGCATTTCAGGTAAAAGAAAAAAAAAACCCATTGGCATCACTTACCAGCAGCTTGTCCAGTCTTCGCCAAGAGAGACCCCAGTTCCAGGATACTCTGCTCTTTGACCTGCACTGCCTCCTCATCATTCTCCTGAATGTCACGCTTCACTGGGAGAGGAAAATGCAAACCTTCTTAAAATTCTGACAAAAAATGAAGACTGAGGGAAATTTCACCCTCACAAGACCAATTACAAACTCAGTTACCAAAAGACAAGTTCTAGAGAGCTTTAAAAAAAAAAAAACTTAAAAAATTGAAATCATCATGTAAGACATGTCCCATGTAAATCATAAAAATAGATTCCTCTCCAATTTTAAATGTGCCTTTCCATTCTATGAATCAGAGTTCCCCTTACCCACATACAATGAGATTTCTGTTGCAGTCACTTGGTTAAAGCATAAATTCAAACAAGTTCTTTATATTTGTGGTGGTAGGCCCCATGTTAGGCACTCTGTTATTGAAAATATTAACGATGCCTATATGTTTACCTGCCACAAACTAAAATCAAAAGACCATCATTTACTGATGACTAAAAAAGTCAAGAGTCTTTCAATAAACTTTAAGCACACCACTAATGGGTGTGCTAGGCATAAGCAGTTCTACAAAGCCACTCAGGAAAAACAACCCAATCAAAGCTCCAGTATGATCCTTAGGAGGGACTGCTGCTTTATAATGGATTCAGGACCTGTTAAAATAACTTCGTGCTATCTGTCCCATTTTCAACTGTTAAAAACTATTTCACCACTCAAACAGTGAATAACCTCTCTGAGTTTGTGGTGATAATTTGTGATCATCACTAGTTATCACTTCTCTTACAAAGCATCATGACTTGACAAAAACCAAGATTTAGATACTCCATCATGGAGTCCGGAAAAAGTAAGACTGTAACCATCATGACTCAAGCTCACTCAAAGAGGGAAGCTTTCAGGGAACTCTCTCCTAGTGGAATGGACAATCATAAAATACTCCAACTATAATGTTTATCATAATTTCACTTTAGAAAAGTCAAAATATTAGGCACTTAGCACAAAAAAAAGCAATCCATGCTTCTCACATTAGTGTCTACTCACAGAATAAAAATATATACGGGACTGAGATAACGCTGGTTCTGTAACTAACTGACTTAATTCAAGATCAGAACTTCAAAATAAAAGCCTTCCATTTACCAAAATCATCCATCCAGAGGCATCTTAACCCCCACCTCCTTTCCTTCTCCAGTACCCCAAAGATAAAGACATCAAGCTCTTGTCATTGTCTTTTCTCCATGCAAGTCAGAAATACCAAAATTCAACAGACCAAGAAGTCAACATAAAAGCCAACATCCAGGAGGTCCCACATACACGTGCGCTACTTGTTGATCCAATTTGAATCTTCTCAAGCGGCGTTAAAAAGATCACTTTACTACATGTGCAGTGAAGAGCTAACCCATGCCCTAACTGAACCCTTTACGACTTGAACATTAAAAGCCTTCTCTGTCATCACAAATTTATTTCTGTTCACACCTGAATCCCGGTAGAAACTTGTCGGAAGCCACTGGCTGGAGCTCCCGTTGCAGTTTTCCCGTGGTGTGCAACGTGTAAGGCAATCTACTACAAAGTGACTTTAATTTTCTCGGGCAATTTGCGGCCGACCGGTTCACTGAACTCCGCGGATGACAACTAACTCCCCGAACTCACTTCCCCTCTCTACAGGGGAGACTAGGACGATTAGTCACCTCCTGTAGCCGGGCGGTCCCATCTCGCTCTTACACCCTACACGGGAGCAAAGGAACGTCTCGGGCACCTTTTCAAACCAAATGCCAATCGGCGGTGTGTGTCCCCTCGGTATTTCCCACATTCAGAAAGAGGTAACCCTTTAGTGGAGCCCTCCGCTGTGAGGCTGGGAAGAGGCAGCAGCTCCCAGCGTCCCGAAGAAGAAAACTCCGAGAGAGAAGCGAGCGCTCGCGCTGCCACCCGGAGCGGGCTGCGCCGATAACAACGGCGGGAAACGCTGTGTACAGCGGCTTTCGCCAAGGCCCTTCAACGCGAGGCTCTCAGTAGTTCGCGACCAGCCCGCCGGCCGGCACTACGCGCGGTCCCGGGCCAGCCCGCACGGGCCAGAGCGGGGGCAAGGCTGGGGAGTGGTGGGGACCCTCGGCCCACCTCTCACTCCACGCTGAGCCCACCGTGAGTCAGCAGCCGGCAAGCGGACGCCGGGGCTGCCTCGAGGCGTCCCACCCGGGGGGGACCCAGGGGGCTCCAGGGAGCTGCGAGCGGCCTGTGCCCCCGGCCCGGCCCCCCTCACACACAGTGAGTCAGCAGCACCAGAGCCGGCTAGCCCGGCCCCGCTCCGTCGCCGCCGACCCACACAAGCCGAGCAGAGCCGGCAGGGTCAGAGGGGGGGCGCTGCGACCTTTACCGATGGAGTGGAGAATGTCGATGGAGGCCTCCCGGTCGGTGCTGAGTAGAGACTGAGCTCTCTGGAACTCCACCACCGCCGCCGCCGCCATCTTACCGCTTTCACACCGTCCCCGGCCGCGGCCGCCGACGCCGGAAACACACTCCCGGAAAGCCCGCCCTCGCCTCCCTCTTCCCCCCGTGGCCCCCCCTCCCGTTCCCAGAGCACTACGGGAGTTGTAGTCTTGTCGCCTGCCGGGGATTGAGGGGTGAGAGTAAGAGCTAGGACGCCCGGGCTCGTGGGCGGGAAGCTCCCTAGCACCGCCTGGCGGCCAGCCCGCGAGTGAAAGAGGCGGTGCCTAAGCATCGGAGCCGAAGGCTAGTCCCCAACCACCCAAAAGAGGCCTCTTAACAGCAACTCTACTAGCTCGCCCTTGAGAGGACTTTTTGAGCGCCCGCCTGCCTACGTATTCATTGAAAGCCGTTTGGCTTCCTTTGTCACTTCCACGTTTAACCATTCATTCAGGGCAATAAACAATCTTGTTAGTGCTCACGATGTGGCAGACAAAGAATAGCACCATTCAAAGGCGTTCAAGTATCTAACAACATTGGTCTTTCTCTCTCTCTCTCTCTCTCTCTCTCTCTCTCACACACACACACACACACACACACACACACACACACACACACACACGTACGTTCCAGGCTAGAATCCTACAGAATCATAGCCACCCTGTGATTAAACCCATCAGTGTTGGGGAGAACTGATGTTAGAAAGTGAAATATCATCTTTGCCCCATTCACTCAATAAATCCCTCTAGGGGGTCACACGGAAGTCTAACGGCTACCTGGACTCCCCACTCAGAAAAGAAAAAAATGGATTTTTCTAATATCTCCAATTCCTTCAACTAAAATCACAGATATCCAAAGGGCTGTCAAGTGAAAGGAGAAAAGACATTCTGTATGACCACTGAGGGGTGAGCTTAAGGGAAGGACTAAAAATATACAGAGGCAGTTCAATATGAGGAAGATCTTCTCTGGTGAAGACAATCCGAAAAAAGAATATGCTGTTCTCTAAAGGGACCTGTAAAGGGAACCAACATTGTACTCTTTTGTGACTGGGTTAGGGAATTTATATATTTATCTTCTCTTATCCTTCCAACAATGTTCTATGAAGAAGATACTATTTACACTCCTTTCATAGGTGAGGAACAGGGTTTAAAGTGATTAGGTGAAACTCATATGGTAATTGACAGAGCTGAGATCTGGAAATTAAGGAATGCATTCCCAGTTCCTGGATGTGTCCAAATGAAAATTGATTAACATCTCATCAAGTTGTAAACAGGATTCATGGCGATGGTGGGGAAATAGATTAAACGGTTCCTAACGCTGAGATTCCATCAATCTCAGTATAAAACTAAGCCTTTCTTTGCTTAGAAAGGGCATTCCTCCTTCCTCAATTTGGTGTGCAATTAATATATTGTGCCAGAATGTTAATGAGCTATAAAACTCCAAAACTGAGAACAACAGGAAATGAGTATCTTCATCTTCTAAAGGAGGCCTACCAGTTCATCCTAACTATTTTAGTAAGTAAATGATTTACTAAAAAATGACTAGACCAATCCTAAAACCTTCATCTACTTCTAGCCTCCACCAGGGAGAGATAAAAATTCAAAAGGAATCCATTAGAAGAAATCATGGAAGAGGATGAAATGGTCATCTCACTATAAAGAGGGAGCACGACAAAAAACTGGGGGTGTCTGCGAGATCTTTCTCCCAAGCTGGTGAGTCTTGCTGACTACAGCAACTTAGTCATCTCTGTGCATCCACGATGGTAAGAGTTTTGAGGTGAAACAGACCTGTCTCACCGAGAGGTTGGGCCCTCCAAGCACATTCATGAAGATATTTACCACTTTGGGCCTACAGAATTCTGAAGTAGGGAAGAGGGCTGATACATTCCACGATAGGACAAGGAGAAAGGGAAGCAATGGGGCAGCCTCCGCTGTGTTTGGCAAAGTCAGGTGGCTAACTCAATAGGGCTTCCTACCAGAGTGAAAAGACCCAATAATAGGCTGGAAGAGTGGACATCAAAAAGTAGTGACTAAAGAGGGACCTTGAGGTTCACAGGTATAGCCTCCAAAGAACCCACAAATGCTCCCAACGAGAGAGAATCAGCACCTGGATCTCTGCTTCTGACGACATTAGTCATGTGAGACACTTTTAGTTCCTTTCTTTAATCCCTCCCCTAATGCCAGAGGAGCAGAGTGAGAGAGGGAAGACAAAGAAGAGAGGAAAAGTATAAGCTAAACACAAATTCCCAACTGAGAGTCAGGGGAGAAGCTTTAAATTAGAAATAGGGTCTCAGGGCGCCTGGGTGGCTCAGTGGGTTAAAGCCTCTGCTTTCGGCTCAGGTCATGATCTCAGGGTCCTGGGATCGAGGCCCGCATCGGGCTCTCTGCTCGGCGGGGAGCCTGCTTCCCCCTCTCTCTCTCTGCCTGCCTCTCTGCCTCCTTGTAATCTCTCTCCCTCTGTGAAATAAATAAATAAAATCTTTAAAAAAAAAAAAAAGAAAGAAATAGGGTCTCAGTCGGTTGAGTGGCACAGACTCTTGATTTCAGCCCAGCTCATGATCTCAGCGTAAGATCAAGCCCACATCCATCCGGCTCCGTGCTCAATGGGGAGTTGGCTTGAGGTTCTCTCTCTGTCTCTCTCCTTCTGTCCCTTCCCCGTTTGTGCTTTCTCTCAAATAAATAAATCTTTAAAAATTAAAAATAAAGGGCACCTGGGTAGTTCAACTGGTTACGCATCTGCCTTCAGCTCAGGTCATGGTCCCAGGGTCCTGGAGATCAAGTCCGAGTCAGGCTCCCTGCTCAGCAGGGAGTCTGCCTCTCCCTCCACCCCTCCTCCCACTCGTTCTCTCAATCTCTCACTCAAATAATAAATAAAATCTTTTTAAAGAATTAAAAGTAAAAAATCAATTAGATATGAAATTGATGTTTTGACTTAGGCTAGACTGGATTTCTTTCTTCCTTCCTCCCTCCCCCCTTCCCTCCCTCCCTCCCTCTCTCTCTTTCTCTCTCTCTTTCTTTCTTTCTTTATTATTCTTTGCCCCAGGGGTACAGGTCTGTGAATCACCAGGCTTACACCTTTCACAGCACTCACCATAGCACAAACCCTCCCCAGTGTCCATAACCCAGCCACCCTATCCCTACCCTCCCACCCCCCAGTAGCCCTCAGTTTGTTTTGTGAGATTAAGAGTCTCTTATGGTTTGTCTGGACTTTTTTTTTCTTTTTTTTTTTAAGATTTATTTATTTGATACAGAGAGAGAGATTACAAGTAGGCAGAGAGGCAGGCAGAGAGACAGGGAGAGGGGGAAGCAGGCTCCCTGCTGAGCAGAGAGCCCGATGCGGGCCTCGATCCCAGGACGCTGAGATCATGACCTGAGCCGAAAGCAGAGGCTTTAACCCACTGAGCCACCCAGGCGCCCTGGACTTTTTTTTCTTAATAAACTTTTTTTGGAGCAGTTTTATGTTCACAGCAAAATTGAGCTGAAACCAAAGGTAGAATGGGCTTTAAAATCCTTAGAAGTGACCTGAAAGTTAGGAGATATGCCCAAGATGTTGTCCAGGGGGAGAGACGGGAGATCCACAGAGAATGGATAGAGGGATGTAGCTTGTACCTGCACCAAGTCCTTCAGTATATTTATTACCGCACCACCGTCTGCTCAGTTTCCTAGTTACCTAAACGGACTCCTCCTTTCTCTAACCAGTGCCACCACAGCTAAATATTACCTCCTATTTATTCTCCTGAACATGTTCCTCAGGTACTACTAGTTCCACACCATCCTCTCCAACATTTTTAAAGATTTTATATATATACCCTCCTACTGGTCCTCCTCTTTGGAACTACGCTCTTTGGAGCTCCCACGGAGATACCATGGGAGACGCAAGAGGCTTTCAAGACTAACTGATTACACTACTTGCCCTTGATCATTCCCTTTTTTTCACATCAAGACCAAGAGAATGATCTCTACATCTGCATTGCACCTTTTTGTTTCAAACAGTATCATCAAGCAGAAAATGTAATAAAAGGGCCACTTTTTAGTTTTAGAGTCACTCGCTTGCTTTCAAAGTCCAGGCCAGCCTCTTAGTAGTTGGTGATTTTAACATGTTTCTTAATTTCTGTGGTCTTTGGTTTTCTCCTCTAGAAAACAGGAATAATAAAACCTAGCTCTCAAGGTTTCTGTAAGGATAGCAGATAAGCTAATATGGAGACACGTTGAATAAATGTTATTTTCTTTCCATGTAGAATCTTCATTACAGAAGAGTGAGAAGTAACTTATGTTATAGGGATCACTACCTACTTCTTGCTAGTCACCTTTCACTGACTGCATTGATAGGTAACCGATGTTCTTAAAATTAAGTAGTTCCAGAACTGTAAGTCATTCTCAGGAATGTGACATTCTCAATGTCACCAAATCTACCCCCCCCAACCACCACCACCACTTTCTTGCAGTTGTCCTGCCATTCTTCTCCATGCTGAGGTACTTCAAATGTTCTTTGCATGTATCTGATAGTCTGGGCCTTGGTGGGTCTGGTTACCATCCCCTTCACTGGGGGCTATAAAGTGTCGCATGATCCGGCCCCTGCCTACTTCTCCAACGTCACCCCTTGCTCACTCTGCTCAGTTAGCAAATTTGGGTTTTTGTTCTTTTCTTTTTTTTTTATTTCAAACATGCCAAGTTCTTTCCCACCTCAAAACTTTTATGTTCCATCCCCAGGTTTCAACTCAAAGATCATTTCTACAAAGAGGCCTTCTGTGTCATCCCGTTAAAAGCAATCTCCTCTACCTTCAGTTCAGTAACCATATCACTCTGTTTATTTCCTTCTCAGGACTCAATATAGTCATTGATTTTACTCTGTCACTCATGTAAAGCTCACTTCCCTCCACAAAGTTTCAGGGACTGTGTCAATCTTGTCCACGCTTATAGCCCCCAGCTCCCACCATAGTGGCTTGCACACATGGCAAACACTCAATAAATATTTGTTGGATGAGTGCTAGTGTCTGTCCTGCCACAAACTTCTGCTGCCCTCAATGTCCACATTGTGAGTCACTATGTGACTCTTTAGCCATTGCTATTTATATTGCAGTAGGGGTGATAGGGCTGTCCCAGATTAGCCATGACATAGGGTTTATAGGGACTGGCCTGAAAATACTAGCTAGACCACTCCAATTCCGCTCTTGGGAACTGGGGAACTGAGAGACTGAGCCAGTTAGCCAAGGGAACTGAAATCAAAACCTGTCATTTGGAACCAACGAGAACCATTGTTGGTAGAGGGAAAACTCAGTAGATGAGTGAAAAGAGGCAGGAATATCATCATGGAGGAGACTCCAAACACCACCACAGAAGGCCACCTCAGTTCCTAACAACTGTCTAATTTCTACCTCCACCCCCGTGAGGCCCACCCATGCCATAATCCCCATTCTTGAAATACTAGAGCATGTTTCCTTTCCAAATATCTTCCAATCCTTTTCATTTTCATTTTTCATTTTCTCTAATATTCTTTCATCTTTCTTTTTTAACAAAGTGAGAGGAGGCACAGTATCTAGCTAGAGTTAGGATTCCTTGTTTTTGTGTTTATAGTTACCTCCTAGCTATGGCCAATAATACTACTGATTTTCTATTGATGGTAGAAACATATAGTTACGGTGAACAACAAAGTGGATCAATTTAAATAACAATACATATGGTATGTGGACGTGGAAAAAATCAGGACTATGTAGGATGAGCAAATGATTATTTGGTCTGGAAAATCAAATTCTAGTTTCAATACCACTATGTAGCCAACCATCTATCTCCCATTATCTTTTTTTTTTCATTCCAAAATCATATCTCTGATTGGAAGACCAGGAAGTCCTTT
The DNA here is from genome assembly GCA_002007465.1 of Ailurus styani. Classification (NCBI taxonomy): domain Eukaryota; kingdom Metazoa; phylum Chordata; class Mammalia; order Carnivora; family Ailuridae; genus Ailurus; species Ailurus styani. The sequence continues at coordinate 4,648,934 of LNAC01000022.1, forward strand.
GGGTTCCTGCCCTAGATTATAATCTTTAAAGATGGCTTTCAAGTTACTTCTGGCAAAGGCACTATATACTATAGAAAAAAGAAAGAATCTTGAATTTGAAATCGGGCAAACAAGGTGTGCAAATCTTCACTCTACTGCCATCTAATAGTCAAATTACTTAAATTCTCTGGGACCGAATTTGGTCATCAATAAAACTACTTTTAGAATCTACTCCATTTGAGGGGCACCAGGGTGGCTCAGTCAGTTAGGCGTCCAACTCTTGGTTTCAGCTCAGGTCATGATCTCAGGTCATGAGATCCAGCCCCACTTCAGGCTCTGTGTTCAACATGGAGTCCACTTATTTCTCTCCTTCCTCCTCTGCCCCTACCCCTGCTCTCACCCTCTCTCTCTCTCTAAAAAAATAAATAAAATCTTTTCTTAAGATTTTATTTATTTGTTTGACAGAGAGAGACACAGCGAGAGAGGAAACACCAGCAGGAGGAGTGGGAGAGGGAGAAGCAGGCTTCCCGCTAAGCAGGGACCCCAATGTGGGGCTCGATCCCAGGACTCTGGGATTATGACCTGAGCTGAAGGCAGATGCTTAACGACTGAGCCACACAGGCACCCCAAAAATAAATAAAACCTTTAAAATATATATATATTCCATTTGATGGTTGCAGAACAACGTGAATATGCTTAATACCACAAAACTGTACACTAAAAAATGGTTAAAATTGTAAATTTCATTCCCTGTACTTTATCAAAATTAAAAAAATAATCTACATCAGAGAATTGTTTGAAGATTAAAGTTTTGAAAACACTATAACCCTTCTGCACTATAACTGACACATAGAAGCGCTCAATAAATGGCACCTCTTAAAAGATAGTTGAGTTGCTGACTAAATTAGCTGATAAGCACCCACAACTTATGCTTCCTCAGGGAGCCCTCATAGAAGGTTAAACAAACTTTTAAGTAGTGATTTTTATAGCAATAGGTTCTGTCAACTGTCACTTCTGTTTCCTTTTTTTTTTAAGATGTTATTTTATTTATTTGAGAGAGGGGGTGAGAGAAAGAGCACAAGCTGGAAGAGAGGGAGAGGGAGAGGGAGAAGCAGGTTCCCCCCTGAATGGGGAGCCCAATGCAGGGCTCAATGCGGGGCTTGATCCCAGGACCCTGGGAACAAAACCCAAGCTGAAGGCAGATGCTTAACCAACTGAGCCACCCAGGCACCCCTGTCACTTCTGTTTCTAATCTTAGACTTCCTCACCCTCGTCTTGCCTCCTTTCCCCCTCTGTCAACCTTCTTTCTGTCCCCCCACCATTCCAAAACACATTACAAAGCCCCCAATCTCCCCCATGCTACCCTATACTCCAAAACTATTTCTTTCCCCTGTATAACTGTTTTTTTTTAAAGATTTTATTTATTTATTTGACACAGAGAGAGAGATTACAAGTAGGCAGAGAGGCAGGCAGAGAGAGAGGAGGAAGCAGGCTCCCTGCTGAGCAGAGAGCCCGATGCGGGCCTCGATCCCAGGACGCTGAGATCATGACCTGAGCTGAAAGCAGAGGCTTTAACCCACTGAGCCACCCAGGCGCCCTCCCCTGTATAACTGTTAATTTTATTATTTTCATTTTAAGTCATCTCTATACCAATGTGGGGCTCCAACTCATGATCCTGAGATCAAGAGTCTCATGCTCTACTGACTGAGCCAGCCAGGGGCCCCTATAATTGTTCATTTTTCACTGAGATTTTTAAACGTTTCATATCATATAGATGACCAAATAGGGAAATCCTATAATGTGCCATCCTACTAATCAAGAGTATACCCTTCTACTTCTCTCCCCCACACTCTGTGCAGCAGAGAGACAGGTAGCTAGGTAAGGTTAGCAGTTCTAAGCTAGCGATGATTCCCCAGCTCCATATGCCTGCTGTCACTGAAGCTCGAGAGGAGTAAAGAAAGTAAAAAGTTAGGCAAATTATGTCACTATTATCTTTTCATCTCTCTTTGGAAATCCTTCTCTCTCACGCTGCTACTTTTCCCTAGACCTCCAGATACCTTATTGTATCTGTGTTTTATTATGGTTCTCCTTCAGTGAAAGCCTGTTAGTGATACCTTCTGTCTTTGACTAAAAGGTCTTTATTTTGACTCGCATTCTTTTTTTTTCAAGATTTTATTTATTTTTTTGACAGAGAACGACATAGCAAGAGAGGGAACACAAGAAGGGGGAGTGGGAGAGGGAGAAGTAGGCTTCCCACCGAGCAGGGACCCCAATTCGGGGCTCGATCCCAGGACCCTGGGATTATGACCTGAGCAGAAGGCAGACACTTAACTGACTGAGCCACCCAGATGCCCCTTGACTCTCATTCTTAATTGACAGTTCAACTGGATATAAAATTCTTATATTGACATTTACTTTTATTCAGCATTAAAGATGAATGTTTTCAGCCTAGTTGAAATCACTTCGTAGGTGATCGTCTTTTCTTTCCAGTTAATTTTAATATCTTTTCCATCCTGGGTTCTCTACAGTATCACTACAAAATATTTACATCCGAATGAACACTCACTGTGCTTCCTGAATCTAAGGATTCATGTCTTCCATTAACCCTGGAAACTTCTCAACCATTATCTCTTTAACTATGGCCTCCTCTGTTTCTCTTCTCTTCTGGAAATACTTTTTGATGTAAGTTAGATCTGTGTTGTCCAATAAAGAGGTTACTAGTACAAGTGGCTACTAAGCTCTTGAAATGTGGCCAGTCCAAACTGAGCTGAGGTATAAATGCAAAATACAAACTGGATTTTAAAGACAATGTGAAAGGGGTGCCTGAGTGGCTCAGTCAGTTAAGCATCTGACTCTTGATTTTGGCTCAGGTCATGAGATGGAGCCCCATATCAGGCTCCATGCTCAGCAGGGAGTCAGTCTGCTTCTCTCTTCCTCTCCGTCTGCCACTCCCCAGTGCTCGCACTCGCTTACTCTCTCTAAAATAAATAAATACATATATTTTCAAAAATAAATAAAGACAGTGTGAAAAAAAGAATTGAAAATAATTCATAATTTTTATATTGAGTCAATGTTGAAATAATATTTTGGATTAATTTCATCAGTTTCTTTTCACTTTATTTAATATGAGTATCAGGAAATTTTAAATGATGTATGTATCTCACATTATTTTTTTTTTCCTTTTTTTAAGATTGATTTATTTAAGAGAGAGAGTGAGCGCCTGAGTGGGGGGGGAGGGGGGCTGAGGGAGAGAAACTTCAATTCCCCGCCAAGCCGGGAGCCCAACTCATCTCACAATCCGTGAGCTCATGTCCTGAACCAAAACCAGGGGCCAGATGCTCAACCGACTGAGCCACCCAGGTGCCCCTCACTCATTATATTTCTATTGGACAGCACTGTTAGACTACTGCTTCTTTTCACCATATTTCTTATCTTTTCTATCTCCTTATCTCTCTACACTACATTCCAGGTTATTTTTTTAATGTGTTAATAGTTCACTGATTATATCATCATCTGCTTCTGAACTGCTTCTGATCTACTACTAAGCTTTAATTTTAAACAAATTGAAATGTATGTTTCCATTTCTATAAGATTTATTTGATCCCTTTCCAATGTATTATTTTCTTATGCATCAGGGTCCTTCTGTTATGTTTCTAAGTATTTAAACCGAAGTCTACAGTCTGTATTTGGGATTTATTTGATGTTCTTGGAGATCTAATTCTGCAGCTTGTCATGTCTACTGAATTTCCGTCCTGGAAGATATTTTTCTCATGTGTTTGTAATTTTGAAATGTGAGCTCATTTTCAAAACAGTTTTATCTTTATTATTCCTAGGAGACCTGGATTGAATTTGCTTCTGCCAACCCATCGCAATATCACCATTCCATCACTGTAATCTATGTTAGTTTACAGACTTTGGGGAATTCCTAGACTATAGAAAAAATAATAAAGAAGAAAGGCAGCTACCATAAAGACAATTGAGGTCCCTGAAGTAAAGAAACTACCAAATAAAATAGAAATATTATTCAAAGAAATAATTTTTGAAAATGTCTTTTTTATAAATGAAAAAATGAGTTACAGGTGGAAATAACAAATCATATTCTAGGAAGGATAAAAAAAAAAAAACTGACACAGAATGGTAGGCACAAATCTCTATCCCAGTTGCGAAGCCAAACACCAAAGTTAAAGAAAGCATTCTTTGGACAACCAGACAGACAAACCAAGTTGACTAAATGGGGTAAAGTGGAGGTGGGAATCAAGCTTGTCTCAGACCTAAAGCAAGGTTCAAAGCCAGAAGACAAAGAAATACTGCCGCAAATTTGAAAAGAAAGAAAATGTGGCACAAGAATACTATTCCCAGTCAGGATATTGTGCAAAAATAAGAGAAACAGACAGACATGATATCTGCAACATTAAAAAAATCAGGGAATATAAGACAAAGAACTTTTCTAGAAAAAAAAAGTTGATAAACTCTTATTTCAGTGATGGATCAAAACAATGAACTCAATAATGGGAAAGCATTGCTGGTGGTAGGCTGTGATTCCATTTAAATATAGAACTGAAACTAAATGGTATATAAAGTAAATGTTGTAAACCTTGGCAAATAACAGTATAACTACCAAAAACAAAGTTTTTGGAAACTTTCCAAAACGTTTTTCAATGTTAACTTCAATTTCCTTATCTTTCTTTTTTTTTTTAAGATTTTATTTATTTGAGAGAGAGAGCACAAGAGCATAAATGGGCAGGGGTAGGGGAGGGAGGGATAGAGGGACAGGAAGAGGGACAAGCAGACTCCCTGCTGAATGAAGAGACTAATCCCAGGACCCTGAGATCATGACCTGAGCTGAAGTCAGATGCTTAACCAACTGAGGCACCCAGGTGCTCTTATCTTTCTATAGCAAGATGTTGAGCAATAGTATCCCCCCAAAGTAGCTAAAATATGTAATTATTTTAATTACTTAATGTTTTTATCATCCCGTTTCTTAACTTTGAGATTGGGAAATAATAGCTCTTCCAATGGAGAAATATTTACTGAAGTTCAACCACTTCTTCAATTTTACTTTTTTTTTAAGTGTAATTCTACTCCCAACATGGGGCTCAAACTCACCACCCCAAGATCAATGTCCCATGTTCTATGGACTGAGCCAGCCAGGCACCTCTCTTCAATTTTACTTTAATTTCTTTTTTTGTGTTGTTAATTTCTGAGGAAAAAAAATTAAGTGGAGGAAAGTAGTAGGAATTATAAAGCAAATACCTACATTCCTACCACTCAGAATTAATAATTATAAGTGTGTCAACTTTTATTCATCTTCTTAGGAAATAAAACATTAAAAAGAGAAAACTAACATCCCTTTCAGCCACCATCCCCAGTCCCATCCCTCCCACGCAGAGCAAAAATTTTTCATTTAGTTTAGACAGAGATAAATCAGTAACTAATATGTCATATTGCTTTGTGTAAACAATCATTTTTTATTTATCTAATGGTAGCACATCAAGCATAGTGTCATGCATCTTGATTCTACCATTCTACATTGCAGAGTAAACTGCATACAGAGCTATTTTACTCCTCTTAACTATATAAATTGCACTGTATGACTATCCCACATTTATCCATTCCACTATTTTATTTTATTTATTTCTTTGAGAGGAAGAGCAAGAGTTGAGGAAAGAGGCAGAGGGAGAGGGAGAAGCAAACTCCCTGTGGAGCAGGGAGCCTAACACGGGGCTCGATCCCAGGACCCTGAGGATCATGACCTGAGCTGAAGGTAGATGCTCAACCAACTGAGTCACCCAGGTGCCCCTAACCATTCCACTAATAATGAACACTTAAGATTGTCACTCTTTGTTTTTTGCTGTTACAAACAAAGTTCCCGGGCACCTGGGTGGCTCAGTGGGTTAAAGCCTCTGCCTTCGGCTCAGGTCATGATCTCAGGGTCCTGGGATCGAGGCCCGCATCGGGCTCTCTGCTCAGCAGGGAGCCTTCTTCCTCCTCTCTCTCTGCCTACTTGTAATCTCTCTCTGTCAAATAAATAAATAAAATCTTTTAAAAAAAACAAAACAAAAAAAACAAAGTTCCCATGAACATCCTTGCAGATGTATGAAAGCTTCTCAGTATACCTAGAAATATAATGGTTGGATTTTATAAATAGGCTCGTTTTCAGTTTCATTAGATACTGCCAAATTGGTCTTCCAAATGACCACATAACATACCCATCCTTTCTCAAGCGATGTGACAGAATACCATTTTCTCCATATCTATGCCAATACTTGGCATTTTGGGCAATCTAAGTGAAATACTATTTTGTTTCGTATTCGCCTATTACTAATAGTGTTGGGACTAATAAGATGGCTCAATCTTTTAGATGGATTCTTTTATAAAAGTCAAATTTCCTCTTAAAAAAGGTTTTTTGGGGGCACCTGGGTGGGCTCCCTGCTCAATGGAGAGTCTGCTTCTCCCTCTGCCCTCTGCCCTTCCCCCTGCTTGTGCTCTCTCTCTCACAAATAAATAAATAAAATCTTAAAAAAATTTTTTTTTCTTCACATCACACTTTGGTACTAAATTGCTACTCCAGATGACTTTTGGTTACTATTTGCCTGGTATGTCTTTTTTTACTTAATATTTAGGTTTTCTATGTTTTTTTATTGTGTTATGTTAATCACCATACAGTATATCATTAGTTTTTGATGCAGTGTTCCAAGAGTCATTGTTTATGTATAACGCCCAGTGCTCCATGCAATACGTGCCCTCCTTAATACCCACGACCAGGCTCACCTATCCCCCCAACCCCCTCCCCTCTAAAACCCTCAGTTTGTTTCTCAAGAGTCCACAGTCTCTCATGGTTCGTCTCCCCCTCCGATTTTGCCCCCTTCACTTTTCCTTTCCTTCTCCTAATGTCCTCCATGCTATTCCTTATGTTCCACAAGTAAGTGAAATCATATGATAATTGATACATGTGTCTTTTGTAAATATCATATTGCTGGATGTTGGTATATGACCATGATTTTAATCCAAGCTGAGCTTTTTAAAATCAGTGTATTTAACCCATTTTATTTTATGGTAATTTCTAAAATATTTTAATTTTGACCATTTTGTTTTCTTTTTTTTTAAGATTTTATTTATTTGACAGAAAGACACAGCAAGAGAGGGAACACAAGGAGGGGGAATGGGAGAGGGAGAAGCAGGCTTCCTGCTGAGCAGGGAGGCCAATGCGGGCTCCATCCCAGGATCCTGGGATCTGACCTGAGCCAAAGGCAGATCCTTAATGACTGAGCCACCCAGCCGATCCAATTTTATTTAGATTTCTATTTAATGTATCTTCTCCTTTTTACTTCCCCATTGCCACTTTCCTGACTTCTACTGGATTGATCAAGTTTCCTTACTCAATTTTTTTCTACTCAACTTTCAATCATCGAGTGGCTACCTTTAAATTATTACACATATAACTGAACTTTTTCTCTAACAATATCTAGAGTTAATATCTATACCTTCCCCTTGAACAGACAAGATCCCAAGATCCTTTTTTTTTAAGATCGCAAGATCCTTAAAATATTTTTGCTTCTTCTAGTGACTGCTCACCTACCTCAATATAACATACCTACCATGTTTATACGAGTGGAATTTCAGTTCATGACTACTTTAAAATGTTTTAATCTAATTAACATTAGGTAATTAAATTCCCTAATATATTTGCTTACTATTTCTTATTGCCTTCATTGTTCCCTACCAGGTTCATTTTTCTTCTTACGGAACACATTTTCATTCTTCTTTCTTCTTTTTTTTTAATTTTTTATGTATTTATTTATGTATTTATTTATTTATTTATTTATTTTTAAAGATTTTTTTTATTTATTTGACACAGAGAGAGAGATTACAAGTAGGCAGAGAGGCAGGCAGAGAGACAGGGAGAGGAGGAAGCAGGCTACCTGCCGAGCAGAGAGCCCGATGCGGGCCTCCATCCCAGGACGCTGAGATCATGACCTGAGCCGAAAGCAGAGGCTTTAACCCACTGAGCCACCCAGGCGCCCTATTTCTTATTTATTTAATTGACAGAGAGACAGTGAGAGAGCACAAGCAGGGGGAGTGGGAGAGGGAAAAGCAAGCTTCCCACTGAGCCAGGAGACCAATGTGGGGCTCCATTGCTCCCAGGACCCCGGGATCATGACCTGAGCCTAAGGCAGATGCTTAATGACTGAGCCACCTAGGCACTCCTGGAACACATTTTCTAACAGAAATTGACTACAAAATGATGCACCCATAGGTGTACCTCTTGGATGCACCTAGGCTGGAGTGCTCCTAGGAGGAGACAGATGTTTCATTTCTGGATGAAACTGCACCTGGGCTCGAGTCCCCAGAAAATCTAACAAAAAGTAGTTATTTCATAGTGAGTCTATGGGTGTCAAATTTTCCAAGCTTCCTGTGGACCTCCTTATATTATCTCCCCAGATTTGAGTGGTGGTTTGGCTGGAATAGAATTCCTAGGTGCAACATTTATTTTCCTTCCAGTGCTTTGAAGAAATTGTGAAGTTAGAAAGTATAATTCTGTCTTAAAGAAGAGAAAGGTGACATGAAAAAAACCCCAAGTCCCTTGTTGAAAGAAGCAATTTTATGTACAAAGTAAAAATACTTTGTATAGGAGTTGTAACATTACTTGTCATTCTCTACACTGATAAGAACTGTAAGATACAGAATATTCACAACCCTGCCACCTAAAGAAAGAACCCTGATCAAGGAGAGTAAAAGGTCCTAAGTAAAATTTGACATGCTCTTTCTATCATAAGTTACATGTGCTTCTTAGCACAGACACTGTCTCCTTGAGATGTCATATTGTTTTATGTCAAGTCTGTTCTTCTTACATGTGAAAATCCCCTCACCCCAATGTTTGGGTTAACTCCAAACTCATAAAACATGTTTAAAGAATTGCATAAAATCAAAACATCAAATGTAAGAAATATCGATCCATAATATATGCTTACTATTATTCACTTAAATTTAAAAAGTTTTTTAAAAAAATTATAAATGGTCTCATTTTACTTATGCGTTTCCTTTGATCTTCCCTCCAATAAATAGATAATTTGTATAACTTCTGGGCAGAGAGTCCAGTTCATTTTTCTGGTGTTCCTGTGCTATCAGGTTTGAGTTAGGGGCTCTGGTTGGTTCAGTCAGGGGAGCATGCGACTCTTGATCTCGGGGTTGTAAGTTCAAGCCCCATGTTGGGTGTAGAGGTTACTTAAAAATAAAATATTTAAAACCAAACAAACAAGCTTGAATTTAAAGGTACATCATGGAGTTTTCTTAAAAAAAAAAAATTGACCACAAAGCTCTGTTTTTTTCCACATGCTCCACTGCATCCTTATGTTTCCTGTTGCTGATAAAAAGTCAGATGCCAATCTGATTCTTATTTTCTCAGTCATCTGCTTTTTCTCTCTGATAACTTAAAGAATGTTTTTATTTTTGATGCTCTGAAATGTCATTACACGACTTTGTATAGGCATTTTCTTAAGTATTCTGTTCAGCAATTGTCTCCAAACCTGTCAACGACAAACAAAATTCAAGTTGTTTTAAAAACAAAAGGGGCACCTGGGTGGCTCAGTCAGTCAAGTGTCTGCCTTTGGCTCATGCATAGTCATGCATGATCCCAGGGTCCTGGGATCCAGCCCTGCCTCGGGCTCCTTGCTCATCCGGGAGCCTGCTTCTCCCTCTGCCTGCTGCCTTACCCTGCTTGTGCTCTCTCTCCCTCTCTAATAAATAAATAAAATCTTTAAAAAAACAAAAGCAAAAACAAACAAACAAACAGGGGCACCTGGATGGCTTCGTAGGTCAAGTGTCTGACTCCTGATTTCAGCTCAGGTCATGATCTCAGGGTCATGAGTTCAAGCCCCCAGCTGGGCTCCACACCCTATTTAAAAAAATAAAACTAAAAAATAATTTTAAAAAGTATCTCAAGTGAATGGGGAAAGAAGAAATCATTTATTGGGTGAAGCTAGAAAAACTAGTTCACTGTGAGGTGAAAAATAAAACTGGATTGCTACCTAACAATCATCTGAAGGGTGAACTCCAGATGACTTAAGGAACTATGTGAAAGTAAAACTATAAAGCTAAGTGACATGGAAAAACTTGAACTAAACTTCAAAAGCACAAACTGTACAGGAACACAAGAATTTCATGACATCAAAATAGTTTCTATCCATGAAAGATACCACATAAAGTTAATGGGTGACAGAGTGGAAGTAGGTATTTGCGATAATAGGGGATTGTATCTAAGGTGTAAGAGGACTCAAGGGCCAGCTTTCTGTTCAGCCGTTCTCAGCATGGCTTTCGTCCCCGGATGGATGCAAGATGGCCGCTGCCGCTGCAGACAGTGGATCCTCACACAGCTACACCCAAACTCAGAAAAGCTGTCGTTCTCTACATCTTCAGGTATTGTGGAGAAATACCTTTCAGGACGTCTGCTAGCAGAACTCCCCTGGGCGGTCCCATTGATCAGGACTGGGTCACACAGCCCTGCCCCACTGCAAGAGTGGCATTTGCGGGCATTCTCAGCGTGTGGTGGAAGACACACTAGCAGGCAGGAAGACGCCTGAGAACCGCCACTGCAGGAGTCACAGAGAAAGCTGCCACGCCTCCCCTCCATTTTCTCCTCTCTCCCGTCACTCCTATTAGGGCTGACGTTAGCACTTCTTCATGGACTTGATATCCTCGCATCACCTCCAATGATCCTAATTATGATGATTCTAAAGGTTTGTTCCAGGGGCGCCTGGGCGGCTCAGTCGTTAAGTGTCTGCCTTCAGCTCAGGTCACGATCCCAGGGTTTGGGGGATCGAGCCCCACATCAGGCTCTCTGCTCATTGGGAAGCCTACTTTCCCCTCTCCCACTCCCCCTGCTTGTGTTCCCGCTGTTGCTGTCTCTCTGTCAAGTAAATACATAAAAGTTAAAAAAAAATAATAATAAAGGTTTGTTCCAATCCTATTAGCTATGTTTCAAGTGAAGTTCTGGCTTTTTTACTCTATTTTACGTGAAGTTCTGTGTTTTACTCTAATATACTACTCCCATATCTAGGGATTCTTTATCATAGGTCCATTTTTTTTCCCCACCAAGAGCCGCACTTGATTTAAACCTTCTCTAATTGGGCAGCTGACCTTGAGGTTAGGGGTGTAGTTGAGGAAATTAGACATTTGATTGTTGGGGCTTATACATTACGTGGTTTCCAGTGAGACTGAAAGATGGGTAGACTATGATACAAGGAAACACGCCTCAGCAGCTACTTTCCCAGACAAGTTCTCCTCATTTCTCCCTAGTATTGCCAGCCACCTGAGACATGGCCTTGGCTCTGAGATACTGCTCCTGTACGGAGCTAGTGCTTGCAGCTGTGTGAACTACAGAAGGGAGGATGGAGTCAGGTATGGGGAGAACAGGCCGGTAAGCTTTGACCGTAATACCCAGCTCCCATGGTGGGGCTTCATCCTGTTCCCAGTTTCCACCACCTCCCATCTGAGATAAGAGCCCCACTTCTTGTCTTACATGGATTCCCACATACACACTGGACTGCCATTACCCTCTTCAATTCAAACCCCTCTGATTTTAGTCTGGAATTCCCCATGATCTCTAAAAATGCATCTTGTTTTAGAGCTCGTCTACAAATACATTAAAAAATTTTCCCTATCATTCCAAGAGTTTGGAGAAAAGGACTGAAACTGCACCATGTGCTCAGTTCACCATCTTGGACCAGAAACTCTTCCATAAAATTCAAGTAAAATATTACTTTTGTTTTTTTAAAAATCATCATGTATATTTCACTTATATATTTTTTCTACCTGTCTGTCCATCTGTCTGTCCATCCATCCATCCATCCATCCAGCTTTCTATATATATATACACATAAAGGGAGAGATGTCTGGAATTCTTTTAGCCTAATATTAAAGTAGTTATTTCTGGGTGATGGAATTTAAAGGTATTTTCTAATTTTTAACTTTTTTTCTGAATTTATAATAAATATGTATCATTTTCACAAATAAATTCATCCTTAAAAGCATGTCAAGTTTAGTTGTCTTTCACTGTTACAGGTAACTTAATCTTGTCCATCTGCATTTCCCAATTTCGACACTGTATGTTTTGTTATAAAGTTAAGAAAAGAGGGCGCCTGGGTGGCTCAGTGGGTTAATGCCTCTGCTTTCGGCTCAGGTCATGATCTCAGGGTCCTGGGATCGAGGCCCGCATTCGGGCTCCCTGCTCAGCGGGGAGCCTGCTTCCCTCTCTCTCTCTGCCTGCCTCTCTGCCTCCTTGTGATCTCTCTCCCTCTGTGAAATAAATAAATAAAATCTTTNAAAAAAAAAGAAAAGGTTCAAAAGGCGATGAATCTAAAATTGGCAGTCATCAGGACCAGTAAATAGTTCAATGGTACCACCAAATATACTGAAAAGGGGACACCTGGGTGGGGCATTTGGTTAAGCATCCAACTCTTGGTTCAACTTGGGTATCGATCTCAGGATTATGAGATCAAGCCTTGCATGGGGCTCCATACTCAGTGTGGAGTCTGATTAAGACCCTCTCTGCCCCTCCCCCCTCAAATAAATAAATGTCTTTAAAGTGTGTGTGTGTGTGTGTGTGTGTGTGTGTGTAATACACAGCTCCCACTGAGGATATGAGGAGTATTGTTATTTTCAAATAGGAGTGGTTCGAGTCATCACATTTGAGTCTAAGTAATGAAAAGGATTAAACCATGTACAGGTAGGAAACACCCATTATCAGGACTTTCACAGTTGGGTTATAAGTGCAGTCAAGTCACTCTTCTAAACGCTCCTTCTCTGTGAAGACGAGATGCAAAAGAGAGTTCAGGAGGAACTGGTCCAAATGACCAACAACTGATGAATGGATAAATAAAATATGGCCTATCCATAAAATGGGAAATTATTCAGCAATAAAAAGGAATGGATTACTGATACATGCTAAGACATGGATGAACCCTGAAAATAGTACACTAAATGAGAGAAGCTAGTCATAAAGATGACATATTGCATGATTCCATATATGAAATGTCCAGAATAGGCAAATGTATAAAGACAGAAAGTGGATTAATTGTTGCCTAAGGCTGGGGGTGTTGGAGGGAAAGGGGGAGAGACTGCCAATGGGTATGGGGCTTCTTTTGGGAATGATGAAAATGTTCTAAAACTGATTGTGGGGATAGTTGCCCAACTCTGAATATACTAAAAACCACTGAATTTTACACTGAATTTACACTTTAAATGGGTGAATTACATGGTATGTGAATTATATTTCAATAATGCTGTTTAAAAAAACTGGTTGCTTACACATCTGCCTCTTTGTGAGGTTTTTCCTTGGGCCTCTGAAATCACACTCTATACTGGGAATGTTCGTTTGGAAATGCATTTTGTGCAAGAACTAGAGCATTATTAGAATCACAACCATTTATAAAGGGCTTCATGATGTCCACAACTTGCTCCATTTGTTCCTCCTCCAAAAGGTGAAGTGAATGATTAAAAATATGGATTACGAGGGGAACCTGGCAGCTCAGTTGGTAGAGCGTGCATCTTTTGATCTCAAGGCTGTGGGGTTGAGCATAGAGATTACTTTTTTTTTTAATGGTAAAAATTGGGGTGCCTGGGTGGCTCAGTCAGTTAAGCATCTGCTTTTGCCTCGGGTCATAGTCTCAGGTCCTCGGATTGGATTCCATTGAGTCCTGCCTTGGGCTCCCCACTCAGCCAGGAGACTGCTTCTCCCTATGCTCCCTCCCCTGCTCATGCTCGCTCTCTCTCTCCCTCCCCCCTCAAAATAAATAAACCTTTTTTTTAAAGATTTTATTTATTTGACAGAGAGAGAGACAGGGAGAGAGGGAATACAAGAAGGGGGAGTGGGAGAAGGAGAAGCAGGCTTCCCTCTGAGCAGGGAGCCTGACGTGGGGCTTGATCCCCAGACCCGGGGCTCGATCCCCAGACCCTGGAATCATGACCTGAGCCAAAGGCAGACACTTAATAACTGAGCCACTCAGGGTGCCCCAAATTCTTTCTTAAAAATGGTAAAAATAAGGATTAAAAGAACAGGACTGGAAAAGCTGGTGTTACTGTAGTTAGAGGCTAGAGTTTACATGCCCTGCCTATCAGTCTTAGGAGCTCCTTAGCATGGCTGCCATGCTCACCAGGTAAGTAATAGGGAAATTTCCCATATATGACTTCACTTCAGCCACGAAACAACCATTGCTAGCAGGTTCTAAGGATCAGTGCTTTTATAGATGAGGAAACCAAGGCTAGCTCAGAGAAGCAAAGGAACTTGCCAAGGACCCATGATCATGGAGTCAAGGAGATGGACAAGGTGAAGACTTAACTCACCCGAGGACATGTCCAAAAAACATAGCAATGCTCTGGGCTATAGCCCCTCAGTGCCCATGTCCTCAGCAGCACCTTGATCACCTAGGCATATGGAAGGTTTATCTTCTCCATAAGTCATCATTTCTCCCGACCCTTCTTTTCACAGACAATTCTTCCTGACCTTTTCATTACCTGGATTCATCTCAAGAGCATTTCACTGTCTGTTTCTAAAAATCCTTCTTAGCCAGATAATTTTCCTATCTTTCTCTGAGGGCCTGGTGCCAGCCAGGAAATTCCAGGTACCCTTCTCTGTATTTGCTTCTCAGGACCTGATAAACATTTCTACAAGGCATGGCAACACAGAACTACCAGCACATCATCAGATCTCCAAAGTCTGGCCAGGGTCCTGTATATCTCAGGGGGGGGGGTCTTTCAAACCCACATTTATTTTTAAGAATTAAGGGGAGTCTGCTGTTTTGTTTTGTTTTGTTTTTTTAATAAAATAGAGTTTACTGCTTCTGTCAATTTGGGCTATCTGTAGTGACTCCTCTCCCACCTCTGTCACACACACGTACACAGAGTCACAAAGGTTGCACTGTGCACAATGCATCTCATCAGCACACAGGACAGAGACCTACATAACAGAGGCCAGTCCTCGGATAACATCAGGGCTTACACCCGGTTCTCCTGACTTCTACCTCAGGTTTACTCTGCATTACGGCACACAGCATCTTCTGTAGATGATTCACACATTTAATAAGTGCAAACTCTTGACATACCTGTATGGTTACTAGACAAATAAGCATTCTGTATTAGCTAGTAAATCACAAACTACATTTTTAGAATGTTTCTTTTCTGACTTGGCTAATTCCACAATACTGATAGGTGCCCAAATTCTGAACAAGAATTTTCTGCTGTCAGAATGAATCTTCCTGGTAGAAATTATTTCTGGTACAAATGGTGGTAGTTTCTCCACTATATAATATATAATGTGAATGTGTTTAATAATCCGAATGCCTAATGACAGCTTTCCCTGATAGCACAGTTTCTCTTCATCCATCAGTTTAATCAGTCAATTAAAAAAAAGAGACCTGGGCGCCTGGGTGGCTCAGTGGGTTAAAGCCGCTGCCTTCGGCTCAGGTCATGATCCCAGGGTCCTGGGATCGAGGCCCACATAGGGCTCTCTGCTCAGCAGGGAGCCTGCTTCCTCCTCTCTCCTCTCTCTCTGCCTGTCTCTCTGCCTACTTGTAATCTCTCTCTCTGTGTCAAATGAATAAATAAAATCTTAAAAAAAAAAAAAAAGACAGAGACCTTAGGGCGCCTGGGTGGCTCAGTGGGTTAAAGCCTCTGCTTTCGGCTCAGGTCATGATCTCAGGGTCCTGGGATCGAGGCCCGCATCGGGCTCCCTGCTCAGCAGGGAGCCTGCTTCCCCCTCTCTCTCTTCCCCCCCACCCTCTGCCTGCCTCTCTGCCTCCTTGTGATCTCTCTCCCTCTGTGGAATAAATAAATAAAATCTTAAAAAAAAAAAGACAGAGACCTTACATAAGACCCTTGTACACCTGGGGTTTTGGTCCCATCTTGTATCTATACCTTTTCAAACCACCTCCTAAGAATTTTAAGCAGAGAGCAAAGAACAGAAATTCTATGCCATTAGTCTGCAGCCTACAGATCAGCAGATGGTAAAGGTACTCTACCTACATTATTCCATTTAATCCTTTGAGCAAACTTATGAAAATAAATATTATGTAACAAAAAGACACATTGTTAGAAAAGATCAGAGCTAGTAACCAAATTCAGTTATTTCCAATCTAAGAACTCATGCTCTTCCTACTACACCATGATTTAAGAGACAGACACATTCACCTAACAATATGACACAATTATAGCACAACTTCTCATAAGAGAAGTATAAATGAATGCAGCCCAAACTCCCTAATAAGGATCCTTATTAGCTGGTAGAAAATTGGGGAAGAGTTCAAGAGCAAATGGCAACTGAAAGAGGTCTTTAAGAATGAATAAAATGTTGGGGTGCCTGGGTGGCTTAGTGGGTTAAACATCAGGATCTCACTCAGGTCATGGTTTCAGGGTCCTGGGTGGAGGCCCTGGGATCCACCCCTGCTCAACGGGCAGTCTGCTTGTCTTCCTCTCCCTCTGCCCCACCCCCACCCCCCGCTCACTCACACATTTGTGCTCTTTCTCTGAAATAAATGAATAAATCTAAAAAAAATGAATAAAATATCAGCCAGTCCTAAAAATATAGTCATATAAATGGGTAAATTTCCCATGCAGATTCACAGGAACTATTCTTTATACTCATACTTCTGAAAATTCCTCAGTACTTCAGAGCTCTGCTCCTCGCGCTCTCTCTCTCTCTCTTTTTTTTAAGATTTTATTTATTTACTTGTCTGAGAGAGAGAGAGAGAGCCTAAGTAGGGGAAGCAGCAGGCAGAGGGAGAAGCAGACTTTCTGCTGAGCAGGGAGCCCGATGTGGGACTCAATCCCAGGACTCTGGGATCGTGACCTGAGCCGAAGGCAGAGGCTTAACCACTAAGCCACCCAGGTGTCCCAATCTTTCTTTCTTTTTTTTTTTAAGTTTTTATTTAAATTCCAGTTAGTTTACAGTGTGATATTAGTTTCAGGTGTACAATATAGCGATTCAACACTTCCATGCATCAGCCAGTGCTCATCACAAGTGCACTCCTGAAACCCCATCACCTATTCCTCCATTCTCCCCCCCACCTCCCCTCTAGTAACCATCCGTTTGTTGTCAGTAGTTAAGTCTTTTCCTTAGTTTCGTCTCTCTTTTTCCCCCCCTTATTTGTTTTGCTTCTTAGATTGCATATGAATGAAATCATATGGTATGCCTTTCTCGGACTTATTTCGCTGAGCATTATACTCTCTAGCTCTATCCATGTTATACCAAATGGCAAGATTTCATTCTTTTTTATGACTAATATTCCAGTGTGTGTGTGTGTGTGTACATACACACACCATATCTTTTTTTTATTTTGCATAACAAGTTTATTTTTTAAAGGCATATAGACAATAAACAAAGTAAACAATCAGATCTTCATTTCTACCCAATATTATCTGTCCTAGAACTGTTCCACTAAGTTCCAGTCTCTAAACATCTTAAATTTCAATAATCATCCTCTTCATCAGCGTCCATGACTTTTCTTCTGTTGAATTTAACTGTGGTTTTCTTTTCTGTTTGCTGGCTTACTTTTTCGAGGATTTCTATTAAAACTTGTTCTGATACCTTCCCACTTAGTTGTCCATATCTTGCCTCTGTGTGAGGTAATTCTCTACTGCTTTAGTTTTTCCAGGCTTTACAAGTGCTAAGTTACTTAGAACTGGCCGGGGCTGACTGATCCAGGACTTGGGCTAAGGTACTGTTTCTCATTTCTGCTTCCCTGCGCTTTGCTTCCTGTCGTACTGCGTCCCCAGGACCCCCATGCTTCCTCTGCAGTTGGGCCAGCCTCTGCTTCCTCAGCGCCTCCAGCTCCTCCTCCGCCATGGTGGGGCAGTCCAGGGCCCAGGAGCCGGACCACAGTCGGAGGGCTTTCCCGCAGCGCCCCGGCGCGCGCACGACCCTCCCCACACACACCACATCTTATCCATTCATCAGTCGATGGACACTTGGGTTCTTTCCATAATTTTGTTGTATATAGATAGACATATATTTATATTATTGTATTAGTTATTGTATATAGATAATGCTGTTATAAACATAAGAGTGCATGTATCCCCTTGAATTAGTCCTTTCGATTTCTTTGGGTAAATACCTAGTGGTGCAATTGCTGGATTATAGGGTAGTTCTAACTTTTTGAGGAATCTCCATACTGTTTTCCACAGTGGCTGCACCAGTTTGCATTCCCACCAATAGTGCAAGAGGGTTCCCTTTTCTCCACATCCTCACCAACATCTGTTGCTGCTTGTGTTGTTGATTTTAGCCATTCTGACAGGTGTGAGGTGATGTCTCGTAGTTTTGATTTGCATTTCCCTGATGATGAGTGATGTTGAGCATCCTTTCATGTGTCTTTTGGCCATCTGGATGTCTTCTCTGGAGAAATGTCTATTCATGTCTTCTGCCCATTTTTAATTGGATTATTCATTTTGGGGGCTTTTGAGTTTCATAAGTTCTTTATATATATTTTGGGTTCTAACCCTTTATGAGATATGCCATTGGCAAATATCTTTTCCCATTCTGTCTTTACCTTTTAGTTTTGTTAATTGTTTCCTTCGCTGTGGGGGAGATTTTTATTTTGATGTTGTCTTTTTCTGTGTGTGTGAGAGAGAGAGCATGTGCGAGCAGGGAGGGGAAGGGAAGAGGGAGGGGAGAGAGAATCTTAAGCAGGTTCCATGCCGATCATGGAGCCTAACTCGGGGCTTGATCCCATGACCCTGAGATGATGACCTGAGCCAAAATCAAAAGTCAGGTGCTTAACTGACTGAGCCATCTTGG
This sequence comes from Ailurus styani, assembly GCA_002007465.1. Classification (NCBI taxonomy): domain Eukaryota; kingdom Metazoa; phylum Chordata; class Mammalia; order Carnivora; family Ailuridae; genus Ailurus; species Ailurus styani. The sequence continues at coordinate 4,667,697 of LNAC01000022.1, forward strand.
CATCCCTTGATGTAGTCCTATTAGTTTATTTTTTTTAATTTTTTAAAGAATTTTTATTTATTTATTTGACACAGAGAGAGAGAGCACAAGCAGGCAAGCCCCCCACTGAGCAAGGAGCTGGATGTGGGACTCGATCCCAGGACCCCGGGATCATGACCCAAGCCAAAGGCAGTCACCCAACCAACTGAGCCACCCAGGTGCCCCCTAATAGTTTATTTTTGCTTTAGTTTCCCTTGCCTCAGAAGACATATCTAGAAAGAATTCGCTACAGCTAATGTCAAAGAAGTTACTGCATGCGTTCTCTTCTGGGACTTTCATGGGTTCAGGTCTCACATTTAGGTCTTTAATCCATTTTGAATTTATTTTTGTGAGTGGTGTAAGTGGTCCAATTTCATTATTTTGCATGTTGCTGTCCAGGTTTCACAACCAGTTGAAGAGACTGTCCTTTTCCCACTGGACATTCTTCCTCCTTTGTCAAAGATTAATTGACCATATAACTGTGGGTTTATTTCTGGGTTTTCTATTCTGTTCTATTGATCTATGTTTCTATTTTTGTGCCAGTACCATACTGCTTTGATTACTATCTCTTTGTAATATAACTTGAAATCTGGAATTGTGATACCTCTCACTTTTTTCTTTTTCAAGATGGCTTTGGCTATTCAGGGTCTCTCGTGGTTCCATACAAATTTTAGGATTGTTTGTTCTAGCTCTGTGAAAAATGCTGGCAGTATTTTGATAGGAATTGCATTAAATGTGTAGATTGCTTTGGGTAGTATAGACATTTTAACAATATTTGTTCTTCCAATCCATGAGCATGGAATGTCTTTTCATTTCTTTGTATCATTTTCTATTTCTTTCATCAATGTTTTACAGTTTTCAGAGTACAGGTCTCTCACCTCTTTGGTTAGGTTTATTCCTAGATATCTTGATTATTTGGGGTGCAATTGCAAATGGGATTGATTCCTTAATTTCTCTTTCTGCTGCTTCATTATTGGTGTATAGAAATGCAAAAGATTTCTGTATGTTGATTTTGTATCCTGCAACTTCACTGAATTTTTTTTTTTACCAGTTCTAGCAGTTTTGGGGTGGTCTTTCAGGTTTTTTTACAGAGAGTATCATGTCATCTGCAAATAGTGACAGTTTTACTTCTTATCTATTTGGATGCCTTTTCTTTTTCTTGTCTGATTGTTGTGGCTAGGACTTCTAGTACTATGTTAAATAACAGTGGTAAGAGTGGACATCCCTTTCTTGTTCCTGAGCATGAGGAAAAGCTCTTAGTCTTTCCCCTTTGAGGATGATATTAGTTGTGGGTTTTTCATATATGACCTTTAATATGTTGAGATACGTTACCTCTAAACCTAATCTGTTGAGGTTTTTATCATAAATGGGTACTGGCTGGTAATTCTCTTTTCTAGTGGAGTCTTTATCTGGTTTTGATTTCAGGGTAATGCTGGCCTCATAAAATGAGTTTGGAAGTTTTCCTTTCTTTTCTATTTTTTGGAATAGCTTGAGAATAAGTATTAACTCTTCTTTAAATGTTTGGTTAAATTCACCTGTGAAGCCATGTAGTTCTGGCCTTTTATTTATTGGGAGGTTTTCGATTAAGGATTCAATTTCTTGGCTGGTTATCCATCTGTTCAAATTTTCTATTTCTTCCTGTGTCAGTGTTTGTAGTTTATGTGTTTCTAGGAATTTATCCATTTCTTCCAGGTTGTCCAATTTGGTGGCATATAGTTTTTCATAATATTCTCTTAAAATTGTTTTTCTGAAGTGTTGGTTGTTATTTTTCCTCTCTCATTTGTGATTTCATTTACTTGGGTCTTTTCTCTTTGCTTTTTTATAAGTCTGGCTAGAGGTTTACCTATTTTATTAATTTTTTCAAAGAACCAGCACCTGGTTTCATTGATCTGTTCTATTGTTTTTTTCAAGTTTCTGTATCATTTATTTCTGCTCTAATCTTTATTATCTATTTCCTTCTTCTTGCTTTAGGCTTCCTTTGTTCTTTTTCTAGCTCCTTTAGATGTAAGGTCAGGTTGAGATTTCTCTTGCTTCTTAAGGTAGGCCTATATTGCTATATACTTCCTTTTTAGGACCAATTTTGATGCATCCCAAAGGTTTTGAACTGATGTGTTTTCATTTTCATTTGCTTCCATGTATTTTTTAGTTTCTTCTTTAATTTCTTGGTTGACTCATTCATTGTTTAGTAGCATGTTGTTCAACTTTCATATATTTGTGGTATTTCTCAATATTTTCTTGTGGTTAACTTCTAGTTTCATAACATTGTGGTCAGAAAAGTTGCATGGTATGACTTCGATCTTCTTGAATTTGTTGAGGCCTGTTTTGTGGCCTAATATGTGATCTATTCTGGAGAACGTTCTGTGTGCACTTGAAAAGAATGTGTATTCTGCTGTTTCAGGATAGAATGTTCTGAGTATATCTGTTAAGTCCATCTGGTCTAGTCTGTCATTCAAAGCCATTCTTTCCTTGTTTATCCTCTGTTTAGATTACCTGTCCATTGATATAAGTGTGAATGTTAAATTCCCCTGCTATTATTGTGTTGTTATTGACTAGTTCCTTTATGTTTGTTATTAATCATTTTATGTATGTGGGTGCCTCCATGTTGGGTGCATAAACATTTAAAATTGTTGTATCTTCTTGTTGGATTGTCTCCATTATTATTATTTAGTGCCATTCTTTGTCTTGTTATAGTCTTTGAGTTAAAGTCTGGTTTGTTTGAAAAAATAAAAATAAATGAAGTCTAGTTTGTCCAATGTAAGTATTGCTACTCTGGCTTGCTTGCCTGCTTCCTTCCTTCCTTCCTTTCTTTCAAGATTTTATTTATTTGAGAGCAAGAGAGCGCACAAGCAGGGGGAGGAGCAGAGGGAGAGAAAGGCAGACTCCCTGCTGAGCAGGGAGCCCCATGTGGGGCTCGATCCCAAGACCCTAGAGTCATGACCTGAGCCAAAGGCAGATGCTTAATTGAGCCACCCAGGTGCCCTCTGGATTTCTTTTGATGTCCATTTGCATGACAGATGTTTCTCCATCCCCTCACCCTCAATCTGCAGGTGTCTTTAGGTCTAAAATGAATCTCTCATAGCCAACATATAGATGGGTCTTGTTTTTTATACATTCTGACACCCTATGTCTTTTGATTGGAGAGTTTAGTCCATTTACATTCAAAGTATTATTGATAGATATGTATGTATGGCCATTTTATTGTTTTGTGGTTTTCCCTGGAGATTTTCTGGTCCTTTTCTTTGTCTCTTTCATGTTTTGCTGATTTTCTTTAGTGATATATTTGGATTTTGTTCTTTTTATTCTTTGCGTGCTTATTAGTGGTTTTTGATATATGGTTACCATTAGGTTTATATATAACCTCTTCTGCATATAGCAGTCCAAATTAACTTGATGGTCTTTTAAGTTTGAACCCATTCATTTCTCCTCTTTCCCCATGTTTTAGGTATATATTATTATATTTTACATCCTTTTGTGTGTGAGTTCCTTGACTGATTTTTTACAGAAATATTCATTTTTACTGCTTTTGCGTTTCCTTCCTTTATACTGTCACTTTTGGTCTCTTCTTGAGCCCTGCTCCTCTGCAGAATTCTCTGCACTTCATCCTCAAATGCTCCCTGAGCCCTACCTCAAACCAAATTTCCATTAAATTTTTTTTCAGGGGTGCCTGGGTGGCTCAGTGGGTTAAGGCCGCTGCCTTCGGCTCAGGTCATGATCCCAGGGTCCTGGGATCGAGGCCCACATCGGGCTCTCTGCTCGGCAGGGAGCCTGCTTCCTCCTCTCTCTCTGCCTGCCTCTCTGCCTACTTGTAATCTCTCTCTCTGTGTCAAATGAATAAATAAAAAAATCTTTAAAAAATAATTTTTTTTCAGGACACCTCGATTTACAAATAGACAGTTAGCTTGGAGGCATAAGGCACATTAGAAGTTTTCATTATACTCATCCCCGGCATTCTGATTCATTTGAATCTACTTAACATTGTCTAACCTTACGTATACTTCACAAGATTTCTTTCACAACCCTTATAAATATGGCCTGGTCTTTATTCCTCTTCAGTAACAATCTCTAGTCTAAAAGCTAAAAGCAATAGAAACAAGCACGTGTTTATTTAACTTTAATATCAACTGAATAAAGAAATCTAAGAACAAAACTAAAAAACAGGTTGCAATAATGTTTACATTTCCTTGGATGATTAAACGTTAACAACACACAAGTTTAAGAACTTGTATGGTAACATTTTCACTAAGATGTCTCTGAATTAACAACTGGAAACTAACAATAAAAGGGAACTCATCTTTACTGAGTTTACATACTTTTGAGGTACAAACGAAATATGCCAAATATTGCCCTAGATGTTTGTATTACTGATAACAGAATAACTGTACTTACTATATGCTAGGCACTGCGCTAAGATTTTATTTAATTTTCATAAGACCCTATAAGATCATACTAGTGCCTTTTTTGCAAGTTAAGAAATTGAGATTCAAAGAAGTTACTTGCCCAGAGTTATACTGTTAGTCAGAGTCAGGATTTGAACCCAGATCACTCTGATGATGAAATTTCTTTTAACTAAACAATGCCAATTTCATCTCCAAATCCTGCACCCAAAAAAGGAGGTCCAATTATCAAGCCAACAAGAGATTTTCCAAAATTTATCAATTATATCACAGTATCTCCACATGTGGAATCGCAGTTAGTCACTGATAAAATCTGCATCTGAATTCCAGAAAAGCAACCAGAGATTATTAGGCAGCCTTAACACATGCCTCCTACCTGGTATTACAAATTTGTCATGCAAAGGTCAGTCCTGATGGTAAGCTTGATTTGGCCTTGGTAAGGAGACAGCAGAACCTCAGGATCACCCTAAAGGCCAGGTTTCCCTGATATAACAGCATTGCTCAAAATCATTCTATTATTGCATTGGGTAGAGGTCTTCTATTAGAAGAAATTATCAGAATAAAGGAATTCCATTCTAAAAGAAAGTGAAAATCTTTTTGTTTTTAAGATTTTATTTATTTATTTGAGAGAGAGAGAGAGAGAGAGAGAAGCAGGGGGAGGGGAGACAGAGGGAGAAGCAGACTCCTTGCTGAGCCCAACACGGGGCTTGATCCCAGGACCCCGAGATCATGACCTGAGCCGAAGGCAGATGCTCAACCAACTGAACCACCTAGGCGCCCAAGTTTTTACTTTTAAAGATTATTTATCTATTTAGTTGAGAGAGAGAGTGAGTAAGAGAGAGAGAGCCCAAGTAGGGGAAGCGGCACAGGGAGAAGCAGAATCCCCTACTGAGCAGGGAGCCCAACACGTGGTTCAATCCTAGAACCCTGGGATCATGACCTGAGCCGAAGGCAGACACTTAACCGACTGAGCCACCCAGGTGCCTCAAGAGCTTTTGTTTTTGTTGTTTGATTTGTTTCATGTCCTTCAACTGCTAGATTGTCATGTTTTATTTTTCATCTTTTTCAGATCTAAAAATAACAACACAAGCCTACAAAGCATTAATTATTCAAAATACTTTTAATAAGCAAAACTGCATTTTAGCTGCAAGGGGCCAAATTATGCACATAGAACAATTACTCTTCCCACAAACACAATATCAAGGAGGGCAACCTAGGCTAAACACTTTAATATATCACTCAGTTGTTCAGGGGGGAAAAATTCTAACTGTGCTAAGTTCTAACAATTCTTCTAATTGAAATAATTTTCAAAAACATATCAAATCAGCTATATCAATTGTGAAATATAATTTGAAAGTGGTGTAAAAAACACCAATTCTTTCTTGTAATACAAATGGTACACATCAAATCAATATATTGCACACCTTAAACTTACACAAAGTTTATGGGAATTATATCTCAGTAAAGCTGGGAAGAAAAGGGGGGAAAAATATAACAAAGACTATAAGTGCCATCACTATCTATCATTACCATATCCCAAGAATCTGTAACTCTCCCTTAATCACTATTTTCATATTTACACTTTTGATGGTTATCTGTCAATGTTACTTGAAGTCAGCGTCCTTGTCTTATCTTTGGTTCCCCAAGATCTAATATAAAACCTGGCACAAAACCTGCTCTATTAAAACAACAAAACAAACAAAAAACTCCTGCTCTACAAATGATTACTGAATTGAAACAAGCCCCCTTCACCACATCTTTGAGGCACAAATGAAACAATGTATGCAAAAGTGCTTTGGATACAACACTAGATTAATCAATGACTTTTTTTTTAATGACCCTAAAGGCACAGGCAACAAAAAACCCCAGACAAATTGGACTTCGTGAAAATTTAAAAATTTTGTGCACCAAAAGATACTGTTTTCAAACTGATGGATACTGAGGGAGGGTGGGGAGGGTGGTTTAAACAGGTGATGGGAATTAAGGAGGACACTGGTTGCGATGAGCATCAGTATTCTAAGTGATGAATCACTAAATTCTACACCTGAAACGAATATTGCACTGTATGGTAACTACCTGGAACTTATAATTAATTAATACATATAGAGAGAGATTGAGAGCATGGGAGGGGGAAAGGAGGAGAGAGAATCCCAAGCAGGCTCAATGCTGAGCACGAAGCCTGACCCAGGGTTTGATTTCAAGACCTTGAAATCACCACCTGAGCTGAAATCAAGAGTCGGACACTTCAGCGACTGAGCCACCCAGCTGCTCCGATAGCTGGGATTTAAATAAAAATTGGGGGGGCACTACTGGGTATTTATCCTAAAGACACAAAGGTAGTGATCCTCGGGGGCACATGCACCCGAATGTTTATAGCAGCAATGTCCACAATAGCCAAACTATGGAAAGAACCTAGATGTCCATCAACAGATGAATGGATAAAGAAGCTGTGGTATATATATACAATGGAATATTATGCAGCTATCAAAAGAAACGAAATCTTGCCTTTCGCAACGACATGGATGGAACTGGAGGGTATTATGCTGAGCGAAATAAGTCAATCAGAGAAAGACAATTATCATATGATCTCTCTGATATGAGGAACTTGAGGGGCAGGGTGGGGGGTTGTGGGGGGTAGGGAGGGAAAAATAATGAAACAAGATGGGATGGGGAAGGAGACAAACCATAAGAGACTTCTAATCTCATAAAACAAACTGAGGGTTACTGGGGGGTGGGAGGGTAGGGATAGGGTGGATGGGTTATGGACATTGGGGAGGGTTTGTGCTTTGGTGAATGCTGTGAAAGATGTAAGCCTGATGATTCACAGACCTGTACCCCTTGGGCAAATAATAAAAATAAAATTAAAAAAAAATTGGGGGGGGGACCAAAACAAACATACTTTTATCAGCGTAAAAAAAGCGACCCACAGAATGGGAGAAAATATTTGCAAATCAAATATCTGATAAGAGATTAATATCTAGGATGTATAGAGAACTCGTAAAACTCAATAACACAACCTGATTCAAAAATGGGTACAGGGCATTTCTCCAGAGCAGATGCACACTTTGTCAACCATGTACATGAAAAAATGCTAAGCATCACTAATCATTATGGACATGCACATCAAAACTACAATGAGATACCACTTCACACCCATGAGGATGTCCACTATCACAAAAACAGAAATAACAGTAGTTGGCAAGCATGTGGAGAAACTAGAACCCTGGGGCACTGTTGGAGGGAATGTAAAATACACTGTGTCATAGAGTATAGTGATCCATCAAAAAATTAAGAAGAGAATTGCTAGTTAAGCCAGCAATTCTACTTCTAGGTATATACCCCTAAAGAACTGAAAGCAGTGTCTCAAACCGATATTTGTACGCCCGTGTTTTAGGCAGCATGAGTCACAATAGCCAAAACATAGAAGCAACCCAAGTGTCCATCAATGGACAATTAGATAAGCAAAACATAGTGTATACAAGCAGAGGAATATTATTCAGCATTATAAAGGAAGGAAATTCTGACATATGCTATAACATAAATGAATCTTGAGGACATTACGCTAAGTAAAATAAGTCAGCCACAAAAAGATAACTACATACTGCATGATTCTACTTATATGAGGTACTTGGTCAAAATCATAGAGACAAAGTAGAATTGTGGTTGCTAAGGGCTGGGGGAGAGGTGTGGAAGTGGGGGGGGTTGTTAATGAGTATAGTGTTTCAGTTTTACAAGATGAAAAAAGTTCTGTGAATGGATGATGGTGATGGTTGCACATTATGAATATATTTAATGTTGAACTGTATAGTTAAATATGGCTAAGATGGTACATTTTATGTCATGTGCCTTTTACCTCAATGAAAAATGTTTTAAGTTAAAAAAAAATCAGGGGTGCCTGGCTGACTCAGTCAGTAGAGTATGTGACTCTTAATCTCAGGGTCATGAGTTCAAGCCCTGTGTTGGGCATGGAGCCTACTTAAAACAAAGAATTTTTAAAAATTTGGAGTGCCTCGGTGGCTCAGTGGGTTGAGCCTTTGCCTTCAGCTCGGATCATGATCTTGGGGTTCTGGAATCGAGCCTGGATTGGGCTCTCTGCTCGGCGGGAAGCCTGCTTCCCCCTCTGCCTGCCTCTCTGCCTACTTGTTATCTCTCTGTCAAATAAACAAATAAAATCTTTTAAAAAATAATTTTAAAAAATTAAATATACTTTAGAAAGTACAAAGTACCATGAAAGACTTGATTACTAGAATGCTACCAAGGAAACAGCATCTTCCTACTGGCTAACACCTTTGTAAGAAATGTTACTAACACAAAGAAATCAAAGTATCACTAAGACCATATCACATATGGCCAAATTAACAGCATAATAATCATCCTTCACTTAGCATTTCTAAACAACCCCTTCCCCAAACAATGAGATGTCCTAGTTTAAAATACTGCTATTTAAATCATGAAGTCAAAATAATTCAACAAAAATCCATAATTACAAATAAAAAGGCATTTGCCAAATTATTTCCTGACCGTAGAGTCACTGTATTTTTGCAAAGATATTCTCTATACAATCTGTAACGATAAAATTAAATAAACAATAAAATTCAAAAAATGTTATGATTAACAATGCAGTGGAACATCTTCATAGTTTCCATATTATGTATGTAATGTAATACAAACCCTCCCAACATAATTTCATAATGGAAGCAGGCTTTCATAATTTTTCAAGAAAAATCACGGACTTCCTTCCCATTGAATAAACAATGGCTAGAAAACAGAATAAAACAGACACCACAGTTGAGACCCCATACTCAGTTTGTACAAGGGAAGGCTTGCTTAAAGGTATCAAAGTTATCTGTAGACAAATGAAACCAATTAATCAGCTCTCTGCACTGCCCTTTGTCAGAGCCCACCTTTCCTAGTCTTTGCAATCTGAGTAGCTCTAACCTTCAGGTTCAGTCCTCCCCCAACCCTACCAGTCCCAGAATTAATCCTAACCCCAGACAAAAGGTAATATAAGGTCAGGTAGGACTCAGGGCTATCCTGACATCTGTGTGTCCACAAAGTCCTTTCATCCCCTAATCATCAGTCTACCTAGCAAACAAACATTCAGTGAAGAACCACCATGGCTTTATAGTGTTGTGCCTCATGTTCTTCTTTAAAGTTGTCTCTTTTTATATAAAAGATCTTATTTATTTGTCAGAGAGAGAGAGAGCACAAGCAGGAGGAGCAGAAGGAAGAAGGAGAAGCAGACTCCCTGCTGAGCAAGGAGCCCCAATAGGAGACTCCATCCCAGGACCCTGGGATCATGACCTGAGCCGAAGGTAGATGCTTAACCAACTGAGCCACCCAGGCACCCCTTCTTTCAAGTTGTCTTAACATTCAGGGATTTTTGCTTTTTTCATTTGAATTTTAGGGTAAGCTTGTCACGTTCCAGTGAAAATCATTACATACGTCATTTGATGCACAGATTATTTGCGAAGAATTGATATTTTTTTGATATTGGGTCTTCCTGTCTACAAATACATCTCCATTGAGTCAGGACTTCTTTGTCTCCTGATAGTATTTTGTAATGCTTCCAAAAATTTTCCATAAAAAGGTATTTCATATTAATTTCTGAGTAGTTTATAGGTTAGGATATTATAAATTGGATTTTTCTATTACATCTACTAATTGTTACTTGTGGGTGAGAATGCTGATCTTTATATAATAGTCACTTCTTTGAACTAATAGTTTTAACAATTTGTAGATTCTCTTGAAAATTCAGGGTAGTTGTCCTCTGCAAATAGGATAGGTTGGCTCTTACTTCACAATTTTATATCCCTTAGTATTTTTTCTTGTCTTAGCACACAACTGAAGAGGTGATACCAGGGCGCCTGGGTGGTTCAGTGGGTTAAAGCCTCTGCCTTCGGCTCAGGTCATGATCT
>LNAC01000022.1:4678091-4724023 GCA_002007465.1 Ailurus styani
CTGCCTACTTGTGATCTCTCTCTCTGTGTGTCAAATAAATAAATAAAATCTTTAAAAAAAAAAAAAGAAGAGGTGATACCAGAGACTTCCTTGCCTTGGCTTTGTCTTTAATGGAAATATTCCTAAAGTCGTATCATCAAATATGATGTTAAGTCTAGGTTTCTTATCATTAGCAGGTTAAAGTTGTTCTCTTCTGTTTACTGAGAGTTCTTGTAATTCTATCAAATTGTTTTTCTGCATATGAGCTTATCATATGATTTTTCTCTTTTAATTTGTTGGTAAATCTTTTTTTTAACATTTATTTATTTGAGGGCGCCTGGGTGGCTCAGTGGGTTAAAGCCGCTGCCTTCGGCTCAGGTCATGATCCCAGGGTCCTGGGATCAAGGCCCACATTGGGCTCTCTGCTCAGCAGGGAGCCAGCTTCCTCCTCTCTCCTCTCTCTCTGCCTGCCTCTCTGCCTACTTGTAATCTCTCTCTCTGTGTCAAATGAATAAATAAAATCTTTTTAAAAAAACATTTATTTATTTGAGAGAGAGAGCAAGCAGGGAGCAAGAGGGAGAGAGAGAGAGAAGGAAGCAGACTCCTTGCTGAGCAAGGAGTTGACACAGGGCTCGATCCCAGGACCTGGAGATCATGACCTGAGCTGAAGGCAGATGCCCAACTGACTGAGCCACCCAGGTGCCCCTGTTGATAAATCTCCTGCTGTTGGAACTTCCATTCATTTATTCATTCAACAAATATTTATTGAATGCTTGTGATGTGTCAGGCAGTTTTAGATTCTGGGAAAAACAGCATGAAACATACAGCCCTGCCCTCATGAAACTTAAATTCTAGTTGGGAAAACTAGACAAGAAAATAAATAATACTGCTATATTTGTGTATAAGAATGCTTTTTTTGGGCGCCTGGGTGGCTCAGTGGGTTAAAGCCTCTGCCTTCGGCTCACGTCGGCAGGGAGCCTGCTTCCTCCTCTCTCTCCGCCTGCCTCTCAGCCTACTTGTGATCTCTCTCTCTGTCAAATAAATAAATAAAATCTTTTTAAAAAATGCTTTTGTTGGGGCGCCTGGGCGGCTCGGTCGTTAAATGTCTGCCTTCAGATCAGGTCATGATCCCAGGGTTGGCAGGAAGCCTGCTTCTCCCTCTCCAACTCCCCCTGCTTGTGTTCCCTCTCACTGTGTGTCTCTGTCAAATAATAAAAGCTTAAAAAAAAAAAGAATGCTTTTGTTTTGGTAAGCTGATTTTTCTTCTATAGTCTGCTATGCCAATTTCTGATAGGGCTGCATCAAAATTTTCCAACATGACCAGGGAAATGTGTCAACTTCCCTTTGCAATTTTCAGTGAATATACTGGAAAATGCATAGTTTCTAATTATAATATTTTCTTAAAATTGATTTTTTAAAGATTGTATTTGAGCCTGCTTTTCCCCCTCCCTCTGCCCTCTGCCCACTTGTGATCTTTCTCATGCTCTCTCTCAAATAAAATCTTTAAAAAATAAAAATGTTATTTTGTCTAATACTATTGGTGTGCAAGCTTTTAATTAGTACTTGCCTGCATTTTTCCCTTTATTTTCAACATTTTTCAATATTAGTTTTTAGCCATCTCTTTTAAGCAGCATATAGATGTTTTAAATCCAATGATTATCTTTTACAGAGGAGGTAACTCATTTAATGTGACTACTCATATACCTGGGCTTACTTCTCCATATTATATACTGTTTTCTGCATATCCCTCTTTCTTTTTTCTTTTCCTGACTTCTACTGAATTCATATATTTCTATATTCCTTTTTATAGCTCTGCTTGTTTATAAACTATAGATGTTTTCCCCCCAGAATTGACTGGTCTTTTGTTAAGATTTATCTATTTGAGAGAGAGAACATGCACACATGCACATGCAAGCAGGGGGAGGGGTAGAGGGAGAGGGAGACAAGCAGGTTCCCGCTGAGCAGAGAGCCCGTCATGGAACTTGATCCCAGAACCCAGAGATCATGACCTGAGCTAAAATCAAGGGTCAGACGCTCAACCGACTGAGCCACCCAGGTGCCCCATGACTCTTGTTTTTAAAAGGACACACTCAACATTTATCCTAAATGTTATATAGCTATCTTTGTGTTCTTCCTAGACATTAAGAGGTTCTTAGCAGACCACTGAACATGTCATGTTACTGCTATTTATAGAAGTTCTCAGAGTTACATTTCCCAAGACCATTTCAAGAAACTGCAAGGTTAAGGCTATTTCTGTAATACTAAGAATTTGCTTTTTTCCACTCTGCTGTTGTCTGCATTGATGATACAAAAGCAATGATGAGTAAAACAGCTGGTGCCTTAGCATGAATGCAGGCACTGGTACCAAACTGTCCCAGTGGTCATTGTATTCTTCATTGCCATGCATTCATCAAAAAGGAAAGAAAAAAAAAAGCCAGTTACATTTAAGAATGCCCTGGATGAGGCAGTAAAAATTGTTAATCTTATTAAATTTTGACCTACAAATACGTGTCTTAAAAATTTTGAGTGATATGGGAAATGTGCATAAAGCACTCTCCCTGCACACAGAAGTACTTCTCATGGAGAAGTATTTGTGTGATCGTTTGAGTTGACCTTAACTTTTTTCAAAGAACATCATGTTATTTGAAAGAGCTGATAGACAAATCATGGTGGGTATGTGACAGACCTTTCCTTACAAAGTGAGCCTGTCACTTCAAGGAAAACAACTCAGTATTTGTTGTAACAACAACAAATGTAACTTTCAAGAAAAATGGCTATCAAAATACTCTTTTTCCAACTCTGTATCTGTGTGAGGTTGAAGTTTCTCCATGTATTTTAATTGAGAAATAAGAATTTAGGAATAATGTGATTCGCACATATATGAATGAAAAGTAGGATTCATATATAAAAATCTCTTCTACTAAACCAAACCCTAAAGAGATTTGCAAAAATGTACAAATAATGCCACTCATTAAATTTTTGTCTTGGGGTCACCTGGGTGGCTCAGTCATTAAGCATCTGCCTTCAGCTCAGGTCATGATCCCAGTTCCTGGGATCAAGCTCCGCATCTGACTCCCTGCTCAGTGGGAAGCCTGCTTCTCCTGCTCCCATTCCCCCTGCTTGTGTGCCTCTCTCACTCTCTTTCTCTCTGTCAAATAAAATCTTAAAAAAATGTTTTTGTCTTGGAAACATTATTTTTCATAAAAATATTTACTTGTCCTGGATTTATTACTTATTAGTATTTTTAAATGTTTTAATTTCCAATATGGGAAATATTGATATAACCCACATGACAATAGTTCTTTGGAGCCTCAACAGTTTTGAGTTTTTTTTAAAGATTTTATTTATTTATTTGACAGAGAGAGATTACAAGTAGGCTGAGAGGAGGAAGTAGGTTCCTTGCCGAGCAGGGAGCCCGATGCGGGGCTCGATCCCAGAAACCTGAGATCATGACCTGAGCCGGAGGCAGAGGCTTTAACCCACTGAGCCATCCAGGCAGCCCACCTCAACAGTTTTCATGAGCATAAAGGGATCCTAAGACCAACACATTTGAGAACTGTTGATTTTAGTTTTTATGTCAGCCTTTTATCACGCCCAAGAAAGTGTACTTTATAGTCAATAGTTGATTTATACTGACCTGTAAATCAATTTCTATGTTCAGATTATTTTTTAAGCTACCACTTCTCCCATCATAGAAATTACCGTTGCTTCTTGACTCCCACATTTTGCCTCTGGACTCACTTTTCTTCTTGGAGAAGTGAATCCATAATTTTTAAATGAGGGTCTGTATTATAAAGTCACGTCTAAAAATGGTTATAATTTGGGGGCACCTGGGTGGCTCAGTCAGTTGAGTGTCCAACTCTTGGTTTCAGTTCAGGTTATGATCTCATGGGTTGTGGGATTGATCCCCACCCCCTAGCTCTGCACTCAGCAGGGAGTCTGCTTGAAAAAGTCTCTCCCTCTGCCCCTCCCCATCCCATGCTTGCTCTTTCTCAAAACAAATCTTTTTTTTAAATTTTATTTATTTATTTGACAGAGAGAGAGAGATCACAAGTAGGCAGAGAGGCAAGCAGAGAGAGAGAGGAGAAAGCAGGCTCTCCGCCGAGCAGAGAGCCCGATGTGGGCCTCGATCCCAGGACCCTGAGATCATGACCTGAGCCGAAGGCAGAGGCTTTAACCCGCTGAGCCACCCAGGCGCCCAAAACAAATCTTTTTAAAAAATGGTTATAATTTGCATTCATTCTTGAATGTTAGTCTCACTGTTGGAGTTCTAGGTTGACATATTTTCCCTCAGCATTTGAGAGACATTACTTATCTTCTAGCCTTTGTTACAGAAAAATCAGCTGACAGGTGGCCCTTCAAAGATAATGTCTTTTCTCTTGTTATCTTTAACCAGAGGTCAGTTCTCACAATGCCATGTGACTTATCTTTTATCTAGCCTGGTCCACAGGAGGCACACCTAATCTAAAAACTCATGCATATTTTTGAATTCTAGAAAACATTTCTGTGGTTGTCTTCTCAGATATTACCTGTCTGCTGTTCTCTCCACGCTAGTCCTCTAGAACAGTGGTTCTCAATCAAGGATGATTTGGTAGTGTCTGGAGACAATTTTGGTGGTCACAACAGAGGAGGGGTGGTCCTACCAGTATCTAGGGGGAAGCAGCCAGGGATGCTGCTAAATATCTTACAATGCACAGGGTCCCTATTACAAAGAATTATTTGACCCAAAATGTCAGTAGTGTTGAGGCTCAGATATCCTGCTCTAGAAGTCCCACTAGATACATGTTGGAATCTTTTAATTAATCCTTTTTACCCACTTTGCTCCAGTCAAGGAAAATTCTTTAGTAATCTTCCAATTCATTGATTCTCTTTTCAACATGTCCATGTTAGAGTTTCTATGCTTTATTTCAATAATCACATTTCCACGTCCAAAATTCCTGTTAGGATCCTTTTTTATAAGCATTTATTGTGTTGCTCTGTTTTCATAACTTTTGTTCTTTTTAAGTGGAATTATTCTTTTATCTATCTCTTTGAGCACACATCATTGTCCTATAAATTATTTTCAACTGATGTAATTCATGTTCTTGATTTTTTTTTTTTTGGTTGTCCTTAGCATCAAGTGTCTCAATATCTTCAAATGAGAGGTTTTACTTGAATTTAAGGTTTAGTCTGATGGTTTTTATTTATTTATTTTTAAAGATTTTATTTATTTGACAGAGAGAGACACAGCAAGAGAGGGAACACAACCAGGGGGAGTGGGAGAGGGAGAAGCAGGCTTCCCGCTGAGCAGGGAGCCCGACTCTATCCAGGATCATGACCTGAGCCGAAGGCAGAGGCTTAACGACTGAGCCACCCAGGTACCTCGGTCTGCTGGTTTTTAAAATCTCTTCCTTTCCTTTTTTTTTTTTTTTTAAGATTTCATTTATTTATTTGACACACAGAGAGAGATTACAAGTAGGCAGAGAGGCAGACAGAGAGACAGGGAGAGGAGGAAGCAGGCTCCCTGCTGAGCAGAGAGCCGATGTGGGCCTCGATCCCAGGACGCTGAGATCATGACCTGAGCCGAAAGCAGAAGCTTTAACCCACTGAGCCACCCAGGTGCCCTCTTCCTTTCCTTTGTTTTTAATCCCACTCTACCAGGAACCTGAACCTTCAATCAAGAACTAAGTCTTAGTGTTTTGAGCCTAGTGTTCTCATGCCTGCATATCACAGATCCAGTTACCAGAGCCACTGGGCAACTTAAGCATTCTTCATTAAAAAACAAAAATAAATTAAAACAAAAAACAAAACAAAAAAAACACCATGTTTTTCTTGCTGTCACTAGCCCCCATTCTTCACAAAGCAACAGACACGGTCATAAAGTCAACCATTTTATCAGTCTGCTTTCACTAGCTGACATCCCAGGCCCTGGCTTCACCTCACTCTTCAGTTCACCCGCCTCAGTCATGGAGCTCTCAAGGAACTCTGGTTTTACCAACAGCGACAATACTCCTGGTCACCTGGTTTTAGACCCAGGCAGGGCCTGAGTCCCACAGTGATCTCCACTCACCACTAGAGCTTTCTCTTATATTTTTGTCACACAAGTTTATCTGTTTTTTGGGTTGTTTTTTTTTTAACCATTTTCTCTTATTGCTGGGTGTTTGAGGCAGAGGAACGGTGTTGAAGGATGAACTCACTTTAATATCTCAATCGCAAGTCATACTTTATTTCGACATTTTTAAAAATAAGAAAACTTGTAATCAGAAAAAAAAATCAAGTTTAAATTGTTTTTTACATTTACTCTCCAGTAAATATGTACCATAACAGAGGCAAATAAATAAATTATGGATGCCAAGAGGAGGGACAGCCGAATTCTGATAGAGGAAGCTGGAAAAGGCTTCACATTCCAATCATTTGTTTGCCACCATTCTAAAATGTTCTAAGGATTCACAGGAACCAGAAGGGGAGAAGGGGAACAAATATCCAGGCCCATCTCATTAGCTTGTAAGAAAAGATTGTTGATGCAGCGCTGGGTAGAGAGGGCCCATCACAGACGAAGTGGCAGCAGTGCGGTGGGGTTGGGGGCATAAATACCAACTCTAGTTTGCTTCAGCCTATGGTTCTTTGGTCTGCGCTACTGTCATACATGGAAACTGAGCCAGTTTACCAGTTTATTAAGAATCATAAGAGAGAGATGATAGTGGATGGGGAATTCCGTATCAACTGGCTGAGGGGTGAGAAAGAAGCAAAACAAACTTCCCATCAATTAGGTAAAAAAGGAGGGTCAGTTCTGAGAACTGGACTACGGCAGAGAAGGTGGAAATAAGACATGGGCTCAGATACTAAAACTTTACTGAAGTCAGAATGAGTTCAACAGCTGAAGGCGGGGAGGACGTTGGTCCTGAGCCCCAGGTGTTACCTGGGTCTGTGGTTGAGAAAAAGAGGTTTCACTGAGCAGGGAGCCTAATGCAGGGCTTGATCCCAGGACCCTGGGACCATGATCTGAGCCAAAGGCAGATGCTTAACTAAGCCACTGAGGTGCCCCAATATTGAAACTTAAACAACATGCCCAACATTAACTTAAAAAATAAAGCTAAAGAAATCTACTTCAGATCTAAATTTCTTGGTCAAGTAAAACTCAGGGATTGGAAAAAAAAATACAAAAAAACTAAGGGATTGGTCACTAAATTTACAGAAACAAATCCATGTATAACAATCTCAACTTCTAAATAAAAGTTTCTTCCAACTCCAATAAATAAAACTTTCTATGAGTTGGCTTCACAAAGGTTGGGTCTGGACCAGAAATGCCCAATCAGAATATACATAACCCCAAGGTGCTAGGTTTTGAGTGGTCAAGCACTATGGATGAGGTACAAGGTACTAGCTAGTTAGGCTGGTTGCCAGCAAAGTGAGTTTCAGTTTTTGCTTAGAAAGGTACCAGCAATGTTATATTAAATACTTACCCATGGCCTCTTACAAACCAATCATTATTTTAAGTGTTTGAGATTACATACCTTAAGTATAACTTTTATTCTTCACTTATCAAATACTTATTGAGCCCATACTATGTACCTAAACACTGTATCAAGCAGTAGATTTGGCTCTCAAAAAGCTTGCCATAAACTTTACATATATATATGTCTTTTGTCATGAATTATATTAAAAACATCAACAAAAAATTAAAATAAATTGCATGCGATGTGCCAGATACTGTGCTGTTTTACACTTGCTCTTTCACTAAATCCCATCTTCAGGGTGAGGAAAGTTAGGTTGAGGGGTGGGTCGCTTGCCCAAGTTCACATAGCTAAGAAGTGGTGCTGAAATAAGAACTCCAAACTGTTCCGAGGTCCCAAATCCTAACCACTGTGCACACTGCCTCTAGCAACAGTGCTATGATATAAAAGTGGCATTATCATAGAAGGTCAAAACTGAAAAAGAAAAAAAAAGGGCTGTAGATAATTAAGGAAGGACATTCAAGACGACTAATTTTTTCCAAACAGATGAGTAAGGAATGACTTTCGAAGCAAATGACACTTATACAAACTTTTGTGGGATGACTAGGATCTGGTTGTACAGAGAAAGGACAGAAGGACAAGTTGTAAGAAATATGGCCTGTACAAGGGACATTGCACCGGGAGTCAGATGATCAGGTTTGACCTTTACTCTTCTCTTAGCTGTGCAACAAGAAGCAAACCACTTACCTCTCTAGGCTTTAGCTTATTCTGACATCAAACATCCAGTTTGGTTCATTTAAAAAACTATGTTATATGCAGGAAGATGTCCAAAGCACAATCATTTATAAAAGTAAAATCTAGGAAACTTAAAGTTATAAATAAGAAATAAGTAACTCAAATTATTATTCAGCTTTTCCTGACAGTAATTGTGGAGACTGTAGCAACACAGAAAAATGCAACCAAATGCAAATTATAAAATTATGTGCACTATTACAAATATACATATGAGCACACGAAGAGTAAAGGAAATAAAATTTGCAAAATAAAAATGCAAATACCAGGGCATCTGGGAGGCTCAGTGGGTTAAAACCTCTGCCTTCGGCTCAGGTCATGATCTCAGGGTCCTGGGATCGAGGCCCCCATCAGGCTCTCTGCTCAGTGGGGAGCCTGCCTCCTCCTCTCTCTCTGCCTACTTAAGATCTCTCTCCCTCTGTGAAATAAATAAATAAAATCTTTAAAAAAAATGTAAATACCAAATCTGTTCCCCAGGCCTCTTAAAGTAAAAACCTCTGGGGATGAGACCTGAAAATATGTATTTTTAAAAGTTTTCCCAGTGAGGGGTGCCTGGGTGGCTCAGTCAATTAAGTGTCTGCCTTCAGCTTGGGTCGTCATCCCAGGGTCCTGGGATTGAGCCCCGAATCACACTCCCTGCTCAGGGAGGAGCCTGCTTCTACCTCTCCCACTCCCTCTGCTTGTGCTGTCTCTCTCCCTCTGCCAAATGAATAAATAAAATCTTAAAAAAAAAAAAAAAAAGAAAAGAAAAGCTTTCCCAGGGACTCTGGTGTATACCCAGGATTAAGAGTCATTGACAGGATACCCAAAATTTCTTCCAACTTTGACGTCTTAATTCTTAAAGAACATTCCATATACCATGGCAAAGTAGACAAATGCTAAGAAAAGATTATAGAAATGTATAGGGAATAGTGATTAGTTTCGGGTAACTACACCAGGATATATCAAAGAGGGCAGAAGATCATAAAAGGCCAAGAAGGCATTTGGACATCATGTTGTAGGTTATAGGCGGTCTTCTACAGCTTCTGAACTAGTAACAGAAAAAGCAGAACCAGCTCTCTAGACTGTGGTCTTAGCAGCCTTGGGCCTCCACTGCTTTTGGTGGGCATCCCAGGATTTAAAGGGCCCTCGCTGTTCTCCAACCACGTCCCTATCTTCTCCTGAGCACAATCTAAGATAGCTCTTAGGGATGGCAGGGATGGCAGTGTCCTCGAATAACAGATGCCACTATAGTCTCCCTCGCCTGAGGCAGACGTCACTAATCACTCACAGTACTCTTTCCCAATAAGCCTAGTCTGCCTCAAAATACTTCTCACAATAGCCTTCCAGGAAGCCAGTAAGACCCTACTAATCCAGAGATTTGCCATCTCCCTACTCTGCGCCTCAGGACCGTACCTACCTCTTCAATATAGTTTAAAAATGCTCCAAGGGTTGCACAGGAGCCCTGAGAGTTCTAACTTAATTTTGTGTTGTTTAAGTAGGTCATAGGTTCAACTTACACCAAGAGGGGAAAAAAAACAAAAACAAAAAAACAAAAAACAAACAAACAAAAAACCTGACAAACGGGTATGTAGTTCCTGGTTAAAGTAGTAAACTTCAAGGATTAAAAATAAGTCATATATGGGGTTCCTGCCTGGCTCAGTCAGTAGAGCGTGCAACCCTTAATCTAAGGGTTTTGAGTTCAACACCCACTTTGGGAGTAGAGACTGCATAAGGAAAAAAAAAAAAGATAAAATCTTTAAAAAAGTGGGGGGGCACCTGGGTGGCTCAATCAGTTAAGCGTCCAACTCTTGGTTTCCACTCAGGTAATGATCTCAGGGTTGTGGGATCGAGTTCCGCATCAGGCTCCACACTCAGTGCAGAATTGGCTTGAGATCCGTTCTCCCTCTCTCTCTGCCCCTCCCCCTGCTTGTGCACACTCTAAAATAAATCTTCAAAAAAAAAATCTTAAAAAAAGAGTCAAATACCCTAGACTTAAACAATGTTATATACCAATTTTACCTCATTCTAAAAAATCATATAAAAATAGATAAAAACTAGTTTATCTATAAAGGGAGCTTTGGTCTCCTTCGTGGCAACACGAGACACCAGGAGATACAAAACCTATAGAATATTGATGGGAAATCCTTATCCAGCCTGTTGATCATGTGTGAAGGCAATAAAAAAATGTCTCAAATATGTAAGTCAAAAAATATACCAGCCATATACACCTTCCTCAAAAATGTACCTGAATATATCATCCAGCCAACCAACTAACGAAAAAAGAAAATATATTTTTTATTTGGAATTTTTTTGGTAATTCCTTCAAATAATTATTATTTTTTCCAAAGGTTTTTTGTTTTGTTTTGTTTTTGTTTTTTGGCTCTTATAAGTTCTTTGCATTTCCACATATATTTTATAATCAGAAACAGGAAAAAGTCACACTTTCAATGATCTAGATGTGATCTGGGAATAAAAGGCTGAGTGGCAAACTGAAAGGAAGCAAATGCTGGAGCTATCATCTTAGTCAACCCTCGTGTCTTGGGCACAATGTCCTGGCTCAGCTTATGGGGCACAGAATGGAGTGAAGAGTTGGCCTACAAAAGGAAATGTGAGTTATGTGACTTTTTTTTAAAGTAGGCTCCATGCCCAACATGGGGCTTGAACTCACAACCCTGAGATGAAGAGTCATGTGGTCTACCACCTGAGCTAGCAAGGTGTCCCAAGGAATTTCATATTAAAGGACTAAGAGTTAATCTTTGAACTTTTAAAGCTAAATAAGTAATTATGGCTATAAAGCTTGATTTACGGGCGCCTGGGTGGCNATTTAACTTTTAAAGCTAAATAAGTAATTATGGCTATAAAGCTTGATTTACGGGCGCCTGGGTGGCTCAGTGGGTTAAAGCCTCTGCTTTCGGCTCAGGTCATGATCTCAGCGTCCTGGGATCGAGGCCCGCATCGGGCTCTCTGCTCAGCAGGGAGCCTGCTTCCTCCTCTCCTTGTCTCTCTGCCTGCCTCTCTGCCTACTTGTGATCTCTCTCTCTGTGTCAAATAAATAAATAAAATCTTTAAAAAAAAAAAACTTGATTTACATATGCCACAATTCATGAATAAGCCCGCAATGATATTAACATGTAAACACACACACACACACACACACACACAAAACTAATAAGTTAGGTAGGAGGATGGGAAGAAATAAAANCTTGATTTACATATGCCACAATTCATGAATAAGCCCGCAATAATATTAACATGTAAACACACACACACACACACACACAAAACTAATAAGTTAGGTAGGAGGATGGGAAGAAATAAAAGTATGATAATTTCCTCACATTTAATAGAGTGAATCAATTTCATTCTTGATGAATCAATATATATGAACGTTAAGATACAAAAAACATAACCACTAATAATAGCAGAGAGTTTACCACTTAATATACCAGAAGCCAGAGAGAAATACCACAATACATAGAGAAATGTCTAGAAGAACATGCATCAAAATGTTAACATGCTCAGTCTGGATGAATGGATTGAGGATAAATTCCATTTTCTTCTTTAAGTTTCGCCAGAGTTTGTTTCTCACCTCATGGCCTTAGGACTTCCTGCTCCCACTGTCTACAACGCTCTTAGCCTATAGTCACATGGCTAACTCCTTCTCTGCTTGGCTGTCTCATTCTCACTACTTAGATAGAGCTCATGTATAATTAATTCATTTCCTCAAAAAGACCTTCCTTGATTGTCCAGTCTAGAGCAGTGCCCTCCCCACCAACCACTATTATTTTATCCTATCTTATTACCTTATGCCCTGCGATGTGCCTTCACAACACTTTATCAGGATCAAAATTCAAAATTATCTTTTTTATCTTGCTAATCTCCCACACTAGCATGGAATCTCCATGAGGGGAGAGGCTTGCCTGTTTTGTTTCACTGCTGTCTTTCTCTCTCTCCTAGGACCTGGAAGCACACCTTGGCACATAATATTCATTGAAAAATGAATATGCACGAGACAATTTGTAATCAAAGAAAAAAGCCATTTTCATTTGAGAAAAGAAGAAGAGAATAAATTGGTTGAAAAAGTGAAAGATGAGACCAGAAGGTATTTTATGCACACTTAATTGGCAAAAAAAAAAATTTTTAATGTGAGAACCAGAGAGTGGGGAGGGAGGAGAAAAAATTTAAAATAAAATAAATAAAATAAAAATGTGAGAATGCTAAATGTTGAAGATGATATTGATCCTTGGGAAACCTTATACATTGCTGGTGGAGTATAAACTGATTAAACTACTTTGGGAAACAATTTGACATTCTCTTATCAAGTTTATCATTTATGTATCCTATTACCCATCAATTCCACTCACTCCTAGAGAAACTCATATGTGTGCCAGGAGACATAGGTTATAATGCTTATAGTAACACTGTAAAGGCAAAAGACTGGAATCCCAAATATCCATCAGAAGGAAAATGGATAAATTCTGGCATATCACACAATGGAATACTATACAACAGTGGAAATGAATGTACCAAAGCTACACAAAAAAATATGGATGAACCTTAGCATGACTTATTGTCCCACGATTCCAATCTTACAAAGCTTAGAAACAGAACCATATAATACACTGTTTAGATATAAGTGGATGTACAATAAAACTCTAAAAGCAAAGTAAAAGCAAGTATATTTCAACTTAAAGCAAAAGTACAACACACACAGTCANAATTCCAATCTTACAAAGCTTAGAAACAGAACCATATAATACACTGTTTAGATATAAGTGGATGTACAATAAAACTCTAAAAGCAAAGTAAAAGCAAGTATATTTCAACTTAAAGCAAAAGTACAACACACACAGTCACATATTCTTTTGTGTCAGATACGTTAAAAAAAATTGGACCTCCCATTGGAGTTGGTCATAACTATTTTTCAAATATAAATACCACACCATTAGGAATATTGGTTAGAAACAATAAGTTCTTTTTAAAAGAACATATTAGTTCTAAAAATAAGAAGTTTTAAAAGTTACATTTGGCTTCTGACTTAAAGCCAACCATATTTTACTTACAACTGTAGTCCCTATATCTGGCATAGTTGGTCTTCAATTAATATATATTGCTCACTGGGTGAGAGGTGATATGTATTTGAAACACTATTAAGAAAAACAGCTATTTTTATTAAGCTACGAACTGTTGTAAACACTTCACAGGAAGTAACTCATTTGATCTTCCTAATAATCTTATGAGGTAAGTTCCATTATTATCCCAAGTTCTAGGAGATTACAAAGAGAGCACCTACCTCAACCCTGGAGAGTCCAAGATTAGAAAAACATCTTGGAGAGGAACAAACCGAAACAAACTTATAGGAACACAATTTTCAATACAAAGTAAATTTCTTAAGTTAAAGGCATCACCTTTTTTCTTTCACGTATAGATGCACTCTGTCCCCAGTAAAATTAAGCCAAATGTATTGGTTAGGGTCATGTAAATTTAAAACATGGTACCTGGTACTCTTTACAGATCTTAATTTCAAGAAAATGTGTAAAAAGTACAGCACTGATTGAGCTGGAGAGAAGAAAGGAAATCACTAGATATGTGGTTGCACACAAAGCTTATTAGTGAAAGAGTTGAAGGGATGTAAAGTATAATACATTGGAAAACTAAGAGTTCATTTTCAGGAAGGTAGGGAATTCTTGATAAAATTCTAATGCACGAAAATTTAAGGAACACTTTTAAGATAAAATGGAGATTATGTCTCTGTGATGATTAAATATTTTAGAAATTTACATCACAATTTCCCAGTATAAAGATGAAAAATGTCATATTACCATGGGATCCCATCTACCTTCACTTCTAAAATGAATTTCAAGTAAGCAAGATCAAAAAGTGAGAAACAGGAGTGTCTGGGTGGCTCAGTTAGTTAAGCATCTGCCTTTGGCTCAGGTCATGATCCTGGGGTCCTGGGACAGCGCCCGGGGTTGGGCTCCCTGCTCAGCGGGGAGCCTGCTTCTCCCTCTGCCTCTCCCTCTGCTCATGCTCTCTCTCTTGCTCACTCTTTCTCTCAAATAAATATTTTTTTTAAAAGTGAGAAACCTATATATATATATGTTTACAAGTCAAGAAAAAACAAGTCATATTATTTTTTTTAAGTGAGTTCTTAACCCAATGTGGGGCTTGAATTAAGGACCCCAAGATCAAGAATCACGTGCTCTGCCAACTGAGCCAGCCGGTATCCTGTGTTATTGAAGATAACAGTAGCCTAGAATGTTACAGTTTAAAGAACTAAGCCTTCGATGCTAATTTGGGCTACAGGTTCTAATTCACCCTATCCTACACCTGTTCCCAGCAGTTCATCTCTGCATCACCGTAAAACAAGCTTAGACTGAATACTCAAAGTGCCACTGAGTTGTCTGTTTCTTTTACGGGACTCTATGCTCCATGAGAGCATGTGTTATTTTCTTAATAATAAAATACTGCAAAGATATTTAGTGTATCTACATACCCACCACCCAGCTTTAGCATCTTGCTGTTATTTGCTGTACATCTTCAAGAATATGTGACAGATACCGTTGAAGCACTTCGTTTACCCACCCTACCCCACAAGAGGCAATTTCTGCCCTAAGGTTGGTATTTATCATTTCCATGCAAGTCTTCATACTTTTGCTACACATATATGTATGCATAAATACTATCGTGTTTCATGTTTTCCAACGCTGAAATGTCATAATATTGTACGTTCCTTTACCTAACCTTTTTTTTTTTTTTAAAGATTTTTTTTTTATTTATTCATTTGACACACACAGAGAGAGATTACAAGTAGGCAGAGAGGCAGACAGAGAGACAGGCAGAGAGAGAGGAGAGAGGAGGAAGCAGGCTCCCTGCTGAGCAGAGAGCCCGATGCGGGCCTCGATCCCAGGACCCTGGGATCATGACCTGAGCCGAAGGCAGCGGCTTTAACCCACTGAGCCACCCAGGCGCCCTTTACCTAACCTTTTATTGCACAATGTTATTTGACATTTATCCATAGTGATACATGTAACGCCTGGCTTATTGTAACTGCTGTATTTTTCTGCATTTTTCTATATATACTTAAATTATCCATTTCTCTATTGATGAACATTTTGGTTATTTCCAACTTTTCAACTGCAAATAATACCACAATAAAGTTTTGTGCATCTCCTTATACAGAAAGTCTAGGAATATGCACATCTCCAACTTCACTGAATTTTAATAAATTGCTCTCCAAAGTGATTGAACTAGTTTACTTCATGTGGCACCAGCTGCTAAGAGGTACAAAATATTAATTTTCTTCCTCTTCATTTAATAACAGGTCCTCCCAATTTTAGATGGGTGTGTAGCCAACTAGAATATATACCATTTCTCATTGTTTCTTATATCTGTGCCCATGTACCTGAGTTCTGGCCAATGGTACATGACAAGAAATACATTGGAAAACTAAGAGTTCATTTTCAGGAAATTCATTTTCCCTTTTTATTGATTGGTATGCAGATACAACAACTACAGTAGCTGGAGTAGCTATCCTGAACCAGAGAATGAAGATGCCTATTAAAGTTGACAGACCAACAAATTAAAAGGAATCAGTCACAAACACTGTATCAGCCCCATGCTTGGACTATTACAGGAGAGAAAAATTTCCACTTTATTAAACCTTATTATAGTTATGTTTCTGTTACAACAGTTAGAAAGTGTGTCCTAACAAAAACATATTCCCATTGGCTGTACATGAGTATATTTTGTTTCATACCTTCGCCAACATTATCATGAAATTTTTGCCAAACTGACAGGCTTTTGAAATGGTATTTCACTGTTTTAACTTGCATTTTCCTGACTACTAGGAGTCAAATTTTCATATTTATTCGTCATTCTAGCCTTTCATTCCAGTCAATACTTTTTGCCCATTTTTTCCACTGGATATTTTTCTCATCGCCTTTATAAAAGCTTTAAATATTCTGTTTGTGTGTGTATGTATATATATACATATATATATTCTGTGTGTATATATATATTCTGTGTGTATATATATGTGTGTGTGCGCGCGTGTGTGTATATATATAATTTTAAACTGCTTCTTCCTGACTTAATCTTGCTGCTGTAGGCTAATCTCAGTATTCTCAACTGCCAAACAAGAAAGTTAACATGGTTTTACAGTATCTGTCACTTGAGAGGAGGCAGAGAACATAACTCTCAGTACTGAATATGGAGACACCTCTCAGAAAGCATCTGGAATTTGAAAAGAAATATCTGTAACACTACATAATAGATTTTTCTTATAAAAAGTGCACAAAAATCAAAAGGAAAAAGATTCCATAGACTGATACTGTCTTTGAAAAACTGAGAACTAAAGGATGTAATAAAAGTAGGCAGAGGATGGGCGCCTGGGTGGCTCAGTGGGTTAAAGCCTCTGCCATTGGCTTAGGTCATGATCTCAGGGTCCTGGGATTGAGGCCCGCATCGGGCTCCATGCTCAGCAGGGAGCCTGCTTCCTCCTCTCTCTGCCTGCCTCTCTGCCTACTTGTAATCTCTCTCTCTGTCAAATAAATAAAATCTTTAAAAAAATTAAAAAGTAAGCAGAGGAGTGCCTGGGTGACAGAAACAGTTAAGCATCTTACTTGATTCTGACTCAGGTCATGACCTTGGGGTCTTGAGATCAACCCTGCATTGGGCTCTGTGCTCAACAGAGAGGCTGCTTGAGAGTCTCTCTCGCCCTCTCCCTCTGCCCTCCGCTCCAACACTCATGTGTGCTCTCTCTCTCTCTCTCAAATTAATCTTTTTTTTTTTTAAAGGCTTCACTGGAAAAGAAATGCAATCATATTACATTTCTTGGCCTTTCAGGTAACATTTTCCATCATAAGAAATGTTCACCAATTTCCAACTTAAAAATCAAACTATAGACAAAACACCTTGTTTACAGAACAAAGTGCAAATGTGCCCAACCTTGACACTGCAAAAAGTACAAAGTGAAAGATGGAAAAAGAACAGAAGAGTAAAGGATGATGATATATTTATCAAGTGAGGGGCTGAGATACTGTCTTCAACTGATGGAACAGGAAAAACAGATATATTACAGAGGTAACAGCAGAACAAAAAAAAAAGTGATACAATTACATACATAAAGAGGGAAGCTGTGGTAGAGACAGAACAAATGAGCTAAATCCTTACCTAAGACAGTGGAAATCAATAGATGTTAAGAAGTCAATAACATAAGGATGCTATTCAAATACATTAAGGTAAAGCCAAAAGAAATACTACTAAAAACAATTCTTCCTTGGGGTGGGGGTGGGGGCTGTGCCTGGGTGGCTCAGTCATTAAGCATCTGCCTTCAGCTCAGGTCACAATTCCTGGGTCCTGGGATCCAACCCTGCATCGGGCTCCCTGCTCAGTGGGAAGCCTGCTACTCCCTCTCCCACTCCCTCTGCTTGTGTTCTCTCTCTCACTGTCTCTCTGTCATATAAATAAAATCTTTAAAAAAAATTCTTCCTTAGGACTGTGACCGAGGGTGGGGCAGGGAACTTTTTTTTTTTTTTTGATCCACATTTGATTTTTAAAAGTGATATGCAGGGGTGCCTGGGTGGCTCAGTTGGTTAAGAGTCTGCCTTCAGCTGAAGTCATGATCCCAGGGTCCTGGGATTGAGTCCCACGTTGAGCTCCCTGCTCAGCATTTCCCTCTCCCTCTGCCTGCTGCTTAGCTTACTTGTGCTCTCTAATAAATAAAATCTTAAAAAAATAGAAAAATAGAAGTGATGCAATACAGCAAACAAAAATTTATTTTTTTAATTTTTTAAAAGATTTTATTTGACAGGGAGAGACAGACATTAAGACATTAAGGGCTCCCAGGACCCTGGGATGATGACCTGAGCTGAAGGCAGATGCTTAACAACTGAGTCACCCAGACACCCCACAAAAATTTAAAAAAAAAAAAAAAAAAAANTAAGAACTTTGTACAAATTTTCAGGGACCAAGTGAAAGATTATGTGCCCTTAGTAACTGTGAACTTCTGGAGTTAAATACTTTGTCTCACCATTTTTTTGCTGATTGAGAAAGAGGACTGAGATACTCTTTGTCAACACCCTGTTACCAGTTTTTGATTTGAGGATGACATCATAAAGGTGAACCAAGTCAATACAACAAACATTTAGTGCCATGCACAAAGGCACTGTGAACCACAGGTAGAACGACCACTTTCAAACACCAAAGTAATAAATTCAGTCACCTATTACGACTATTTCCAAGATATGCTCTCTCCCACCCAAACACATTCATTGTTCTTAAGTTTTGCTTTTGTCATCTCAGTACTCTTGGTGTATGTATAGCATTGCCCCCAAAATCCTCCTAGGAACTGAAATGATGCTAAACACTAAAGACCTGTATTTATTCCCACTTACAACCTGCAGCTGGACCACAGTGGCCAATTACTGGCTCAACTGCACCAGTCTCCATCCCTCGCACCGCGCACCGCGCCCCCGCCCCCCCGTGCCCGACATCATGCTCCATCATACTGACAGATCATTTGGCCCTTGTCCATTATAAAATCTTTCTCTCTGGGGCTGTTTCCTGCTATTGATAGCCGCTATATTCCCACAAACATCAGCTTCTTGCCAAGAAGTCCCACACTGGTAACCCATAGAACTGGCTTGAAAATATGTTTCATTTAATTTTTTAAACAAAGCTATCTTTTTGCCAAATTTGAAAAGGTTTCTAAATTCCCTAGAAAAATGAAATCTGGCAACCCCGACTAAACATTACACATGGCATAAACCTTGTTTAGAACTCTCCAATTGGCTTAACTCATTTCTATTACCTATCTGGTTCTTGCAGGTATTTTTTTTTTTTAAGATTTTATTTCTTTGTCAGGGAGAGAGAGAGAGAGACATGCACACAAACATGGCACAAGCAGGGGGGAGAGGGAGAAGCAGGCTCCCTGCTGAGCAAGGAGCCCCATGTGGGAATCAATTCCAGGACCCTGGGACCATGACCTAAGCTGAAGGCAGAGGCTTAACCGACTGAGCCACCTAGGTGCCCCTCTTATAGGTATTTTAGCTTGCAATCCCTAACCTAGAGCTAATCTTTCCCCATGTAGGAAATGGGAATTTTTGCTCTGGCAGACATCACACAGGAAAAGTTATGTCTCGAAAATCCTAAATATACATATCCTTCTAATCTTCCTGCAAAAACACAAATCATTTTTCAGAACAGCTATATCCAAGAGAACTTTGCTGTTAAAAAGGGTTATAATTTAGCCAATCAATAAGTACCTTCTAAAGGTCCTCCTTAAAAGAACAGCATGCCTGTGTCATCTAAATTGCACAATGTTCAAATAAAGGCATGTGCCTATCTGGACCTCTAGTCTGTTTCCATGAAATCAATTAACCTACTCCTGCCAAGTTAGTTGGATTCAGCAATTACTAAGTACCTGATTTTTAAGTAAGTACCATGCTGCAGCATGCTAGGTTTGAGAGATGCAAGGAACAAGACATACTCCTGCCTTCAAAGAGGCTGTAGTCCAGCACAGACAGAAAGGCAACATTTAAGGTTAAATAGCAAAAAAAAAAAGAAAAGAAAAAAGAAAAAAAGGGGGTGGTGGTGGTTTAAATAGCTGGAGCAATGAAAAGGCCATGAAGGTCATGATGAAGACTCAGGGATTTATAACAGGAAATAACCTCTAAACTAAAATTTGGTAAGTGAGGAAGCAGAAGTTACCAAACCAAGGAGCTAAGGGGAGAAGAAATGGGAAAATGGGCAGAAAAAAGCTTGAGCTGAGGACCACAAAGGAATGACAATAAATGATGCTGGGAAGAAAAGCAAGGGTCAGATTATGAAAGGTCTTCTAAGCCAAATAGAGAAGTAAAACATGAGTGTCATTCATTACTCCTACTCCTATTGTCACTTCCAATCATTCATGTTTTATCCTGAGGGAAAAGAGGAATCATTAAAATAAAGAGAAATGGGAAAAGAAGCTGAAGAAACCCCAAAGGAGGGCGCCTGGGTGGCTCGGTGGGCTAAAGCCTCTGCTTTCGGCTCAGGTCATGATCTCAGCGTCCTGGGCTCTCTGCTCAGCAGGGAGCCTGCTTCCTCCTCTCCCTGTCTCTCTGCCAACTTGTAATCTCTCTCTCTGTGTCAAATAAATAAATAAAATCTTTAAAAAAAAAAAAAGAAACCCCAAAGGAATAACCTAGAGACTAAGAAGGTAAGAGTCACTCTGTGAAAACCTGTATCAAGAAAATCAGAAGATGGGCGCCTGGGTGGCTCAGTGGGTTAAAGCCTCTGCTTTCGGCTCAGGTCATGATCTCAGCGTCCTGGGATCGAGGCCCGCATCGGGCTCTCTGCTCAGCAGGGAGCCTGCTTCCTCCTATCTCTCTGCCTGCCTCTCTGCCTACTTGTGATCTGTCTNNAAAAAAAAAAAAAAAAAAAGAAAATCAGAAGATAAGTCATAAACTGGAAGAAAATAGTTGCAAAATCCACACCTGCTACAAGACTGTGTATATCAAAAATATACAAAGAACTCTTAAAGCTCAACAGTAAGCAACCCAATTTAAAAATGGACCAGACCTCAACACACAGCTTACCGAGTAAGATATAAGCATATGAGAAGATGCTCCACATTGTATGTTACCAGGGAAGTGCAGATTAAAATGAGATACCACTGTGTACCCATTAGAATGGCCAAAATCTGGAACACTGACACCACCAAATGCAGGCAAGGAAGTGGAGCAATGGAAACTCTCACATATTGTCGGTGAACATATAAAAAATGGTATAACCACTGTGGAAGATGGTTTGGCAGTTTCTTACAAAACTGAACATATCTTTACTATACAATTCAGCAATTAGATTGTGCTCCTTGGCGTTTACACAAAGAAGTTGAAAATTTATGTCCACACAAAGACCTGTGGGTGGATGTTTATAGGAGCTTTACTCATAACTGCCAAAACCTGGAAGCAACCAAGATGTCCTTCAGCAGGTGATAGATAAACTATGGTACATCCAACAGAGTATTATTCAGCACTAAAAAGAAATGAGCTAGGGACGCCTGGGTGGCTCGGTTGGTTGAGTGGCTGCCTTTGGCTCAGGTCATGATCCCAGAGTCCTAGGATCAAGTCCCATGTCAGGCTACCTGCTCAGCGGGCAGCCTGCTTCTCCCTCTGCCCCATCCCCTACCCTACTTGTGCATGCGCGCTCTGACAAAATCTTTTAAAAATAATAAAACAGAAAGAAATGAGCTATCAAGCCAGGAAAAGATATGGAGGAAATTTAAATGCTTATGCCAATCTGCAAAGGCTTTATACTGTATGATTCCAACTATATGACATTGTGGAAAAGCAAAAGTAAACAATAAAAAGATCAAAATAAGTACTGGTGAGGATGGAGAGAAAAGGAAACCCTCGTGCACTGCTGGTGGAAATGTAAGTTGGTGCAGCCACTATGGAAAAGAGTATGAAGGTTTCTCAAAAAACTAAAAATAGAAATACCATATAGTCCAGTAATTCCACTTCTAGGTACTTACCACAGAAAATAAAAACACTAATGTGAAAAACTATATGCACCACTATGTTTACTGTAGTATTATTTACAGTAGCCAAATTATGAAAGCAACTTGAATGTCCATCAATATGTGAATGGATGGTGTTCATATATATAATATTAGTCATAATAAAAAATGAAATCTTCCCATTCACATGGTGGATGAACTTAGAAAGTATCGTGCTAAGTGAAGTAAGTCAGACAGGCAAAGACAAATACCATATGATTTCACTTATATGTAGAATCTAAAAAACAAAAACAGAAATAGACTTTGTATAAGATTACAAGCTGATGGTTGCCAGAGAATAACTAGGAGGGGGATGGACAAAATAAATGAGGGGATTTAAAAGATGCAAACTTCCAGTTATAAAATAAGTAAGTCATGGGGATGAAAAGTACAGCACAAGCAATATAGCCAGTAACATTGTAAAAACTATATGGTAACAGATAACCACACTTACCTTGGTGAGCATTTCACGTTTACAATTGTCAAGTCACTATGTTGTACACCTGAAATTAATACGCCAAGTGTTCCTCAATGAGGGAATTAAAAAGACAGCAATAAGATAAAAAAAAATCCATGGTTGCCAGGAATTGGAGTGGAGATAAATACGCAGATCATAGAGAATGTCTAGGATGATGAAAACATGTTGTATAATGACAGATATATGCCGTCTTACTTATACCCAAACCCACACGAAGCACTATACTAAGAGCAAACCCAAAGGTAAACTATGGACTTTGCATGATTGTGATTTATCAGTGTAGGTTCATCCTTGGTAAAAATTGTAGTATTCTGGTCAATGGTGGTGATAAAGGGAGAGGCTATGCATATGTGGGGGCAGAGGACATATGATAAATCCCTCTGCCTTCAATTTTGTACCTAAAACTGCTCTAAAAAAATAAAATAAAATAAAAAAAAAGGAGGTGGTATTGGTATTCCAGAACACAGTAAGAGGTCAGCCATTAAAAAAAAAAAAAAAAAAAAAAAGATACCTAGTCCAAAGCAGTAAAAAGGTGTAGTTGTAGGTTTCTGTGGGTTATTTCATAGATACAGTATCCAAAAAGTTAAGGGCTGGGGCACCTGGGTGGCTCGATCGGTTAAGCGTTTGCCTTCGGCTCAGGTCATGATCCCAGGATCCTGGGATTGAGTCCCACGTCCCACTCCCTGCTTGACAGGAAGCCTGCTTCTCCCTCTCCCACTCCCCCCTGCTTGTGTTCCCTCTCTGTGTCTCAGTCAAATAAATAAATCTTTTTAAAAATTTTAAAAAGTTAAGGGGCGTGGCTTTTCTATTTTCATGAATTACAGAGCAAAGTCATCAGACAAGTGTATGTGTAAGTGGTACAGGGCGATGCTGGGAGCGTACCGAGATTTGAAGAGATGAGGGAAAAGTGACTATATCCATTATATATTGTTCATATATTAACCATTTATTCAAAAAAATTATTGAGCACCTACTACATAAGTAATATAACTAAAGACTTCATTGAAGGGGAACTTCAGATGTCAGTGGGTTAAAGGCAGAGGAACAAAGATGTCTTGAAGACAAATGGAACAAACGTTATTTATAAATGGCTCCTTTCTTTTTAGATAACGAGCAAGCAGCTGATTCTCACAGACTCCAGGTACAAATAATCTGGAAGAATAAAGAGCATGCTGACTTCAGACAACAGTTAGAAACTGAACCTTTGGGATGCCTGGGTGGCTCAGGTCATGATCCTGGGTCCTGGGATGGAGCCAGGCATCAGGCTCCCTGCTCAGCGGGAAGCCTGCTTCTCCTTCTCCCCCACTGCCTGTGTTCCATCAAATAAAATCTTAAAAAAAGAAAAAGAAACTGTACCTTTGTGCAGAACGAGGTCTCAAGAAGATTCTATGCAGAAATTACATCGGAGTTCAATTACATGCAATGGGACTATGTGGGCATAACGAAAAGGTTACTGAGGGAGGGGAGGAACATTTTACCACTGGGGAAAATAGCAGAAAAATTGAGATATTTGCAGGGTGACCAAGGAAAATAAAGGTATGAGGTATAGGATTTTTTTTTTTTTTTTAGATTTTATTTGACAGAGATAGCACAACCAGGAGTAGTAGCAGGCAGAGAGGGAGAAGCAGATCTCCTGCCAAGCAGGGAGCCAGATACGGACCTTGATCCCAGGACCCTGGGATCATGACCTGAGCCAAAGGCAGTCGCTTAACCAACTGGGCCACCCAGGTGCTCGGTATAGAGAATTTCTAAAAATACTTTAAACTAGCCTTCGTGAACAAATTTGTGTTTTTTGTTTTTAAAATAAGCTCTATGCCCAACATGGGGCTTGAACTCATGACCCTGAGATCAAGAGTTGCATGCTCAACTGAGTCAGCCAGGTACCTGGAGAAATTCTCTTAATTTGACTAACTCAGTAGCAAACCAACTATAGTTCCTAAAGATCCTACTACCCCGTATCCCCAGGACAATAGTAATGACGAAATGGCAGCCTTGGGTAATGCAGGAGCACAGTCTTGGGGCATTTCTGAAGAGATGTGAAGTCCAAAATCACAGCTCTAATCAGTGTTATTTAATCTCTACACCTAAGGAGGGGCTTTAACTCACAACCCCAAGATCAAGAGGTGCAGACCCTACCGTGTCAGCCAACCGCCCCTAGCCAAGTGTTACTTAATACGAATAATCAAAATCACTCCAATTCCTAGAGAAAATGTATATCCCGAATGTGGTATTCAGGAACCATTACATGTTAGGCTCAAATTAGCACGACCCCTTCTCTCCAATTTTCATTCATTGTTACATTTTCCAGTCTTTCTCCAAACACTATTTTCAATTTATCCAAATCCTAACAATCCTTGAAGACTTAATTCAAACGCCACCTTTTCCCTGACATAATGCAGGTGGAATGACCTTTCTCCAAATTTAACTTCGACTGGGGGCATTTTTACTTTCTTAAGTTAGCATCCTTCTTAGACTCTAAGAAAGTCTAAGTTTTGGTTTGGCTAGATCTTCAATAAACATTTCCTAAAGGAAAATCTTTCAGATCAGGTGTGGATCAAACCATGAGTAAAGTTTAAATTCCAAATCTTTTCGCCTTTTTCAGTGCTTCGTTCATTAAGAGGGTTGGCATCACCTTTCTCCAATGATCATCCAGTCACAGTAATTCTTAACACCAGTTCCTCTTGAGTTCTGTCTTGAGCCAGGGTTCTTCTTGCTAACTAGTCCCTATAGTGCCCATAAACCCCACTACACACCCACCCAACAGTTAACTTTTTTTTTCCCCCACCAGTTAACTTTTAAAAATCAAACTATGTATTACTCACCAGTTCAGTCTTTGACTGACTTCCACTGGAATAAAACTCAAATACAGTGTGTCCAGTATGATCTGAGCCACCTAATCTGTCCAATCTCCTCATATTATACACATAACCCCTCCCAACCATTCATACTTTTCTGTTCTTCCAAAAAAAGGCTATGCTCACCCGTTTCTCCACCTAACTATACCTTCTATCTGGCATATCGTTACCCAGTTAAGACTTTTTGAAAGGCCTGGCTTCTTAAATCTCAACTCCAACATCCCTTTACAGATGCATTTTCTATATATCTATACATACGATAGCACCCAAGCATACAGTAGGCATTCATATGCATTTCTAAATAAATTTTTTTAGTGCCTGTCCTCACTCCACCCCTGTAATCTCCACTGGTGTGACTAGGGTAAGTTCCTTTATAGAAACTTTTTCTCACAAGCCTAGGAAATTTACAATTACATCATTTTAGAGAAATAACTTAAGATTATAAAACTACCACATAAATGGACAAGGATTTGACTGCAGGATCTAAGTTTATGCTTAATCTAAATCACTATGCTGTATCTAGTTCATTCTACCTGTTCAACCTCAACACTTGATCACAGACCCCATAATATCCAGTCTAAACATCCTCACGTCTTTGTCCCAAAAGACATTTCCATTTTTAATAAAAATAACTGTCTTATCCACACCAAAGACTGCTCAGGGCAGCTGATGCTTATGATTTTAACCATTCTCAATATAAACTGTTCTGGATATACTTAATAAGATGGGCTCAGACAAGAATTATAAATAATAAAGGAAAGATTTTGTCTTTGTAAACAACAGGCACTCAAGTATTAATAGTTAACCATAATAGGGGAAAAGAGGCTTACTTTTAATAATGCAGAAGCAAAAGTCCTTCAACTTTTAGATGAAAACACAATCTGAAAACTCCTTCGCTCTGAAAATAAAACACCATTTCTCAAACGGTAGTTTTAGCTTTTTTTTTTTTTTCCTATTTATTTGACAGACAGAGATTACAAGTAGGCAGAGAGGCAAGCAGAGAGAGAGGGGGAAGCAGGCTCCTTGCCGAGCAGGGAGCCCGATGCGGGTCTCGATCCCAAGACCCTGAGATCATGACTTGAGCTGAAGGCAGAGGCTTCAACCCACTGAGCCACCCAGGCGCCTCTAGTTTTAGCTTTCTTAAAGCCTAGCCAACACCCCCAGACTACCTTAAAGAGAAACAAAAAAACTTCCGAGCCTTTTGAAGTTTCAGTCTTGATATACACTAAGGCAATACATAAGGAACATCTCTTCCCCCAAGCCCTAAAAATAGACTAAAATTCAACATTGGTAAACACCTTAATTGTGGTCGGTCATCCACTTCATTTTTCTTTTGCCTTAACTTCCAGTTGACACATCATAGTGAAAAAAATACACTACTAATACTTGTGCAAGAAAATTTTATTTGAGGGGGGGGTAAATCTTAAGCAGGCTCAATTCCTAGTGTGAGCCCAACGTGGGGCTTGGTCTCACAACCCTGAGATCATAACCTGAGCCCAAATCAAGAGTCAGACACTTAACCAACCAAACCACCCAGGTGCCCTGTAAGAAAATTTATGCTACTAGCCAAATTTTTTTGTTTAGCTAGATTATCTAACCATACAAAGGCACTAGTCCTTTATTCTCCCTTGCTTGTTCAGGTCCTCCTTACCATCATCTACGCCGTGTGTAACTTTCTTTTCCATTCCCCTCCTTGCCAGTACAATGCTAGAGTGAAGACTGTAGACTGAACTGAGAAGGGGCCCCTCTTTCCTACAATCCTTTGGAATCTTCAACTGTTTTACAAAATGATACTATCCTAGTTAGGAAGAAAATGGACCTATTACTCAGAAATAAATCACCTTCCCTGGTACAGCAATTAAATGTTTTCACTTTAAGTTCCATTTACTATTTTATTATTAAATACAACATCCCAGGGAAAACGGGATATTCCAAATTTCATCACATTTTCTCTTATAAAGCACTGCTTTCATGAAAGTCAAATACCAGCTTCATAACATTTTACTCTTAGACAACGATTCCTACAGTAGTCCAGAAAGAGCACAGGTTGGTTCCCCGCCCCCATTTCTGATCAGCTGTCTATTGTCAGTTTTAACTGGAGCTGAAAAAAAGGCTTTAAATAAACTGAAAAGTCATCACTGGGTTTTAAAATAAAGACATTTAAATAATTCTTCTTGAAGGTATTGTCTTTAACAGCCACTTATTTCTACCCTGAAAAAAGTTTCAAATACAAGTGTTTAAAGAACCATACAAAATAAAAAGAAAACAAACCAGACAAAGGCGTTAAGGTATATTTCAATTTAATCATTGTGCACACAAATTTGTAAAAATGCTAGACACACATACATTAAGTCCCAAAGGAAATTCAAGAATTCTTGTTCGTGTCTAAATGTTATTTTAAACTATGGAAATTTGGCTACTTAATTTCATCACTATTACATGCATTTAGAGTTACATACTTACCACATTGTCAATGTCTGCTTATCCTTGCTAGGAAAGGACAGAGTTCCTTAGAAATTTACTTCACTTTAAATCTTAAAGACATAAATTGAGGGTCCATACTTTGTTTAGTGTTTATCTAAAAGAATACATCACCATTATCACATACTCAAAACATCAATTTTCAGATTTATTTTAGAAGACTATCACTTTCCATACTAAAAAGCATTAGGAGCAGCTTCCTGTTCATTGTTGGTTTACAAACATTACAGCAAGAAATACATTGTGAAAACATCCTTAGCTTATATTCCGACATAGCTAGGATGTGGCTAAAGACTAGAGAGAAAAAAATCCACGTCTCTCTCTGAAGGAAAGTACTAATAAATAGGACATAAATTAGAAATAAACCCAGAGGCTAATTTCCACTGGTATACAGCCCTAGAAACCAGTATTTCTAACCCCAAGTTTTCCATGCAAGGTTAGAAAGATTTAAAGATACATTTGAAAATTTCAAGCCTCATTCACAGAGAATCCTATAACCATTAGTCTGCAGGAACATTTCAGCCAAGTCCTTCTTCAAGCCTACTCTCAGCTTTAATTGCTCACGAATCACTACAACAGCTTCACGGAGAAGAGACAAATTCTGTATTTAAATTTTACACCTGTGCAGTGCAGGAACCAAAAGCATTGAGACAAAACTTTTGGTTGTCAGCTAAAAAGAAAATCTTAAGCTTAAAAACATTTTTAAAAAGCTCTAGTTTAGAGTAAAAACATTTTTTCCATCTTACCAAAAGAAAAAAATTGCATGTTAAAAGGTTTTTCAGTTACAGTCTAAGTGGAAGTCAGAAAAGTGATCCTGGATTATTAGGGAAA
The DNA here is from genome assembly GCA_002007465.1 of Ailurus styani. NCBI lineage: Eukaryota > Metazoa > Chordata > Mammalia > Carnivora > Ailuridae > Ailurus > Ailurus styani. The sequence goes on from LNAC01000022.1 coordinate 4,706,463, forward strand.
TGTCAGGAAGTGAAATAATAAACTTTTAAAATACATTTCCAATTCAGGTATTATCTAAAGAGTGTAAAAATTCAGATTGCTCACTTCTTTGATCAGTATCCCATTTCAGTTAAACTTAAAAGGAAAAATTGTGACATAGAAGTATAAAACAATACTCACCAGAAAGGCAGCTTTATAGAGATGGTTTTAAGGAAAACCATTTCCACTGTATCTACGCCATTTCTTATACAGATTAAACTGTGAAAGGCAATGAAACTTAAGCCCTTAGGCAATTTTATATTAAAAAAACAAGTGGATATCTTATAAAATAATTTTATTATATCAGTTGATATATCGAAATTTTTAATTAAGTGCATGACTTTCATACCAAATAACAGCAAGGTGATCTGTTTTCAGTGGTAATCACCATCCCCATTTAACAGAATACAAGATCAGCTAGTTTTATGGATTGACTGTCTTAAATTAGACATCATTACACTTAGGGCGTAGAGGAGGTAGCCATACATCCAACTCAATGCTACAGAATGGAAGGATGGTTCAGGCTTGTACAAACCAAACTGTAAACTTTATTCTTTTTTCCTTGGTATTTAAAATGTTTATCAACGTGAGAGCATAATATTTAAACGTTAAAGGAAAGGTCCTCAAAGATGGTCGAAGACAACAACGAATTCTGGTAGAACCAATTACAGTAACAAAAACCTTAACAGATCTTTTACAAGCCATTATACCCTCACTGCCCCTCAAAAAGAATACACAAGGAATGTCTAGGTTTCTTGATGGGTGGTCAGTTTTCATCTGAATATTAAAAATTCAGTTTTGTCATTCTTAATTCAAGGTAAAATGAGCCCACAGTGGTGGTGCACCAACAAAAGGTTATAGTTTACAAAAAAGATGAACAAAATTAGTACTTATGTACAACAAGAGTTACTAAAAACATTTAACCAAAAAAAGTATGAAAACATTTTCTAGCTTATGACTGCACTTGTCATTATTAGAGGTGAGGAAACTTGACTTTCTTGGGTTGATTTATACTGTTAAAAGGTAAAATATGAGTACCACCATGTGAAAGGCTTAAGTAAAAGAGCCTGGACCCAAAGCCCTGCACTCTGTTATAAGATACCGACATGTGTGTATAGCCAATCGGAACTGTCACCGTCTTTTCCTTTTATGTACATATCTACTTAGGGTCAACCACAACCACATAATAATGGAGCAGTATTATACCTTTCTCACAACTGAGGTTAGCAAACCTAGCTACTTTGTTTGGCTCAAGTACTGAGTGTTTAAAAAGTGTCCAATGGATCTGTTATTAGTTATACTCACATTTAAGTAACTGCACAGCTTTCTTCCTTGTGTGGGTTATATGGATATGTTTGAAAAAAATAGGAACATCAGGTACTTACAGATTAAACTAACCTGTACTGGCAGGGCTGTGGGATTTTTCTTCTCTACCAGTAAGTAGCAAATGCTGAAATTCTGCTGCTAGTTAACAAAAACACAAATTGTATTAAACTGAGGAGTTCAATCCATAGTTTAAAAAGTCAATGTGCATTAAATTTCCTCAGAACCTGGCATTAATACATCTTAAACTTTTTCCCTAAGTCTCACAAAAGTTACTTTACATTGGCTCTTAAATTTAAAGTGATCTTATGACTTAAAAATACTATCTCTTGGACACACCTCACTTTTAAGAAACTATGTATTCCAGTATGTATATTATATGGAAAATCTGGTTCCTCTAAAAAGGTGGGGTGGGGGCATGAATCTGGGGGGAAAAAAGCTCAACATGGTAGTTTCTAAATTTAAGTGTATGCAGACATACTCCACAGAGAAAAGCAACTTTTGTTTAAAATTCACTTTTAAAACACACTTCATTTTCTTTTATTACAGATTTAAAACACGGACTGAAAAGTAAATGTTTCCCCTGTAAATACACAATAAACTAGTAACTAAAAGGGAGGCTTTGCTCAATAAATATATGCCCCAAACTATTCTAACTCAAACCTACAGAAACTTCAATAACTTCCCTTGGCTCACTTGGGTGGTTAAGCAGCCGTGTTTTATTAGTACAGAAAGGAAATGATGCTACAAATTTTATTTTCATCTGATTGCACAAATATTTATGAACATAATGTTAAGAGTAAGCTATATTATAATAAATGATTTGGTGAATCTTTAATCACAAATGCAAACCAGAAGCAGGAATGCTGTTACCTTTCACTACATTTAAGGTTCTTAAGCCTAACGTTATATAATGACCTCTCTCTCAAATAATATTGGTCTGTGTGTAGTAAACTGGGGAAACACAATTTTTTTATCCAAGTTGGGCATCAGTAATTCCACTGCCAGCTCCTCAAATTTAACCACAGGTGAAGGCATACAGATTCTTTATCAATGGTGGTTTTAAAAAAATCAACGAAAACCCCCCCAAAAATTAAGATATGGTAAGAATGCCAAAGGGCCTTCCCCTCTTTATACAGCATTACACAACCCCCCCTGCCCAAACACACAGCACATTACTGAAGCTGTGCCAAAACACATCTTTACATAGCATTTAGAATTAATGGATGGGGTCCAAGTTATTAATCATTAAAATAGTTTACTCACATGTATCTTCTCTGTAGTTAATTTGATCAAGATTAAAACATATACACAAACATATTCTAATATAACTGATTATAGGCCTTCTAAAGAACCTAACCATGAATAGTCTTGACTTATAATACAGGATTTAAATTGCTTCAAATATTAATAGTTCAAATTAGCTTCATTGAAGGGGTCCTTTAGGTCTTCAATTTCTGCCTTAATATGACTTCTACATCCTGCTTTTAGTAAAATAAACGTATTTCCCTGAGGATACATGAGCTTAACTGAACAGATTTAAAGAGACATGGTTTAGAAATTCAAATTAATAGCTTCAAGCTATTATTTTTCCAGTTAGGAAGAAAATGAAAGGCTCTTCCCTTTATGGCCAAATTATTATACAAGAATGTATAGAGCTCAGAGCAGAAACAACAATACTTAGAAAAAGTAGTTTTTCTCTGAGCTTTATTAACCTTATTTTTTTAGTGCTACTTTCAAATTTATTATTTCTCAACAAAAATGGCAAGAACATGAAGACACTGGGGAAAAGTTGGAGATATTTCAAGTATTAAGGAGCTCAAACTCAAGTCCCACATCCCCCATTTCCTATGAGTTAGTTTGATTTAGATCCCATAATAGGGAATGCCAACAGGAAGATATTAAAAGTATTGTTCTGAAAATTCAACATTAATCACAAAATTATGAATAATCACTATATGCAAAACACTATATACAACACCATTAAACTGCTTCTCATTTTGCCAAAACATATCACACAGAAGTTAGAGGATTTCTATGCTAGAAAAACAAAAAGTCATTTATTAAAATGATTCAGATGACAGAAAACAAAATACTGAGAAAGTGTTAAAAAAGAAAAAAGTAACCTTCACTTATTAATAAGTCATGAGACAGCAAGCAGAAGTGTAACTAGGGGGAATGTTTACTTACAAAACTGCCTTAGAGTCAATAGTCTTATAACTCAATCCCTCCTTTTAGAAGAGTTCTCCATAAAAGTTACAGTAAGAGAAAACCGACTTTGTTTTGGAATAACATACAAAGGTTACTTAATATTAGGTAGGTAAATACTGCCTCTTTAAAAAGACATACCTGATTTATACAAAATTTTTATATTTTAAATATTTTTATCCCCTAGCCAGTACAAGTTAACAGTTTACTCAAAACAAAATTTTATCTCTGTAGCTAGTTCAACATTTCATTTACCAAGTATTACCAGTGGAAGTAATAGACACCGCAAAGTTATGTAATTCTCAGAAAAAAAAAAAAAAAACTACTACTTCAGAGATATCAAGAAAATTAACTTCAACAAATTATGGTACCTTAGAAAACCTCTCCAACTCCCAGTAGTCAAGTATGTAAGAGCCTATTTCAATTTTTTCAACTATTACTATTAGAATTAGGACAAGCAACCTCACTCTTGAATATTTCACTATATTGGGGGATGGTGGATGCAACAGAAAACATCTCCAATTAAGGAGATTTACGAGATATAATTACCGAACAGGTTATAAATGTATTTTTTTTGTTGTGACAAAATTTTTTTAAACACTAAAATCTTTTTTCCATGATTCAGTTACAGAGAAAATTGTATGTTCTAACTGCACAGGTGAAAATTTGGAATTCATTTAATGTATATTTCTTTATGCTTCCAAGAATTAAGACCGTATAGAAAACAATCCTAGGTTGGCTAAACACTGTACTACACGTAATTACTGTTCAAAAGAAAATGCAATCTGAATAGAACAAATATGTCACTTAAACACAGAAAGAAACAAAAGTAATCCACGTTTATGTTTCGACCTCTATTCCATTTCCTTCTTTACTCCTCACAACATACACACATAACCACGTTTTCCCACCAAATAAAAGCAAATTTTAGTTGGAATCAAATGTGGATACTTTTCATGTGTGCATATTGCATAAAATATTGTTCAGTAAGGTTAAAAACGAACCCCAAAACTGTTTCAAAACCACAGTTCAATGTACTAAAGTTTACCATGATTCAATTTCAGTCTGGTTACCTGAAAATTCGTAATCTATCCATACTGACAGGTCTGTAATACCCACTCTTTTATTATCCCTTTATTTAATCAAATGTGTAGTGTATATGCATACATACCACACACACACCACCTTCCCACTCTTCACAAGGGCTCTACATTAACATTTGCTCTAATGTGGTGAAGTTTGAAAATATTAAAAATCACAAGCATTTCCACATGACCCTTCAACCTTAATGTTCAAGGCATAACTTTGGGATTAAGAATGCAGATTTCAGTATCCTGTAACATTTCCAATGATCAAACTTATCCATGAAGTTAAATTTAATAGTTTGAGGAGAAAATGACCAGTAACTTTTTCCTAAAAGTGAAAGTGGAAAATTTGAACAAAACATTTCATGCCTCCAAATCAAGAACGTCAAATTTTGTCAATTTACTAATAAAGAGCGATATAGCAATACCAGCTTTACTGAGGTTAACACAAAGTAAATTACATAAAATTACATATATCAAATACTTTTTATGTTTATTAACACCACAGTCAAACGTGAATATTAATATAGAGCCTTCTCTGCCAAAAGAGTATAAAAATCCTAAGTTTAATTAAATTTAGGGGCCTTCACCAAACTTGCTGCAAGTTTGGGGACATAAATATCCAACAGCCATAAAGCTGTGAAAGCCCCTATAAGGAATAAAATAAATCCCACTTGCCTCAGACTGAACAGGGCAACACTGAGACTCAGCCTCAGCCTGTCCTATGGCAGGGCTATAGGAAGAAGAAAATTTTAATTTTAGAAAAACATTACCCAATTAATTTAAAAGACATGCATTAAAAAAAATCCCAATGATCAAGCAAGCAAAGGAAAAAAAGAGCAGCTCTTTTTTTAAAAAAACTATTGTCTGCTATAATTCCACTCTGAACCCATACTTATTTTTGTTGGGGATCTCCCCCCAAAATAACTAAGTTCAATTAAGCTGAGTTTAAGCTCAATATGTAACTTGATCAGTGGAATAGGAGTACGCTAGGAGTATTTTCCCTATTCCTAATGGTAAATGGGTACAATTATTACTAAATTATAAGTATCTAAATTAAATAATAATTCCAGCAGCCACTCAAAAGTTGATCCTCACCTGGTCTTGTTCTGTCATACATTAGGTAAAATCTATACGCGATAGAAACTAGTGCCAGACAAAATGGTAAATCAAATCACTTTGTTGTTTTTTTTTTTTAAAGGTAACATAGGAGTGGACTAAGGGAGAGCCAAAGTTGGCAGTCCCATTAATCTTACAACTTCCTAAATGATGGCAATCACAATGCCTGCCTGAATACAGCAAGCCCTAAAGGATGTCTTCTGGGAGGGCAAATGGAAATTTACTTCAACTCAACTCCATCTATTATTTTAAAGAAGCATAAGTCAAAGTAAGAGTTAATTATTTCAACATGATTTGTTCTACTCATGATTTAACCACACTATGGACCCCAGAAGCAGTTAGGTAAAAGTTATTTTCTAGAAGCTTAATTATGCTGATGCATGCACAAATTACACATTAAATATACCAAACGGGGACCACCTGAGTGAGCCATGTACCTAACACAACACAGGAGACAGTGTGCTTAAGTGTCATGCAGAACACTTTGGATTAACTTTTAATTAAAATTAAAATTCTAGGGCGCCTGGGTGGCTCAGTGGGTTAAAGCCTCTGCCTTCGGCTCAGGTCATGATCCCAGGGTCCTGGGATCGAGGCCCACATCGGGCTCTCTGCTCAGCAGGGAGCCTGCTTCCTCCTCTCTCCTCTCTCTCTCTGCCTGCCTCTCTGCCTACTTGTGATCTCTCTCTCTGTGTCAAATGAATAAATAAAATCTTAAAAAAAATAAAATAAATAAAAAATAAAAAACAAATTAAAATTCTACAACTTATTTAAAAGTAATTTCTCCCCCTTCAGACTTCAGAAAGCAACAAACCTTGATATAAAATACATTATCTTTGCATTAAATTTAAATAAAGCTTTGCGTAAATTTTGAATCATCACTAACCCATTTGTACTTTCTTGATAAGCCTGTACATTTCATGAAATGCTTGAAAGACATCTGGTTTGGGAAAACATTTCCTATTTAATCATTCTAAATTAAATCATGCCATTTTTACCTTACAGATTTTCAACACAGGCTCTTCTTTGGCAGTGTGATAAATATGCTGCCAAATCTAAGTTAATTCCAAAACTACTTAGCAGGCAGGTGAAAGAGTAGTGGTATAGGGCTTTAGCTGTTGGCAGAAGGAAATGCATTCTTGGTGATACATAGATGTTGCCCTTTCAAGCTATGGAGCTTTTTGAACCTCAATGGTACAAGAAAAGAGCTATAAAACATTTCTCAGCTTTGTAAATATCTATATGTTTTGTTTAAATGAATGGCCTTTACTTGTCACTTAAATACCAACTCTTTTATGATTGAAAGTTTTCAGTATTTTCCTACAAGGTTAAAACTTTTCAGAAACAAAACTCAGATTTCATGTCAGTATCTACAACTTCACATGTAGGTTATAAAAAATTACCACCGTTTTCTTACAAATCTTAACTTTATGTTGAGAAAAACTCAACATGAGTTCATTATTTTAATAATTATGCTTTGTACAGGTCATTCGATACTTAAATCATAAAAGTACCTTGTAAAAATAAAGGTTAAAAAACGGATGCCAAAAAAAGGTCAATAAGAGCTATTATTGTAGGAGACTTGCAAGACAAGACACTGATAGCAGTGTCACTTCTACAGAAAACTTCTTCACAGGACACAGTAACAAATTCCCAAGAATGAAAAGGTTAACAGGAAAGCCATTTAGGCTTCATAGTAACAGAAGGTAGCCATCCTTAATCAAAGAAATAATGTCATTTTCCAGGAACATAAAATTAAAAAATTTTGAATTCATCTGTTAACCATCCCAACAGAGGCACATTTAGATTATTTTCGCATTATACTTAGAAAAGATTCTAATCCATTAACAGCAAAAAGCTACTAACTGCATGCACCTAAGCTTCTAGAAGTTTGCACCTGAAAAGCTTCTGAGGTCCACGCAGTACTGTGGTCTCAAAAATAATCAGAAGGAAATGAATGGGTCTGGCACTAGGCTCTAAACTTCATCAGCAGGAAAAAGGGAATACTAAGGTTTACATTTTAAATACTTAAGACATCTAACATGTAGTGACACCAAGGGCATGGAAAGGTGACACAATATAAAGATTTCATATCCACTATGTAATGACTCGTATGTATCTAAGTTTTTCTGTCAACTTAAGCACTAACATACAATTCTATATATATTGTCCAGTTTAAACATGCAGCTAAGGAACAACCTACAATTCAAAGACAGAATCCAATGATATATCAAAACTGTATTGGTAACTATGAATTTTATTATGTGGACATCTACTGTGGCATGCATCTGTACAAACCTTTCAGGCAGTGGTCCACAGCTGGGTTATGAATAAAAAGGCATAAGTTTTTCTCTCATTTTATTACAATGAAGTTTAACAGTACAGAAAAGTCACATGACCTTGGTGGGTCAGATTTCTTAAACCCTGCAACATGAGGAACTCTAAATACATTAAATATTGTTATACATTCAGACTTCCAATGTACAGGTCTCAGAAACAGTTACAGCCCTCACCAAGCTAGGTTGGGGACATGAAGTCCAACAGCATCTGAAATGCTGTGAAGGCATAACTTTACAAATAGCAATGTAAGCTTACAGAACTTGCCTTTATTAAGGTGGTATGTTCATGTAATTCCAGCGCCTTCACAATATAACGAACCAAATTTACTATACTTCACTTCTAAAAACCTAGATGAAACATGAAAAAGAAGCCATACAGTATAAATTGCAACTTCAGGAAAAGTTCCTGCTTTATTATTCCAAATAATTTTTCCCATGTAAAATAAATGTCCAATAGTTCCTGGTATGTGGGAAGATAATGTTTGTTAAAGTCACAATGAAGCCTTATTGACGGAAGCTTGGCTATATAAACAGCACAAGTTGAGAAAAGGTTTAATCTCCAAACCTATTAGATTGGATGAAGTAAGATCAGTAACGGCCACCTTGCGACATTACAGGAGGTCTCATTCCCATCGGAGGTCGAGGAGGCCCACCTTGGTAAGGGGGCACCATTGGCGGTCCCTGCCCATACGGTGGCATAGCACCAGGAAGGTAACCTGGCATGCCTTGATGATGACCACCATACTGACCTAAAAAACAGATTTAAAACACAAATAATAGATTGAGTTGGTCTGTGCATTACACTTTTAAATACAATATATTTTGTAGATAAATTTATGTGTATACTCAGAAAACCCACTAAATAAACATAAACACAACATAAAAAGAAATACCATGAGGCGGCATTGGGGGTCTTATTCCTTGTTGCTGTGGGATGCCTGGCTGTGGTGGCATCATACCTCCAATAGGTCCAACTGGTGGATTACCAATGGGAGCCTGTCCTGGTCGAGGAAGATTACGTTGATATTTAGGCAACTGTGCCCTTCTCTCTTCCTACAAATAAAAATGAACACAATGTTAAATATCTGAATGCAGAGAGTCATTAAGCCTAAGAGACAAACACCCAAAATATTATATACAGTAACTTTGTAAAAATGTACCCTTATCTCCCAACCATTATTTTTGCTACACAAACCAGCCCAACTGCTTAAAGTCTCAATGCCTCAAGAAAATCTCACCTACTTTTATATTTGAAAAATGGCTAATAACTTTCCAGGAATTATACACTGCCTCGGCAACAAAGTCTCTAGTGACGAAAGTAGATACGCTTCAAAGGATCTGTATATTCTACCTCACACTTAATCATTTCATCATTTACAAATTTATGTCTAACCAAAACTATTTTTGAGTTTAAGAACCCAACTTACTGTCTTCTTTTAAAAACAGTCTGGGTATAGGGAAAAGAGTGTGTCTAAGATCAAAACACCCAATATTCACTTTATTTTGTGGTTCTTAAAAATCAGAATGAAAACCCCACAGTAAGCATTAGATCAGATTACAAAACCACTGGTGTACAAATTAATACTTTTAAGAGGAAATGTTACTACAACGGTATTCAAACTATGCCAGTAAAAACCTGTAAAAAACTTACCAGTGATATATCCTCATCTGGGTGGATCAACTTACTGGTTGCACTGGTTGTAGTAAGTGTAGCAGGCTTACTTGTTATTGAAGCCGCTGGTTTAGCTGCAGTGCTATTTGTTGTACTAGTGGTTGAAGCTGTAGACTGTGTATAAGCAGGGAATGTAGGCTTTGGGGGTTCTGTAGTTGTTGCAGGGGTACTATTTAAGGGCTTGAAATCTGTACCAACAGGTCCTTGGACAGCTGCCTGAGCCTGGAAAACACAATCTTTCATTAAGGAAACTTCAAAACCCAAAACTGAATATATCTATTATAGTTAACTTAAAAGTGAGATACGAACATTCAATAAAGGACCAAACTCTATATGAAATTAAAACAAAGTTAACATAATTTAACTCCGCAAAAAAATCAAGGTAATATGTAAGAATATCAAAAGATGCTGGGTCAAAGTCACATCCAAAACTCAGCGGTGGAAACAAAACAAGACTGCGTGTAACTTCTAAGATGTTATCTACCTTAACACCAAAATTTACTTGCTTTACAAAGCTTTGTATTTATTACAGACTAATGAATTACATGGTATCGGAATAGCGTGGTCTACTTTTTAACTATTCTAAATTAGTTGTTTAATCAATCTACTAAGTACCTCAAAAAAAAAGAAATTACAAAATACAAATGTTTGGATAAATTTTAGTTACTAAGCATAGCATAAACAGTATCAGTGGTGATACATTAAAGATGTCCCTTCAGAGATATCTTTATACATATAATACAGTGTCCTCCCAATTAACAATGGCTAGGTGATTACCATGGACAAAAGGCTTAGTAGGATCTTTTAAGCATAAAGTTACCAGTAATAAATGTGTTACTTTTCATAATTCCAAACATCTGAAACATGAACACTAGGCCAACTTTAGAACCAAATGCAGAGTACTAAATGTCCTTACATTGTTATGTGATGCATTAGATTAAACAGCATAAATCAAAAAAGCTTAATCATGCATCAGGCTAACCAGTGGTCACTATAATGCATTTACTGCTTACATGCTTTTAACCCTTTAGAACCATAAGAGTTTGGGGTACAGTTTTCTATTAGTATGAATTCAAATTTTCAAATACCATTGATTTTTATACCATTAACTTTAAAAAAAATTAAACAGTATATTTTTTTGGGAAAAGATTTAGTTTTAAAGTAGGGTCCAAAGGGTTAAGTTTATAAAGCCATTTTAACAATTTTAAACTGCAACTTCCTGCGTACTTGTGCTGTGCTAGGAAACAGAGCTTTAGAAGATGCAGACAGACTTTCTGAATTGGATGAAGCTGTACTTGAGCTTGTTACAGGTGTCCCCATCTGTAGCATAAAAGAAAGGAAACAATGAAAAGTCTCCAAACAAATGGGTGAAAATAAGCCATGTGGTATGGTAGACTTTTAGTATAGATTGCATTTTTATAAATGCAAAATATAATGCAATCAAATCTGATTTATTTCAAGAGGCAGGCAGTTAATGCATTTACAATAAACAAACTGACAGTATGAGCCTCAAAAAAAATTTTTTTTAATTCTACACCAATAAACCTAGTTAACCACTTTCTTTTCTAAAACTGGATGTGTTTTTGCACTGTGATTTGAAAATGATACCTTTCAATCAAGAATAAAGATGCATTACTACTGACACTTCAATCCAATTCTCTATCAATGACTACAAGATTTTTGCCAAAAGCTTGACATCTCTCAATAAATAAAATCCCCACCCACCTCAAAAACATAAGATACATGCTTACAGGGGACTTACAAAGTAATGTTTTTAATTTAGCTACTATAAACACAAAAAAATTGAGGAAAAAACTTCCATAGTATAATATTAAAATGAAAAATAACACACATCCTGATCTTAATTCTGAACCAATTAAATACATCAGTTTAATTCTGAATATAACTGGGAAAAAAACTGAAAAAGTAACAACCATTATACACACACTATATATATACACACACACATATATATATGTAACAAAAACATCTTTAGTTTCTGAGTTCTGAAATAAGACAAGTTCAGTAGGAAACATTAAGTCTAACTAGTCAAATGATGCCCTTCCTGCAAAAGGGTAGCATTGTTGTTTATCACTGTTCTAAATCAGAGTCCAACAAATGACTTGCTAAGGTCTTAGGATTTTCTCCTTTGACTTTGGTTTCATTCCACTCATAGTTCAAGAGGTAAAGGAGGACCTCTCAACATTATCATGTATTTAAGTCCCCAAAAATTAAACTTTCACTTCTAACTAAAGCTTAGAATAACCACAGTTCACAGCTATGAAAAAAATAAGATACTATACTACCTGGCTCTAGTCAATGTGTGCAAACATGGAAGACAATAATAGGACTTCCCTGTATTCAATAAATATTATTAAAAAGATTAGAAACAAAAAACTGACCTATGACAATTTTAAGAATTTCTATAAACAACTACACTTTACCTTTAAATGTAAATGCACTCCTTTTCAGGAATTTCACCTTACCTGCCCAGCACTGGGGAAAAGAGGCTTAGTAACTGGAGGCTGTGGAGCAGGAACTGTTGCTGTCGGTGCAGGTGGTCTATTAAGAATGCCTGGCGCTGAAACAGCCTGTGCTTGAGTCATTGGAGGAATTCCAGGACGGGGAACAGGAGGGGGCATACCTATAGAGAAGAAATGTTGGGAGGATGGGGCATGTTGAAACATATAGTTCAGAAATAATTTTTCCCAAAACTCTGTTAAAATATACCATATTAGAAATGCTTCTAGAGGCACCTCGGTGGCTCAGTTGGTTGGGCCTCTGACTCTTTATTCCAGTGCAGATCATGGGATCAAGCCCTGCCCATGAGGCACTGCGATCTCCCTCTCCACCTCCCCACTCCCAACTCATGTGCTCTCTTAAAAAAAATAAAAATAAAAAATAAAATAAAGGGGTGCTTGGGTGGCTGAGTCAGTTAAGTGTCTGCCTTCAGCTCAGATCTGATCTCAGGGTTCTGGGACTGAGCCCCACATCAGGCTTCCCACTCAGCAGGGTGGGTGCTCTCCCTCTGCCCTTCCCCCATGCTTGTGAATGCTCTCTTCCCCAAATAAAATCTTGAAAAAATAAAAATAAAAAAATAAAAAAGGCTTCTATACTAAAAAGTTACTGATAAACTATTCAATGAAGTCTGAATAACGTAGGCATTTGCCCATTGGAACAATCGTGCCTCAACCTTTCTATTCCTTTAGGTATTTTCAGAATTCTGGGAAGTGAAAGATAGCATTAGAGATGCTATATATGCAGAAAGTAGCAATTAAGCTTACTGATATTAATGATTTGGCACACTTTTTGAAACACGAAGAGAATTATTGCAATCATCCAACAGCTGGATGCTCTCTGAACTCAAATTCAAATTACTGTAAAAACTTTGATAGGTCATATACCCATGAAAACTCTTCCAGAAAACTAAGTTATTCCTGTAAACACTTTAAAGATTGCATTTTTCTTAAGTAAACTCTACACCCAACATGGAGCTCAAACTTAAAACCTGAGATCAAAGGTGGCATGCTCTACTGACTCAGCCAGCCAGGTGCCTCTCCTTTAAGCACTTGAAATAAATTCCCCTAAAATCCATCACGAGTGCATTCTTCAAACTTCTTCAACGTAACTTTGCCTAAAATATCTCAGAACATATGTGGAACTACTGCCTATAAATTAACGGCTGCACTGGCAATGACACAAATTTTGCTGCCTTATTTTTCCTGTTCCTTTTACATCACCTATCATGTGAGCACTTCTGAATCTGCTATGGACTACAAACCAAACTTGCTAGAATTACATATAAAAAGCAAAAAAAGCAACTGAGAAAGCCTATGAAGGCCTCTATGGCACACCTACTCCACCAAAGGAATTCCATTCCCCACATTATAGGCTACGAAGTCAACGTAAGGTTGTTTTGTTTTTTTTTTTTTAGCCCTGTTTCTGGCCAACAATAGGCTAGAAAGCTTGTGGGAAAATTACTTTGTTCCTTTTTTTTTTTTTTTTTTTTTAAGATTTTACTTATTTGACAGAGAGAGACATAGTGAGAGAGGGAATACAAGCAGAGGGAGTGGGAGAGGGAGAAGCAGGCTCCCCACTGAGCAGGGAGCTCTATGTGGGGCTTGATCCCAGGACCTTGAGTTACCTTGTAACAACTGAGTGATGTGTCTGAGGGAGAAAAGCTAAGATTAGCAAAGAAGAAAATTTAAAAACACATGGGTTCTTGATATCACCAGACACTGAAGCTACCACTTTTCTTTTTGTTGAGTGAGACAATAAATGCCTACGTTTTTTAATATGGTTTGATGGGTTTCTCTATTACTTGCCAAAAGAGTCTCCATTACTCATCTAAAATATTAATAACAAATACTATCCCTCAGGGTACCTGGGTGGCTCAGTTGATTTAGCATCTGCCTTCAGCTCAGGTCACGATCCCAGAGTCCTAGGATCCTGCCCCATGTCAGGCTCCCTGCTTGGTGGGGAGCCCACTTCTCCCTCTCCCTCTGCTTATGCTCTTTGTCAAATGAATATTTAGAACAACAACAAACCCACAAATGCAACCCACCTTAGGTATATGAGCTTTGGTGCATAGGTTCTGTGATTCATTTTGACTGTTTTGAAGCCTGTTTATTAACCATTTCAAAACAACAACAACAAAAAAAACCCCCACAGTCCATTCCAATGCTTCTCCAAGTGATTTCAAAATGATTTCAAAATCAACAAACTATGGAAAGTATAAATTACAATTGCGCTAAAATCCACAAATCTATTGTCCAAAATAGGTAAGAATAAAGCATGCCAGTCATATTAAAAAGAAACTAATAATGTTTCATACCTGGTGGCATACCAGGCATCAGAGGTGGTATTCCTGGTCCAGGTGGCATCATTCCACCCATTGGCATCATTCTATTAGAAAGCAAATTTCAAGAAACAAACCAAGTTAATTAATAGTATAAACCATTAGAAATATTTTGGCTAAAGCCTGAAATGACAGATAAAAGACTTGAATTTGACCTTTAATATTGAAATCAATCAAGCTGAAAGAACACACACTAAAACAATTCTATCAAAATAAACCCTCTAAAAACCAGCAAACTCTTGGTTTACCAGTAAAATATGGGGGAAAAAAAATCAGTCTTTTCTGGCAAATCACTCATACATTTAAAGTCACTAAGAACAATTATACCCTCCTTAATATATACAAGAGGCCTCATCTAAAATATCTATAATTGGAAATCAAATTCACCGTTTGTCTCACTTGAAAATATCCATACAGAATGTAAATAAAAAGACTATTTGAGAGTCATCAGAGTTTTCAAAAGGAAAATACTGAATGTACACTGTGGAGTAAAGATTTTTTTTGAAGGGTTACCCCAAAAAAAAGAAAAAACAAAACAAAAAACTACCACCAAAATTAAAGACAGTCAAACGTAAACTCATATAACTGCCTAATTTCTAATAGCTACCTAATACTAAGTCATGACTTAAAAACATAACCCATATTTATTTTCCTTCTCCTAAAAAGAGCTCACCTTCACATATCAGTATTCAATTCACTTAAAACAGTTACAAGTTTGTGCGTTCTTAATTGAGGACTTTATCAAAAGATAAACTTCTATATAAGGATTTCATTACAAGAAAACTAAATTACCTTCCATAATAATAAAGCATGGAATTTGGCAAAAGAATATCTACTCTTTCTTAAATAACAACCCTCTTTACTAAATTCCATTACTTTAGCAGTTGGGAAAAAACAGCTGCATTAGAAAATGCTTTATTTATATGGGTCTATTACAATTTCCTCACAGATGTTTTATTTTCTCCATTAAGAGACTTGTGTCAACCAGCTTGCACATTTTAGAAGTTTTAGTGAGGAAGATTAAGAAAATTTCTGAAGTCAATTGAATAGATACCATTAAACACATAAAAAAATGACATTATGATTATACCTCCTGAATTACATTATGAATGAGATGCTTACATGTTTTCACCGCAAAATGACTGGGTGTATTTTCTCTGATGATGCAATCTGTGAAAATGTATGACAAAATCAAAATCTAACTGTGATTTTCAAAATACAGTGGGAAAGTGTATTGTATACCTCTCACATCCAACAATATTTAAGTAAAAGTGATAGGCACGAGCACCTCATATTCATTTTAGTTCTTGATGATTTGACAAATAAAATCATTTACAGAGTTTGCTTCTTGTCACAACTACAAAGTGTCATGGACAGTTCTGAATCTCAGAAACACAAATCTACAACCAACTACTTTAATTACATCAGATGCAATTGAAGCAGATGGCTGTCTACAGACATCCTAAAACCCAAAAATCTATTCTCTTCAGAGGCAAATTTATATTCCTTTAGTTTACTGGTAGACCCCTTTATTAGACAAGTTTAAAACTTATGGAGCCCATACGTTTTAGAAGAAAAAAAAAAAAGAAGCAAAGTAACATTTTAAAATTCATTAACACCCAAGCTGAAAAAGATCATTACTAGGCACAAGCCCACAAGTGAATTAAAAGTTCTCTTACCCAGGTGGCATGCCTGGCATAACTGGTGGCATTCCTGGCATCAGAGGAGGAACACCTGGCATTAATGGAGGTATGCCTATAAATAAGAATTTCAACAAAAAAATCACAAATATTAAAGCGGTAAGAGAAAGATTTTAATACTTCTACACCACATCAATGAAGTCCTTAAAATGTCAAATTTTAAGAAACCTTATGTAATACCTGGAGGCATTCCTGGTGCTCCCGGAACTGGTGGCAGTCCTGGCTGTGCCATTGGGGGTATATAACCTTGTTGAGGTTGAACAGGCTGTGGCTGAAATGAAGTTGATGCTGCAGAGTCATCATCATCATATTCATCAGAATCATCTTGTTGCTTCTTTTTTTGACTCTCTGCTGAAAAAGTTTTAATTAGTTTTTCCGATACACTAAAAAAGAAAAACTCAGCAAGTTTGACATTCAACATTTAAAAAAATTATTCCAGGGCGCCTGGATGGCTCAGTCTGTTGAGTCTGCCTTCAGCTCTGGTGATGATCCCAGGGTCCTGGCAGCATTGCACTTCCTGCTCAGCACGGAGTCTGCTTCTCCCTCTCCCTCTGCCCCTCCTGCTTGCTCTCTCTCTAAAGATATCTTTTAAAAATAATAACTAAAGGGCGCCTGGGTGGCTCAGTGGGTTAAAGCCTCTGCCTTCGGCTCAGGTCATGATCTCAAGGCCCTGGGATCAAGCCCCGCATCGGGCTCCCTGCTCAGTGGGGAGCCTGCTTCCTCCTCTCTGCCTGCCTCTCTGCCTACTTGTGATCTGCTCTCTGTCAAATAAATAAATAAAATCTTAAAAAAAACCTAATTATTTCAATGCAATTATCTGAGATTTTTCTTACAAAAAAAAATCACAATACTGTTTTTACTCTTCAAATGTGTTTTCAATCTATGTTAAACAAGAAGGTTAACATACACTCCCTATTCTAGGACAGGTAAAAGTAATTTTCCTAAATCAGTTTTATTTTAAAAATAGCTTTCTATTCCATCCCTAAAGATAAACTATAACAAAGAGGTCTGATGTCTCTGCAATGCTTTTCAAAACAAAAGTTTCAGGACACCTGACTGGCTCAGTCGGTACAACATGTGACTCTGGATCTTGGGGTCTTGAGTTCAAGCCCCACACTGGGTGTAGAGCTTACTTAAAAAATAATAATAATAGGGCGCCTGGGTGGCTCAGTGGGTTAAAGCCTCTGCTTTCGGCCCAGGTCATGATCTCAGGGTCCTGGGATCGAGGCCCGCATCGGGCTC
>LNAC01000022.1:4724127-4776519 GCA_002007465.1 Ailurus styani
AATAATAATAATAATAATAGTAATAATTTCATGGGGCGCCCGAGTGGTGGCTCAGTCAGTTGAGTGTGTCCTTTGATTTCAGCTTAGGTCATGATCCCAGGGTCCTGGCACTGAGGCCCAAGTCTAGCCTCACCGCTTATTGCAGGAGTCAGCATGAGATTCTCTCTCTGCCCCTCCCCCAA
The DNA here is from genome assembly GCA_002007465.1 of Ailurus styani. Classification (NCBI taxonomy): domain Eukaryota; kingdom Metazoa; phylum Chordata; class Mammalia; order Carnivora; family Ailuridae; genus Ailurus; species Ailurus styani. The sequence goes on from LNAC01000022.1 coordinate 4,724,310, forward strand.
GCTTGCTCCCTCTTCCTCCCAAAAATAAATGATAAACCTTAAAGACAAAAATACAAGGGGCGCCTGGATGGCTCAGTCGATTAAGCATCCAACTCTTAGTTTTAGCTCAGGTCACGATCTCAGGGTTGTGAGATCAAGCCAGGTTGGTTAACACAAGAGTCTGCTTGAGATTCTCTCTCTTTCCCTCTGCCCCTCCCCTTGCTTGAACGTGCTCTCTCACAATAAATAAAATCTTAAGAAGAAAGAAATTTCATAGGTCATTGATAACTTCTACCATCTGGATAGTGATCGTAAATTCTAAGTCAAATAACAGCACTAAAATTTTTTTACTGTTAGTGCTTATACAATCAAATCAAAACAAGCGACCTTCATTTTAAAAAACCTCAACACTTGCTAATTCCACTTGGAATTACATATATACAAATCAAATACACAACTTCAAACATTAAGACATAAAAAGCAAACCTCAAAATTAGAACTTTGAATAAGTCTAACATCCACCATTAACTTTTTATGTCAAATTATTATTAATACTCTGGGCGCCTGGGTGGCTCAGTGGGTTAATGCCTCTGCTTTCGGCTCAGGTCATGATCTCAGGGTCCTGGGATCGAGGCCCGCATCGGGCTCCCTGCTCACCGGGGAGCCTGCTTCCCCCTCTCTCTCTGCCTGCCTCTCTGCCTCCTTGTGATCTCTCTCCCTCTGTGAAATAAATAAATAAAATCTTTAAAAAAAAAAAAAAAAATTATTATTAATACTCTCATTAGTGAAGGTGTACTAAGAAAAAGCAACGATGGGGCGCCTGGGTGGCTCAATGGGTTAAAGCCTCTGCCATCAGCTCAGGTCATGATCTCAGGGTCCTGGAATTGAGCCCTGCATCTCATCGGGCTCCCTGTTCAGCGGGGAGCCTGCTTCCTCCTCTCTCTGCCTACTTATAATCTCACTCTGTCAAATAAATAAAATTTTAAAAAATTAAATAAAAAAAAGAAAAAGAAAAAGCAAAGATCTTAGTATTTACCTTGTGTTTTCTGTTCAAGAAGTCGTCTTCTTTCATCCATGTCTTTTTCTGGAATACCTTCCATACCATATATTTCCAATTCAATGTCTGTTCTCCCAGGTATTGCATTTGGTACAGCATCTATTGTCTCTTTATGCACCTAACATTAAAACAAACTTCCATTAGATAAAGTGCCTCATAAAGTTCTTCAAGAGTAATCTGAAATTACTTAGAAAACACTTAGTATAATGGTTAAGCATAATTGCTTCTATAGTGAGACAATGTGGATTCAATCCTCAGTTTAGCTACTTACTAACTTGGTACCGTGGATTAGGCAAATCATTTTAAGATTACTCCACCCACAGTATCTAACATCTAGGATCATTTTTAGGATTAAATAAAACAATATAAAAAGCACTTGGTAGCATGTCTAACACATAGTAAGGACTCAATAAACATTAATTTAAGCTTACTATGTAATTTTGCTTGAAGTCTCAGCAATGAACTAGCAATCCCACTCAAAGTTTCAAGTCTGACAAAACTTATAGGAAAATCTTCTTATATTAAGAATTAAAATAAAATTTCCAAAAATGGATCTTGACACAAGCCTGTAGTTACAAACTATAAAAGTAACATTTACAGTTAGCGTTACCCATAACTAATGAGTTACCTGAGGCACTTAACATTGCACAGTAGTGATTGTTATTACCCTAAACTTATTAGGTAGATCACAAAGAGGAGGAAGTTCTATTATAAAACACTGGAAATCTACAATTTCTTTTCACTGTATGGTTTTTGCTAGATGTTTCCAAGTCTCAAACATTGTTCTCTTTTGCCAAATNTTATATTTATGTAGGTTTTTTCCGTACCCAGTTTGTTGAGAGTAAAACTTTTATTTATTATTTATTTTATGATTTACCATTTAAACTACGATATTCTAAAGTTTATTTTTGGTGATGTTTTACACAAAGCAGATGCATAGCTTACTGTTAAACATAAATTTATTTATAAGTACTACTTTCTTGTACTACTTTTTAAAATTTTTAACAGTTCAAAAAATAATGAGTTTTAATTAGTAAACCTCAGTGATGTTTGGCTCACATTAACACTTGAGAGACACATTGTCAAACATCATGTAATGGGCGCCTGGGTGGCTCAGTGGGTTAAAGCCTCTGCTTTCGGCTCAGGTCATGANAAAAAGGTCAAAGTATTTTGCCTAAACTATCAGCCATCACCTGAAAGCTTATTAGAAATGCAAATTCTCAGTATACCCCTACCCCATCGGAAACTCCTGGGTAAGACTAGCAATATGCGCTTTAACAAGCCCTCCAGGTGATTCTGAGGCATGCTCAAGCTTGAGAACCACTGATTTAGGTTAGTAATGACTTGGACATATTTGTCCAATACTCAATTTTTCTCTCCTCCCAAGACACTTTCAAGACACTTACTTTCATGTAAGAATAGAAAGGTAATTAAAGGAAGCTCAGTATTTTCTTCTTAGACATGTATCTCAAAGATTTTAAACAGCGACATGTAAATCAAATTCAAAAATTATAATTTTTTATTAACCTTTAACCACTATTCCTCACTGTGATTAAAAGATCCATGAATAAAGCTACTCAACAAGTGACTTAATCACCCTGTTTTCTAAGTTTTTTGGAATGTTACTATTCTTGACAAATGTAGATGAAGTAATTCATGTTTTCCAAAAAAATAAAATTATATTCATGTACACAGTAACTAGTCTTTGTTCTACTTCTAAATGATAAGGCCAAGATTAAACATTTCAAAAGCTGTCGGAAAGAAAGGAAAAAGAGTATCATTTACCTAACTACCTCACAATATCCCAGCCAGAACTAGATTTCTTAAAACCGTGCCTAGAAGTTGGTATGGTCTTGGCTAAAAAGAGAAGAGCAGGGGCACCTGGGTGGCTCAGTGGGTTAAAGCCTCTATCTTCGGCTCAGGTCATGATCTCTGGGATCGAGCCCCGCATCCGGCTCCCTGCTCCCTCCTCTCTCTGCCTGCCCCTCTGCCCACTTGTAATCTATCTCTCTGTCAAATAAATAAATAAAATCTTAAAAAAAAAAAAAGACAAGACCAAGCATGCATGTGAACCATCTAAATTATTAATGTCCTAGGTTTACCATCTATAAAATTGGAGGCTGTATCTGATTTAACTGCTATGCCTATCTCACAGGTTGCTATGAAACTACACTAGGACTATAAAAATAGAAGCACTTAGTCAATTAAAGATGTTACTGAAAGAATTTCTCAACTAGGGCGCCTTGGTGGCTCAGTGGGTTAAAGCCTCTGCCTTCAGCTCAGGTCATGATCTCAGAGTCCTGGGATCGAGCCCCGCATCGGGCTCCCTGCTTGGCAGGGATCCTGTTTCCTCCTCTCTCCTCCTTTCTCCTCTCTCTCTCTGTCAAATAAATAAATAAAATTAAAAAAAAAAAAATTTCTCAACTAATCTCCTCCTAGTTCCATTCCATTTTCCTCCTCTCTCCTTTCTCCTCTCTCTCTCTGTCAAATAAATAAATAAAATTAAAAAAAAAAAATTTCTCAACTAATCTCCTCCTAGTTCCATTCCATTTTTCTCCTCTTCTATAGTACAACTTCTTCAAAGAGTGCCTCTACTTCCTTATTTTCTCTTGAAAGCACTCCAATCAAGCTTTCATCCTCATCATTCAATCTCAGTCCTCTTCTTCCTTGATCTACCACCAGCATTTGACTCAGTTAAAAAACTTACTCCTTGAAACGTTTCATTTGGTTTCCAGGGCACTATTCTCTTGGATTTCCCATCTTTTCAATATCCCTGAATGGTCTTTTTTAATCTTCCAACCTTTAAATCCTGGGAGTGGCTTAAGGTGGAGTCCTTGCACCTCTTTTTTATCTATAGTCTACTCACTAAGAAGAAAGGACATCTAGCATAATGAGTTAAAATAGCCGTCCTTACGTGGTATCCTTCCAAACTTCTATCTCTAGCTCCCACCTCTCTGAACTCCAGGTTTGTAGACACAACTGCTTACAGGACATCTCCATCTGGATATTCAACAGAGCTTCTCAAAATTAAATACCCATACTCAAAATTAATACCATCTTGATATTCTCATCTCTAAGCCTATTCTTCCTGCAGCTTTCTGTATCTTAGGTATATGGTAACCCATTATCTCACACTCCTCAGATTAAAAACTTTCAGATCATCTAACTCCTCACTTTATTATACTCCGCATCTAATCCACCAGCAAATTCTGGTCTCTGTCACCCTCACCTCTTGCCTGGAATACTCTAGTCATCTTAAGTGTTCTCATTGTACTCTGCAGCCTGTCTAATCTCAAGCCTACAGCCAAAACAAATTTTTTTAGATGCATAAGAGCATGCTCTACTTCTACTCAAACCTCCCATTTCATTCAAAATTGAAGAAAATGGCCTACAGTAAATCCTCCTATATAAAGCACATTGCCACCCTTTCCTTTTTCCTTCAATATAGGTGAATGCTCCTGTATGTGAGGGTCTTTAATTCGCTGTTCCCTGACTCACTTCCTTTCAGATCTCTGTTGAGATGTCAGCTTCTCATTCAGGCCTTTCCATCTTGTGGCCCTCCCCATGCCTCCTACCTAGTTTTAGTTTTCTCTATCACTTATCACTGAAAAAATATTTACATTGTCTTCCACGATATAAATCTAAACTCCACAATAGTGACTTTCTTCACAGCTGTATACTTAGTGCCTAAAATATTGTCCAACACACAGTACTCTCACAGAAACGTTTTGTGATAAATAGTAATATTGTGTATCGAACCTATTCAATACAACAGTCATCCACCAGCCACATGTGACTGAGCACTGGAAATGTAGCTATCACATAACTGACATTAAATTTTTAATTTTTAAATTAAGCCTTTTTTTAAAGACTTATTTATTTCAGAGAGAGAGAGAGAGAAAGCAGGGGGAGAAGGAGAAACAGGTTCCCCACTGAGCAGGGAGCCTGATGCGAGGCTGAACCCCAGGACCCTGGGGATCATGACCTGAGCAAAGACAGGTACTTAACCAACTGGGCCAGCCAGGTGCCCCTAAGGTTCTTTTAAGTAGCCACATGTAACTAGTGATTGCCACAGTGGAAAACTGTGGGTCTGCATATAGCAGAATCTAAAGTATTTTTGAATGGGTATTAAATTATTGTTATAGTTATATAATTTGACTGAAAAAGATCTATATAAACTTATTTTCTTTTATAAACTTTTTTTAAACTCGGGGAAAGAACATCTTATTTTAATTTACCTCCCTGCCTCCTACCAACAGTAGTTTCCAATGAATAGGGATTTGCTCATCTCTCATCTCTCTAGGGTCCAATTAGGCAAAAATTCAGGCAGCTCTAGGATTGGCAAAAGTAGAAGAAATAACGTTGAGAGAGACATAAAGGCACTTACTAGATCTTTAAAATTATAAATTGCAAAGCTCTCCCTACCTAGGAGTGAAAAAACTCAAGAAACCAAAAAATTATCAAATAAAATGTTACCATTCCAGAAGAGGTCCATGGAGTAACAGAAGCCTATTCTCAGGCAACGGATTATAACAAATCCTTCAAAGGCAGTGAGTAACCATAGCTAATTATGTGTTAATTCTCATAGGATTAGAATGGGTCAGACTGACCACAAAATTTAAATCACTGATCCTTGTTCTCTAACCCAAATACAGAGCAGATACTTTGGGACCTCAACTTAAAATTGTCACCAATCTAACCTAGGATAAGGAATATCATCAATAATTCAAAAATACATTAGCAACATCAGTCTTCTTTAAACATTAAAAAAAAAATTTATCTTCTTAATGGCTAAAAACAGGGTTTTTTTAAAGCTGACTTGACCACATCTGATCTTTTGCAATAAATAAAACCCTACAGCTACCAAAGAGAAATTCAAAAAATGTTTTCATATGGTTTCCAAACAAGGGGGTAAAAATTAAATACAAAAAAAAAAAAATCCTTACCTGCATGCAATGAATAGCTAAGCCAGGTCCTGTGTACAACTTCTTATGACATATATGGCATTTAAAATGTTTTGCTTTTTGGTGTTGTATAAGAATCTTCTCATCATCAAAATCTCTATTACAATACCTGATCAGCGTTGTTAAGGTACAAAACCAGCATAATATTGACACTGCTTATAAAAAAAAAATCTTTCATGTATTAGAGAACAGGAGGAAGAATATTAAAATATAAAAACAGTTAAAACCAAAAATATAATCTATACAAACTTTGTTTCTGGTATTTACTATACAATTTGGAATTATCTTGCCACGTAATTCAACTTTTAAGTTTCCTGGAAACCCGCAATCTCTCTTCATCATTTCTAAATAAATACATCTCAGTAATCAATATAGTTTTGTCAAATTCCCGCATTTAACAGATTTAAGTGAAATTGACTTTTTTCTTCAATATTTCAACATTTAAAATGCACACTGTGGACTGGACAGTTCAATGTTAAAAAAAATCCCCAAGTTTATGTCAAGACTGAATTTCAAAATAGAATTCATTAAATAGAAAACAAATATAACTGAAATTTTAAAACCTACCTAATACCTGGAATTTAAGAATATTTATATTATTTAGATCCAAAAATAAGCTCATAACGAATAAGAACATAACCACATGAACTTTCCAGTTGTTTGCAACTCCTTACAAATTTATGCTGCCATGAAATGTATTTACACCCGAATTACGTTAAACAGAATTTTTATCTCACTCGTCAGATTTTCCTAAAAGCACATTAAAAAAATTAGTGACCGTTTTCCAGCTGGCATGTAAAAAAAATGCAATTCTGTAACAAACCGTTTTTAAGTACAAAACAATTTCAATGTAAAGTGTATTAGCACTTCCGTAAAAAGTATTAAAAAGACGCCACGTTTTAGCAAGCAGTTAAGCTTTTTTTTTTTTAGACTTACAAAGCCAGGTAATAGACGCAAGAAACTCCACCCTCTAAGAGAACGCTTCTTGAAGATTAAGGCGCCAGCGGGTGAGCCGCGGAAGCTAGTTCTCCCCCAACCCCGGCCAAAAAAAAAAAAAAAAGGGGGGGGNCAACCCCGGCCAAAAAAAAAAAAAAAAAGGTGGGGGTTTCGAAACCAGGGTTGACTACGAACACTGGTTAGTAGTACTGAACCACCGAATCTACAATAAAACGGAAAAAGTGGGTGACAGACTCCGAAGCTCTCCCCTAATCCTCTATAGACTCATTCAGCGTATTATATTCGAAGAAAGTCCCTTTGTTGAGTCGTCACCAAAACAACGGAGTGTGGCAGAATATCCTTAGGGGACACTGCCCTTGGTGGAGGGGTCCAAGCCGCCTCCCAGCGGTTGGGTCACCGAGCGCACCAAAGCAAGAACCTCCTGAGTCACGGAATCCCACGACCCCCAACTACCAGAGCCTCTCGCCCGAGGGGCTTCATTTTCTGTAAAGTATTCGCAAACCCGGCTCCGGCCACCAAGCCACCCACCCCGAGGCCTAGATCCCAGGCACTCTCCGCCACAGGCCAGAGCAAGGCCTCCCAGTCCCAGTCACCACGAACCGGCGCCCCCGCTCGGCCTCGACTTCAAACCGATAAAGGATATCAGCACCACGGCTTCAGCTGCTTCTTCTTCTTGCGACCCATAACTGCGCTCTACCGACAAAGTAAAAGGCGGGGGAGGAGGGAGAACAAGCAGAAAAAAACGAGGCAAAAATCGCTCACTCTTTCGACCCAACGGCCACCACCGCGTCCCACAGGAAACAGACACAAAATGGCCGACGCCCTCGTTCGCCGCTCTGCTCCCGTCAGGCCCTGCGGCCGGAGGCGGTGCCAGGCAGGGAAGGGTCACATGACGCAGGCCTCCTCCCTGAGTGGGTGGGGACTCGTGGCCGCTGAGGTGCGGCCGCCATCTTGTCCGTTTAAGCTGTCCCGGCCCTCGTTGCCCGCGCTTGCGGATCCTTCCGGTTTCCTTTGTAAGGGGGCTGGCTACCGAGGTACGCCGAGACACTCGCTAATTGAAGAAGCAGGAAAAAAAAAAAAACCCAAAAAACTGGAAAGATGATTGTAATTAAGGACAGACTACAAATGAAGAATAACGAGATAGCGCCCAACTTTTAACTTTGTTTCGTTGCCCGGATTAATCCTTTCTGTAGTTAAGAGTTGAGCTTTTGCTTATTACATGCTGAGTTAAAGAAGTGGCGGTCTCTGCCTTGTAATTCAGATTGGTGATAGATGAGTAAACAAGACAGTGTAGTCAGCGCGGTGATGGGGGAAATACTAGGTGCTGCGGACCTCCGGAGGGGAGCGCTAACAAGGATCGTGGCGGTCATTGGGGTGTCAAGAGAGGTTTTCTGAAGGGTCCGTGGGAGCAAGGGATGTGGAAGAGAGAGAATCTCATTGAAGGAACGAAAAGCGCAAGTCTTTGAGGCTGAGCGCCCGAAATACACCAATGGTATTAGGGCTGGAGATCTAGTGATGGGACTGGTGGCAAAAAATAACCCCGGGGAGCGGGGGAGAAGGAAGCTAGGCTGGAAAGGAAGAAGTAAAACCGTGTTCACAGATAGCATAATGTGTTATGGGTTGAACTGTGTCACTGTGTGTCCCCCCCCGCACCCCATGCAGTCACCCACAAAGAAAAAGTAAGCCCTAACCCACTGTACCTGTACCTCAGAATGAGACTTTTAGCGGTGAGCAAGCTGACAGTCTAGTAGAGGAAAGAGGCAATAAACAAATGCATGATGTCGGGAGTGATAAGTGCACTGGAAAAGAGCTAAAACAATATAAGGGGACACGATAGAGACTTGCTGGGATGACAACAGAGGTTTGTGTGGGATGTGTTTTGTATAGGGCATTTTCTGTCTGAGGAGGTGACATTTGTGCAGAAAACGGAATGATCTGAAAGAAAAAGACATGCAGATATCTGGGGCCATTCCAGACAGAAGTCCAAATTAAAAGACTGCTACACTGGGGGGGAAATTGAAGTGTTTGAGAAACACCAGGAAATGTGACCAGAACAGAGTCAGCAAGGGAGCGAGTGATAGGGAATGAAGTCAGAGGGGGAGGTAGAGGCTAAATTATGAAGGCCTCTGTGCATCACACAATCAGAGCCTTTTTCTTACAGTTTTTTCTAAGACTGAAGCAGGAGCACACAATATAAAAGAACAGTTAGGATTATAGATAGATCAGGGCACTTGGGTGGCTCAGTAGGTTAAGCATCTGCCTTCACCTCAGGTCATGATCCCAGGGTCCTGGATGAAGTGGGAGTCGGGCTTTATGCTCAGCAATGAATCTGCTTCCTCTCCCTCTGCCACTCCCCTTCCTTGTGCACTCGCTTGCTTTCTCTGTCAAGTAAATAAATAAAATCTTTAAAAAAATATATGGGAGAAAAAAAAAGAAGCCAGTAATGAGATTCCGTAAGATCACCCTGTCTGCATTACTTTCTTGGCAGTAATTACATTCTGCCCTTCCCCGTGTGCATGACTATCTCCTTCAACTGTGTTGCCAGGATAAAAACTTAAAATACTGGATTGTCTTTGTATATGTGCATGTATTCTAATTCATTCGTTTTCAATAGCTGCATAATCTTCTGGTACACATGTGTGTTAGTTTCCTATTGGTACTGTAACAAAATTAATCACAGATTTAGTGGCTTAAATCAACCTAAATTTATTATATTACAGCCCTGGAAATCGGAAGTCTGAAATGGGAGGCCTGCATTCCTTCTGCAGCCTTATTGCCTTTTCTAGCCTCTACAGGATGCCCAAATTCCTGGCTTGTGGTCCCAAGTCACTCCAGTCTCTATATATCACAATTGCCTTCTCTTCTCTGATTTCCCTCCTTCTTACAGAGACTATTATGGTTACACTGGGCCTACTTGGATAATCCAAGATAATCGTCCCATTTCAAGCTCCTTAATATAATCTAATATAATCACACCTGTAGAGTTCCTTTTGCTATGTGACGTAACTTGCTCAGGTTCCAGCGATTAGGACTTGGACATCTTAGTGAGGGAGGGGGGATGTCATTATTTTGCCTACCACTGCATGTACCAAAACTTACATAATCAGTACTCTATTGACCAACATTCAGATTATCATCTAGTTTTCATCATTATAAACCATGTTGCAAGGAATATTTTTGGACTTGTATTTTCACATTTACATAAATGTATACATTTGATGATGTCCTGGTGTTTCACTGATAGTCAAATGGTATGTGAATTTAAAATATTGATAGACATTTTCAAATTCCTTTTTAAATCATGTGCATTGGGGCACCCGGCTGGCTCAGTTGGTAGAGCATGCAACTCTTAATCTCAGGGTTATGAGTTCAATCCCCATGTTGGATGGGGATAATAAAATAAAATAAAATTAACCATGTGTATTAATTTTATTCCTATCACCTGTTTAGGAGAATGACTGCTTTACACACCCCAACACAAGGTATTTCAAATCTCTGCTAATCAATCTGCCAGGTGAAAAGTAGTACCATATATCACCAATTCCATTTGAAATTGAACAGTTTATTTACTTACATATTCTTCATTTTTATTTCTTCTGTGGGCTGCCTAATGTCTTTCTTTTTTATTGACAAATGACATCCCTTCATCTATTATATATGTTGCAAATATTTTTCCTAGTTGGTCATTTGTGTTTTGACTTTGGGTGACACAGAAGTTTAGTTTTTACCTAATCAGATTTATCTTTTCCCATGTGGTTTCTAAGTGTTTTAAATATTTAGAGAGGCCTTCTTCAAGACTCTTCAAAATTCTCCCATGTTTTTACCTGGAAGTGGGCATTTTAAATTCTTTTATCGTTCGGGACACCCGGGTGGCTCAATTTGGCGTCTGACTCTTGATTTTGACTCAAGTTATGATCTTGGGGTCCTGGGGTCAAGCCAGGGGCCAGGCTCCCCACTGCTTGTGCGTGCTCTCTCTCTGACAGAGAGAAAGCACAAGCAGGAGGTGGGGCAGGCAGAGGAAGAGGGAGAAGCAGGCTGTCCGCAAAGCAGGGAACCGGATGCGGGGCTCGATTCCAGCATCCTGAGATTGTGACCTGAGCCGAAGGCAGACGCCCAACCGTCCGAACCACCCAGGCGCCCCCAAAATAAGTACATTTTTATATCGTTTATCAAACTGGTGCACGTGAGTGCGCGTCCACGCACAGGAAGGGTGGTGGGAGGGCCCATTCATCCTGTTCCAGGTGGCTAGCTAATTGTACCATGTTTATTACGTCTCCTAGACGTCTTAGACGATAGCCAGAGGAGAAAAGGGAGTCAAAAGAGAAACGGTAAAAGATTCTGCGGGAGGTAATTCGGCGCGCGCACTGGCCTCTGCGGGGAGTAAATTCCCCCCCAGGGCGGCCAGCTTCCGGGCCTGCGACTCCGGGAAACCGGCGGAACGCAGGTGCGCGAGGGCTGGGAGCCACACGAGCCCGGCCTGGGAGGACTGTACGGCAGCGGGGGAGCGTTCTGGCGGGAGCACAGGGCCGCTCGGAGGCCGCCGCCGCGATGCTCCCCTCCTTGCAGGAATCTCTGGATGGGGATGAAAAGGAGCTAGAGAGCAGCGAGGAGGGAGGCTCCGCGGAGGAGCGGAGACTCGAGCCGCCGCCCAGCAGCCACTACTGTCTGTACAGCTACCGCGGAAGCAGGTGCAGCACCCACGGTCCCTGTGGCCCCGCCCCGGCCCCGCCGCCGGGCCCCGCATCCCGACCCCGCATCCCAACCCTGGCCGCTCGCAAAGGCCTTCTTCCCCTCTCCCAGCTATATAGTCTCTGGCCCTAAGGCCCTTCCTCGCCTCACGCGGTTCTTCCGGGCCACCGTCCTGGACTTTGGTACCCCTCCTGACCCTCTGAGCTCCAACTGTCCCTCTTGATTTCTCACCCCCTTCCTGTCGCCCCTGCCCTTTGTTTGGCGCAGCGTCTCGCACACTCACTGGTGTCAGTTTCCACCCCGTCCTTCTGGTTACTATCGCCCCACTTTCTCCCATTTTCACCCACACCTCCACCCCATCCTCTGATTATCCTCTGTTCTCGCTGCCTCCTTTTCCTCGCTCGGGGCAGACATTCCTGGGGCTCTCTTGGCCCTGGAAAGTCTGGTTTTTAGAGGACATTTCCTCGACTCTTGTGGGTGTTTGATTTAGTCTTTCCTCCACCCCGTAGAAGGCCTGGAGGGAGAAGGGGCTCTTGTCCGCCCCGTTTCATCATTTCTCCCTGTCATTAGGGTAGGCAATGGAGGATCCGCGCACTTCTAACTTGCAGCATTTTCATTTGACTGTTCACTCTCACCCTGCTTGCTGGCGGGGAGGGGGCCATACTGCGCTTGAGTTAGAGCCCATAACTCATAGCTGTATTGCTTTTGCGCTGTGCAGATTGGCACAACAGAGAGGGGACAGTGATGATGGAAGCCCAAACGGCACAAATGTAGAAACGCCCTCTGGTGATGATTTCAGGTAAAAACAACTCGGCCCTAATCCACACGTGTGCTTTTATTTTCTGTGCATCCCTTGTCTTGTAGCTATCAGTGGGTACCCTATTTCCCTTCACCTTTCCCCGAGTCAAACCACCAAGCCCACCTGTCCCCTAGGAACCTCATCTGGATTTCCTCGTTCGTTCATTCATTCATTCAAGGCTGGGCAGATCCAAACACTGGTAGTGCCCCTGGTGATTAGCCAGAGGCAATTGATCTTAGTTCCTTGATTGGAACTGCATTAAATATTCAATGTCATATGAGTATAAAGAAATCTAAAATGCCCCCTTTCCCTACCTTTTAGAGCTCCATTGCTACACTCTGGAATGTAAACTCCAGGACAGCAGAGATTGTTGTTTCCTTGGTTCATTGATATCTCCCTACCCAGCACCTGAGTGGTACTAGGGTAGACATTTAACACATGTTTAGTAAATGAATAAATGACTGAACCTTAGCACTTGATGCAAAGTAGGGTATAATACAACAGTATGTTCACTGACTGGATGATGGATGATTTAAGGATTTTTTAGGGGGTGTAATAGTGAAAAAGATGTAAGATCAGTGGATTAGGGGTCCCGGTGGAGTCATAATACTAGAGAGAATGAGCTGGGAAGATAAGACTATTTTAGGGGCGCCTGGGTGGCTCAGTGGGTTAAAGCCTCTGCCTTCAGCTCAGGTCATGATCTCAGGGTCCTGGGATCGAGCCCCGCATCGGGCTCCCTGCAGAGCTGGGAGCCTGCTTCCTCCTCTCTCTCTGCCTGCCTCTCTGCCTGCTTGTGATCTCTCTCTCTCTCAGTCAAATAAATAAATCTTTAAAATAAATAAATAAAAATTAAAAAGACTTTTAAACTGTTCGATGAGTTAGATCATACCTGGGGACATGCACACCTAGAAGCCTCCACCACAGGAGTCCTATAAAAAGCTTTGTCAAATCCTTAAAGAGATTCTGGCTCTTAGTAATATTCTGACTTATGAGGTGTGAATGTATGGTCCACTGGTAAGGAATGTATGTCTCTCATTTGTCAAGCCTCTCCTTGGTGGATACTAATCTGCCATCGGAAGTGGAACCAGAGCTTCGCAGTTTCATTGCTAAGCGTCTTTCTAAGGGAGCAGTCTTTGAAGGGCTGGGTAATGTCGCATCTGTGGAGCTGAGGTAAGTGTAAAATGTGCTGTGTCCTGAATTTTTATATCTGAGCTGAATATGAGATGGAAGGAGAAATTGCAGAACATCAAGTCCTACTAGACTTGCAAAGTTCGTCTTTGTTCTCTGGCAGCCTGAGCACTGGGTCTCACACACACAAACATTTGTAGAATGGAATTAGGTGAACGGCAGACTCTGCCACGTAAGCGTACTTATTTAGTCTTGTACTTGGGACAAAAGAGTTCATTACCAAAACTTAAAGTGTATACTTTGTAGTTGGTAAAGTGCTTTCACAAACTTTGATGCCATCCTCTCTACAAAGGGGCAGCAGAGCCAATAGTCTTACTTCCATTTTTAGATGAGCAAATAAACTCAAAGACATGAAGGTCAGAAAAGAAGACATTAAGATCACAAAGCTGGTCATATTGATGGAGTTCAAGCTTAATCATCGGTGTCCTCTGTTGACTTCAGCCATCTTTCCATTTCACCCCTTGATTGTAGTTCATTTTAGAACTATGATTTTGCTGTCAAGCCCCCTCAGGAGTATGAAGCCACAGCCAAAAAGATAAAGCCCCAGGATTAACATGTCACATCTGCCTGGAGCTTCAGTGACTCGTGAAGTTTCGGGGGAGAAAGAGAACATGTTTATATTTATGTAAACGTGGATATACTATGAACGAGAATAAGATTTGCATGAGTTTTTCCCATAAGAGAGGAGAACTCAAAGAAATGCCATGTTTGAAATTATAGGGTCTGCTTTCGCTAAAGCCCATAATGGTACATGTTAATTTTCCTCTGCTGTTTCAAGTAAACCAAGGAGAAGTCTAGAAAGTTCTGACCTAGTTTGCAATCTAACAGTATTGCCAGGTGAAGACGACCAGGGTTTGGAGCAGTTCATAAAACTAGATGCACGAGTTAGCAAAATAATACATTTTACTGTCTTGTCTTTTCTAGGATCCCAGAATCCCGGGTCGGATGTTATTACTGTCTTTTCCAGCAAGAAAAACTGTTTCCTGAAGCAGCAACAGTGGACTCTGAACATAATGCTTCAGAGTATGTGGTCTGTTTTTTAGGAGGGTCTGAAAAAGGACTTGAGCTATATCCTTTCTTTGGTGTTCGGGGATATCAGGAAGGAAAACATGGGAAGCCAAGTGGAGGAGTATTACTACCAACCTCCAGAGAGCTTTTCTACCCCTTCTATATTTATTTCATTTCATACGTTCATACAACCAGTTTGTCTTGGCATGTTTTTTTTTTTTTTTGTCTTGGCATGTTTTAATTTATAGTTTGCATCATTTGAAAGATTTTATGTTTCCTATTGAGAGATAAAACACTGTCTTGATGCATCCTTTATTGCTTCCTTAAGAACGTACTTTCAGGCTTGAACTGGACAAGTATATTCAAGGGCTGAAAAGTGACATGAACCGTGAGGTAAGATGATCGATTTAATTGGTAAGACTGAGATGATAAACACACTGTAACTGCTCTACTTATTAAATCACACAGGTGGAAACAAAGACACCCCAGTTCTAAAAATGTACAGCTTTGTGGGCTAATAGGAAGGTGCTGGTTAAGGGAAGCGGGGAACGTAGTCCTATAAGTGCTCTAAGTTTCACAAGACTGCTTCTAATGTTTTGTGTCCAGGAAAAATTGAATCCATTCAATTCAGGGTATATGGTATATATGACAAGTGAGAAAGAGGATGCTCTTTTCCTGATTTCTAGGCACATACGACTTAGGTTCTGGTCAGAACTAATGTCCATGAAGCCTCTGGCACCAAAGACATGCTCTACAATGGTATGACTGTCCTTGAACCAACATCAAAGATTTGTAGAAAAATTCCATTTTTTTGTTAGTTGATCTTTCACGAACTAGATAGAACCACATTGATTAAAATTATCCATACCTTTACAAAACTACACATTCAGCATGTAGTAGTTGCTAAAGCCATAACTCTTCTAACTTTACTACCCATTACACGTGGTACCAATTCCTTTTGCTTGTCATGTGCTTACAAGAAAGGGCAGCATAAGAGTGAGCCAGGGAAATGAGTCTAGGGGGAGCTGCTCTGCCAGAGTAGAGCTCGTCCACCAGTCCCCAGTGAGCTGCATAGCCTAGAAAGCCAGGTGTGCTCATGACAGCCTCGTGGCAGCATGTCTGACAGCCAGAGTGGGCTGGAGTGCTTTGGTGAATTAGTGTGCGTCCTTCTCTGATCCTATTTGAACGTGAGTGAGCTGTCTCACTCCTTCAGCCATTCAGCAGGTGCTCTATAAGCTCACGCATGGATGTTTCAGGCACTGCCAAGTGCTGGGGCGACAGGGATTATTAAGAGAATATCTCCTGGGGCACCTCGCTGGCTCAGTTGGTAGAGCATGCAACTCTTGATCTCAGGGTTGTGAGTTTGATCCCCCTTTGAGTGTAGAGATCACTTAAAAAGAAAGTCTTTAAAATACATATATATATATATCTCCAACGAGTACACACAGTGTGGTAGGGGGAGATGGACATGTAAATGCCCAACTTTTCCCAGCAAAGAAATAGCATGGAACTCTACTAATTCTGTCTCTTTATTTTATGTAATACATTTCTAAGTGTGTTTTTAAGAATTTCAATACAGAATTAATCTCCATTCTGCTCGGGAAGGTTGTATCACAATTCCTTTTTTGAGTTGGTGGTGTTAGCTTAAAAAAAGGAGGTGTCTATTCTCAGTTTTGTTTTGTTTTAAGATTTTTATTTATTTATTTGAGAGAGGGAGAGAGAGAGAGAGCATGAGCAGGACCAGAGGCAGAGGCAGAAGCAGAGGCAGAAGCAGAATCCCCACCAAGCAGGGAGCCCAATCCCAGGACCCTGAGATCATGACCTGAGCCGAAGGCAGACACTCAACTGACTGAGCCATCCAGGCACCCCTATCCTCAGTTCTTTTCATTGTCAAGAGTATCAGGAAGACAATGTTAAGTCCACTAAAGTGAAGGCTTATATTAAAGCAGATGACATTCTTTCTTGATCTAGGAAAGAGGCCTGGAGAACCACATAAAATCCTACCTGAGCAGCTGGTTTGAGGATGTTGTATGCCCAATCCAAAGGGTGGTTCTTCTCTTTCAGGAGAAGCTTACCTTTCTGCTACATGCCGTAAGTATTGCCCAAAAAAAAGCATTTCTTTAATAGAGAGTCACTTTGGCAGAGTTTGGATTATTTAAAGACATACTCACTTTCTCTGAACACTGAACACCTGAACAGCGCCCCCCTCCGAATATTCATTCACACTCTGCTTGTAATCAGAATAGACCACACTCTATTTACTGAGATCTAGGAAGTTCAATTACTCAGGTAGATTTGCAAATATTAAATCTTCCTTAATAGGGTAAAACATTATTATTATTTTTTTAAAGTAGGCTCCACGCCCAGCTTGAGCAGGGCTTGAACTCATAACCCTGAGATCAAGACCTGAACTGAGATCAAGAGTCTAACCCTTAACTGACTGAGCCAGCCAGGAGCCCCTAGGATAAAACATTTTAAAATAATACTTTTGAAGTGATTTGGGAGAGGCACAATTTCCAAAACAATTTGAGAAGGCAAACAAAAACCCAAAGTGAATTTTAAGTATATAAAAAGTCCAGAGAGAGGCATCTGGCTGGCTCAGTCAGTAAACCATGCAACTCTTGATCTTTGGGTCGTAAGTGCAAGCTGCACATTTGGGGTAGTGAGTACTTAAAAAAAAAAAAAAGTCCAGATAAAAAATGAAAAATTCACAAAAATATCCAGACAATGGGGGAAGGCTAGAGTATATGGTCAGGGTTATACTTAAATATGTGGTGGTTAAATTCAGCTGCAACTGGATGGTCCCATGAGACCAGGGTGATAAAGCCAGGTTTTAGGCTGTTCTTGGGCAGCCACTGAATAAAGCTCTGGAGAGCTCCTGGGTAGTGTCCATCAAGAATGGTCCAGTGCGGTGCTTATTTGGGGAAGCTGATGTTTACTGTCGAGTAGCTGCTCCAGCTAGAATCCGTGTATCAATTAGGATTTACTTTTCTCTCATAGGCTCTGAGTTATACTCCTGTTGAAGTTAAAGAATCAGATGAAAAAACAAAGAGAGACATTAACAGGTAAAGAAGAGTTTTGTAAGGAGGGAACCTTTTCGATAGCAAGCCTGATACTACATTTTCAAACCCCCTCCCCCCCCAGAGCAGAATGAATTTGCTTTCTCCCTCCTACCGTGCAATACTGTGTGTGGAAAAGAACTTGTGTGTGTGGCAGGTTTCTGAGTGTGGCCAGTCTTCAAGGCCTTATTCATGAAGGCACCATGACGTCCTTGTGCATGGCCATGACCGAGGAGCCGCATAAATCTGTGGTCATCGATTGCAGCGGCTCGCAGCCTCAGTTCTACAATGCAGGTGAGCCACAGCCCAAGGCAGCCTTCCTGGTGGGAGTCTCTTATTTTTGCACTGAGAACACATGGTACACACTTAGCCCCCCTGCCTCGTACACTTGTACCTGTTTATCTCACACTCACCAAAAGCAGCATCAATTCTAAAACCACAGAAATCCCATCATGTCTAGCAGTTCCCCTCCTGTGTTTATAGAGAAGTTCTTGTATGTGTATGTAAGGAGACAAGTACATAATATATAGGAGAAATATTCATAAAGACATTGTTTGAAATAGCAAAGAATGGAAGCAAATGTCTATCATCAAGAAAACTGAAAAACTGCTATATTCATACAATGGAGTCCTTATATAGCAACAAAAATGCACAAACTAGCTCAGAAGCATACTATGTAGTAAAAGAGCCATTAAAGAAAAACACATTATGTTTAACATATGTAAAGTAATACTATAAAGCCCTTAGAGATTGGGCACCTGGGTGGCTCAGTGGGTTGAAGCCTCTGCTTTCAGCTCAGGTCATGATCTCAGTGTCCTGGGATCGAGGCCCGCATCGGGCTCTCTGCTCAGCGGGGAGCCTGCTTCCTCCTCTCCCTGTCTCTCTGCCTGCCTCTCTGCCTACTTGTAGTCTCTCTCTCTCTATGTCAAATAAATAAATAAATAAAATCTTTTAAAAAGCCCTTAGAGATTAAAAAAAAAGTATGTAACAAAAGTTGAAAGAAATACATAGGAATGATAATCCTTTCTGATGGGGAAGAAGGGGGATGTGATGGGGAAGACACACTCAGGGCTTCAACCATTTGGTATTTCCTAGCCAGGTGGTGAACAGACTATTTTTTTAGACCATTACAGAAGTCTTAAATAATTCACTCTAAGTGGGGCGCTTGGGTGGCTTAGTTGGTTGAGTGTCTGACTCTTGATTTTGGCCCAGGTCATGATCTCAGAGTTGTGAGATCAAGCCCTGTGTCCAGCTCCTCGCTCAGTGGGGAGTCTGCGATTCTCTTCCTCTCGCTCTGCCCCTCCCCCCACTTGTCCATGCTCACTCACTCTCTCTGTCTAGCTCTCAAATAAATAAATCTTTAAAAAAAATTCACTGTGTTTTTTTGTTTTGTGCCAGATTTTATTTATTTGACAGAGAGAGACACAGCGAGAGAGGGAACACAAGCAGCGGGAGTGGGAGAGGGAGAAGCAGGCTTCCCATTGAGCAGGGAGCCTGATTCGGGGCCCGATCCCAGGACCCTGAGATCATGACCTGAGCCGAAGGCAGTTGCTCAACAACTGAGCCACCCAGGTGCCCTCACTGTAAGTTTTTACCAAGAAAGAAAGAAAGTCACGAGGGATACACATGATGTACACTTGAAACTAATAAGTTATATGTCAATTACTCCTTAGTTAAAGATAAATACATAATGAATAGAAAGAATAAATGTCTTATGCTTTGTAATGTGGGAACGTTTGCATTTGTAGGGTTTCAGTTTTATTTATTTAATTTTTCTAAAACACTTCATAGGAAGCAACCGGTTTTGTGAGGACTGGATGCAGGCTTTTTTGAATGGCACTGAAGGAGGTAACCCTTTTCTTTTTCGACAAGTACTGGAGAACTTTAAACTAAAGGTAATTAATTGGACATGTGCCAAATGCCACATATCATTTTTGTATGCATTTTAGTTAGTAACAATGACAGAGTAACAAATCTGCTTTACAGCTGTGATGTCTATTAAATAGGACATTCTCAAAACTAGAATCCCCAGAAGGCATTTACTTTATTTATATTTTCCAGGAGCTTCTGCATATATATCATTGCATTTCCAATTAATTGGGTTGAATGCTTGCTTGTATCTCAGGGACATCGGTCTTCTAATTTGTGATGTATCTTAGTTGGAAAGCACCAAAGAAATGGTTCAATGCCTAAAGGTTCAAAATTCTAATGGGGAGGAGCGTTGTTGCTTTATTTAGGCGATTTTAAAAGTATTTTTACTTCGTATAAGAAATTGTGTTCTCCCAAGGGCAAAGCATATTAGCAATAAGAATGATGGAAATATTTAAAATAAAAAGCAAACATCGCAGCAACATATGTCAAGCTCTCAGCTGGGTAGGAGAAATTTTTCAGGCTTCATTATCTCACTAAACACATATTTGGGTAATTTTTTTCTAGGCCATACAAGACACAAATAATTTGAAGAGATTTATCCGACAGGCAGAAATGAATCACTATGCTTTGTTTAAATGTTACATGTTCCTAAAGAACTGTGGTAGTGGAGATATCCTTTTGAAGATTGTTAAAGTGGAACATGAAGAAATGCCTGAAGCCAAAAACGTGGTGGCTGTCCTCGAAGAATTTATGAAAGAAGCTCTTGCCCAAAGTTTTTGATCACATGTTTTGAGATAACCGTATTGTGAAGTTGCACATTCAAGCCTTGGTGTTTGAAACTGCGGTCGTTATAGTTGTCATAGGATTGCTACTTCAGACTATTTCAAACACATTCTAGATTTCTTCATTTTGTACTTTTAAAATTTAACTTACTTAGACATAAAAATCCAAGGACCATTTTCACTGAGTCTTAGATGTGTGTTAGAGTCGTGGAATTTTAGTACACTGCTGGCCCCATAAATTCCAGGCTTCGGGGGTTAACGCTCAAAAGTCTTGAAAGGTAATTTTGTGACTTCTCTGAGGAGTTGGCTGCAGTAGTTAGCAATTTTTCCTCCCAGGAAAATTGTAATACTCCTTTATCAATGTACTATAGCTTCTTTAAAAAAAAAATGTCCTCTTAGTCTCAGGACAGATTAGCACTGCGACACCATTTCAGAGACAGATCTGTGCATCCTGTGGGTGCTTGGATAGATTTTTTTTTTTTTGGTCTGATTATGGCATGGATGACAAAGCCAGCTTTTAAGACAATACAAAAATCATGAGTGTGTAAGAAATTAAATGAGCTTTAAAAATAGATGCACTAGCTTCAAGACAAAACATCATCTCTGACAGAAAGTTACTGCAGAAGTGGCCCCCAGCCTCTTTCTTCATTCATTTGTTCACAGGTACTTGCCAAGAGCCTGTATTTTCTTTTCTTTTTTTCTGTTGAAAATGCTGGAGTCTTCTAACAGAGTGTTAAAAAAGAAACCAAGTACATAAATTCTACAAGCAAACTGTAACATAAAGAATGCAAACAGATTCTTCATACCAGAGTTACTCATTGATTTTAGTTTTTTGTGTATGTATTACAAGCCTCATATTGTTTTACTCCGAATCAACTGAACGTGTCCTCAGCTAGAGCCATTTATAATTCCCATGGAAGCCAACTGTAGCTACACTCGTGATGGCAGTTTGCTCTGCAAAGCTCTTTCATAAATCCATGTGATGATGATTTTTGTTTAGAAGATCAGAAGTCTTATTCTCACTGGCCTCAGGATGCTCAGAGGAACACAAGCCTGTAAAAATCCTCTCCTAAACTCATACATAAGTGCTGAGTTTTAACTTTGAAAATGACTGACGATGGCCTTATGCCTTCACTTCTACAGAAGTCTGGGGACATGACTCACCAAGCCATTTCTTTTCCTTTAATGAGAAATACAATTCAGGATCTTCATAAAGCCTCTCATACGGTTTTAAATTTTAATAACTTGGATTGTAGGCAGTGTAGAAAACAAAATCCAAATAGCATTTTTTATAGCATTAAATTCAGAATGACTATGGGAAATAAGCAATTCTAAGGCACTACCCTTGAATCTGACTTTTTCTAATGTACTTGGTTGCTCATTTAGAAATCAATTTTTTTAATAGACAACATTAGGCTGTCAACATTTGGAGTCTAAAAAACATATTTTTCATTTTCAAATTCACATATCATTCAACAGTCCATGATGTAAATGGCATTTAAAAGTAAATGTATTACCTGCTTCAAGCCATTTATGGATATAGTTAAGGTATAATTAGCTATTCCTTATGTGTACTTTTATAAATATATTTTGTGATGCAGGCTCACTACAGTACACAGTTGTGTACCATACAGTCTTATTTTACAAGTCTGTAACAAACCATCACTATTGTAGGCAAGGAAAATGGTGACATGGAATCAAGTATCTTGTTGGCCATGAGAAGAAACCCAAAGAGCTCATGACCAGAAACATGTACTGTATTCGCATTTTAATAAGCTAATGTATTAGCTTTTAAAGTTTTAAAAAGGATCTGTTCAGGTGTGGAATACATTGATATATTATTTGTGTGCTCTACACATAGGAAATATATGTTCGTCATGTATCAAAAATGGCCTCAGTTTAATTTTAATTATATTTGTATAATAATCATAAGAATAATAATAAACCACTTTAGCTTCTCATCAACAGAGTCATTTTTATTTGACTAGCTCCATTCTCAAGTCTGACGTTTTTATCAAGGTGCGACAAGTGTAGGGGGGAGATTATACTTGTTACGCTGAGGAATATATTGAAGACGATCACGCCCCCTCCTGGAATACAACTTTCTGCACCTTGCAGGAGGCATCAGGCAGGGTGTGAGGGCAATTTCCATCACGATGTTTTATTCATTGTCCAGGGAAGTTACACCCCTAGACCTCAATAACCCAACTCACTTGCCTTCACTCTCATTCATTATTAACCGTGACAGAACACCTACCCTTTACCAGAGGCGCACTTACACCAGATGCTAGGAAAGCCTGCAGGCATCTGGGAAATAAGACGAGGACATTTTCCTAACCATGTATCTTCTCAGTCATCCTGGCATCGATGAAGTCTTTGCACTTGGAGGTCTAAGAGGGCAGCTCCAGTCCTGCAACTGGTAAACTTGCTAAATGTGTCCCAGACTTCAAATCATCCTGAGCTGGCATAAATGCTAGATTTCGGAAGTCTGTGGTGATAGGGAGTGGTCATGAATTCATAGGTGTGGATTTTCTTGTGAACTATTCTAGGAGGGCTGATAAAGCAGAGATCCTGTTAAGTGAGCACTGAATCAATTTTCCAAGGTCCATTACTGTTACTAATGCAGTGAGACTGGATCTTGAAACAAATGCCCTAGCCCTTCCAAGGGTTTAGTGCCCTTAGAGTCCCAAAGAGCCGAGGGGTGACAGCATGAACTTGGGAACCACAGTGTGACTCCATCTATGCCAGAAGGTACCCATAAGTCACTACACCTCTCTAAGCCTGCTCCTCGTGAAAATATGGGCATATTGATACTCACTTCACACCAAGTAGCCGTGCGCTAAATGAGGATCTATGGAAAATGCCTCATGCAATGCCCAGCACATACTAAGTAATCAGTAAACTGTCTTCATAGTTACCTGATCACCGGTAAATGTCTCAGAAAGTTATTGGAAGAATAAGACTATGGTAGGAGGGAGGAACCAGAAAAGTTAAGGGGGAAGTAATAGGAGGCCAAAGGCAAAGCTAGCTAAACAGCTTCTGGCTGTCCAGGGAGCTTGCCTGTAAGCACCCCGACTACTGGGGCCTGGAACTGACCAGGTGTATTATACATAATACACCTACACCGGGGCTCAGACAGGGTCCCAATTTTCCCTCCGGAGAAGTTATTTATCCACACGTGAAACAGAAACGAATTCTTTGACCTGGAACCTGAGCTGTACTCTCAAGTTCGCTCTGGGATGCCTTCTGCAGCTTTTAGGAATGTTTTGCATGACCTATAGGAAACCGATGTGACAGAATATTATGGGAAACAACTCCCATGCTGAATTTAACAGGGTCATTTAATCCCCAATGAAATTCAACAGTTATGAATAGCAAACCCGTGTACACAGTCATCGGTTTAGAAAAGCTAGAGAAAACACTTCACTTTCTCAGACTGCGTTCATTCAAAGCCCATCAGATTATTAAACTTACCAAGCACTGCACTTTACCATTTACACCTCTCTCGTTCTCCCCTTCTGTATGTGAACTATGTCCTTTCACCCTGAGAACATTCCTCCCCCTTCCTCAAGATCCTAGGGCTTGACTGCCCTAGAAAGACCTAAAGCATAGACTATTAGGGTAAAGAAGGAAGTTCCTAGATATTTCAAAGATCACTCCAGTAATAGTAGTCAAAATATTAATCTCCTGTTACAGCGTAAGAGGAGAAGAGGAAGACGGGGCACCCAGCAGGACAGCAGGCACAGAAGTTCCTGACCTGAAGCCATGGACCAGTTTCCTTATTCACACACACCTCCCCCCTCCACACCGTACACACAATCGTCTATCCGTGCATTTTTAGGGCAAGAGAAAACACAGCTTCCGTCAACCACTCAAGAGTTCAGTAACTCGAGAACGGTCAAGAACCACCGAGCTAGAAGCACCGAGCTCCAAGCACCGACTCCCAGAGCTGTGTGGTATGTCCGTCAGAGGCCCAGCGCCACTGCCGTCTGCCGCCTCCCACCTCCCCGACCCACACCGAGATGAAACAGGCTCCAGTGCTAGCCCTTCTGGCCACTTCCTGAGTCACCGATGGCTTTAAAAAAAATCTTTAATGGAATCTGTGCTCGAATAATATGTTACAACAAAAATATACAGAATGTACACAATACAAAAATATTTAGAAACAAACATTGCAGCTTGTGTTTCCTTTTGTTTCCCAGTTACTCAAGTCCTGGGGGTTTGGGGGGCGGAAATTCAGTGTTGGGCACTGTTTTTTTAAGGCAGAGGAGTATTGGGCGCCTGGGTGGCTCAGTGGGTTAAAGCCGCTGCCTTCGGCTCAGGTCATGATCCCAGGGTCCTGGGATCGAGGCCCACATCGGGCTCTCTGCTCAGCAGGGAGCCTGCTTTCTCCTCTCTCCTTTCTCTCTGCCTGCCTCTCTGCCTACTTGTAATCTCTCTCTCTCTGTGTGTCAAATGAATAAATAAAATCTTAAAANTGCTTTCCGGCCAGCCCTGGGAGCAGCAGGAAGGACGCCAGGAAAGGGCTTCCACTGCACCCGGGAATCTGCATTACTTGCAAATGAAATTGGACCCTGGGGGAAGATCTGGGTTTGGTGAGCAATGACTCCCCTAATCCTCTGGGTAAGAAGGGTCCTCATGGAAATGGAGAGTCCTATTAGCTGGCAAAAACACCTCATTAGGGAGCTTTTCCTAATTAAAAAAATGAATGATTAATGGGGTCATTAAAGCCAAATTTCTCCTTTGAAGATCTGTTTTCCCTTCCCTAGTTTCTGTGATTCCTCTTCTGTTTAACGCGCGAGCAAGTCTACAGCTGCTGTTTGGGGAATCCCCAGCTTTCAGTCTCTGCATCCCGTGGATGAAGGCCAGCCACCCTCCAGAGCCCCAAGAGGCACCCCAGGCTGGCAGTTGTACGGCCCGGAAAGGAGGGATGATGAGGGCGAGGGTGCTGGCAGGGTGCCGGGGGGAGGGCGCACAGACCAGCTGAGGAGAAAGCCAGACACCAAAACGGGAACCTTTCTTACCAGACAGTGATCTCTGGCCCTGGTTTGGAGACCTGGACTGTGTGGAGTGACCGTGGAGCCCACTGGGTGGCCCTGTTTGGAGCTGATGGTTGGGTGAGGGTGGGGAGGTGGGTGTGAAGCTGACCAGAGAGCGTCTGGCTTCCTTTTGGACCCTGCTGACAGGGAACGGCTGGGGCCAGTGGCCTGAGGTGCGTCTGAGACAGGATGGCAAATGGGATTTTGCCTTAGGCAGTCCTTCCTGGTAGCAAGCTCCCATCTGGAGCCCTGAGGGAACCGGGTGCTTCTCTGGGGTCTTTCTAGAGTCTTCTGGTTCACAGTCTTCTCATCCCTGTGAGAGGGAGACCCCTCTCCAGGCCATACCAGATGAAGGCAGGAGAGACTGTCCACTCCCTCTACCCACAACCCAGAACTCCAGGGGGCCTGGAGGGACGCCCTGCCTCCCCGCAGGGCACCGGCTGCCTCTGCTCCTCCAGGGAGGAACAGCACCACTCAGGTTTAGGGGGCTGGAGCCCATGGCCAGGGCCCCCCTCTCCATCCTGACGCAAGTCCTCTCAGCCCCAGTTCCAACTCGTTCTCTCCTAGGAAGCTGACTCTTCCAGCTACCCCCTTCCCTTGGTGGGGGCAGAGACAGGCTGGCAGGACACAGACAAGACACCTCGGGGACGCAGCTCAGCCCCCGATCTGGGCCTGCGCCAACTGGGCCTGGCCGTCCTCAGTGCCATGCCAGCTGAGGGCAGCATGACCTCAGAAGGGACATCCGGGGACCCGGACAATCCATCTAGCACCGGGGAAGGGCTTGGCATAGCCTGGAGCTCCATAGAGACCCTGCCTGTTCACGGGTGATCACAGGACAGGAAGCCACAGTGGCCCAAGACCCCCTAACGGCCTGGCCCGGCTGACTCCATACTAGGCTCCTGCCCTCACCCTGCAGGGACCCAGTCCCTCTGCCTCCCGGACTGGAGTTCTTTGTCCTTCTGGGTTGTCAGTGTTTGGGAATTCCAAGAGCAGTATACAGGGAATCACATATTTTGTCAAAGACCATCCTCCCCTCCCCCTCTCCTCAGGGCCCGTATCAGCTCTTGCTCAGAAGTCGTTCCCTTAGCCTCGTTTTCCCACTTGTGCCTTGCAGGGTGGGATGGGGTGGTGGGAATAGAATGAAGGTGACAATAGCCAAGTTCCCTCCAAGCTCTGAGCATCTGCATCTATGGGCTGCCCTCCCCTCTGACCCTCATCCAAATACCCAACAATTCTCTAGAAGCAGTTTGGCTCTAAATTGGAATTTCTTTGACTGCAGCCTCCTGTGCCCCCCACTCAAGGGACACATGACTTCAGTATTCCTGCCCCAGCCCCTCTTAGACCCCCAAAGCTCCTTCCCTCCTCAGGAAAACAGAACAGATCCATCTCACACGTGAAAGTTATTCTCGAAGGAAACAAGAAGGGAGCTTGGCAAAGGCCAACCGGGACATCCTGAGTGGGACAAATCTCCCACTGGCCAGTGGCTCTCAGGGAGATGTCTGGAAAGGAAGGGAATGGGAAAGAAGGGGCTAGCTTTGCTGAAAGCCAGATCCTCAGGGGTCACACCCTCTCACCTCTGAGCACCTTTTTCCTCTCACGCAGACCCTTCCACACACACACACCCATGCCCCCCACGGGCTTCCTCTGTAGCCCCTGATTTGCCTCACATTCTTCCCATGGCATCTCCTTCCATCCCATGGGAGTCCTAACCCACCGAACCACACACACACACACACACACACACACACACACACACACCCATGGCCAAAGGGGAGGCACAATGGAGGGTCAGGGCAATGGAAGGGAAGGAAAAGGCGCCAAAAACAAGGCAGGGCATGGGATGCCAGGGCACCGAGATGAGATGTCAGCATTCTGGGAGATAGGGAGAGAGAAATCCAAAGCTGGTACTGGGCCTTGCCTGGGGTAGCACTTGGGATGGAGTTTATTCCCTCCTGCCTGGGTTTCTCTCAGATACCCCCAGGGCAAGAGTGAGGCCTGGAGTCAGAGCATCGCCCTCCTCTGCCTGCCCCAGGCGCTAGAGGCCGTGCCCCAGTGCCCACCACCAGCACACCTTGGGCTCTCCTACACCAAAACCAACACGGCCCTCGTCCACTCCAGAGCGCCAAGCCCAACGGCTGTAGAGCAAACATTCCCTGGCCCGTAACTGTATCTCTGGGCTGGACAAGGGCCTGCCTCGCTACCCTACCCTCGGGTCTTCCTGACATCTCAGGGCGAGGCTGAGGGAGGAGGCTGCCGCTCAATCCGTGACAAGGGAAGCATTGCCTGAACTCACAGAACAAGCCCAGCGGAGGGGAGGGCTGCTTGCGCCCCTCCCCAGGCCCTCGCCCTGGCCTGATGTCCTCGGAACAGTCTAACTCATCCAACAGGCACCTTTCAGAAAAGAGGCTCCACTGTCCAAACCTGCACACCAGCATCACCATGGCCCAGCCTCTCGTCCTCTCCTCCCCGGCCTCACGGAGCGGGCGCTGAGAACAAGGACGTCCGTCTGTGCTCTGTCCTGCTGTGGTTCGGCCTCCCCTCCCCGACCTCAGTCCCCCAGCGCCTTAAGGAGGTGGTGGCAGCTTTAAGTCCAGCAGGGAGTAGGCGAAGATGTTCCAGAAGACGGCGAACAGCACAAAGACCGTGTACATGGCCACAAAAATCCACCACAGGGACTGGTCCTGCAGCCTCTGCTCGTAGTTCCTCAAGACCACCACGCCCAGGGTGATGCCCACAGCCACGCCGCCCAAGTGCGCCACAAAGCTCGGGTGAGGGCATGGGGGGTAGGCCGATGGGTGGAACCGGAGCCACACAGCCCGCCCGAACTCCATGCTCACTGCAAGGGGAGGAAGCACAGAGAAGTCACAGCGGGGCCGCTGGGCAGGGGTGGAGGGGGAGGGCTTGCACGCCATCAATCCACCCGGCTACCCACTTCCCCGCCCCCCCACCGCAAATTCATTCACTACCCCCTAGGCACTGCTTGTTCTCCGCCCTGCAGACAGAGGAGTGAAAGACAGACGGACCCCTGTTCTCCCAGGGCTTACAGATCTGGCAATTGACCAGCATCAATTACATACATCAGCTAATTCCAGTAAGAAAAATTCTAGGGGGTAAAAAAAAAAAAAAATTAGGTAATTTTAAATCAATGCTGGGTGTGAGGAAGGGGGATTTGTTAGTTTGGGGAATCAGGCGAACTCTCCCTGGAGACGGGAAATGTGAGCAGAGACGTGACTATCAAGAGAAGACCCTAAGAAGAGCAGTCCAGGCAGAGGGGAGAGCTTGTGCAGAAACCCCGAGACCCTCGCGGCCCTGCGCTCATGAGTCCGGGAGGCTCAGTTTCCCCACCGGCACAGTGCCAGGCTACACTGCTGGAACATTAATAATAACGCCAATATGTGCGAGCACATTACGGTTTGGAAAATGTTTTCCAGTCTTCTTTCAAAACCCTTAGAAAACTCCTCAGAACCAGTGCTTTTGTGATTGGAAGGAAGGGATGGAGGGAAAAAAGGGCAAAAACGAAATGGGAATACACAACCCCAACAAAGTACTGGAATTTCTCTCCTAGCAGATGCGAAAATGCCCCCATCCCATCCTCCAGTTCGTTCTTCTCACCTGAACTTGCTGGGTCGGCCAGTCCCGTGGGACGCACTCTCTCCAAAGGACAGGTGCTGGGAAATGGCCGTCTCACAGCCCGCCACCCAGGGCAGGCATCCTTATCCCCATCTTGCAGGTGCAGAAACCAAGGGAAATTTGACGCATGAAAGAAAGTCCTTTGCAGGGATTTCTGTACTTGGTCAGTTACCATGTAATTAACCAGCGTGCCTCTCACCACGGTGGCCACCTCAGGGGTGCCCAGAATCTCCAGGGATGATCTCTCCCCTGGGGCTTGCCCAATCTCTGGCCTGGGCCCTGCAAGTCCAAGGATGGCCGATAGATGGCAGGAGAGGAGCAGCCAGGGATGGACACTGAGGTCTCCCGGACTCCTCCCGGGGCCCCGGGCCATCCTTCTGCCTTTGCTTAGCAGGCCTTGGGGGCCACAAAGGAGCTCTGAAAGACACTGGTCCCCCACTCCAAAACAGCATTCTAGTTTTTATGATGCTCTGAATTGGATTTTTTTTTAAACATCAAGACTCGGGGTGCCTGGGTGGCTCAGTCGTTGAGCCTCTGCCTTCGGCTCAGGTCATGATCTCCAGGTCCTGGGATCAAGCCCCACATCAGGCTCCCTGCTCAGGGGGGAGTCTGCTTCTCCTTCTCCTTCGGTCTCTCCCCTGGCTTGTGCTCTCTCTCTCTCTCTCTCTCAAATGAACGAATAAAATCTTTTTAAAAAGTTAAATATCAAGACTCAGGCTTCTCTTCCCTTTCTCGCGTACAAACTCGAAGTCTGAGCATACAGGGAAGCTAAGCTAACCCTGACCCCACTCACTGCACCTCACTGTTCCCCGCTGCCCTGGCTCAAAGAGTCTGCGGGCTTTAGAGCAAGGGCTGTGGACGTGGAAGGAAGTGCAGTCCGCATAGGGCCCGTCCTCCCGCCCCCGTCTGTTCTGGCTTAGCTTCCTCTGCCCCACAGGTGGATCCGGGCAGACGGCCCAGGTGCCCGGGCCCAGCCTGGATCAAGTGTGGGCATTAGAAACAGCACAGGCGGCTCTGAATTCTGCCTCTATCACCTCCAGCTGGGTGGCCGTGGGCAAGGAACATGAGCTCCGTGTCTACCTGTAAATCTAGCCTTCCAGAAAATACCCTCTTCTACAACTGTGTCCTGAAGACTAAATGAGAGATCGTGTGTTCCCTCTTCTCTCTTTCTGCCTGCATCGCATCTTACCTCTTTCCACTTCAGAATGAGCCTCTTAGAAGGCCTCTGGTCTCACTCCCCACCTCCAGCTCCTCCAGGAATAGTCTTGTGAACTCAAATCTGCCAGTAACTCTCCTATTTAAAGCCCTCCAGTGGCCTCCCAGTGCATTCAGGATCAAGTCCAACCTTTCTCTTTGCCTTTAAAGCCCTCGTGAGCTGACTCCAGCTATCTCTGGTCACTCACACGCACTGTCCTAAACCTCACATCAGTCTTGCCAGCTGCCTTGACAGCCGTGACCCTTCCCCGCACTTGTGTTCTTGCTGCATCTCTGCCTGAAATGTCCTCTTGTACCGTGTCTCTGTGGTGAACACCTGGCTGTCTTTGACACTCAAAATGACCTCTGCGGGCAGAACTGACTTCTCCCAACTAGGGCCCCACCACACCCTGTACACAGGGGTTCATGGATTAGTTACAGTCTGCTCACCTGCTAAACAGCAAGTGTGTGTGTGTGTGTGTGCACACGTGAGTGTGTATACATGGGTTATCCTGG
The DNA here is from genome assembly GCA_002007465.1 of Ailurus styani. NCBI lineage: Eukaryota > Metazoa > Chordata > Mammalia > Carnivora > Ailuridae > Ailurus > Ailurus styani. The sequence continues at coordinate 4,755,043 of LNAC01000022.1, forward strand.
GGAAAGAGTCTCTAACTTCTAACAGGAGATCTCAAAGGATCGACTCCATGACTCAAAACGCTATTAAAAAACTATTTGTCTCAAGACAAACCATAAGCAACTCTTAACTCTAGGGAACAAACAGGGTTGCTGGAGGGGAGGTGGGTGGGGGATGGTGTCACTGGGGGATGGGCATTAAGGAGGGCAGTGATGTCATGAGACTGGGTGTTATATACAACTGATGAATCACTGAACTCTACCTCCGAAACTGTATGTTCAATAATTGCATTTAAATAAAAATTTTAAAAAAGTTATTTTTCTTGACCTGGGCGCTGGTCATCGGGCTGGACACTCACCCTGTATTTTTCCGAGTGCACGGTATACATCAATACAAATAGTTTAAGAAAGGTGAAGCGGTAGCAGAGTGGGTCAGACTGCTCTCATACCACCCCAACTTTGTCTCACTCTGATGTTTGTCACGCTCTGATGTTTCCCTTTTTTTCCTTGACCACAAAGGCCTCAAGCTGGGGGACTGTGCCACCTTGCTATCCTCCAGGCCTAGCGCAGGGCGCCATCCCACCCAGCCCGCCCCACCCATACTCACTGCAGATCAAGGCCACAGCCATCCGAAGCAGCTTGAATTGACACTTCATACCGGACCAGTTCTAGGGGAAAAGGAGTAAGGGCCGTTAGTTCCAGATCAGACCACTCCTCGAGGGATGGATCTGACTTCAGAAAACCTAACACTGGTGTGCCTGGGTGGCTCAGGAGGTTCAGCGGTCTGTCTGACTCTTGGGTTTGGGGGTCAGATCATGATCTCAGTGGTCTTGAGATCAAGCCCTTGTCAGGGCTCCTGGCTCCACAGGGAGTCTGACTAAAGATTCTCTCCCTCTGCCCCTCCCCTGACTCACGATTGCGCTCTCTTTTCGCTCTCTCAAATAAATAAATAAATCTTAAAAAAAAAAGTCTCCATTAAGTCTCAAATGAGGCTGTTGTGAGCAGATCACACCAGCATGAGATTTCAGACAATGGTAAATTTATTACTGTCATAAAAGCGCTTGAGGGGTGTCTGGGTGGCTCAGTTGTTAAGTGTCTGCCATTGGCTCAGGTCGTGATCCCGGGATCCCGGGATCGAGCCCCCCACATGGGGCTCCCTGCTCTGCGGGAAGCCTGCTTTGCTTTCTCCCAATCCCCCTGCTTGTGTTCCCTCTCTTGCTGTCTCTCTCTGTCAAATAAATAAATAAAATCTTTAAGAAAAAAAAAGTGCGTGAGCTGTAGTAAAGGAGGAAGAGAATCCAGATCTAAGGGATGAGGGCCCTGTCCCCTCTACATGGGCAGACAACCCCTGAAAGCAGCAGTGATTGCTGGGTCCCACATTTGCAGAAGGGATGTAGGGCAGCAAACCAAGCAAAGTCAAAGCAGAACCGTCAGGATGATAAAGAAATCAGAATCCGGCCTGTGAGACATGGATGGAGAGGAGATGCTAGGGGTCAAGTTCACTGTTGTCAACTATCAAATGAGTCACAGAAAGGACAAGGCACATTCAGTGTAACCTGTAAGTGGAAAACTCCACAGATGAAAACTTCAGGGATTTTTTTAAGCTCAGGATGTTTCCATTTCTAATAAGGAGATGGAACATTCCATCTTGGGGGACTGCGAGTTTCCCATCACTGAGAGGTTCAAACAGGGGCTTGACATCACTTCGAGGAGATGCTCTACAGAACCAGGCACTGAGAAAGGGGGGAGCCAGACGGCCTTCAAACAAATCTCTCTTTCCCCTGAGAACCTCAGAACACTTTGAACCTCCAAAGCAGATAAACAGAGTACAATTATTCACCTTACAGAAGGATTTTTCACTTTACAAAAGACTTCGCCACGGGGTTCTTTTGAGGGGCTCTCCCGCAGAGCATTCAAAGCACATTCCCTTTGTACAGATCCACGCACACACAGAAACGAGTCTGGAATCTTCCGGGAACACATTGGCCCTAGGGAAGGAGGCAAGCGCGGACAGCCAGGGGCTTCTGTCCCTCCCACCCACCCACTCTGCCTTTGCCGCCTGGTCCAGGTCCAGCTGAGGGCACTTCTCGCACTCCTTCGATGTTGGGGGAACATGCGTTAAGTGTTCCCAGGGCCCTGAGCTCTGGCACATACAATAACGTTTCTGGAAGCTTCGGTGGAACAAGTGCCCAAAGGGGGGTGACGTCCCGCAGGAGGCAGTCAGCATTCCATCGCCTCCCTTTTCCCCAGGACTCGTCACCGACCGGCAAGCCCTTGTCACAAAAGGTGAGGTGGGCGACACGCAGCCCCTCTTCGGATGGGGAAGGCTCATCTCGGCTTGCTAAGAAGCAGGTGGCGGGCAACGTTGTCACCTGGCCGCCTGCAGAGAAGCCCCACCAGAAGACCGGGAACAAAACAGGGGTTGGTGGCCTCCACTGGATCTGGCGAGCCAATCGAACCCAGCTCGGCCGGCTGATGGCGAGCAGCCCTCAGCTCCTCTGGCATGAAACCCTAGGACGGGCAGTTGCTTGGGAGTCACCTGACGGACCGTCTCCTCCCAAAGGGTGCCACCTGCTGCCAAGCAGCAGACAAAATGGCCCACCCGCCGCTGGGGCACCCCTGGGGCAGCCCTGGGAAGGGGCTCTGACCACTGAAAAGTTCTTCCTGCTACGGTCTGGCCGGGCTTTCCCTCCCTGTGATGTCCACCCACGGATCCTAAATCTCCCCTCAAAGTGACACCCATGTTCATAGCAGCATGAGTCACAATAACCAAAAGAGGTGGAAGCAAACCAGTCCTGCAGATGCGTGAATGGAGGTACAAGGGAATACAAGGCACTTTATTTTTTTTTTTTTTATAAGTTTTTTTTTTAAAGATTTTATTTATTTATTTGACACAGAGAGAGAGATTACAAGTAGGCAGAGAGACAGGGAGAGGAGGAAGCAGGCTCCCTGCTGAGCAGAGAGCCTGATGCGGGCCTCGATCCCAGGACGCTGAGATCATGACCTGAGCCGAAAGCAGAGGCTTTAACCCACTGAGCCACCCAGGCGCCCTACAAGGCACTTTAAAAAGAAGGAAATTCTGACGTATTGTAACGAATGAACCTTGAAGACATTATGCTAAATGACATAAGCCAGTCCCAAAAGGACAAATACTACTGTCTGTATGAGCCCACTTCTATGAGACCCCCAGAGTGGTCGGAATCACAGAGACGGCGAGGAGGGCGGTGCTTGCCAGGGGCTGTGGAGGGAGGAACGGGCAGTTGTTTAATAGATTCAGAGCTTCCGTTTCGCAAGAGGAACCGTTCTGCAGATAGGTGGTAGTGACGATTGCCCAACAGCGAGAATGTACTTGCCACTCGCAAACTGCATACTTAAAAATGGTTAAGATGGTAAGTTTGATGCTATGATATGTCTTACCACCATTAAAAACAAACAGTTTCCGATATTCCTTTTCCTCCTCACAAAAACCCTCTGAATGAACATCTTATCTAAAGACAGTGTCTCTTTCACTGTGTTCTGAGTGATAATATCAGGCAAAGTCAGTCTAGAGTGTTTTGGCTGCTCTGTCTTTCAGCTGCAGTCCATTCCCCCTTCAGGCCCTATCTGGGGCCTGTCTTCATTTTTTTTTTTTTTTAAGATTTTATTTATTTATTTGACAGAGAGAGAGATCACAAGTAGGCAGAGAGAGGAGGAAGCAGGCTCCCTGCTGAGCGGAGAGCCCGATGCGGGGCTCGATCCCAGGACCCTGAGATCATGACCTGAGCCGAAGGCAGAGGCTTAACCCACTGAGTCACCCAGGTGCCCCTGGTGCCTGTCTTCAAAAGCAGCTTCCATATCTTTGGTCTGGAAAGGCCAGACTAGGTGAGGTGGCTCAGAACTCCTCTTTGGCTGGTGTCTTCATTTGCAAATCTGGGGTCACATTAGTACCTCTCTCAATTACCTACCTCACTGGGTTGTGAAAGTAAAGTGAATTCATACGCCTAAAGCACGAAGGACATTGCCTGGCATAGGGTAAGCATCATGTAAGTGTCTGGTCTTATCATTGAGACCTGAGGCAAGGCAGTGGGTTTGCTCTGCACAGGGCCTTTAAAAACTCCTGAATGACCTTGGACTAGCCGGGCAGCTCCAGCCTCACCAGGCTCCCCAGGCCACCCAGCTCCCTTTACAAGGGAGGGGGCCTTCGCTGCCTGGCCCCTGAAGGCATTGGAATTGGCCAGGCTGATCCAGTCACATCTCCAACCCTGCACTTCAGGGAAGAAGAAACTGAGAGTCCAGGAGGGCTGGTTCAAGGTCATAGTAAGTTAACGTTGAGATGGATAAGGCCCTCAGTCCAGGTCTCGGTCTGCCCACACTTCGGGGACAGGGTCACGTTCTGCCTGTCCCTGCTGGCTGCTCCAGCAGCCCCCAAAGCTGAACGAACATGGGTCAATGACTCGTCTCCCAGCAGCGGAGGGTTACACCACAGTCACCCCTTCCCACCAGCTGCTTCGCTTTCCCCAACCCATTATTCCCTCCCATAAAATGCACTGCAGTGAAACAACAGGAGAAAAGAGAAAGAACCTCCCCACAGCCAGCACTGCTGCTACGGATGGGGGAGCGCCCGTGGACCCAGGGAACATATACCTTTCGCAGGCCTTTTTCCTGTCTTTCTCTCGCAGACCCTTGCAAGGTGAGAAAGAACCCTCCCTCAGCAAACTCCCTCCCTCGGCATCTCGGCATGGCATCTCGTTCACCCGACCCGTTAAGAGCCCAGAGGCTGAAAACCCAGGCGGGGGGAGCTTGATGGGTTTACATATCCTGGTAGAAATGACTTCCAGAAAACCCAGCACAACAAAAGGGAGAGCATGACACAGATAAATTGGGGAGCGATTGCTTGTCCTACCAGAGGATTTTTGTTAATAAAATGAGACTTACAACATAGAGATCTTGGGTGTCTTTTAGACAACAACCTTCCTTGGTGCTTTGACAATATGGTCCTGTTGCAAAAGCTGAGATCTCAAACATTTTTAGGGAAACATCTATCGTGTGGAGCGAAGTGTAAGTAAACATCTTGTATATTTAATACTGGAACTCTGGCCTGTGGGCACTAGCAAAAAGCAATTAATAAATTATTCAATTATGTGTATCTTTGTACTTCTAGCATTTTTAAAAAAGGTTTTATTCATTTATTTATGTATTTCAGAGAGAGAAAGAGAGAGCGTGTGAGCATAAGCAGGGGTGGGGATCATGGGCAGAGTGAGAAGGAGAAGCAGGCTCCCCGATGAGCAGGGAGCCCAATGTGGGCCTTGATCCTAGGACCCTGGGATCATGTCCTGGGCTGAAGGCAGGCACCCAACCGACTGAGCCACCCAGGCACCCATTAGAATATTTTTGTGAATCAGTGCCTGGGTTAAGCAGATGGTTAAGCATCTGCTTTTGGCTCAGGTCACGACCCCAGGGTCCTGGGATCGAGTCCCGCATCGGGCTCCCTGCTCAGTGGAGAGCCTGCTTCTCTCTCTCGCTCTGCCTCTCTCTCTCTCTCTCTCCATCTCTCATGAATAAATAAATGAAATCTTTAATTAAAAAAGAAAATAATATTTTTATGAAAAATAAGACATGCTTTCATTTAAGGCAGACTCTCTCAAACAGTCCTGAGAGCAAAAGTGTTCAACATTTTTCTATTTTGTATCTGAAGTAAAAAGGTCACATTTTCTCATTGTTCTCTGCAGATAACAGGAAACATGAATATAAAAAATTACATGTATTCAAGGATCTATACACACATGCACGCACACTCACACATATACACACATATACACATGTGCACACACAGGATCTCCCTGCTGTGTGGTGATTTTCTACATGGAAAGCATTTTCCCATCCATCCTTTTCATGTCTTTCCCCCAACTACCTTGTGGAGAAGGGGTTGCTGATGAGGGAGCGGAGGCCCTGAGGAGCGAAGGAACTCACAGCTCTTAAGATGGTGACAGCAGGACTCAAATCCAGATTTTCTGACTGTCATGCTCTTTCTCCTGTCTGTTCTGACAAGGCACTTTTTTGCACGCGCATGCACACACACACACACACACACACACACACACACACACCCCAAATCTTCATTTGGCAATTTAAAATACCAGCATATCTCTTAGACAGAACCACGTGAAACTGCCAATATCTGACTGCTTCTGGCCCACAGAAATGGCCATCTTTTAGCGTTTGTCCTAACGCATCTCTGAAGTGCTGAACTCTGAGCTAATGTGGGTAAAGGCAGCCTCTTGTTGAAAGGCAACCAGTCTTTTTCATGAGAACATGAGGTATTTTTTTCACCATCAAATAAGCGCCACACAACTTTTCTAGGGAAAGACTCCCAGATGTCATGCTCCAGGGACTGCAAATCTCCCAGGGGGCTAGGGAAAGTGTGTCCTTCTAGAAGGGCAATGGGCTCTCAGTTGGGACTGATCATCTCCACCACCACAGGCCATGGGCTACTTGCCAGAAAGAAGCATAAACTGGAACAAAACAGCTTTCGCCCCTCCCTCCTCAACCGCTAGGGCCTACCCCATGGTTTTCGGGGTGTTCTCCCCACACCACGGGAACTTGGGGGACCTCAGGGCTGTTTCCCACGCAGCAGGGAAGGGCGGGGAAATAGGGCACCTTTGTGAACGCGTGTCTGTTTCTCTTAGTTGTGCTGTTTGTCCCCTCACACACATACACGTCTGGGGGGGGAAGGAGGGTTTGTTAGTAGCTCCGGCCCCTACAGAAAGGAACTGGGGCAGGGGGAGGGGGGAGCGGTGGAGGTGGAATTCAGGGAAAAAGCTGTGTCTGGGGAAAGCTGTGGCACTGATACAGAATGACCCATTTAAAAGGGCCATGTGAGGCAGCCCCGTGCTGCCAGGTTCCTCAGCAGACAGGCCGTGTGTGTGCGTGTGTGCATGCACGCGCGTGTGTAAGCGTACGTGTGCAAACACACACCGCATGCCCACACAGGCTTCCCACACCTGCTGGCTCTCTCCAAGTGCTCACGTGAAATTGCCAAAATTCAGACAAGTAGCAAGTGCTGTCAGTGTCTGTCTGTCTCTCCCCTCCCCCCACCTTCTTCTCTTTCCCTCTGCCCCTCTCCTGCTCTCTCTCTCTGAAGGTACAAAAGGGACTCTGATGAAAAGAAAAGGGATGGTGTGTTGAGCCAGGCAGGTGACAGTGGCAATAATAAAGAAACGGGAGCATTTAGGAACTCCAGACTGTTGTAACTAAGCATTCACACATCTGCCACGTGGGTGAAGACAGTGACGGAGGAGGGAGGTGAGAACAGGAGGACCCTGGCGGGAAGCTATGCCTTTTCTAGACACTGTTCATTCATTCCTTCCTTCTTTCATTCAAAATTTAGCTGGCGGGTGGGGGGGGAGGAGAGAGGCCTTGCTGGCTCAGTCAGTGGAGCATGTGACTCTTGATCTCAGGGTTGTGAGTTCGAGCCCCATGCTGGGTATAGAGATTGCTTAAAATAAAAAAAATAAAAAAATAAAAATTGAGTCAGCATCAGCTACCATTTGTCCAGCCCTGTGCCAGGCACTGGGGATGAGTAAGATCTGGACCCCACCTAGAGGACCCCTCTTTCCAACTGCCTCTACAACGAGGACTTTGGCTTCCTCTGAGACTATCAAACTGATTCCAATTTCTTGCCTTGAAAACTCTGTCTCTATTCTGAGTCCACCCTGGCCTGTTCTGGAAGGAATAGGGAGTTAACATTTATATGGAATGGTTATATCTTCACTTTCTCTCATTTATCACATATCATCCCATTTCACAGATGTAGAAACTGAGGTATAGCACAGTTAAGTAATTTGCCCAAGATCCCTCTTTAGGAAGCAGGTAGCCAGGATTCAGATCTAGGCTGACCAGCTCCAGAGTTTGTGCTCTTAACCATTACCCCTGAATGCCTTTCAGGAAAAGGCAAAGAAGAGCTTGGGAAAGAAAAGGGCAGTGTCCCACCACAGGGAGAGGTTGGTGTAAGGGAACGACACTTGAATCATTGTCAAGAGCCCGATTCAAGTCCCAATTTTGCCACTAGGGGTCAAGGATTATAACATTTTTTTTTTTTAAGCAGGCTCCACGCCCAGCATGGAGCCCAGTGTGGGGCTTGAATTCACGACCCTGAGATCAAGATCTGAGCTGAAATCAAGTGTTGGATGCTTAGGGGTGCCTGGGTGGCTTGGTCAGTTGAGTGTTTGCCTTCAGCTCAGGTCATGATCTCTAGGGCCGTGGGATAGAGTCCTGCATCAGGCTCCGAGCTCAGCGGGGAGTCTGCTTCTCCCTCTCCCTCTGCCCCTTGTCCCATTTGTGCTCTCTCTCTCAAATAAATAAATAAAATCTTTAAGAAAAAAAAAGGGTTGCAGGCATCCCTTACTCCTTTTCTTTTCTTTTTTTTAAAGTAAACTCTAGGCCCAAAGTGGGGCTTGAACTCATGACCCCAAGATCAAGAGTCATGTGTTCTACCAACTGAGCCAGCCAGGAGGCCCTATTGTAACACTTTTTATTTTTATTTTATTTTTTTTTTAAGATTTTATTTATTTATTTGACAGAGAGAGACACAGCGAGAGAGGGAACACAAGCAGGGGGAGTGGGAGAGGAAGAAGCAGGCTTCCCACCAAGCAGGGAGCCCGGTACAGGGCTCAATCCTAGGATTCTGGGATCATGACCTGAGCTGAAGGCAGACGCTTACCAGCTAAGCCACCCAGGTACCCATGTAACTAACACTTTTTAAATCAAGTAGCAAAGGGATAGAATTAGGGAAATGGATAATTTCACAGCCAAGAAGAAAAATACATGAATCCTATATGGAAGGGGCCCATCTGAAATAGGCCTGCAGAAAGTGAGGAGCGTCTGTGCACTCCACTAGGTCTGCCTGGCATTTCTGGGCCTTAGCTGGGGAGCAGATGAGGACTGAGGCATGGACGGGACGCCAGGATAGGCGTGTTGGGACAGGAGGTGCTCACCATCACGATGTTGGCCAGATGGGCAGAGACAAGCGCATACACCCCTCCGGAGGAGCCCACGACCGGAGCCGTCATGTCAGCCACAGACACCGCCAAGGACCCTGGTACAGAGAGAGATCGGGAATTCAAGGGTGCCGTTGTGAGCTCCCTGCCCCTGCCCCAGGCCCTCGCATCCAGCAGCCTTGGGGGTAAGACCCCAGAGCAAAAGGCTCCAGCTCCCATGTTGTCCTGGAGCCCCCTAGAGGCCTCATCTGCGGCTGAAAGAACCATTTTATTCAAACTTCTCGTACATCGTCCGCTTCAACCCTTTGAGGACGGTGACAGTGGCCACACCACAGAGGTGAGGAGACTGAGCCCGGAGCCACTCAGTAAGAAGGGCTGGAACCATGATGTGAGTCCAGCTTTGTGGACACGAGGCCCGTGCTCTTGGCCTCGACAGCAGCCACTCCCCAAACTGCTAGAGGTCAACCTCCATCCTCCACTATTGCTCTCTCTGCTCCACGGCGGCGGCGATGAGAAACCTGCTTAGCATCACCTCCAACCTCCCTCCAACCGAGTGAAATCATGAAAGGCCAACAGAATCTCCAGAGCGGGGGTGGGGGGTGGTTCTCTGGTGGAAAAATGTCCTTGAAAAGTCCCAGGGAAGAGAGAGAGAGAGAGAGATGATGTCATGCCCTCTGGGGGAAAGGAAGGGTCTAGACTCTTGGTCTGGGGGGTGACAAACTTTTGTGCTGGGAGGGAAGCCGGGCGGAGAGGAGAAGGCAAAGTATTGTTCTGGTCTCATTTAAGTGTGATCAATGCTTTGGCTTCCAGGGAAGGACACGGGAGACTAAAAATAGCTGGGAGGTAGAGCCCTGGGCTCAGAGGCTGAGAGGCGGCCGGCCTGGGTGAGTGTGCAGAAACCACGGCTTGAAAATGCCTGCAGGCCCGGGAGCCAATTAAGCGCTGCCTGGGTGGGGACAGCAGGGACGGGCCCAAGGCCAAACTCTGCAGCTTCCCTAGAGGTGGGGGGTCTGCTACTTAGGAGGAGGCTGGGCCCAGCCCAGGAGCCAGAGCGCCTGACACCCTGAGCACGGAGAACCACCAAACCATCACCCACCTTCTCTCCTCGACCTGCCCCCTTGGACTTCTCTCAGAGCTCCGTGGCTCACTGAGAGCCTTCAAGTAAGAGATATCCACAGAAAATTTTGGGCCTCAAGGGGGCTGTGATCCCCCAGGAAAGAGCGCTGTCGTGAACTGAGAACTCCCAAGTCCTTCTCCCCTCCCAGTACAGCTATAAATCTTTCTTCTCCCCTTTCATGCCTTCCCTCTGGCTTTAATTAGGTATTGATCTATTGTCAGATAACTTTTTTTTTTTTTTTTTTTTTTTACTGCCTAGCCAAAGGGTCAGCCATATATAACAGGAAAAAAAAAAAAATCCCAGGATAGCAAACAGGCAGGCAGTGGGATCTGCATGACAAAGGATTCCCACGCTCTCCTGGCGGCCCGCACAGCAAGGAAGGCTGCATTGCAGGGCTGTGGAGGGCTGGCTGCCTGAGCAGCTCATTAATTACCTTACCGCGTGGACAGAGGGAGCCCCAGCCTCCCGGGCTGGGATCTTTCCTCCCGCCCAGCTTCTGCTCCCTTGGCCTCCCCGATGCGGTGGGATCCGCCAGTGGCAGGGAGGCAGCAGGGAAGCCTGCCCGATCCAGGGTCCAGGGTCCAGCCTCCCCACACTGACCCTTCTCTCACCCTACCCGTGGATAGGAGTCCCGACCTCAGGGTCAGGGGTCAGACTGGGATTCTGGTGGGAGTCTGCAGAGGGGGCGTGGCTGGCTAGTCCTGTGACCTTGGGCCCAGCCCCTGAATTCTTTGGGCGTCAGCTTTCACATCTGTGAAATAAAGAGGTCTAAGGCTTTCCAACTTCTGAGCTTTGAAATCCTCTTTTCAAAGGAAATTTTACCCTCATCGCTACCCCGTGGAGGGGAGACCAGGGAGCCTATGACTGAAGGGGGGTGGGGCCTGGGGAGTCAAATTTGCCATCCAGGAGGGGACCCTGAGAGTTCCTTCCAGATCGCAGATTCAAACAACCGGAACCTTGGCCTGAGATCCAGGATCCGAGGTTTGGATCCTGGCTCTAAAATCCTGAACGTAAGTCTGACTCGCCAGTCTTCCATGTGTGGAGCAAAGATTTTCCTCAAGCGGCTGCAGATTAGCCCAGGACTTGAGGGAGTAGGAAGGGTCAAATACAAGCAGGAGCATGTATGCCTATCAGCAGAGTCATAAAGGCCACCCCGGGGGCCGGGAAGCCTGGGCCAAGCAGGATTCCTGCCTGACGAGCTGTTTGGAACCTAACCTCAGTTCCATAGAACAGTTCCATGAGGCCAGTATGAATTCCCCAGAGGTCATGAGGACAGAGGACGGGGACAGAACGGCAAGCTGGAGGGACACACACCTCTGCACAGCAGCATGCCCAAGGACTAGTTCTAGTCGGGGCTGTGCACTTTCTCAAAAAATTCTGGGTCCACACCAGCACGCAGATAAATTGGAGACTTTATCATCATGTACAGCTGCGATAATTTTAGCCTGAAATATTTAAAGCAGGTGTTTTCCAACGTCTCCCTTGGCCGTTACAAAAAAAAAAAAATCCAAATAAAAATCGGCAAAACATCTACCTTTAAGCCCTGTAACTCTGTGTATGTAGTCTTCCATTTGTTCTACAAATATTTGTTGCTTAACATATGCCAAACCCTGTGTTAGGCTCTGGGGATGCACACATGGCTTACAATCTAGATAATCTGTAAGAAAATCTTGCTGAAGCACTTAAAATACTGGTTTTCACAGCCATGGAATTGTTGGCTAGAAGCGAGAGACGCATTGGCCTCAAGCACTGGTTTGAAGCATGGAGCAGAGGAAGGATTTCCACTCACTTCTAGTACTTCTTAGTCCTGAGAACATTGAGCAAGTCATTTCACCTCTCGGGACCACCTATGAAATGGGGGTGACAGGACCCACCTCATAAGACTTGGTGAACACACAACATAACATACGAGAATCTTCTATCACAGGCAGAGAACCAGACGCGCCTGGCAGAGGTTAGCCACCATCGTTACAAAGTGTGATGGCCTTGCCGTTGGAATATTTCCACTGGGCAGGAACTAAACGGGGGGGGGGGGGGGGGGGGGGGGGGGGGGGCTGATGACTATTAAGACCTCCCTGGGTTTCTGACAATAAATTATCCACACAAAGGAAAAGGCCTGCCTTTTGGTTCTCATTGCACACGGTAGTGGTTTGAAGCACAGCCTTTGGATGCAGGCAGCCTGTGTCTGGGCCCAGCCCCAGCCCATGCAACGGTCTCCTTGAGCAAGTCACTGAGGCACCCTAACACTTGGGTTCTGTAACCTGTGACAACTGGAAAGTGCTCGTCCGGGCCTTAGGAAAGCAGGCCCTTCCTAACTACCGGGTATCCAGTCAAGATGTGGCCGTCCGTGAGCCACATCCCTCTCGGACTTGGGACGCACACGGAGTAGAGAGGGAGGAAGGGATGCAGGAAGAGCTAGCAACTCGATCCTGGCGATCAATGACATGATATATGGTGACCAGCGTGCCCTCTCCGAATCAATGCCTCAGACAGGGTACAGCCCCACATCCTGCTGGTTAGCTGGCAAGCCCCCTTCCGTTGGTGCACCATCCTCCTCTGCGCTGGTGTCACTGGGAAGTGTCACCAGCATGGCCTCCCTGCTGGGTGTCATCTGGTTTGGGTGAGGCCTGAGTCATCTTGAATCTGATTTCTGTCTTCGGGGTTATTGGCACTCCCATCCAATTGACTGCTAACTGCAAGTGTTATGAGCGTCTTTCCTGTTCCTCGCTATTAACCATCTGGGTCTCTGGGTATCTAGGTAGGGGAAATGTGGCTATAAATCTCCAGATGTCAAGACTTGGGGGAGGGGGGTGCGTGGGTGGCTGAGTAAGTCTGGCACACAGAGTTCCTCATTAGACCTTTTGTTCAAGGATGGGGAAGGTACGGGATGCGGGGAGAAGCTTGTGGAGGGTGCTGTCCAAGGTGGCCAAGTTTTCAACCCTCACTACGTAGAGAAATGAAGAAGCTGTGGGGCCAGTCTCCCATGCTGAGGGTTCCGGAACTAGCAGAGCAGCCTCGCATAGGTGGGGTGGGTGGGACCCCCCCCCATGTTATTGAAGCCACATCCCTTGCTCCCAGGTCCCTGTTTTCTCTTGTTTACAAGGTCAGCGCTGCCCTGCTCTCCTGATGACAACCTTAATGCCACTCAGAAAGGATTAAGATCTTACTTAAATATACACACAAAGCTCCCTTGGGCACAGCTGTCAAGGTGAAGAGCTGAGGCGGCAAACCTTGTGAAAAAAAAAAAAAGGGCAGCTACAAAGTTGGAAACACCACGAGGGAGATCCCTCTGTTCAGAAACCCGGTTGGTGCAGACCTTCCCTGCAGAAATGCAGTCTGCTCTCCCCAGCTCACCCTAGCCCGCCTCATCTCCACCGGTGCCCGCACCTTGGATGTCCCTGCAGGACTCTCACTGTGCCCAGCACGGTTTACATGGCTCTTATCCCACTTGTCACTTCTCTCTGCCCTCTTAACACCCTACAGGCAAATCTGATTAGTTCCTTCCTAAAACCTCCAGTGGGGCCAAGAGAGGTTAAGGAATTCCCCCAAGCTCACACAGCTTCGACACGGTGGCACAGAGATGGCAAGTCTCCTCCCCTTGCCGTCACATGCCTCTCCCTGTGGGTGGCAGTCCCCCTTCCAGCCCCCCAGGATGGTGGGGAGATTGGCCTGGAGGACAACTCTAATGATTGGGAGCCTTGGGGGTGGTCCCGTGCCCCTGGAAGCCTGCAACTCCCCCAATCCCATGGGGGTCTCCTCGCCGCCTTAGCGAAGTTTACCCCTGTGGATTCGTGGCCCACCTGCTTACCTGCCACAACACCAGCCACGTAGACAAGCCCAATACGGGTTGCTCCGTGCACCATCTCCAAGGGCACCCCCACGAGGAGCTGCAGCACCACGTTGAGTCCTAGGTGTTCTATCCTGTATAGAAAGACCACACTCCATCATTCAGTTATTCATTCAACAAACACTGTATGCAGGGAATCCAGCAGTGAATTATACCTGCTTTGAGGAGCTCATAGTCTGGGTTGGGGTGTGGGGGCAGGGGCAGGAATTACAGTGCAGACAGACCATCTTGGAAAGAGCACACCTTGCCAGACACCTGGGACAGGAACGGTGCAGGGCCTCGGCAGTGTTTGGCACTGTCTACACCTGCCATAGGGAAGAGGGGAGCTAACCATGGTCAAGATCCAGCAAATCCATCAGTTGACATGTGAGAAGCCAAGGCTCGGAGAGGGGCATTGCCTGGCTTCAAGTCACACAACCCAGATTCTGATGTGCAGAATCTGCTCCACTCACCAGGCCATGAGGGTGCCCTGGCTCACTAGTGTATGTGTAAGAGATACTAATATACATATATATATATATATATATATATATATATATATATACACACATAGATTTATTTAGACAGAGAGAGACACAGTGAGAAAGGGAACGCAGGGGGAGTAGGAGAGGGAGAAGCAGGCTTCCCGCCGAGCGAGGAGCCCGATGTGGGGCTCGATCCCAGGACCCTGGGATCATGACCTGAGCGGAAGGCAGATGTTTAACAACTGAGCCACCCAGCTGCCCCAGGACTGGCTTTTCTTACCCTGTGAATACTTCCCTTTTTATACTATCATACACCTGTGACCAGATCTTGTTGCTAAATGCTATCTAGCTGAGCGCACCTGTTACTAGAAAAAACTGTAACATAACTATCATTACATCAAATATGTACTTTCAAATTTACAAAAACACTTCAACATCCATTATCTCATTTAAACTGCACCTACAGCATCTGCATGTTTAAGCTATAGTGTAACAGAGCACATCACGGAGGGGGGTGGGGGGGACACTGGCATGGATCACAGCCCTGGTCCTGGCCTGCAGGGCCCTGTCTGGAGGCCAACTGCTGTGTCACTTGGGTCCACGTGGGCCCCTGCCTGTCCGGGAGAGCACCTGCAAGGTAGCTCAGACAGATGGAGCACTGTCCTAAACTCCCACCGTGCCTGGAATCTTCTAGCCCGCACCAACTGTGCCAGCCAAAGGGTTAGAAGCTTCAGACAAATGCACTGGAAAGGAGCCCGGTGGTAATATCAGACTCTGTCGTTGGATAACAGACGAGAGTCAGGGATGAGAAGACGCCAGGTGAGAGGAACCCAGAGCTCCCGGCTCCCAAGTTGAGCTCCTTCCTCTCTACCACACTGATTTCTGGATTCACCGGTCCAGAGTGGGCTACCCCCCTCCCTGATCATAGGTCACCTTACTGGGCTCACGCCACATGCTGGCCAAACATCCCTACCTCCTCTTTCCTGAAGCACTGTCCAAGAGGCCCTCCCTCAAAATCACACACCAGAAGATTCCTCTCAGGGCCCCCCCCAGGCAGGCACTGCCCCATCAGAGGCATCAGGCAGAAAAAGGCCAGAGGCCACCCCTTTGGACCTCAGCTAAGATCCTCTGTGCCCTGCCCACTTTGGCCTCCAGGCTTTCACCTCCCAGAGGCAGGGAATGGCCAAGCAGGCTTTGGAGATTTGTGCCTGCTTGTTGCTCACCCCAAAGGCTCAGGGAAGGCCAGAGGGCAGTCCGGAAACAAGACCAGCAGTTCCATCCATGCGCAGTCAGAGGCTGGGCAGCCTGGGCAGGAAAGGCCCACCCCCCTTTCCCAGCTCCTTGATTCACAAGAAGACCCACGCAGGATGAGCCCCCCCCCAATTCTGCTTCTTAGTCCTTTGAGAGCAAAGACTGGGACACAGCCGCCAAAGCATCAGCCTACATGAACCATCCCCTCTCCCGACCCAGAGGGGAAACATCCGTCGGTAACCACTGACATGCCTCCTCACCCTAAAACCCCTCGAGGAAGCGAAGTGCAATTAGGGGCAGGTACCTGTGCTGCTCTGGAAGCTCGGCAGGAGGGGAGGCTCACCGTGTGGCTCACTCTTGGCCATCGTGGGTCTTTCTGCTAACGAATGGGAACAATGGAGCCACGAGGACCAGAGTGATCCTCTTCCCATTTTCCCAGGGACAGGCACCCTCAGAGCTTTTCCCAGGTGAACAGTGAGCCCTTTCGCTTCTCCCTGGAGAGGCTGTAGAAGACACCACAGAGGTCTGGGGACTCTGTGTTCCCACCTCAGTGCTTTTATCACATAAAAACCATCTCCAGCCAAGACTATTCTTCAGGGGCCTGGGACCCGGGTGGCCACCTGGCCAGACAGTGGATCCTTACCATGGGGTAGGAGACGCTCGTGAGAACCGACTGTATGCCAGCCCCAAAAGAGGCCACAGATCTGTCAACAGAAACTGATAGTATTGCTAGAATTCTTCAAAAAGACTCTCACCACCTGCGGAGTCCACTTTGGGAGAAAGGCTCTTTCAAGAAATCTGTCCTTTGGGTGCCTGGGTGGCTCCGTGGGTTAAAGCCTCTGCCTTCGGCTCAGGTCATGATCTCAGGGTCCTGGGATCGAGGCCCGCATTGGGCTCTCTGCTCGGCAGAGAGCCTGCTTCCTCCTCTCTCTCTGCCTGCCTCTCTGCCTACTTGTGATCTCTTTCTCTCTGTCAAATAAATAAATAAAATCTTTAAAAAAAAAAAGAAAAAAGAAATCTGTCCTTCATTTCACTCATGGAGGCACGTGTGCAGGTGTGCACACACACACACACACACACACACACGCACACACAGTCCGTGGACAATGGACTTGGTTGCTAACTGCACTTCCCTTTTTGCCTTGGCCACTAGGAAGCTCGGAACAAACTTATACCCTACATTTATGCTGCTTTCACTGTGGGCTTCTACTGAGCATCATCTGTTTCCTCTTTCCCGTACACTGTCAGTAATTTACTCCTCTATTTTGGTATTAGGTAAGTTTCAAGGAGCTACCTCAAGTGCTGAGTCCAGGAAGATAAAAATAAACTAAAACATGTATTTCAATCCAGGCTCTCTGGCCCTCCTACTTTCCAAGAGGGACTCTGGCGATGGCAAAACAAGGCAGGGACTCACCCTGCATGCATGAAGATGTACGTCACGTAGCGCCATGCCTGCGCTCGGAGCCGTGGGTGGTAAACCAGCGAGTTCTTCAGGTATCGCGGATGGGTTACCTGCAGCACGAACTGATGCAGCGACACTCCGTTGTAGAGGAAAAAGGCAACCTGGATGAAAACACAGGATGGCGAGGGCCTGTTACTCCCCGCGGGGCAGCCTGCCAGCCCCTCCAGCGCCAATACTCAGAATCCCAACCGCAAGTTGTCCCACCCCTCCTCTGAGAACAAGGGACACACACACAGCCAGCACCCAGCCTTGCTTTCAACCACCTCTCCCTCCACTTCTCTTTGATTATTTTGTTTTTTTAAAGATTTTATTTATTTATTTATTTGAGAGAGAGCACGAGCAGGTAAAGGGAGAAGGAGAAGCAGTGCTCCTGCTGAGCCCAATGTGGAGCTCAATCCCAGGACCCCGGGATCATGACCTGAGCCAAAGCAGACACTTAACCGACTGAGCCACCCAGGAGCCCCTCTGTTTGATTATTTTGTATTAAATGGTCACAACGCGGTCCCGTGGGCTCTGCCCACACCTTGTCGGTGCTAGGCAGGAAGGGTTCAGAGGGCTTTAAACTAATTGCAGTGGGGCACCCTGGTGGCTCAGTCGGTTGAGCATCAGACTTGTGGTTTCCGCTCAGGTCATGGTCTCATGCTATGGTATGCGGCCCCACGTCCGGCCCTGTGCTCAGCGGGGAGTCTGCTTCAGATACTCTCTGTCTCTCTCTTTGCTCTCCCTTGCTCTCAAATAAATGAATAAAATCTTTTTTTTTTAAAGATTTTATTTATTTATTTGACAAAGAGAGAGAGACAGCGAGAGATGGAACACAAGCAGGGGGAGTGCAAGAGGGAGAAGCAGGCTTCCTGCTGAGCAGGGAGCCTGATATGGGGCTTGATCCCAGGACCCCGGAATCATGACCTGAGCCAAAGGCAGACGCTCAACAACTGAGCCACCCAGACGCCCCAAACAAATAAAATCTCAAAAAAAAAAAAAAAACAAAAAACAAAAAAAACCAAAAACCTAATTGCAGTAATAACTTACTTACATACCCATTTGGGGAAGGAGGCAATTCCACAGAAGTAGATTTTTTTAAATTGTGGCAAAAATATACATAAGATAAAATTTCCCATCTTAATCAGTTTTAAGTGTACAGCTCAGTGGCATTCTGTATATTTACGGCATTGACAACTGTCGCTGCCACCATCCACGGAAGTCTCCTGGTCTTGTAAAACTGAAACTCTGTCTCCATTAAACAGCAGCTCCCCTCTCTCCTTTCCCCCAGCCCTGGCAACCACCATTCTACTTCCTGTCTCTGGGAACTTGACTCCCTGGGTGCCTCATCTAAGAGGGCTCCTACAGGAGCCTTTTGTGGCTGACTTACCCACTTAACATCGTGTCCTCAAGGTCCACTCGTGTTACAACATGTGTCTGAATGCCTTCCCATTATAAGGCTTTTTAAGGCTGAATACTATTCCACTGAATATCCAGATCACAGTTTGTTACCCATTCATCCATTCATTCAGCTCTTGGGTTGCTTCCACATTTTAGCCATTACGAATAATGCTGGCATGGAGATGGTAGCATCTCTTTGAGTCCCTGCTTCTGATTTTTTTCGGGTATATACCCAGAAGTGGGGTTGCTGGCTCACATGGTAGTTCTGTGTAATTTTCTGAGGACCCTCCACACTGTTTCCAGGAGTGGCTGCACCATCTTGCATTCCCACCCACAGTTCCCCAGGGTTCCCATTTCTCTGCCTGCTCACCAACACTCCACATGAACTGATTCGGCAGATGACTGAGGCATCCTTGTTTACCCCTAAAAGTGTATTTATTTCTTTTCTACAACTCTTTTTAAAATGCATCATTCAGGGGCACCTGGGTGGCTCAGTCAGTTAATCCAGCCAACTCTTTTTTTTTTTTAAAGATTTTATTTATTTATTTGACACAGAGAGAGAGAGCAGATCACAAGTAGGCAGAAAGGCAAGCAGAGAGAGAGGAGGAAGCAGGCTCCCTGCCGAGCAGAGAGCCCAATGCGGGCCTCGATCCCAGGACCCTGAGATCATGACCTGAGCAGAGGCTTTAACCCACTGAGCCACCCAGGCGCCCTCCAGCCAACTCTTGATTTCGGCTCAGGTCATGGTCTCAGGGTCGTGAGATTGAGCCTGGCATTGGGCTCTGTGCTCAGTCTGGAGTCTGCTTGGGGTTCTCTCTCTCCCTCTGCCCCTCTCCCCCATTTTCTCTCAAACAAATAAATAAAATCTTAAAAAATAAAAATAAAAAATAACGTGCATCATTCGGGGACACCTGGCTGGCTCAGTGGGAAGAGCACATGACTCTTGATGTCAAGGTTGTGAGTTCAAGCCCCATGTTGGGTGGGGAGATTACTTAAATAAACTTTTTAAAAAGTAATAAAATAGGGGTGCCTGGGTGGCTCAGTTGTTAAGCGTCTGCCTTCGGCTCAGGTCATGATTCCGGGGTCCTGGGATCGAGCCCCATGTCGGGTTCCCTGCTCAGTGGGAAGCCCACTTCTCCCTCTGCTTGTGTTCCCTCTGTCAAATAAATAAATAAAATCTTAAAAAATAAAATAAAATAAAGTAAGTTAAGATAAAATGCATCATTCATGTCCCTGTGTTCCTCCTCAGAGTGTACGCATACTCTTCTAAAGCTGTCTCAGGTATTGATCTGGGGTGTAGGAGCAAAGTCTTCTCCAGCAACTGATGGGGTTTTAACTCCTACAGTAAATGGCCCCAAATTCCTGTGTTCCTTTAAGACCTGGGTCTGCTTCTAAATTTTTTGTTCTCTCCCATATAGCCAGGTTGTCAGCAGGTTATTAACCGGGTTCTTATTCCCTGCAGCTGGCTGGTCGTGAGCCCCTTCTAGTAACTTCCTACTGTGTCCCTTCCAGTCTCTGTTATGGAACCAGAAAACCAAGCTCCTAGAACTGCATGCAAAACAAAAGCTTTGGGCTTTAGTACAAGTACTTGGAAATAGTTATTTCCGTATTATCTTCTAGATGGGCGGTTTGAGTTTACATGGCTGAAGTTTCTGGAAATTTGAAACCAATCTGGACACTCAATCTGGCCCCTCTGGATGACCTTGAATAAATTATTTGAAATCTCTGGCCCTTGGTCTCCTCATCTGGACACGGGGATGCCAACGGCTACCCTTCCAGGGTGGTCGTGAGGTTTGAATGGGGTAAAGTACACGAAGAGCCAGCTGGGTGCCCGTCCCACACGCAGCAAATGAAGCTATAATTAGCATGGGGTGCGGGCCCCCCAGCAGGACTCCCCTGGGCTCTCCGGGGAAACCACTCTGTCCATCTTTCACAATGCGGGTGGCCTGGCAGCAAATACAGCTCCCGAGGCAGCTCATTATTATTGGTCCTCAAATAGAACTTAATAAATAGACCAACACAGAAAGCATTTGGAGAACGATTCCAAGAATATCTCAGAAAAATCGCATCTTCAACATGGACTCGGATGAAGCCATAACAACAAACGGAGGAGCGCGGGGATACAGAGCAGCTAGTCTGATTTAGGAAAAAAGGAGGAGGATGCCAGGCGCTTAATGATCCCGATTCGGCATCAACTTTACAAGAACATATGCCCAGCGGCAGGGGGGAGGGGAGGGGGTGTCGTAATTAGGCCCATGGCTCTGGAGGAGAAACCTTTGCACACTAGAGCACACCGTTCAGGAGCTGGGGTTGGGGGCCCGCAAGGTTCTGGGCTGAAGAGCCAGAAGAATTCAGAGTTTCTCACACATGGGCACTGATTCAGAAAGTCCTCCGTTTGGATTCTGTTGCATAAGCAGAAGACATTTAAAATAACAATAGGTATGGATGATTCCCTAAGGGGAGAATGTTCTTTCAAACTATGTTAAGCCCACATTTACCTGTTCATAAACACCCCCTCCCATACGCATTTGTAATGTTTTTGCCGTCAGAAAACACCACCAGCCACTCGGGCTCCGAGACAGAGGGGTCCTATGGGAGGAGGGCATGTCTGGTTATCCCGCCTTCACAGGTGGGAGATGGAGTCCCGGGGGAGCAAAGAACTTGGCCCGGATACTCACTCAGGGAAGAATTAAAATAACTTGGTTTTTAAGGAGTTAGCTTTGCTAACTACCCCCAAATTGACAAACTTATTACACTGCCTCTGCTGCTGCGGTCTTGGTAGGGGGTGGAAATACGGGGATTTTGCTGCGGGGAGGATCGCTTGATAATCATCTTCGGGATGTCCTTGTGGTCCAGGGGTTGGAACCACACTTGCAGGCACAGTCATGGGGCCTGGCTGGCGAACGACAATCGATCCTCAGCCGCTGGGAGAAGATCCCGCCCCTCCCCGCTGGGTCTCGGAGAGCGAGTGAGCCTCCTGCTCCCCGCCCCACCCCTCCCCCACT
>LNAC01000022.1:4800699-4811485 GCA_002007465.1 Ailurus styani
GGGGCGGAGGGGCGGAGGGGGTTGCGGAGGGGGGTGCTGCGCTGTCCGTGGCCCCATTACCGCCAGCCTCTACCCCGGGCCCGGGTTGGTCTCGGGGCTGGGGCGGAGAGCAGTGCCCACTTCCCAGACCCACCGGGTTAATGATCCCTGTGGAGGCTGCAGATGCGTGGAGGAGGCAGGGGCGAGCGGTTTCCGTGAGTTGGCAACGTCGGGGTTAACTGGGAGTGAATTGGGGGCGGGATGCTGGGAGGACCGGGTCTTGAACACCCTCTATCTCCCTGCCCCTGCCTTCGGTGTCAGATTCTGGGAGGTCCAGCTACGCCCAGTAATTCAGGGATGGGAGAAGTCGGATAGGGACAGTCGGGACCCCAAATCCTAAATCTTGTCCTCCCTACAAGAGAGCGATGTGACGGTGCCCTGGCTTCGTTCGACCAGGTTGACAGAAGCAAGCCCAGGGAGGTGCCCCAACTGGGAGGAGGGAGGTAAAGAAACTAAAGCAAGTAGTACTGAAGTTAGATCAGAGAAAGAGGGGATCTTATAAAAAATGGGTGTTGTTTCCCTGTGGGAAAGCCCTCCCAGGGGATTGTCTCCCAGAAGCAGAGGCTCTGCTTGCTGGTCCAGTGGTCAGCCAGGAAAACTGTCACCTCTCCCAAGAGGCAGGGGCTCAGTCCTGGTCAGTCAGTCCCCTTCCAGTCCTCCTCCCATCACCCAACACCCACCCACTCACTGGTCTTTGCTCCTCTCTCTCCCTGTCAGAAAAGGAGACTCTTTTCCAACAGTGGAAGTTGCAATTAATGCTCTCATCACCATAAAGCAGACACACAACCCCGGCCCCGGAATCCAACCTGTGACCATCTCACCCGACGGTGACTATTCCCCTTAAACACAGAGGAGGAAATTAACTCCGTTCTAATTAGGTGAGTTTGCTACAGACACCAATTTTCATCTCAGCTTCAGAAAGTGTGATCATTTCAACTATTTTTGTTTCTCACCACCCTCCCCCATTCCTACGCTACTAACAAGTCAAGATCCTGCCAAGATTTCCTTGTAAATAAAACTGTCTGCATAGGGTGTGATTTTGAAAACAGCCTTCAGGGGGACAGAAGAGAGGCCTACTTCTTGGTGGAAAGACAAAAGAAAGCATGGGGCCCTGAGGTCAATATCAATGCCTCCTTCCCATCCTCTGGAATATCACTTACATGACCTGTGTGGGTTCTGGCTTTGGAACTCAGATCTCTAGGACTAGACCAGTTGTTCAGGAAGCCTGGGGTGGAGTGAAGGGAAGAAGGGCTCAGAGAGGCGTCAGCCACTCTGCTGAGATGCCCAGCAGCCCTGGGCAGTGTTCTGACCCCAGCTGCCCTCTGGTTTCTTCAGCCCAAGGGCATCTCTTATCAACAAATCCAATTCTTCATACCCCCAGGTGGAAGGGACCCCAGCAGGCTCAGTTCTCTGAACATTGATGGAGCGTCTACTGAGTACCAGAGACAGAGCTTCGAGAATACAGAGTTAAAGAGGAGCTGAACCCTGCCTTCAAGAAACTGTTCAACTGGAGACAGCCAGGAAGTCCAGGGGGGATAGGAACCCAAAGGATGGGGTTCTTGAGGGTCCAAGAAGGGTTCCCAAAGGGTATGCCACCAGAACCCGGGAAAGTGAGAAACCTGAAGGGAAGGCATTCTAGGGGCTCAGGAAGCAGTAGAGTACAGCAACGGGGAGCCACTACAAGCAACCTGGCATGGCTGTCCATGGGAGCGGGCTGCTTCACGTGAAGGGCATGTGGGGGACACGTAGGGGGCTCAGTCAGTTAGGCATCTGGCTCTTGACTGTGGCTCAGGTCCCGATCTCAGGGTCATGAGGTCCAGCCCCATGTTGGGCTCCGTGCTGGGCATGGAGCTTGCTTAAGATTCTCTCTCCCCCCCCCTTTCTGCCCCTCCCCCATTCGAGTACACGGCTCTCTCTGTCTCTCTCAAAAATAAATGCAAAATGATCCTTCCAGAGGCACCTGGGTGGCACAGTCAGTTGAGCATCTGACCCTTGGTTTCAGATCAGGTCATGATCTCAGGGTCTTGGGATCAAGCCTCACGTGGGGCTCAGCACCCAATAGTGTCTGCTTAAGACCCTCTTTCCCTGGAGCATCAGGGTGGCTCAGATGGTTAGGCATCTGCCTTGGGCTCAGGTCGTGATCCTGGGGTCCTGGGATAGAACCCCGCAACCACATCTGGCTCCCTGCTTAGCAGGGAGTCTGCTTCTCCCTCTCTCTCTCTCTCCTCTGCTTGTGTGCCCTCTCTCTCTTTCTCAAATGAATAAATAAAATCTTTTAAAAAAAAGACTATCTCTCCGTCTCCTGCTGTACACATCCACACACGCAGTGTCTCTCTCTCTCTCTATCTATCTCTATCTCTCCAAGAAAGAAAGATCCTTTCAGTGGCACCACCTGCATGGCACAGTCAATTGAGCAACCGACTCTTGGTTTCTGCTCAGGTCACGATCTTAGGGTCCTGGAATCAGCCCCGTGTTGGCCTCTGGGCTCAGCTAGGAGTCTGCTTAATATTCTCCCTTGCCCTCTGCCCCTCCCCCCTGCGTGCTCACTCTTGCGCACGCTCGCTCTCTCTGTCTCAAATAAATAAATAAGTCTTTAAAAAAAATCCTTTGACTGCAATATGGAAGATAGACAGGAGGAGGTTGGCCTGAGCATAGGAAGATGGGAGCTGCCATCCAAGGAAGAGATTGTGAGCACAGCAGCAATTAGGGGAGAGGGAGGATCCGAGAAGTCTCCAGGAGGGCATCTTGTTTCTCGGTCTGCCCTAGGAACATTTCACCTGCAACGAAAGTATCCTAGGAAAGAATTCTCAGCCCTCACCGATGCTTCCTTTCCGGAGACGGCTTCCCTTTCTTTGGCCGTTGCTGGCAGGAGATTGGCCATCTGGCCTTGGAGATGAGCTGTAACACCCAGCCTCCTCCGTGAACCTCCGTTAGCCTTTGGTGTAGCTTCTGCCTCACCAGCCAGTCCGTTTCACCCCTCAGGCCCAGGAGATCTGCTCAGGACACCCCGCTCCCCAGAAGGCAGTGGGACCCCTTTGAGGAATGGGAGTGGCCAGGCTGTCTGACAGCTTTTGGGCCACTCCAGACCGGGACGACCTGAGGACTGGCACATTCAGTGCCACACTGGGGACAGAAGAGGGGAGGGGCATTGGTGCCTGCCCACTTTCACTGAGTGACTGCTGTGGCTGCCGTGGGTCAGGCACTTGTTAGATGACTATATCCGGGCCCTGCCCTCAGAGAACCCTAGGTCTGCTGGGAGGTGACAGCAAACAAGGGCTGATTGGCTTTGACTGATACCCTGCTCTTTATTTTGTCAGAACTCCACACCTCTGACCTCTCTTAAGGTTCCTAACAAGACACTCTTGGTGGCTGCAGCACAGGATAAGAGCCTGGGGGAGAGCGGTTTGAACTCCAAAGAGTCAAACTCAGTTCAGAGATGAGCCTTGAAAGATGGGGCAGCTTTAGGGCAGACAGTGTGGCAGGGTTTCTGGGTGGAGGGAACCACGGCAGCAAAGGCACAGAGGTAGGAAAACCACTGACGGCACTGAGAACGGCTCAGAGGGGGAGCACCAAGTGGCCAGGTGGTGAGAACGAAGTCTCGAGAGTCCTTGAGTGCCAGGCTGAGGAGGTGGGACCTCGCTCAGCGGGCGATGGAGAAGCAGGGACAGCTTCTAACTGGAGCAGCATTTTAGGAAGATTAAGTTGGCAGCAGCTCAAGAGCGCAATTCACGAACACACTGCAAGTGTCCCTTATTTGCCAGACCCTGGCCGAGGTGCTGAGAATACAAAGGGAGTAAGACCCAGGCCCTGGCCTCCCAGAAGAAAATCAGATAATCCTCTGATTACAGCTCAAGGAGAAAAGGAAGGAGGGAAGAGGAAGAGCTGTTTGGGGGCTGAGTCTCTGAAGTGCACCTAGCAAGAGAGGGCGGAGTGGGTTTTAGGGATCTAATGCTCTGAACCTGGGGGCTAGAACAATGGGTTGCCAGTGGTGAGTCCGGAAAGCCAGGGGGAGCCCCTGGGAGGGGAAAGCAGGGTGAAGGGAGCCAAGGAGTTTGTGGACCACAGGAGCTAATGAGAAGCCAGGGAAGGAACATTAAGGGCTGTAATTACCGCCCAAAGCAAATGGCCTACGCAGAGCAGGGGGTGAAGGAGGGTGTGATTTTCTCCAGAAATTCTCCAGCTTGGGCCTCTTCTCCAATGGCAGCTTCCCATTCTCAGGTCTCCCTCAGCCAGGCAGGAGCCCCTCAAGGCCCTTTCTCTCCCTAAAGCAAACCCAAACTGACCCCTCCAGGCCCCTCATCGAGAGGAGCTCGGATCGTCTGAGAAACCTGCAAATAGCCCGGAGCGGCCGCCGAGTGCCTGCCTGAGATGAAGACATGAGTTATTTTTGACTGAGATCCAAGCCCCAGCCCTGAATTCTTTTGTCTTCCAGGAATCCCCCAGTCATGTTTGAAGCCTGCAAGTCCGAACAGCAGACTCCGCTCAGGGAGGAGGCCGCCACTTGGAATCCAACCACCCTCCGTCCCAGCTCCCACATTCTTCCATTATTGCCCGCTGTCTTGGAGATCAAACAGCACACAGCACAACACGCTTCACTTTCGTCTCTTCCTTTCTCACTCCCTCCAGGGCCCCCAATTTGCTGAGACACTTAAATCATTACGGAAGGATGTCTAGGTTCACAGACACCAAGTCCTTTCAAAGAGAGGCGTGGGCTCCCAAAAGCAAAGCTCGGAAGGGCATAGAGGAGACTCTCCTGGTTCCAAAGGTAGCCAGCCACATGTTCAGGGCCACTGTCAGCCGCTCTGCTGGCTCTCGGCTTCCTTCTCCGTCCTCTCCTTGGGGCGTGGCTGGTCCCCAGGGTGCCACTTCTGGACTCTCTTTGGGCCTCCGACGCTTTGGGACCTTTGATTGTCTCCTCCTGTATGGTATGCACCTCTCTGAGGCACGCTCCTCCTGAGCCCTCCGGCCCGAAGGGACCACTCCTTCCTTCAGCCAAGTTTTATCTTCTTTCTCCAAGAGTGTCTGTTCTTTGAGGGAGAGGCTATTATGGCCCATTCGGTTTTGCATCCATCACAATATGCAACATTGCGCACCGTAGGAGCCGAACAAATGTCTGTTTAATGAAAAACAGAGCATGTCTGTTGATAGGACATGAAGTCTAATTACAGAGTTATTACTCTCAGCCCCCAACAAGCAACGAGTCTGATGTTATGGAGAAAAGATGCTTCTGCATAATAAAAATACAATCGTATGCCTGCTGCCTTTATGTCAACGCGCTTCTAGGTCTGTCATTGCTTTTTAAAATTTTTTCAAAGATTTTATTTATTTATTTGATAGAGAGAGACACAGCGAGAGAGGGAACACAAGCAGGGGGAGTGGGAGAGGGAGAAGCAGGCTTCCCGCCGTGCAACGAGCCCAATGCGGGGCTCGATCGCAGAACCCCGGGATCGTGACCTGAGCCGAAGGCAGACGCTTAACCGACTGAGCCACCCAAGCGCCCCTAGGTCTGTCATTCCATTTCGTCCCCCCAAAGCTGGCTTTTTTGAGGTAAGCAGAATGGGTAAAACTGCCTCCATTTTACAAATGGGGACACAAAAAGCCCTGGGCCAGAGGAGGTCTGAGTCTCCATTCCTCTCACCAAATTTCTTATTTTAAGAGTGAAAGGGAGGTGGGGGGGAGACAACATCGTGAGTGTCCTTGGCCCCACTGCCGGATCTTCCCCCAGGGCAACCAGGCAGGCCTCCACCGGAGTGGCCAAGCACGGCTTGTCCTGTTGTAGCCACAGGCCCATATGCGTCCGGGGATGGCTTCGGCTTTAGGACAAAAAGCCATCGGTCTCTTTCTCTGCTTTGTTTCTCTTAAGCCGCCCGTGCAATCTCCTCCCAGAAGAAGGGGAACGGTTTGCCTTTATTCACCGCAGCACAGCTGGCCTCCCATGACGGTGTCCAGCCAGCTGTGTGGACAGGACCCAGGCCCGAGGCCCAGGGTCGGCCTTCCCACCGACGGTACACTCCAGGAAGGCAAGGACTTGTTCCGTTCACGTACAGCAGTGCCGGGACTCCTAGAACAATTCCTGGCACCCAGAAAGCTCTCTGAAAGTGTTTGCTCAAGGAATAAAGCTGCCCCATTGCTACTTCTCCAGGCCGAAGGCAGGCATCACAGAGGTCAGAATTCCTGGGAAGTCTGCCCAGCCTCTGGCCTCAGAGGACTTTTCCGGGCCTCCTCTGGGAAGGAATGTCTTTAATCCCACACCTACTCTGGTGAGGGGCTGCAGTGAAGAATGCCTTGGGGCTCATGAGGCAAGCTCTCTGAAGATGGGGACGTGGCAGCAGCCACTGCCGCCGCCGCCTGGGAACGGCGGGCAGGGGAGTGAGACGGTGGGCACTTGGATCTGCTTCTTCCATCTCTCAGCCGCGGCCCAAATGAGGCGGTGTGAGAACTTCTCCGCGCACATTGTAAATACCATCTGTCACACTGCCTGCCCAGACGCAGCCTTCCTCCCTGGAAGGAAAGCGTCCTTTATTATTTATGCAGAACGCACCCTACTTAAGTGCTGTGCCACCAGGAGAGGGAAAGAAAAGCCCAGAAGAGTCGAGGACTCCAGGGACCTGCCCGTTGGAGAGCAGCTGGTCAGAGGGCTTGGCCATCTCAGCTCCTTGGGAGACTAGGAGGTGTGCATTCTCTTCCTTGCTCTCCCATCAGTGTGCTGTGTGACCTTGACCAGACACCTCAACCCTATGGGCCTCCATTGTCTCATCCATAAGCGTGGACATCAGACTAGATGGGCTGTGACTTCTCCCCCAGCCCTGAAACACAGCTGTGTCTCTTGGACGCTTCTCCCTCCTGCTGCTGGCCCAGAAGCCTATTCACTTCCCATCACTCCTTTCACCCAGGCTGGATGGGGGAAATACAGATCAGGATGTGCTTCTTTAGTACTTGTGAGCAGGCTCACAAGCCAGCCCACCTGGGTTCTGGTCCAAGCCCTGTCATTCTTTAGCCATGCAACTCTGTGGACTAAGAGATTGCAGTGGAAGAATCCATCTCAAAACCCCACAATCTCCGACTTTCCATTCCAAAACAGAGCCTATAAACATCTTTGCAGACTGAGGTTCCGAACACGGAGATGAATGAGACCTAGTTTCTGCCCACCGTGAGCTCCAGGACAGGTGGAGACAACACGCTGGAAAATCCTTCCGGCACAATGCTATCGGTGCTGAGTAGCACCGTGGCAGAAAAGGGGTCGGGCAGAAAGTAGCACGGGTGGCAGAAAGGGGGTCCGAGGAGTTGATGCTGGAGCCCAGAAGACCAAGTAGGAGTCTGCCAGGTGGATGAGGGCTTGCTGCTTTCAAGACAGAGGGAACTGCATGTACTAAGGCAGGAAGGTATAAAGCTGCCTAGAAACTGCCTACTCGTTGTTAGGTGATGGGGACATTCTGGGAGGCTTTGCACTGACTGCTTTCTCTCCCACCCAGTTGCGACAATTCAGTACTCCCCGGATAGGGGTTAGGGGGCTTATGAGTGATGGCTCAACCTGGCCTCCCGGTCCATAAGGCACATCACCCAAGGATAGGAGAACCCCTTCCATCTCCTGCCTTTATCTGTTCTCTGAACTAGAAGCAGTGAAGCAGGCTGGAAATAGGGGGATGGCTCAAGGGGCCCCAAGGTGATCCACAAATTTTCCAGCCTTGCACACCAGCAGGCCGGGTCAGAAGAGGAACGTGGCTCTGTGCAAAATGGGGCCCGGCGGCTGGCAGTCAGGGTTGCTGGCCATCCTCCCACGTGTGGCCAGAGCACGTGATCTGTCCTACAGCTGTGGCAGCCTGTTGTGGCTCCTTGGGGAGCTGTCCAAGTCCTCTGCGGAGAGATGGAGTTAACCTGTCCCTTCTCCGTGAAGGACGTCCTGCAACGGAAGTGCACTCAATCTGGTTGCTGCCGCTGTGGTCTGCAGCTCACATGCCTGCTCCGTATATTCCGAAATACATAAGAACAGCACAGAAGAAAATGCTTGCATCCAAGACATCCATTAGCTGTGAGCAGCCTCCTAGGCTGCGAACCGTGGGGTTAACCAGGCTCGGGGAAAGCCTGTGAAACACTGTAAGCATTCTGCTGGCTGGGCTTGCTGCAACAATTTATATCCAAGAAAAAGGGGCTGCAAGTCAGGGAAATACCAGAACCGCTGAAGGAACGGACACATTTGCCAGATGGTTCCTGAGGCACAATTGTATTTGCAGAGGGATGGTCTGCAGAGGGAGGTCCTTTCCTCCGAGAGCAAAGGCGCTGGCTGATGGCTCATTCATTATCCTGGGGCTCGTTCGGAGGAGGGTGCTGGCGTAAAGCACACCCACGCTTGTCCTCTCCCCAGAACCTCGCAGCTGTGATTGCCTGAGGTTGAAGTGGCATTCGGGATTGGTCCTCTCCAAGCACTCCTAACTGTGTTTCTTTAGACACCTGCCACCTGTATCTTCTTTCCCAGCTGAAGCCCGTTAGTTCATTTTCCCAGCTGCCAGCTGTCATTCTCTCTCTTTAATGTATCTGACTGCATTTAGTCAATTACACAGCTTGGGCTCTTATGATGTGGGTTCAGTGGTGCTGCCAGGGCTGAACTCTGAGGCCATAGCGACAAGGCTGGGGGAATGGTTAAGTGGGTTTGAAAATATGAAGAACGAGAAGGGCATCTTAAATTATTTGCCACATTAGCACAGAATTTTCAAGAACTCTTTGCTTTTGCTTGATCATGCGCGTGCCTGCCTGTGCCTTCCTCCTCCATGTAACTAGTGATTGTGAGCAGTGGAGATCATCTCCGTCTTGGTTTTGCTAAACATTCCAGGTGGGCTGGTGCTCATGGTCTGAGTCATGCAGATGCCCCCCAAAGCCCGGGACACAGGGCAGATGGGGTGAGGGTGAGTGGGCACTCACGACAAAGGCATCAGTCCTGCAGAGCCCTGGGGAGGTCCTATCACTGGTGGTCAGTGGGCTCCTCCCTGCAGAAGGACAGCATCCCAACAGCACACGGCCAGTGGGGAGGGTGTCCACGTGTTAGGGGACCTGTGATTGTGTCTGTTTGTCATAACGGCTGTGTTACATCATGACCTCCGTAAGGACAGGAGGCCTCTGTAATTGCCACACTTTCTGTGTCCTCTAGTATCATGCTGTCCACCTGACGTCTAGGGGGGTTAGTGGAAAACAGACGTACTTACTCACAGACCTCCATCTGCGTCTGGCAGGATAACCTTCACCAAGTTAGTTCACGAGGCTCAACGGGGCTCAGTTGCCTTGGATTTAAATGAGGCTGATACGACACATCTTGCTAGGATGTAGATAAAAAGGATGGGCAGTGCCTGGCACAGAGGAGCTCTCAGTGAGCAAGCGTCATCTCTCCCTCCCTTTCTCCCCCCGGTACTCAATACATGGTGTTGAATTGATGAATAAATTATTTCAGAGATGAATACACTTTGGCATCTTTCTTGGATACATTCACATTCCAAAAACTCCATATATCGCAGTTGTTTAAAAAAAAAAATCCAACAGCAAGTAACCAGATTTGGTTTGCAGTTTACAGCCGGAGGCAGCCACCCCTGTGGTGGGCAAAAGTGGTTTCCAACAGACGTGGAAATACCCGTTTCTTTTTAAAAGGAAAATACAACGAAACAATGCCACAGGACTTTGTGTTTGACCTCTTTCATCTCTCCCTTTGACATGAGAGGCACACAGCTGGTGCCTAATAAATGCACACCAAAGATTTGGTCTTCTGAGAGGCTTCCATGTTGCAACACTGGGAACCACGTGAAGTCCTAGAGCCACAGTGCCCTCTAGTGGGGAAGACCGTCCTAACACCCCACAGAGCCTACCCAGACACACAAAGCCCTCAAGTTCCCTAAAGTGCTCCGGATCGGCCCCATAGTGCAACCACCAGGATAGGCTTCCAGGCTGGTTTCCTGACTGGGAAATAACAAACAACACAGTCTCCAGGGAATGCTCTCATGAATGGCCATTGCAGTCACATTTGTTCCTTAAAATTCATTAGGCATCAGTCAATTAATGGGGTCTAGGCAATGATTCTAGGCTGCTCACATCACAAAAAGAAACCAGACATTTGCTGCCTCCAATGTAAGTACATAGCATCAGCTTTGATGTATTTTTTAAAGTAATCTCCAGAGGCGCCCAGGGTGGCTCTGTCGGTTAAGCGTCTGCCTTTGGCTCAGGTCATGATCTCGGGGTCCTGGGATCCAGCCCCACATTGGGCTCCCTGCTCAGCGGGGAGTCTGCCTCTTCCTCTCTTTCTGTCCCTCCCCCCAGTCGTGCAGGTGTGTGCACTCTCTCTCAAATACATGAAACCTTTTTTTTTTAAGTGTATGACTTGGGATTTTTTTTTTTTTAAGATTTTATTTACTTTTCTGACAAAGAGAGAGAGAAAGCACAAGAAGGGGGAGTGGCAGAGAAAGAGGGAGAAGCAGGCTCCCCGCTGAGCAGGGAGCCTGATGCGGGGCTGGATCCCAGGAGCCTAATGTGGGGCTCCATCCCAGGACCCCGGGAACATGACCCCAGCCAAAGGCAGATGCTTAACTGACTGAGCCACAAATAAACGCCCCTCAAATAATAAAACCTTAAAAAAAGTAATCTCTAGGGCGCCTGGGTGGCTCAGTGGGTTAAAGCCGCTGCCTTCGGCTCAGGTCATGATCCCAGGGTCCTGGGATCGAGGCCCACATCGGGCTCTCTGCTCAGCAGGGAGCCTGCTTCCTCCTCTCTC
>LNAC01000022.1:4812853-4824415 GCA_002007465.1 Ailurus styani
CCTACTTGTAGTCTCTCTCTCTGTGTCAAATTAATGAATAAAATCTAAAAAAAAAAAAAAAAGAAATACTTTCGGATGAAATGATGTGCTGTCTGGGATCTGTTGAAAATAATTTCGGAGTGGGTGGAGAGAACAGATGAAACAAGGCTGCGGCCATGTTAACGGCTACAGCTGGGCGAGGGGCAGCTGAGGGTTCATTATACTGTTTGCTTTATTCTTGTTTATATTTGAAATTTTTTTCATATAAAAAATGAAAGTTTTTTCATAACTAAATGTAAAATAAATCCATACTAGAAAACATTTCAACCTTGATTCTCCTCAAGAGAGTCCACAGATGACTCCTTGAAGAGCTTTATTCTGCTGCCTGAGAAAACAGGAGCCCCTGTTTGACAACTTCTGGATGATGTGTTAGAGATTGCTTTCACCTGGCCTGTCTGAGAACTACGGTCCAAATCAGATGAACATCGATGCGTTCTAGGTGCACTTCGTCTGTTCTTTATTTACTCCTGGGTAATAGAGTCGGAAGAGGCCAAGAACCCTCTTGGTGCGCGCTTCAACCAATACTCTGGCTCGAGGGAGCCACGTCTCCCACGCTCTCTGCAATCTCCAGATGATCTACGCGACCCTCTCTCCTTTGCAATAACTTCTGACCCATGGCTTTCCAACAACAGCCCCGGACATCAGAGCATCAGCCAGTGGACCCAGCACCTCCTGCCTCCTCACTAAGCCGCACCCTCTCCCCTGCCATCAGCTTATATAAACACAGCTGGATCAGCAGCCCGCCAGCTGCCAACTCTCCTAGAAGATATTCGGCACTTTTCCTATGCGGGCTAAAAATAAGTCCCAGGCTCTCCTGGGTATCAGCAGGTGGTGTGCTCGCTCCACCATGCCGGAGTTCTCCTAGGTTGCTGTAACTCGGAAACAGGGAGTTGCTTCTACCAAGTCTGGGGTAGAAGCCCTGCTCCTTCTTTGGGGAAATGGTCACAAGTACTATCAAAGTTGAAAGGAGCTTAAGACCTGTCCCTTAAGGCTGCTGCTAACTGGGTATGCACCTCAATCATGGCATCTTGACAGAGGGTGCTGGTTCAAGTCCCAGTTCTGCTACTTGAGCTGGTCTGAGACTGGTGATTCAAACTCCTTTAGTGGCAGTTCTGTTATATTTATAATGGGGACTATGCCTCTTGGTTATGAGAATTAAATGATACGGAAAAAGGACTCTGGAAACAGCTCCTATAATGTGCTAATTTTCCCGCCT
Organism: Ailurus styani; assembly: GCA_002007465.1. Lineage (NCBI taxonomy): Eukaryota > Metazoa > Chordata > Mammalia > Carnivora > Ailuridae > Ailurus > Ailurus styani. The sequence continues at coordinate 4,814,109 of LNAC01000022.1, forward strand.
TTTTTTTTTTTATTAAACTCTCCCTTGACCCCCTGGTGCCAAAAGGCTCTCATTTATTCACTTAACAAATCTCATTCATCTCATTCGCTTAACAGGTATCTGAGTGTTTGCTATGTGCGAGGTGCTACGGTGCTAGGAGCTAAGAGCAAAGCAGTGAACAAAACAAATGAAAATTCTCCTTCCTCAGAGCTAACAGTGGGGAAACTAACAACTAGCCAAATTAATTAGATAAAAGAGTACAGTATGTAAGACAATGATAAGAGTTACAGAGAAAAGTAAAGATTCAGGAAGTGCCTAGATGAGCAGACACTGAAGTTTTCTGTTTTTTTTTTTAAAGGTTTTATTTATTTATTTGACAGAGAGAGAGATCAGATCACAAGTAGGCAGAGAGGCAGGCAGAGAGGGGGAAGCAGGCTCCCCACTGAGCAGGGATCCCGATGCGGGCCTCGATCCCAGGACTCTGAGATCATGACCTGAGCCGAAGGCAGAGGCTTTAACCCACTGAGCCACCCAGGCGCCCCAGACACTGAAGTTTTAAAAATGGGGTGAGAAGGGAAGATTTACTGAGGTGATATTTGAGTAAGACCCTGAAGGAGGTAAGGGAAAAGGTATGTGGACATATGGGAGATAAGCATTTCCTGCAGAGTTAAAAGCAAGTGCAAAAGCCCTGGGGTAGAAGCATGGATCATATATTTCAGAGCAGATGGAGGGAGTGAGGGAAGGAGACAAAGTCAGAGAGGTAATGGATGAAGTCAGATTAAGTCATGTAGGACCTTGTCAGCCATTTTATTTTATTTTATTTTTAAAGATTTTATTTATTTATTTGACAGAGAGAGACATAGCAAGAGAGCGAACACAAGGAGGGAGAGTGGAAGAGGGAGAAGCAGGCTCCCCACTGAGCAGGGAGCCTGATGTGGGGCTTGATCCCAGGATTCTGGGATCTGACCTGAGCCGAAGGCAGAGGCTCAACGACTGAGCCACCCCGGTGTCCCTTGTCAGTCATTTAAAAAACTATGACTTTGTATCTGAATAAGGTGTGAAGCCAAGGGAAAGTTCTGAGCCAAGGGGTAACGTGTTACATTTTAACATGTTGACAAAAGCCTGAACACAGTTAAAGGTAAAAAAGCAGGGAAGCTTTGAAGATATAAAAATAACCAAAATTGAATATGTAGAGATTAAAAATCCCAGGCATGTCTGGATGAGTAATACACTGGATAAGATTAATAGAAGGAAAAGAAAAGATTAGTGAACTTGAAGACACAGTAATCAGAGCTACTAAAATAAGATACAGAGAGAGAAAAAGACTAAAAACTTAATGGAGTATCAGTGACCAGTGGGACAACATCAACCAGCCTAATATGTTTATGTTGATGTGTTTTGGGAGTCCCAGGAAAAGTAGAGAGCAGAAAAATACATTTGAAGGAATAATGGAAAAATTTTTCTAGATTTGATGAAGTCTGTAAATGCACAGATACAAGAACCTCAATGAACCCCAAGTGCAAGAAATATGAAGAAAATACACAAGAGCACTTCCTAATCAATTGATTAAAACCAGTGATAAAGAGAAACATCATAAAAGTGCCCCGAGGGAAAAGACACATTACGCACAAGGAAACAAAGATAAGTTGACAGTGTATTTATCGCCACCCACAACACAAGCCAGAAGGCAGTGGAACAAGATCTTTAAAATGCTGAAAGAAAAACACTGTGACCCTGAAATTCTTTACCCAGTGAAAATGTCTTTTAAAAATGAAGTTGAAATAAAGACTTTTCAGACATACAAAAGCTGAAAGAATTCACCACGAGCAGACTTGCACTATAGGATATGTTAAAAAGAAGACCTTCAAGCAGAAGGAAAATGATATCAAATAGAAATCTTGTTCTATACAGTGTTACAAAGAATGCCAGAGAAAAAAAATAGATGGGTACTTACGTATGTGTATTTTTTAAATTATATGTCTTTAAAAGGGGCTCCTGGCTGGCTCAGTCTGTGGAGCATAGGACTCTTGGTCTTGGGGTTGGGAGCTCAGGCCCCACACTGGGTGTAGAGATTACTTAAAAATAAAGTTGTGGGTTTTTTAATAAATAACTTTAAGAGATAATCCATTTCTTTTTTTTTTTTAAGATATATTCAGTCATTTGAGAGAGAGAGAGAGCGAGGTGGGGAGGGAGAAGGGAGGGGGAGAGAGAAACCTCAGCAGACTCTGCACTGAGCATGGAGCCCAACACGGGACTCGACCTCATAACCCTAAGATCATTACCCGAGCCAAAACCAAGAATCCAACCCCCAACAACTGTGCCACCCAGGTGCCCCAGGGATAATCTATTTCTTTTCTTTTCCTTTTTAAGATTTTATTTATTTGAGAGAGAGAGAGAGAGAGAGCACAAGCAGGGGGAGGGGTAGGGGGAGAGGGATAAGCAGACTCCCCAATGAGCAGGGACCCCATGCAGGGCTTGATCCCAGGATCCTGAGATCATGACCTGAGCTGAAGGCAGACACTTAACTGATTGAGCTCCCAGGTGCCCTGATAATCAATTTCTTTCTTTCTTTCTTTTTTTTTCAAGATTTTATTTATTTATTTGACAGAGAGAGAGAGACAGCGAGGGAGGGAATACAAGCAGGGGGAAAGGGAGAAGCAGGCTTCCTGAGGAGCAGGGTACCCTATGTGGGGCTCGATCCCAGGACCCTGGGATCATGACCTGAGCTGAAGGCAGACGCTTAACGATTGAACCACCCAGGTATCCCGATAGTCAATTTCTTAAAGCAAAAACAGTAACACTGAATCATGTGGTTTATAACATATGTGAAAATAAAATATGTGACAACAGCAGCCCTAAGCCCAGGATGGGTGAAACGGAAGTATACAGTTACAAGGTTTTATTTTTTGTTGCTGTTTCTTTTTTTTAGCATTGAAGTATAATTCACATAAGTGTTCTGTTAGTTTCAGGTGTACAACATAATGATTCAGCAATTCTATACCTTCCTCAGTGCTCACCATGGTAAGTACAGTCATCATCTGTCACCATACGATGTTTTTACAATCTTATTGACTATATTCCCTACGCTGTATTTATCATCTTCATGACTTATTTATTTTATACCTGGAAGTTTGTATTTCTTAATCCCCTTTATCTATCTCATCCACAAGATTTTAATTGAGTATGTTAAGTGGTATATTATCACTTGAAGGTAGTTGGAGAGGGCGCCTGGGTGGCTCAGTGGGTTAAAGCCTCTGCCTTCGGCTCAGGTCATGATCTCAGGGTCCTGGGATTGAGGCTCACATCGGGCTCTCTGCTCAGCGGGGAGCCTGCTTCCTCCTCTCTCTCTCTGCCTGCCTCTCTGCCTACTTGTGATCTGATCTCTCTCTCTCTGTCAAATAAATAAACAAAATCTTAAAAAAAAAAAAAGGTAGGGCGCCTGGGTGGCTCAGTGGGTTAAAGCCTCTGCCTTCGGCTCAGGTCATGATCTCAGGGTCCTGGGATCGAGGCCTGCATCGGGCTCTCTGCTCAGCAGGGAGCCTGCTTCCTCCTCTCTCTCTGCCTGCCTCTCTGCCTACTTGTGATCTGATCTCTCTCAGTGTGTCAAATAAATAAATAAAATCTTTAAAAAAAAAAAAAAGGTAGTTGGAGATAAGCTAAAGACATATACTATAAATCCTAAAGCAAGCACTAAAAGAATATTGCTAAACTGGATTTAAAAAATCACAATCTATATGCTATCTAAAAGAAATTTACTTTAAGTAAAAGATAGGTTAAAAGTAAATACTTTTTCCAGATAACTGAAGAAGAGGGAACACTTTTCAACTAATTCTATGAGGCCAGCATTACCTAGACACCAAAACCAAAAAAAGACATTATAAGAAAAGGAAATGACACACCCATATCCATTATGAACATAGATTCAAACCTTCTTACAATTTTGGCAAATCAACTACAACATATATGTAAAGGACAATACAACATGACCAAATGGGTTAATCCTAGGAATGCAAAGTTGGTTTAACATTTGAAAATTAATGCAATTTACCACATTAACAGACCACCCCCCAAACAAAACAAAACAAAAACCCCAACAACAACACAACAGTAATCTCAATGCAGAAAATCACCTGACAAAATTCAACATCTGTTCATAATAAAAACTCTTGGGTGGGGACACCTGGGTGGCTCAGTTGGTTGGGCAGCTGCCTTCAGCTCAGGTCATGATCCCAGAGTCCTGGGATCGAGTCCCGCATTGGGCTCCTTGCTTGGCAGGGAGCCTGCTTCTCCCTCTCCCTCTGCCTGCCGCGCTGCGTGCTTGTGCTCTCTTTCTCTCTCTGAAAAATAAATTAAAAAAAAAAAAAAGTCTTGGGTGGTTTCTGTGTTGAGAACAGTCTGAAGGTGAGCAAAGGAAAAAGCGGGGAGACCATTTAGAAGCCTATTACAACAAACCCGGCAGGAGAAAGACCAGGGTGATAACCTAATCACAGAGGTGATTAACTCTGGTTATTCTGAAGGTCGTCCAAACAGGACTTGCTAATGGGATGGGTAGGGAGTAAGCAAAAGAAAGGAACCAGGAAGGATGACTCCAAGATTTTTGTTAGGATCAATTAGAAGGATAAATTTGCAGTGAATATTGATGGGGAAGATGGTGGGATTTGGTGGTTTTGGTGGAACAAATCAAAAGTTTTCTTTTAGACGTGGTAAATTTGAGATGTGTGTTCAAAATCCACATTAAGATGTCTATTAGGGAATAGACATATAAATCCAAAGACAGAGAGATATCACATATGGGCTCCAAATTTGGGAGTCTTCAACATATAATTGGTGTTTAAATTCTGGAGAGCAGAGGAAATCACCAAAAATAGAAAAAAAAATGTCAAGTCCTGTGGCCCTTTATTTTTTAAAGATTTTATTTATTTATTTGAGAGAGACAGGGAGAGAGGGCACAACCAGGGGGAGAGGCAGAGGGAGAGGGAAAAGCAGGCTCCCTGCTGAGCAGGGAGCCCAACCTCAGGACCCTGGGATCATGACCTGAGCTGAAGGCAGACGCTTAACAGACTGAGTCACCCAGGTGCCCCAGCCTGTGGTCCTTTTATTAAAAAATCTGATAAAGGAGGAAAATCCAGCAAAGGAGATTTGAGAAGAGTGGTCAATGAGGCAGGAAGAAGGGGCACTGGGTGGCTCAATCGTTAAGTGTCTGCCTTTGGCTCAGGTCAGGATCCTAGAGTCCTGGGATCGAGTCCCTGCTTGGGCTCCCTGCTCGGCGGGAAGCCTGCTTCTCCCTCTCCCACTCCCCCTGCTCATGTTCCCTCTCTCACTGTGTCTCATTCTGTCAAATAAATAAAATCTTTTTTAAAAATGAGGCAGAAAGAAAACCAGGAAAAGTGTGGAAGCCAAGAAAAGAGAGTATTTCAAGAAGGAAGAAAATGTTGTATCAAATGCTGCTGATGAGTATAAGATGATGGCTGGGAACGGACCATTGAATTGGCAATGTGGAGGTCATTGGAAATCTTGACAAGAGCAATTTCAGCACAATAGCACAGGCAAAAAGCCTGATTAGAGTGGGTTCAAGACAAAATAGGAAACCAATCCCTCACAAACCATTTCAAAAAATAATACAGGAGACACTTCCAAATTATTCTATGGGGCCAGTATTACTCTGGTACTAAAACCAGACAAAGACATCACAAGAAAACTACTGATCGATAATGCTTTATACCATACATACAAACACCCTCAACAAAATACCAGCAAACTGAATTCATCCTAAAGTTCTTTTTATATAAAAATCTCACCAGAAGCAAGTGGGATTTATTCCAGAATTGTAAGATTGGTTCAACCTACAAAAACAATGTAATACATCATATTAATAGAATAAAAGATAAAAGCCTTTTTAGGATAAAGAGATCATTTAATAGATAAGAAAAAAGCACTTGACAAAACCCAACACCTTTTCATAATGAAAACACTCAACAAACTAAAAATAGAAGGGAATTTACTTAATCTGATAAAGGACACCTATAAAGAACCCGCAGCTAACAGCTTACTTAATGCTGAAAGGATGGAATATTTTCCCCTTAAGGGCAGGAATAAGACAAAGATATCCATTCTCATCGCTTTTATTTAATATTGTACTGGGGTTCTAGCCAGGGCAATTAAGAAAGAAAAATAAATGGAAGGAAACTAGGTTGAAAAGGAAGAAGTAAAACTATCTCTATACAGGGCGCCTGGGTGGCTCAGTGGGTTAAAGCCGCTGCCTTCGGCTCAGGTCATGATCCCAGGGTCCTGGGATCGAGGCCCACATCGGGCTCTCTGCTCAGCAGGGAGCCTGCTTCCTCCTCTCTCCTCTCTCTCTGCCTGCCTCTCTGCCTACTTGTAATCTCTCTCTCTGTGTCAAATGAATAAAATCTTTAAAAAAAAACAAAAAAACAAAAAAAAACTATCTCTATACACAGATGACATGATCTTATATGTAGAAGATCATAAAGAACACATACACACACACAATTAGAGCTAATAGTTGCAGGATAGAAGATTAATATACAAAAATCAATTGCATGTCTATACATTAATAGTGAATGGTCTGAAAATGAAATCAAGAAAACAATTCCTGGGCGCCTGGGTGGCTCAGTGGGTTAAAGCCTCTGCCTTCGGCTCAGGTCATGATCTCAGGGTCCTGGGATCAAGTCCTGCATCGGGCTTTATGCTCAGCAGGGAGCCTGCTTCTTTCTCTCTCTGCCTGACTCTCTGCCTACTTGTGATCTCTCTCTGTCAAATAAATTAATAAAATCTTAAAAAGAAAAGAAAAGAAAAGAAGAAAACAATTCCCAGGGGCACCTGGCTGGCTCAGTTGGTAGAGCACGAAACTCTTGGTCTCAGGGTTGTGAGTTCAAGCCCCACACTGAATGTACAGTTTACCTAAAAATAAAATTAAAATTAAAAAAAAAAGAAAACAAGTCCATTTACAATAGCATCAAAAAGAGTAAAATACTTAGGAATAAATTTAATCAAGGAGGTAAAAAACCTATACACTAAAAAGTACAAAACACTGGGGGGTTTTGTTCGTTTTTTTAAGACTTTATTTATTTGAGAGAGAGAGAGAGAGAGGGAAAGAGAGAGAGGGAGAGCACACAGGGAGAGGGAGAGGCAGACTCCCCACAAAGCAGAGAGCCCGACTAGAGACTGATCCCAGAACCCTGAGATCATGACCTCAGCTGAAGGCAGACACCTAACCAACTGAGCCATCTAGGTGTCCCAGTACAAAACATTGTTAAAGAAACTAAAGAGGACCAAATAAATGAAAAGACATCCCATGTTCATTGATAACAAGACTTAGAATTATTGAGATGGCAATACTCCCAAGTCGATAAATATATTCAATGTAATCTATATCAAAATTCCAGCTGGCCTTTCCTCACCAGAATCTGACAAACTGATCCTGAAATTCATATGGAAATGCAAAGGATCCAGAATAGCCAAACCAATCTTGAAAAAAAGAAAAAAAGAACAAAGTTGCAGGACTCACAACTTCCAGATTTCAAAACTTACTGTACTGCTACAGTAATAAAGACTGTGGGGTACTGGCATAAGGATAAACATATAGATCATTAAAATAGATTTGAAAAATAAACCCTGGTGCACCTGGGTGGTTCAGTCAGTTAAGCATCTGCCTTCAGCTCAGGTCATGTTCTCAGGGTCCTGGGATCGAGCCCAGCATCAGGCTCCCTGCTCAGCGGGGAGCCTGCTTCTCCCTTTGCCTGCCGCTCCCCCTGCTTGTGCTCTTTCCCTCTCTCTCTCTCTCTCTCTGTCAAATAAATAAAATAAATAAAATCTAAAAAAAAAAAAAGAAAAGAAAAATAAACCCTTATATTTATGGCAACTGATTTTTGGCAAGGGTTCCAAGACTGTTCAGTACGGGAAGGACAGTCTTTTCAACAAATGGTCCTGGGACAACTGAATATCCACTTGCAAAAGGATACCGTTGGTCCCCTAGCTCACGTAACTTATAAAATTAGCTTGAAATGGACCAAAGACCTAAATGTAAGAGCTAAAACTCTTAGGAAAAAAAAACACACACATGTAAATCTTGGTGACTTTGAGTTAGGCCATGGTTATTTTGATAGGATATGATACTGAAAGTACAACAACAATAGAAAAAAATAGGTTAGGGGCACCTGGGTGGCTCAGTGGGTTAAAGCCTCTGCCTTCGGCTCAGGTACTGACCCCAGGGTTCTGGGATGGAGCCCCGCATCAGGCTCCCTGCTCAGCAGGAGCCTGCTTCCTCCTCTCTCTGCCTGCCTCTTTGCCTACTTGTAATCTCTCTTTCTCCGTCAAGTAAATAAATAAAATCTTAAAAAAAATAGATTAAAAACTTATATGCTGGGGCAACTGGCAGGCTCAGTCAGTAGAGCATGTGATTCTTGATCTCAGGGTCTTGAGTTTGAGCCCCATGTTGAACACAGAGATTACTTTAAAAAAAGAAACATATGCTTCAAAGTTTACTATCAAGAAAATGAAAAGACAAATCACAGAATGGGAGAGAATACTTGAAAATCATATATATGATAAAGGACTAGGATTCACAATATGTAACAAATACAACTTAATAAAAATATAATTTTTAAAATATTTATTTATTTATTTGGAAGAGACAGGAATAGTGAGAGAGAGCACACGAGCAGGAAGGAGGGGGAGAAGCAGACACCCTGCTGATCAGGGAGCCCAGCAGGATCATGACCTGAGCCAAAGGCAGATGCTTAACCGACTGAGCCACCCAGGTGTCCCTAAAAAGATAATTTTTATTTTTATTTTTTTATTTTTTTATTTTTAAAGATTTTATTTATTCATTTGACACAGAGAGAGATTACAAGTAGGCAGAGAGGCAGGCAGAGAGAGAGGAGAGAGGAGGAAGCAGGCTCCCTGCTGAGCAGAGAGCCCGATGTGGGCCTCGATCCCAGGACCCTGGGATCATGACCTGAGCCAAAGGCAGCGGCTTTAACCCACTGAGCCACCCAGGCGCCCTAAAAAGATAATTTTTAAATAGGCAAAGGATTCAAATAGAGAGTCTCTAAAGTGGATATACAAATGACCAATAAGCACCTGAAAAGATACTTATCATCCCTGGTCAATAGAGAAATGAAAATCAAAACCACAATAATGTACCACTTCATACTTACTGGGATGGCTATAGTAAAAAAAAGGGTGGACAATCACAAGTGTTAACAGTGGGAAAGAATGGTGATAATTTAAAATGTTGCAGCCACTTTGGAAAAGAGTCTGGCAGTTACTCAGAATGGTAAACATGAGTTAAAGCATGACCCAGCAATTCCAATCTTAGATATATACTCAAGAACATTGAAAACTTGTATACAAATGTTCACGGTAGTATTACTTATAATAACCAAAAGGTGGAAACAACCCCCAAATCCATCAATTGATGAATGAATAAACAAAATGTGTATATCCATGCAATGGAATATTATTTGGCCATAAAAAGGAATGAAATACTGATACATGGATATACCTTGAAACATGCTAAACAAAAGAAGCTAGACACAGAAGGTCACATATTGTATGATTCCATCTATATGAAAGATCCAGAACAGGCAAATTCATGGAGACAGAAAGTAGATTGCGTTTGCTAGGGACTGGGAGGCAGTGACTGCTAAAGTGTATGGGGTTTCTTTCTGGGGTGATGAAACGCTCTCAAATTAGATCATGGTGATAGTTTTACAACTTTGTGAATATTTTAGACACCACTGATATATATTAGGATTGTACATTTTAAACAGGTGAATTTTATGGTGTGTGAATTGTATCTCAAGGGTTTTTTTTTTTTTTAAGATTGTATTTATTTCTTCGAGAGGGAGTGCGTGAGCAAGAGTAGGAGCAGAGAGAGAGGGACAAGCAGACTCTGCACTGAACGCAGAGCCCAACACGGGACTTGATCTCACAACCCTGACCATGACCTGAGCTGAAATCATGAGTTGGATGTTCAACCGACCGAGCCACCTAAGGGCCCCTATCCCTAGTTTTAATTTTTTTTTTAAAGATTTTATTTATTTATTTGACAGAGAGAGATTACAAGTAAGCAGGCAGGCAGAGAGAGAGAGAGAGGAGGAAGCAGGCTCCCTGCTGAGCAGAGAGCCCGATGTGGGCCTCGATCCCAGGACCCTGGGATCATGACCTGAGCCGAAGGCAGAGGCTTTAACCCACTGAGCCACTCAGGCGCCCTCTAGTTTTAATTTTTTTTTAAAGATTTTATTTGAGGGCGCCTGGGTGGCTCAGTGGGTTAAAGCCTCTGCTTTCGGCTCAGGTCATGATCT
>LNAC01000022.1:4824502-4908474 GCA_002007465.1 Ailurus styani
GGTCCTGGGATCGAGGCCCGCATCGGGCTCCCTGCTCGGCAGGGAGCCTGCTTCCCCCCCCCCCTCTCTGCCTGCCTTTCTGCCTCCTTGTGATCTCTCTCCCTCTGTGAAATAAATAAATAAAATCTTAAAAAAAAAAGATTTTATTTGAGAGAGTGAGAGAAAGCATGAGAGGGGAGAAGGGCAGAGGGAGAAGCAAACTCCCCATGGAGCCGGGAATCTGATGTGGGACTCGATCCCAGGACTCAGGGATCATGACCTGAGCTGCAGGCAGTTGCTTAACCAAATGAGCCACCCAGGCGCCCTATCCCCAGTTTTAAAAAGAAAGTCGCAGACATGGGAGAAACTGTCAAGCAATAAAGGGAAACAGAGGAATGCAGACAGGAAGATAATGTTTTCAGAAGGCAGAAATAAAAATATATTTGCATAAAGAGATCCAGGAGGAAAAAAGGTTGATAGTGAAGGGAGAGAGAGAAAGAGGGAGAGAGAATTGCTGGAGTAGATGAGAGGGGCTGGAATCCAGCCCTGAAAATAATGGGCTGCCTTGTAGACAGTTTATCTGTAGTAAGAGGAGAGAAAGCACAACAGATACACACAAATGCAGGTAGGTGGGTATCGATGGTGTGGGAGCTTGAGGAAGTTCTCTTCCAAGTGCCCTCCTTCAGAGAGCTGTTTTCCTTGAACCTCTTGCTTATAGCCTCCTGTCTCAACACATGCCTTCAAAGAAAGCAAACTGGCTTCAAAGAAAATAAACAAGCAAGCAAGCACATTAATCGCCCCCAGATCATCTACCCTAGTAGCTTTTATTTATTTTTATTTTTTTAAAGATTTTATTTTTTCATTTGACAGAGAGAGAGAAACAGAGAGAGCACAAACAGGGGGAGAAGCAGACTTCCTGCCGAGCAGAGAGACTGACATGGGGCTCGATCCCAGGACCTTGGGATCATGACCTGAGCTGAAGGCAGATGCTTAACCATCTGAGCCACCCAGGTGTCCCAACCCTAGTAGCTTTTAAAAGTTAATTCTACCACAAGCTGGTCATTCTCTTGCTCTGAGTTTTTTCCATAATGTTATTTACTTCTGTTATTTTAATCCATTTTTAAGATTAAATTTTATTATTAAAGAGTAATTCTTGCACAAATAAAATTGAAAAGGTACAGAAAGCAAACCACTCTCCTACCTCTGTCCCCAGTCCTCCTCGAGGCCAGTTTACTGTATATCCTCCAAGAGATAATCTATGTATATGAAAGCATATGTATGTATATTTGCATATATATCCCTCATCGTTTTAAACAATGGTATCCAAACTTACTGTTCCGCATCTTGCTGTTTTCACTGAATATGTATCTTGGAGATTGTTTCATATCAGTACATATAGCACTGACTCATTCTTTTTCAAAACTACTATGATATGACGATTTTAAAATATGTTTGCAAAGTCTTTGATATTCCTTCCTTCAAGAGGCAGAGCTCGATCCCTAAGTGTGGGCTGGACTTTGTGACTCACATCTAATGAACTAAATATGGCAGAACCAATGTGCGTCCTCTGAGACTAGGTCATGAAAGATAATGCAGCTTCCCCCTGGTTCTCTATCTCTAGGATCAGTTGCTCTGGGTAAAGGGAGGTGGTGCCATGACATTTAAGCAGCCACCTGGAGAGAGGACCATGTGGTGAGGAGCTAAGGCTTCCTGCCCACAGCCATGTAAGTGAGCCGTTTTGGAAAGGGATCCTGAGGTCTCACTCAAGCCTTCAGATGACTGCACCCAGCAGTTTGTAACCTAATCAGAGACCCCAAACCAGAACCACCTAACTAAACTGCTCCCAAATGTCTGACCCACCCAAACTGTGAGATAACAATGACATGTATTTTTTAAAGGATTTTATTTATTTATTTGAGAGAGAGAGCAAGCGAGCTAGAGGAGGGGCAGGGGAGAGGGAATCTCAAGCCAATTCTGCCCTGAGTGCAGAGCCTGACATAGGACCCAATCCCACGACCCTGGTATCATGATCTGAGCCCAAATCAAGAGTGGGACTAACCGACTGAGCCATCCGGTCCCCCCCCACAGGACTTTTCATATTGAAATGGGATGATAAAGGAGATAGGACACATTTGTTTCAAGCATGTATAATTGTGGGGTATCTGGGTGGCTCAGTTAATTGAGCATCTGACTCTTGATTTCAGCTCAGGTCATGATCTCGTGGTTGTGGGATCCAGCTCCACGTTGGGCGACGCACTGGGTGTGGAGTCTGTTTGGAATTCTCTCTCTCTCCCTCTGCCCCCCATCCCATGCTGGCACGCTCTCTCTCTCTCAAAAAAATAATAAGATAGATAGATAGGTAGGTAGATAGATAGATAGATAGATAGATAGATAGATAGATAGATAATGAAAAGTCCCTTGCCAGCCATAAAGTATGTCATGAATATAAAGGATAGTGCTTTCTTGTCTCATCATCTCCCTGCCTTTCCGATGATGATCAGCATATACTTCTGAATTTGTTCAAACCACATTGCTCTGCAGTAAACATGGCATGTAGTCCTTTGAACCATGTCTGTGCTGGCCCATCTCGTGGGTTCTCAGGTGATGATTTCCCTGGGAGAAGCTGATATTTTCATCTGTGTTCCCATGAGCAATTCCCTGGGTTAATGTGAAAGCCATATAAATTTTTTTGTTTTTTAAGATTTTTTTATTTGACAGAGAGAGAGAGAGAGAGAGAGAGCACAAGCAGAGGGAGCGGCAGAGGCAGAGAGAGAAGCAGGCTCCCACTGAGCCTGGAGCCAGAGGTGGGACTCAATCCCAGCACCCTGGGATCATGACCTGAGCCAAAGGCAGACACTTAACCGACTGAGCCACCCAGGTGCCCCTGAATTTTAAGTTTTTTCTAAATGTTTTCACTTTGTTCAGAAAGTGAAGTCAGCTAAGAAATGAATCTGGTTCTCTGGACTTTTCTCTCTCTGCTCCTGACCTAGGCAGGCCTCCCAGCAGTGTAGCCAGGACCTGTCAACTGTACTCTGACGATGAAGATGAACAACAACAAAAAAAAGAATCTAGTCTTTTCCCTGGAGGGGAAAGCAGCTAATAGCATTCAGATATTTTGAGATGAAACTGTTACCATGGGAATGTTTCCCTATCTTTCCCTTAATAATGATGGGTAGAAACAATGATCAGTACAGCTCCCAGAATTCTAGAAATAAAGGCAGCAAGGGAAGGAAAATGAAGCTGGAAGAACATGTCCCAAAGAAAGGATCCATTAGTTCTGTCAAAACTGCCCTGGCTGCAATCCTAGGAGATTGGCCAGGGTCGGGCGGGGTGATTCCCTAGGTCAGCAGTTTTCTCCCAAGGTTCAGAGCTCCCATACAGGCCAGAGGTGGGTGGTCCTGAGATGAGGGGTGGTGGGGACATTCTTCAGTACTGCTGGTAAAGGAGCTAAGTCGCTCTTTCCTTCTGGGCGTGGGGCGGTGGGGGGGAGGGGTGAGAGGTAGAAAAACCTGAGACCTAACAAATTCTGATGCTTCTTAACACTTCTCCATTTCTGTCCTGGCAGGAGGTCAAGGTGCTTGGGGATCCCTCCATCCTCGGGGAGGCAGAAAAAGCATGTTTGCACAGGGATTTTCATCTTGCAGCCCAGAATTTCCTATGCTGTATTGCTCCCTACAAGTAGGCTCAGAAATCATTTCCTAACCAAGAAGGAACAGGGTGCTACCTTGTCACTCACCCTAAACTACCTACTGTTGAAGCACTAGGGGTCCCCCCAGCTTACTGCCAGCTGGACTCCTGTTGCTCCAGGACCTTGGGAAGTCAAAGGACAAATGGCTCACTGATGAGCTAAATAGGTTATCTTTTGTGATAGGCATTTTACCCTGGTCTGCTATAACCCCATACATGCTCTCAGAAAGGTCTGTTGCCTTTTTTGTTTCTACTTTTTGAGAGGGGCATCCCTAAATAGAACCATCCTGCCTACAGAATAAATGGGGATCCAACCTGCTAGCTGGGTATTTAAGCAGCCATTTCAATTAGTGGGTAAAGATATGCAGATTGGGTAGCTCCCTTAATGTAAGCGCCTCTTAAAATATCACCCAAAGAGGAAATAAGTACATATCACCACACCAAGCACCCCTGCTCATGTGAGCTGACCTAAGGTGAGACAGGAAGACGGTGGTCTGCCTATTCACCTACATCCTCGCCTCTCAATTCTCCCAGACCTAGGTTTGCTTGGAGTGTCAGAATCTAGGGATTTCCTTTTGTTTTTGAGATCTTCAGTTAAAAAGTAAAGTAAGCAGCACTTGAACTGTTCCTTGGAGGTAGCAGGTAGAGGTTAATCTGTATAGGAATGCAGCTTGAAGACCAGAACCGCATTGGGTGGGGTGAACAAGAGGACAGTGTTTTCCTTCTCTAAGCAAGCACCCAGTAAAGGAACACACAGCTGTCCCTGTCTCTCACAACTTCCAGAACCATATATTTTCGGTTCTAAAATTCATGATTCACAAAGAGAAAATCAGTTTAAAAATTTGATCTAGCATAAATATACACTCAGCGGAATACAGCAGGGAGCTCTAAAGTTGTGTGGCTCCACGGACACAGAGAAACCAGCCAGCAGACACCCAAAGGCAAGCTTCCTTGGCCAACTTCCCAGGTTGTTTGAGATCTCCATAGACCTGGCTACCTAAGAAAGGCTCTCTCTGGCAGATGACATGCCTCTCTAAAGTCACTCTTTAAAAAAAAAAAAAAACACCAAGGGCGCCTGGGTGGCTCAGTGGGTTAAAGCCTCTGCTTTCGGCTCAGGTCATGATCTCAGGGTCCTGGAATAGAGGCCCGCATCGGGCTCCCTGCTCGGCAGGGAGCCTGCTTCCTCCTCTCTCTCTCTGCCTCTCTGCCTACTTGTGATCTCTCTCTGTCAAATAAATAAATAAAATCTTAAAACACACACACACACACCAAAAAAGTATTTATTTTTTAAATAAGCTCTACACCCAATGTGGGGCTTGACCCCACTACCTTGAGATCAAGAGTCACATGCTCTACCAACTGAGCCAGCCAGGCATCCCCTTAATTCTCTCTTACTGACTACTGGGCGGGCAGAGCTTCATCGCTAGGCTTTGAAGGACATTTCTGGCAAGTAGTAACTCACTCCCAAAATGTGAATCCTAAAATGTGGCAGACTCCTGATTCTAATGTAAGATGCACCTGGTTTATAATCTGGAACAAGTTTCAGCTGCCACTTACTCCTAACAGATTAACACAGCTTTCGTGCTGCTTGAGATAAACACTTATTCTGTTCCAAGTGCGTTATTACAGAGCATATTTTTCAAATTCAGCTGCTACTTTTGACATTTTTTTCTATAGAAGTGTGTGTCTACATTTTTACATAACATGCTAGAGAAAATCCCTTCACAAAAGGTGATTGCTGATCTCTAGCCCTGGAAATATGAGATACACGGGCACTTGAATTCCTTCAGCCCAGGTGAAACTAAGTACTCTTTATGAAAAAAATAATACATACAGACTTATACTTTTTATGCATAAGTTGTTCAAGTTGAACATGACTTCCTCCATAAAACTTTTGGGGAGCTCAACTTGAGAAAATTCCCCCTTCGTCTGTATTCCCATTGCACTTAATTTTACATCCTATAGTTATTTTCTTTTCTTTTCTTTTCTTTTTAATTTTATTTTTATTCTTTGCCCAAGGGGTACAGGTCTGTGAATCATCAGGCTTACATCTTTCACAGCACTCACCAAAGCACAAACCCTCCCCAATGTCCATAACCCATCCACCCTATCCCTACCCTCCCACCCCCCAGTAACCCTCAGTTTGTTTTCCTATAGTTATTTTCTACCAGCAACAGACACTTATTTACACATTACATCCTTAAAGATAAAAATCTTCCAATATAGCACCTGCCCTCACCGTAGCTCTTTCATCTTTATTTCTCGGCCCAAACTTTGTATGTATGTATGTATGGATGGATTTTATTTATTTGAGAGAGCACAAGCAGAGCGAGCTGAAAGCAGAGGGAGAAGCAGGCTCCCTGCTGAGCAAGGAGCCCAATGCGGGGCTCGATCCCAGGACCCTGAGATCATGACCTGAGCCGAAGGTGGATGCTTAACCAACTGAGCCACCCAGAAGCTCCTATTTTTATTTATTTATTTTTGTTTCAAGTTTTTATTTAAATTCTAGTTACCTAACATATAGTGTAACATCAGTTTCAGGGGTAGACATGAACGATCCATCACTTACGTATAACAGCCTGCGCTCACCACAAGTGCCCTCCTTAATCCCCATCATCCAGCTAGCCCATCCCCCATCCCCCTCCCTCCATCACCCCTGTTTGTTTTCTATAGTTAAGAGTCTCTTACAGTTTACCTCCCTTTGTCCCCCCCTTCCTCTATGTTTATCTGTTTTGTTTCTTAAATTCCACAAGTGAAATCATATGGTATTTGTCTTTCTGACATATTTTGCTTAGTGTAATACACTCTAGCTCCATCCGCGGCATTACAAATGGCAAGATTGCACTATTTCATATATATACCACATCTTCTTTCTGTTTGAAGATTTTATTTTTAAGTAATCTCTATACCAACGTGGGGCTCAAACTTAGAACCCCAAGATCAGGAGTCCTACATTCTACTGACTGAACCAGCCAGGTGCCCCCACATCTTTATCCATTCATCACTCAATGGACATTTGGGCTCTTTCCATATTTTGACTATTGTTGATCATGCTGCTATAAACATCAGGGTGCATGTTCCCCTTCGAATCACTATTTTTGTAGCCTTTGGGTAAATATCTAGTAGTGCAATTGCTGGGTCATAGGGTAGCTCTATTTTTAACTTCTTGAGGAACCTCCACACTGCTTTCCACAGTGGCTGCACCAGTTTGCATTCCCACCAATAGTGCGAGAGGAAGGTTTCCCTTTCTCCGCATCCTCACCAACATCTATTGTTTCCTGCAGTAGAAGAGAGATTGCTGAGCTGAGGCTAAGGAGCCTCACTGATCAGATAATTTGAAGAAAAGCCCAAACCCCAGTTCTGAGGCCTGTGGTCCCTGGATCCCTGTATCTGTGTCCCTGCCATTCTGTAATTGATTTTACTGGGGCCCCTCCCCACAGTTCAGTCAGAGCCCATCTCAGCAGGAAATATTTAGGTTTCCCTTTAGTTTTTATTTCCTCGCTCAGTCCAATATGTTGCACTGATTTCCACAGAGTTTTAAGGCAAATAGCCTTGTTTATTTGCCTGTTCATTTGTTCATTCAAAACATATTTATTGAGCAGTGACTATGTTGTAACTATTGTTCTAGGCCTTGAGTCCACAGTGATGATTTAAGACACCCTGACACTGGTCTTGGCAATGATTTCTAGAATCTGACTCCAAAAGTAAAGGCAACAAAAGCAAAGATAAACAAATGGGACTACATCAAACTAAAAAGCTTCTGCACTGCAAAAGAAGCCATCAACAGGAAATGAAAAGGCAGCCTACAGAATTGGAAAGAATATTTGCAAATTATATATATGATAAGGGTTAATATCCAAAACATATAAAGAACTCATAACTCAATGGCCAAAAAACCAAACCATCCAGTTAAAAAATGGGGGGCGCCTGGGTGGCTCAGTGGGTTAAAGCCGCTGCCTTCAGCTCAGGTCATGATCCCAGGGTCCTGGGATCGAGGCCCACATCAGGCTCTCTGCTCAGCAGGGAGCCTGCTTCCTCCTCTCTCCTCTCTCTCTGCCTGCCTCTCTGCCTACTTGTAATCTCTCTCTCTGTGTCAAATGAATAAATAAAATCTTAAAAAAAAATGGACAGAAGATCTGAATAGATAATTTTCCAACAAAGACACCCAGTTGGCCAACAGGCACATGAAAAGATGCTCTATATCACTCATCATTAGAGAAATGCACATCAAAACCACAATGAGGTATCCCCTTATACCTCATTGTGGGGATACCATATCCCCACATACAATAGAGTGGCTATTATCAACAAGACAAGAAATACCAAGTACTAGTGAGGAGGAGGGAAAAGGGGAATCCTTATGCATTGTTGGTGGGAATTTAAATTGGTGCAGCCACAGGAGCGCCTGGCTGGTTCAGCCAGTAGAGTGTGTGTCCTGATCTCAGGGTTGTGAGTTCAAGCCCCACACTGGGTGTAGAGCTCACTTAAAAACAAAATAAGATCTTAAAAAAATTGGTGCAGCCACTATGGAAAACAGTGGTTCCTCAAAGAATTAAAAATGGAACTACTGTATGATCCAGCAATTCTGCTTCTGGGTATTTATCTGAACAAAATGAAAACACTAACTCAAAAAGATACACTCAGCCCCATGTTCGCTGCAGTGTTATTTATAACAGACAAGATATGGAAACAACCTAAGTTAAGTGTCCAATGGATGAACTGATGGAGAAGATGTATAACACACACACACACACACACACACACACACACACACACATCAGAATACTATTCAGCTAAAAAAAGAATGAAATTGGGGGTGCCTGAGTGGTTCAGTCTTGATCTCTTGATCTCACCTCAGGTCATGAGGTTGTGAGTTCAAGCCCCATTATGGGCTTCATGCTGGGTGTGCAGCCTACTTAAAAAATAAATAAATAAAAATTTAAAAATGATGACAGTACAATCCCAATTAATAAAAGTAGAAGAAATGATACAAGTAGAAAATGTGGCAAGTATCACAGTGATAACATTCTGGGCAAGATCAGTATCAGTCACTATCACAATGAGATACCACTTCACACTCACTAGAATGTTTACAATAAAAAACATATAACAAGTGTTGGCAAGGATGCGTCGAAACTCGAACCCTCATAAACGCTGCTGAGGATGTAAAATGGTGCAGCCACTTTGGAAGAGCACTTGGCAGTTCCTCAAAATATTATCACAGAATTACAGATGGCCCAGCAATTCCACACCCAGGTACATACTCAAGGGCATGTGAAAACATATCTGTACACAAATGTTCACAGGAGCATTACTTATTCTAGCCAAAAAATAAAGGGCACCTGGCTGGCTTAGCAGGCAGTTCTTGATTTCAGGATCATGAGTTCAAGCCCCATGTTGGACACAGAATTTACTTAAAAAAATAAAAAAAAATAAAAACTGTTTTACAAGAAGTAAAAACAAAAAGTTTCAACTGATAACATAAACAAAATATAGTATGTCCATACATTGGAATATTATTCAGCCACAGAAGGGGAATGAAATACCGTTACGCGTCACAGTGTAGCTGGACCTTGAAAACATTATGGTACGTGAAAGAGCCAGTCACAAAAGACCACCTATTGTATGACTCCATTTATGTGAAATGCCCAGAACAGGCAAACCTTATTATTTTTGTAACTTGTAAAATGTTTCAAACTATTTTGAAATAAAAAGTTAAAAAATATAGTCAAGGAGCTCAATGAGATCACCTAGAGACAGGGTATAGGTAGAATAAGAAAACTCAGAGGACAGAACCTTGGAGAACGCTAACACTTGAGAGGTTCAGCAGAGGTCCAAAAGCCAGCCAGAGGCTGAAAAAGAGAAAGTAGACAGCAAGATAGGAAATTCAGCTATTTGTGCCACCTGCCAAGGCAACAGGAGTCTAAGGGACATTTTATTGGGCCCAATACTCAAGACAACCTCGTCAAGGCATTTCTTAGATACACACAGGAAAAAAACATTGGCTATCACCCAGGCCTCTCCAGCTCTTCTAGATGCAATGGTTGAGCTCTGCTCAAACACGGGAGGAGCAGAGCCTTGCCACCCAGCGGTGTTTGCTGTGGGGACTATTCTCTTGGGGAAGGAGGAAGGTAAAAAAAAAACAGGGACAGATCTCACTGAATGTACACAATGATCCCAATCTTCATTTTATAGAAAGAGGGAGACAGAACCAGAAAAGTCAAGTAATTTGAACGTGGCAAAGTTGAGATGCAAACTCAGGCCTTACCTCTTCAGTCCATGCTTTTATATATACTCTTGCTCCTGCAACCCAGTGAATTCCCAATACCACTAAGAGATCACTTAGTTTCTAGAGCTGCTCGTCAGTGTCTCCACAAGGGCGGCAGTGACTGAGTACAGCTGCTTGTCAAGAAGGGTTGCATAAGCTGGTGCAGCCACTCTGGAAAACAGTATGGAGTTTCCTCAAAAAGTTGAAAATAGAGCTACCATATGACCCAGCAGTCGCACTACTGGGTATTTACACTAAAGATACAAATGTAGTGATCCGAAGGGGCATGTGCACCCGAATGTGTATAGCAGCAATGTCCACAATAGCCCAACTATGGAAGGAGCCCAGACGTCCATTGACAGATGAACGGGTTAAGAAGATGTGGTATATAAATACACAAGGGAATATAGACAGAGATTTTTAAAAAATGAAATCTTGCTATTTCCAACGATGTAGATGGAACTAGAGGGTATTATGCTAAGTGAAATACGTCAATCAGACATGGTCTCACTGATAAATGTGGAATTTGAGAAACAAGGCAGAGGATCATAGGGGGAGAGAGGAAAAAATGAAACAAGAAGAAACCAGAGAGGGAGACAAACCACAAGCGACTCTTAATCTCAGGAAACAAACTGAGGGTTGCTGGAGAGGAGGGGGCTGAAAGGGATGGGGTGGCTGGGTGATGGACATTGGGGAGGGTATATGTTGTGGTAAGTGCTGTGAATTGTTTAAGACTGACAAATCACAGACCTGTACCCCTGAAACAAATGCTACATTATATGTTAAAAATAAATAAATGAATAAACAAACAAACAAACAAACAAATAGAAAGGGTTGCATGAATCAAGAAAATTAAGTTAGACACAGGAGATGGACATGTATTCCCCTGGGTATTCGAAGAGTAGGCAGTTGCACAGTAAGTGGGGCAAAGATGAGATTCAGTGCACGGCCAGCAAGGCAGAGTCCGGCAGGACAGAGTCGGTCAGCTACCCCAGGTTCAGTCCTTCAGTGGCAGAGGAAAGGGCAATCTGCAGACACCTGCCTAATACATCCCTCCCCTACTTAAACCCTTTAATGGAGCCTCTAGAGAGGGTAGAAGAGATGGTCTCTGAACAAAACACAGGTGAGGGCTGGGAAGCCACGCTGCAAAGAAGGGGTGAAGTGGACAGCTGCATCCTAAACACCAAGACTTAGATCCTGGACACTGGCAGCCTGGCCTTGACCCTCCTGAGACTTAAAGGATGAGGAGCTGGGAGGGCAGGGTTTTAGAGGGAGCATGTGCAAAGCAGCCAAGAGTGTGATCGAGGTGCATTGTTAGAACAGAAAGATCTCTTTGGAGCGTAGTCAGATGGGAGAGTGCAAATTTGGGGGCAAACAAGGTCTGGGCAGGGTCTGCAAGGCTTTATCAACCACTTTATGATTTGAATATTATCATGAATAGGAAAGAAAGACCTAAGTTTGCTAACCTATTTAACAGACGCGTAATTTAATTACTCTGTTGGAAAACAATTTTAACCCCAGTTAACTTAGCTATCCA
This sequence comes from Ailurus styani, assembly GCA_002007465.1. Classification (NCBI taxonomy): domain Eukaryota; kingdom Metazoa; phylum Chordata; class Mammalia; order Carnivora; family Ailuridae; genus Ailurus; species Ailurus styani. Next base: position 4,835,974 of record LNAC01000022.1, read on the forward strand.
AGCACACTGCAACCTCTTTGAAGGCAAAGACCATGTGTTGAACTACTTTGCCCCTATGTCCAGTGGGCGGTCCTGACTTCAGCAGGCATCAGAATCTGGGGGGGGGGGGCTGTTTGTGAACACCCATTTTGTTGGACCCCAACTTCCAAGTTTCTGAGTCAGTCTAGGGTGGGCCCGTAAACTATTCCTTACAAGTTCCCCAGCACGGTGACCACACTTTGAGAATCTGGGAGGAAAGTAAGAGATCTGAGAGGGAATCGGTAAAAAGAGTAACTGGATGTTACACTCAGCCGCTTCCACCGTAGAAGTGGCTGGGGTACAGGAGGCTGGACTCACAGAAATCCCACAGGGGCAAAGCAGAGAAGCAGAGGTCAAAAGAGTTAAGTCAGTGACAAAATGTTATTCTAGGAGTTTTCCCCTCTGATAAAGCCTCTGTTCCAAGATACTTTTCTACTTATAAATAAAAAGAGAAAGCATTTTTTTTCAAAATTAACAATTTAAGAACAATTAAGCAAAAACCATAAACAGTGTTTTTAAGAGTAGTTACAGCCCTACTTCCCTCAGTAATCTATCCCTGAAATAAAGCTAACCGCCAAACCGGCACTCCTCTAAATAGACACCATCAATTACCTGGTGACAGCTACCAGCAGTGAAGGCAGTATGCCTCAGAGGAACTGAAAGCCTTCCAGAAAATTTGCTTTGCCCACTTTAACCCTTCTTAGTAACAGAAATGTCAAAACGCTGTTGGTTTTTTCTTTCTTCTTAGGCCTGGCTTTTAAAATTGAACATACTTGAAATTTACCGAAGGGAAAAAAATCAAGTCAAGTTGTCAAGGGCTGGCTCCTACAGTGGAAGGAGCACTAAACTGGGAGTCAGGACCTGGGTTCCAGTCCTAGCTCAGGCACAGACTAATAGTGTGGCTCTGAAGAAGTCACTGCTACTCTTAATGCTGTTTATTCTATAGAAGTATAGCGTTAGATGACATCTTGGTCTATTTTAGCTCTGATATTTTGACTTTAATAGCCAAAGAAAGAAGCAGCATCATCACACTGTCATGCCCCCAAGGGGGCCGAACACCCAGAAAACTAGAGGTCAAACCAAACACTCTTGCAGGATTCTTTTTTTTTCTCCTAAAGATTTTATTTATTAAGAGACAGAGAGAGGGCGTAAACATACAAGTGGGGTGTGGGTAGAGAGGGAGAGGGAGAAGCAGACTCCCCGCTGAGCAGCGAGGCCAACACACGTGATCCCAGGACTCTGGGATCATGACCCGAGCTGAAGGCAGACACTTAACCCACTGAGCCACCCAGGCGACCCTCCTCTAGGATTCTTTTACCTTCCAGGTGTGCTATTAATTACACAATTTCACAAATGGAAAACAAACATGGATAAAGTACCAAAGGAAGAGCTCCGGGTGAGTGCTCAGAGGAAGTGAAACGGATGTTCGCTTTACTTGCTTAGGCCACACTGTCCTCCAAGGTGAGCCCCAGCCCCGCCGGAGCTATGTTATCATGAGCAACACCATCGGCAAAAGTGAAAACAAATGAAACGCCTCCTACAGATCCAATCTTAGTTTCTCTACAAATAAAACATGAGTAGAATACTTTCAAGTTCTTCCTAGCATCATACCTTTTCAAATTCCAAAACAATCAGGTAAATTTTTTTAGTTAATAGAAGCTGCTATGCATTTATTACTATACTTTCATCAGTTACACCAGGCGTCGGTCAGATGTGGCCCATGGCCTGTTTTTATACAGCCCTTGCACTAAGATAGGTTCTGTTTTTAAATGGTTAAAATATTTTTAAAAAATACTTTGTGACAAATGAAAATATATAAAATTCAAATTTCCATGCCTATAAACAAAGTTTTATTAGAATGCAGTCATGGTGGAGCGCCTGGGTGGCTCAGTCGGTTAGGTGTCTCCCTCTGATCTCGGGGTCGTGAGATCAAGCCCTGCATCTGGCTCCATGCTCACTGGGGAGTCTGCTTGAGATTTTCCCCTCTCCCTCTGCTCTTCCCCTTGCTCACACATGCACTCACTCTCTAAAATATATAAATATTTTTTTAAAGGATGCAGTCATGCAGGGCACCTGGGTGGCTCATTGGTTGGACATCTGCCTTGGGCTCAGGTCATGATCCCAGGGTCCTGAGATTGAGCCCCATATCAGGCTCCATGCTCAGCAGGGAGTCTGCTTCTCTGTCTCTCTCTGCCCCTAACCCCACTCATGTTCTCTCTCTCTCTCTCTCAAATAAATAAATAAAATCTTGGAGTTTTAGGGACGTAGTCATGCCCATTTGTTTTGTCTGTGGCTCCTTTCCCTCTATGACAGAGTGGAGGAGCAGCAAAAATTTCAAACATTTACTATCCAGCCCTTTACAGAAAAAGTTTGTGACCCATAAGTTATCTACATCATTCTAAGATTTTATTTATTTATTTGACACAGCGAGGAAGATCACAAGTAGGCAGAGAGGCAGGCAGAGAGAGAGGAGGAAGCAGGCTCTCCGCTGAGCAGGGAGCCCGATGCGGGCCTCGATCCCAGGACCCTGAGATCAAGGCAGAGGCTTTAACCCACTAAGCCACCCAGGCGCCCTACATCATTCTAATAAAAACTTCCAAGGGTTGTCTGATTATAAAAGACTTAAATATAAACCACGACTAGAAAAATCCTGAAAGAGGAAAAAGTGATCACAGGGAGTTTGATTTTTCCAATGTATATGTATAAAGATAATACTGGCAATGCCTCCTTGTGAGTATATATCCGACATACAGCTTTCAAACCCAGAACAAACGGCAAGCTCTCAATGTACCTGTCTGGCTTCTGCAACAGTCTGTGCTAAAGAAGATAAAATCTACAGAGCAAAACACTGTCACTGGAAAATACATCCAGAAACTGGAAAGGTGTTAGGAAGTTAGAAACTATTTCCTAATGATGTCAAAATCTTGCTTTCTGGTAAAGGTTTCCATACTTTCTGAACCAAAAATAACGGGGGAAAAGGTTCTGAATAGTGTGCGTGTGCCACAGGAGTTTTTGAATTTGGGATGCACTAAAGAGATGTCAAATTCGTAACCGTGATCCTCACAGGTCAGAGACAGAAGTGGAAACAGAGCTGATGTTCAAATGGGTTAACAGACGTTCATTCTCATAGATGGACTTTTGATAAACAGAGTTAAAAAGACAAGAATTACTTGCAAGTTTAGAGTTTTTAACAAATGGGGCTGTGAAATCTGGAGATTGGGGTTTTTGGAAGAGTCAGGCTACCTGTGTGGAGCACTTTCATGCCATAAACATTAAATAAATTTAGCATCTTGACGTCCTACTTCCCAGAAAGTACCTAGTCCCAAATCAGCTTCCTAAAAGCACAGTGACTATTAAAATTTAAAGGATGATGCCAGATAAGTGTGTTAATGACAACTTGGTCACATACTCATTTTTAAGATTTGTACATATATTTTAAAGACACTTTTATGTCGATTTTTTGCTAGTACAACTCAGACAAAAGGGGCACCAAAGCTAACACCAGTTGAATTCTCAGGGCCTACTTAGGAAAGATTTATACTCTATGCAGAGTTTGAGCACTTACCTCTGTTCTCCCTTTGCTATTCATTATTCAGTTGCCTTCCCTCAGGTCAGAAAAATTCTCATTTCATTCAGGACTGGCTCATCAGTATGTCTCCTCCTTGGTGCTTTTCCCCTGAGGGGTGATGTACAGATATACATAGATACCCACGGCCCTCCTTCCTCTGCTTTCACAGGTCATTTCAGAATGGTTATGTGCCCCCTCAACTCCTGACATCCACTGGCCACTCTACTGTAGTTTATAAGCTCCGGCGATGGGGGACATTACTCATTTTTGGGTCAAATGTAAAAAAGACATATGAATGGCAAGAAGCAACAGACCCCTGCTGTGCTAAGTAAGGCTAAGTTACTACATTATGCCATAGGACCACAAACCTTCCAAGTGATGTTTCTTCACATGACTGCCTCACTATTCATTAAAATACTGCAGCAAGCAGGGGCGCCTGGGTGGATCAGTCGGGTAAGCATCTGACTCTTGATTTCGGCTCAGGCCGTGAGTTTGAGGCTTGCGTCAGGAGGGAAGTCTCAGCTGGGAGTCTGCTTGAGATTCTCTCTATCCCTCTGCCCCCCCCAAAGAAATAAATAACTCTTGAAAAAACATATATTGTAGCAAGCAGCCCCAGAACCATCCATTAAAGAGGATGCAATTGGTGCCAAGTGTAAGATTTTCTTTCCAATCCTCAGATTCCTACTTTTCCTCATTTTCCCTTGCTGCTCTTATAGCTTGCATCTTCTCAGAGTAAACTGTAAAAGCCAGAAGAAGCCTATCACTTTGCTTATTCACGTATTTCCCCACATTAACTGGTCTCGAAAGTGAATGTGAAATAAAGAAAATATGTGCATGACTCTGTAGGTTACAGAGGAGAAAACCAGGGAGCATTCCCGCTGCAAACCCGCCCCACCTGCACTCGCTGGCGGGACAGGAAGGCTGCTCAGCTTAGCGGGGGGACGGGGTCAAGAGCAGGTGAGATGGGGGGCTGCCGGCCTTCTTGTCAATCGGACACTTGCGCTTCAAATGAAAAGGCTGAGAGAGAAAACTCTACATATATAAACGTCACTTTTCACATCTTGGCAAACTGCCTTCCTCAGTTTCTCACAAACACATCAATCAATAAGGTGTACCCATTTGAGTCTGAGCAGGGAAGAACTTGGAAGGAAAGAACTGACTCATTGGAGGCAGTGTAACTGACACATGTAAACAGGAGGCTCCGAGAAGATGAATATGAGGAGTCATCAGATTTCTGTTTAATTTTCCCGTTCCTCAATTTTAGAATGGAAATGGAAGTGGGGGGACAGGGAAGTACACAGCTAAATATGGCACAGGTCATTTTACAAGTGCAGAGCTCGTAAGTTAGGCTGTTTCCAGCTGCTCGGGGAGTGTGATATTTAGACGTCCATCAGAACAGCAAAAAGGAAAAAAAGATCCATGTTAGAGGCGCGGATAAACATGTACGTCACAGCAGAGACCACACGAGCTAGGTATATGCAGGAGAAAACAACTAGCCTCCTCAAAGTACAGATTTGCCCACAACTTTAAAATAGACTTCCTCTTCTATATACAAATCACACTTGTCTTCTTTCGTAATGAGTATTATCTGCTTGAACAAAAAATAATTTTCAAGGTAAGGAAGATAGAAACCAGAGGATTTCATTCACACCTGTACAGAAATATTGATTTCGTAAGACAAGAAAACTCAAGATCACGGTACACAGCAGTTATTTATTTAAATACTTGAAAAGGTTGATGATGGAAAAAAATAGGTTTATCATGAGAGTTTATGTTCATTAGATTTATTTTACCATTTAAAAAAGTGCTGCCTCCGGGTTATCCTAGCCAGATAGAGAACACTTTATGACACATGCAGCCACTGTAAGACACTATCATAGACACGGCCGTTAGAGAATGATGTACACTGGGGGAGGAAATTCAGTAGTAGTAATGGTGACTGTTTATTTAAACTAAAAACATTGATAATATACAAATCTTTTTTCTCTTTTGATTGAAAGGGCTATAAAATTCTACATACAGACAAAGGAAGCAACATAATCATATAGGTAACGCCCAGCTAACTGCCTTTAACTCTCTTTCCTTCAAGAAGCACTTCACTCAGCTATGCAACTTTCTAGACCGCACGACGGCTTCGGGGCTGGCCTACCACAAGTGACTGAAAGAGAGGTGTGAGCTGACCTGTTCTTAAAAATGGAGAGAAAATGGCAAATTGTGCCTCGTGTTCTTTAAAGAACCCAAAGGATCATTCTGAGTAAAATGTGAAATAAATAAGTGATCCATGAGTAAATATAATCTCAGAGCTGACTTAGACCTAGGAGAGCCGAACACTAACAATACCACATAGAAACATCTAGAAACATCATTTCTAGAATTCAGTTTGGGAGACCATATCTTGCCTGAATATGTACATTATTTACAAAATATTCCCTTTTGGCCTCTGAAATTTAGCCATTTGAGTTTGGCTGTTAAGCTCTTTCTTTCCATATGCTAGCCAATACTGCAGTTATAACTATCATTAAAATACTCTTATGCATGAATTACAAATATTAATAAAGTAACTCTGCATGTATAAATATCTCAATATTTCTAGCAGAATTTAAAGCATACATAAATACATAAAAGTATTTGTTTTTGGTAGGGCCAGTATTTTTTTTTTTAATCATCGCTGTTTCAACAATGCTTTGTACATAGCAAAACCCAAAACTGCAAAAACAGTAGCACCAAAACTTGCTCGAAGCCAAAACGTGGAGCTCTTGAGGTCAGCTTGTGTCACGTGCCTGTAGTCAGAAAATATAATTAATGTTCAAAACATAATTAGTATGAAAATACCAATTACATTAACAGTCTACTTTTAGGGAAGTATTAGCACACTTGTCAGGCTAATTGCATACAGTACTGCTTACTAAAAACATTTATCAATAGAGCCACATGTACATTGCTTAGATAATCATTATCTTAAGACATAATGTAGACATTAATAAAGACAAATGTCTTTACAGTTAGCTACTACTTGGGAGTAATCAACATCTAAAATTTTAGACATTTTCTTCACATGGGAAATAGAGAACGTAGACAAATCAACCTACTACTTTTTAATCCCACCACGGTCCTTCAGAATGAGAGGTAAAACCAATATCTCACAATTTTGAGAGTCCATTTCATGGAACTTAGTATGCGATCTCCTGCCCGGGAATCAAAAGCTATCATGTAAGCAGTTAAGCGACAAGTGACCATACTTTTCTAAGAGCAATGCTTAGAGTCAACTTTGGAAACACTGAACCCCATAAAAATTTACCAAAAAAAAATCCCAGAGGGGAAGGGGAAGATACACCAGTTTGCATTAATTGGGTTACTGCTGGTTAAAGAAAGAAAATTAAAAACAAAACAAAACAAAACAACAAAAAACCAACCCTGATATTAGTCAGACAGGCAGTGACAATGATGATACTAAAGGACATCATGTAACATGATGGACTGAAAGGTAAATGACATAAAAGAAGCCATATTATGCATGACAAGAACAGGGACAGCCTGTACCACAAACTGAGTTTGTGAGCATGCTCAGTTAATGACACTGCTATGCACCCTCAAGGGTCTCAAGTATGACAGCTTACCATAAAGAGGATATCGCTTGAAAGCGAAAGTTGGGATATTTTATTCAAGGGTCACTGGAGTTTTAGTTAAATGAGCACAATTGAGGAGATGTAGAAAACTTATAGAATTAAGAGCTTAGAGAGACTGTCTAGTTCAGGTTATTTTACAAGTAGGAAACAAACAGATTTGAAGCAAAAGTCAGACATCATTAAAAGACCAGGACACTAACATATGCAAAAGAGTTAAGAGCCAAGAATAACAAGTGTACAAAACGACTTTGCCTCAGTAACCGATCAGAGTGCCGATCAGATTAGTTAACACCAAATGCAATCTGCCCATTCTAGAAACAAGTCTATAATATAAGCCAGAGTGCTCCATGCTTATCCCCATGGCAAAACCACACACAGCACTCCAATTTATCATTCTCCCCAGTACCTAAAAAAAAAAAAAAGAAAAGAAAAAGAAAGAAAAGAAAAAAAAATCACTCCTGACGTATTATTTTACAAAGCAAAGTGATAATACAGGTTCATTCCACCTTGTGAGTTAGTTCCTCCAACAGGCAATGTTTTATTTATTTATTTATATCAAGTTAGGGAAGAAAATTCATAGGTTTCAGTTTTCCAGCTGGAAAAACTCCAACAAGGCCACCCCACTGGTTGTGGGAAATGTTACCTGGCTTCAAGAAAAAGTGGACCATGAGATGACTCCATGAAGATGGAATCTTCTACAGAGCTGACGGCGTGCACCTGGTGAGTAATACTGCCTTCGTCGTCTGCTAACAGCATGGCACCCCACTCAGCTACCCGGGCTCTTAACCTTTTATACACATGCACACAGTTTGCAGTTCACAGCAGAACTCACAAAAGGGGACTGAAAATAACATCTCTCAATTAAACATCCCACACATAAATTGAGTTGCCACCCTAATATGCATCTCATGCTTTCTATATTTAAAATAAATGTATTCTGTAACAAATTGCCAAACTTCCAAAAAAAAAAAAAGTATCTATGGGTTCTTTTCAAAAACACTCACATACCAGGCAAGAAAACCTAAGGCTGTTATACACATTCTCTATAAATCCCTTCGAGGCTGGTCCTGGTAGATCTGAAAGACTAAGAGAAGCCCTGGAAACCAGTCCCTAAGCAGGACCTGACGGGAGGTGGTGACCGTAAGTATTCATTCAAAATGCAGCTAACCACAATACGTCACGAAGTTGACTGATGCTTCTAACTACAGACTACCAACAACTGCAAACATACACCTGCAAAAAATTGAGTCCAAAGCCCCAAACTCATGGACTATCAGAGACCTATGATGAGAGTTTCAAAGTCTGTAACTCCAAATCAATAGAGATGCATAAAATTTAAAGTGAGAAATAGGCTAAAAGGGCAGGAGAGCTTTTGCTTCAGCTTTGGTCTCTCTCTGATTTTTATGCATCTTTACTGATAGAGGATTTTTACAAGTTTTTTTTTAATTTATTTTTTAATTTGGGGAAGAAAAGGGCTAGGATTAAAGCTAGCTGTCATCACATTAAAATCAGTCAAAATGATTTCTCATAAATAGTTTTCAAGTATGGAATCAGTTTCACACAGCTCCCTTTGTTGTATTTTAAGCAAGTATTACCATTCATGAAATAATATATTCTGACTTTATTGCTTCGTTTATTTTTGCATTTCAAGATAGTAATTACTGTTTTCCCCAAGCTACAGTATAGCCTTCTATAGGCAGAACAGCGGTTCATATTTATATATGAGAAACAATACAGACACATGGTCAAGATATAGCCAGTTTAAAACTTAAGGCAACTATTAACTCATAAGCTATACTTCAATGACTCCATCAACCTTACAGTGGTAATTCAAGACACCTGTAGACATGGAAAGTTACTTAGAGACCTCTTTTATGCAGTTCGCATGTGCATTTAAGAGCTGCACTAACCAGGCTCTCTGTATATGAGAAAGCATTTATAATGGATGGCACACTTGTCACTGCTTAGCTGACTGACAGCACCTGAACAGAGAACAGTGTGACGGTCTTAACTGTATTCCCTAAGTATGAGCACTAAGCCCTGCTTGTCGTTTCAGGTCTCAAGCTGAAAGCAGAGTAATAGTTTCATAAAGCTGCTTCCTAGTTCATTTCTAAACTCAAGCAAAAATAATTCTTCCACAATTCAAAAGTATAATTCTTTCAAAATGACTCACATGAAATATCATTTTAGAATAAATTATCTTATGGCATACTTTTTCTTTTTAGTTTATTATTTTTTTACTGTCAAAAAGATAATATATGCTCATTATAAGATACGAGGAAAATAAAAGTAGGAAGAAAAAAAAATCACCTAGAGTCCCATCACCTAAGGCAACTAGTTAAAATGTAGGGTATTTCCTTTTACTTTTTCTCTGTTTCTTACACAGCTGCAAACACAATGCGTATAATTCATATAATTTTATCTTTTAAAAAATTTACTATTATGTAAGAACTTTTTCACAAATTACAGAAACCTCATTTTAAACACCTTTATTATATCCAATTCCCCTATGGATGGCGATCTCTACTTACTGGTAACTATAACTAAAGGGATGAATATCCTTCTACATAAGATTTTTCTCTGTATTTAGTATAGTTTCCTGAAGAGACTTCCCAAAAATGAATATTACAAGGTCAAAAATGTGTGTGCATGTGTATATATAAGATTCTTTTTAAAAAAATCTCTTGAGGGATGCCTGGGTGGCTCTTGAGGGGTGCCTGGGTGGTTGGTTAGGTGTCTGCCTTCGGCTCAGGTCATGATCCCAGCATCCTGAGCGTGAAATGGGCTACTTGCTCAGCAGGGAGCTTGCTTCTCCCTCTGCCTTGCCTCTTCCCCTGCTTGTGCCCTCTCTCTCTCTGACAAATAAATAAAATCTTAAAAAAAAAAAATCTATTGATCCATCAGAATCACATCTTCCTTCTCTGTGCAATAATTTAGTTCAGCAGTAACTCTTTTTAGAACATAAGAAATAATGACTAAATGCTGGAATATAATCCTTGGTCATCTGAAGCTTGTCAGAGTTTCTAAGTTCTTAGGTGGAAAATTCTCCCATATTGGATGCTAGCTTCTGCCTAAAGAAGACTGTCAATCAGATGACAAGCGCTTTTTTTTAAGTAGGCTCCATGCCTAATGTGGGGCTTGAACTCACAACCTGGCGATCAAGAGTCACATACTCTACTGATGGAGCCAGGCACACACCCCCACGCTGCTACTTAGTAAGGCAGAGAGAAGGAAAGGTTACAAACTTCAGGCAATAAAGGCTTAAATTAAGAAGGGTCTGTTTGAACTGTCACACAAGGCACATAACAGAGTGACCTCGATTCCTATGTACTTCTGCACAGAATGCCATAAAAAAGGCAGACAAGATACTTTTGATTCACTCTGCAATTTACGACATATATAAGAACATGAGTTAAAATCTTCATTGGCTCAGGGTATTTGACCAATAATGAAAGGAATGGTATCATTTGCAATATTTAGAAACAAAATAATCAAATTCTAAAGGGCTCAATGGAATTAAACCATTCTAGCTATTCCCAAATGGGATATTTTTAATACTGTTTTTTATAACATGTCCTAGGACTTTATATATCTGGGGTATAAACACTATATTGCAGAGACCTAGAAGTCTGCAAAAATTAGAATTTAAGGAAGGGGGAGAATCCAGAAAGGTCCAGATGTCAGTTGCAGGCTCTTATGAGGAGGAAAGAAAAGTTCAGTGGAGCGAACTCAAGAGCAGGATCACTGAGACTGCGCGAAGAGCTGCCCCACCCAGGCGTTTTTACCAGCCATCCGTGCAACTTTGCAGAAATAAACGCGAATTTCCTAGATTTCATTCTTCTCATCTCACCACCCGATCCTGTCCAAACCCAAAGCAGGTGTACAAATGCAGAAATATGAATGTTCTTCTAATTTTATAATTCTATCCACATACGTATTTCAAGTAGGAATTTTTAAGTTAATACTCTGCAACCGCCTATGTAACTGTAATGCACGGAACCTGGTCACTAGGGCTCACAAACAGCACATACAGCTTCTTCCTAAATGCGGTTACATAGCTCAAGTTGAAAACTGTACTGAGGTCACCAAAACTATAGTTAAATGTTCTGTTTTTAAATATTTCACTTGCTTTTTAAAGTCTTCTGGGCCTCCCTGCTTTTATTGCTCTCAGTGTTTTCTTGGTGTTTTGTTTTTGCCTGGTGAATTGTCTTTTACATTCATTTCTACTAATAATACCATTACTCTTAATAACAATTTTAATAATGACAATTCTTCTAATTGAACTAGTACACATGAAATCTTTTAGTAAGATATTTCTCAAAATAGGTTAAGAAGTCAAAATATAGTATTTGACAAAGATGAACTATAACACAAATCACAAGAAAGCTGTTAACTGAGCATGCCTAAATAGTAACATACTTTGGAAAAGGATGTAAGTGTGCATCAATGTCAAGAAATGCTTCGCGGAGCACTAGGAGAACCAAAATTTATAGATGACCGTAGATACATGGGAAACACATAATATCTATATGTTGTCTACTGATACTTAAAGATCAGAACAGGCAAACTCCACCTTGTGGCATCCTTTAATATTCTAACCAAATGGCAAAAAATTTTAAAATGCATAAGCAAGCAGCAGCTTACTTCATGAGAATCTGTAACACAAGCTCTTGTATAATTTAAAATATAACACTACGTATCCTAATTAAAAGAAAAGTCTTATAAGGACCTTGATACAAGGGAACATAGAAGTTTCATATGAAACCAAAACACAGGACAGACTTTGTTGGATACAATAGTTTACTATTACATAATACTCTAAGAACTCTTACATTCCCAGAAGGCTCTCTAGGACATTAAGATTTCTAGGTATCTATCCTCTTCATAGGGCAATCCTATGAAAAGGCAGGTCCTTTCAGTGTGACAATAAAATCCTCTCTTCCAAAAAGGGGCTCCTATTAAGTGACATGGTTTCAAAGTATATAAAGGAGCAACTTACATGATTATTAAAGCAATATTGGTAAATATCATTAATAAATTGGCTTAAAATAAATGCCACATATACCCAATTCAAAAAATGCATTAAAAGAATAGGGCAAAGAATTCAATGGGTACAATGACTGTCCATCATACCTTTGGGTTGCTGTAAATACTCACTGTGAACTATGCACTTGGTTGCTAAAGTAAAATACTGCTACTAAGCTTAAGAAGTAACATGAACAAATAATTTATATGGCTGATGCAAATAATAAAATGGGATGAGAGATATCCTAAAACCAAAATGCGTGTCAAAGAAAATCATACCAAAATAATAAACCATAAAATAAACAATTTTGATTAAATTATAGGTTAGCACAAGTGGATGGATTACACACAGAAATTAGCTGGGATAGGGACTGAGAGAAGTTAAAAAAATGACTAAGTGACACGGACATACAAATTAAAACAAACACCTAAAGGAAAGGACAAATTAAAGTCCACAGCACACTACAGTAGAGTAACAAAGTCATATAAAGTAGGAGTCTTCTCAAGTCAGAATAATAAATACGTGATAACTAAAATCCTGGGTAGTTCAAACCAACAATCCAGCTCACCTCTCATAATCATTTTAACACTTTCAGATTAAAAAGGTAATTAAAATAAAAATATAACCAGAAGGTATATTTTCCCAGTACCATGATTAACACTATTTGAAATGAAAACATTGCCAAAGATTAAAATCATCTGACCACATGTTAATCATCTTCCAAATGTATTTAAATTCAAGTAATTCCAGTTATTCATAAACTGTTCTAAAGAAAAACATAAGCCTGTCCAGATCACAAGGATGAGATCATAATAACTAAAGAAAAAGATTACATGTCAGATACATAGTTTAACACTTTTGACATCTTGAAATAAATATATATTCTATTACATTAAAAAGAAAGTTTTATTACTACTCTATTTAAAATATGTAGTGTCAGTAAATAAGCTCAAAAAAGGGAGGACAATGTTTACGGGTCAAAAACAGCTAGGGAAAAAACGGATAGTTTCAGAAACGAATCTGTGGGAACTGCCTAAATATAAATTATTAGCTTAAATCCTCTCATGATCAGGTGATAGCACTTACTTCTCTAGTCTGAGGGGAACTAAGGTTACTGAAAATAGAACCAAAGCCTAAAGAAAGTTTTGTATTTAGAGAGGCAATTAAAGGCAGGTCCCTATTTATCCTCTATTCTGCCCCAGCTCACAGCAGGATCCTATCTAAAGCAGGTACTTAAGTATCTGAGAGAATAAATCACAGGGGCAGAGGGAGGTAAAGGGAGAATGTGGTCTCAAACATGTACTATCTCTGGGAGTGATTTATTTCAATCCACATGGTTTACAAGCACACTGAAACAAGGCAGTAAATTTGAGACCAACATGTATGTACCAATACCTGCCTATTAATTTCTTTGCAGACATTTAATGAAACTTTTGCTTAAATAAAAATTTGAAAACTACTCTTTTACACATCTAAATCAAACACGAAACATGGCAGATTTCTAAAACCAGAGACTTAAGGCTTATTGTTGAGTGAGACTCCTCCCTACTAAATTACAGTGAGGGCGCCTGGGTGGCTCAGTGGGTTAAAGCCTCTGCTTTCGGCTCAGGTCATGATCTCAGGGTCCTGGGATCGAGGCCCGCATCGGGCTCTCTGCTCAGCGGGGAGCCTGCTTCCCCCTCTCTCTCTCTGCCTGCCTCTCTGCCTCCTTGTAATCTCTCTCCCTCTGTGAAATAAATAAATAAAATCTTTAAAAAAAAAATAAATTACAGTGAAAAATTCCTAAATGACTTTTACCGAATTAATCAATCCTTTCTCTGCTTTGTAACATTAAGATATATCTAGCATGGCAAACCAATAGTGACCAACCTCCAAAGGCTGCCACAACCCGAGAGACAGGAAAGAAAGGAGGCAACCCCATCACCCCACAACTTTTTCAGATTCTTTCATGAAAAAGGGAGTAGAACTTGGTTGGTGGGAAGGGAAAGGAGATATTTTCATTCCTTAGGTGTATGTTTTCTTTTTTTCTTTTCTTTTTCTTTTTTTTTTTTTGCCTGCAATTGCCCCACTCTCTGCTATATTTTAAGACTGAGATTGCAAGCTGCTGGCCAGTAAACATGTTTTGTTCTGATTAGTACTTTCAAAGACTTAAATTAACTTGCCATTATTTGAATAGCAGGAAATTTCACATAAAAATCCTGATGTCTCAGGTCTCACAGAATCAGAAGACCTGGCAACAGCCAGCCTGGACAACAACAAAAGGCCAGGGCTGAGTTGAGGCTGCCTCTTTTAGACAAGGCCTGTCACAGTCCCTACGTCTCTTACTTCTTATACCTGGCCACCTTCATGCATTGACATTACCCTTCCAGATGCTGTAGGTACTTAAGTTCTGGAGCTCCACCTTTATCTACCTTATCTACATCCTTTTATAAACTAAGGGAAGCTTCAATACAGAACTCCTAAATTTCCACTGTACTTCTATAAAATTTTGAAACACTGCAACGAATCAGGAAGGAAGGTACACTGGTTTCCCTCTTTATCTTTTTCATTCATTCCATTCTTGATTACTAGATGTCGGGGATGTATGCTGACATTACCATTAAATTAGTTCCAGTTTATAAATAGATATGACAGGAAGTACTGATTTCTCTTCAAAGATCATTGTACAGAGTACTTTACTATGAGCAAGCTCATCAATTAATACACACCCAACCTTTTCCATTTGGAAGCTGACTAAACCGACCTAAGAATAAAACTGTCACTAAAGATGCAGAAAATGAATCAATCTGCAAGTTATGGACACTCAAGATCTTATAGAATAAGTGAAACAGACAGTTTTTGATTATCAATTATTAGGAGCCAAGGTGGGTTCACTGAGAATAAGACACCAAATAGATGTCACTCCTATTTAGATAAAATTACTACATTGATAGATCAGAAGAATGTGTTATAAATTACATACTGGAAAAAAAAGGAAATTACATATTGATTTCAAAAAAGCCCTCCATGAAATCTCTTGTAAGATACTAAGATAAGGGCGCCTGGGTGGTTCAGTTGGTTAAGTGACTGCCTTCAGCTCAGGTCATGATCTTGGAGTCCTGGGATCGAGTCCCACTTTGGGTTCCCTGCTCAGCAGGGAGTCTGCTTCTCCCTCTGACCTTCCTCCTCTCATGCTCTCTCTCTTTCTCAAATAAATAAATAAAGTCTTAAAAAAGAAGATACTAAAATATAATATAGACTGGAAAATAAAATATTTTTAATTTACAGAATAATCTTTTCCCAAGAATTTTAAACCTGTGTCACTGGGAAAAGAGTTCTTCAGGGGAATACTTCAGGGCTTGCTGGCTCTCTCTCTCCAGTCTCTTGGTTTTCAACATTATTTTTTATCAATAACTTGAACAATAAAAAAGACATATCTACCAAGTTTGCAAATAACACAATGCCAAGAGAGATAGATAATGGGACAAATGACAGAAATAATGTTTGAAATGACTGAGCTAGAACAAATGGATCAAAAAGAAGACTATGACACTTAATAGAGATACATATGTATCTGTGTTTAGATTCAAAGAGTCAACTAAAAATGTCAAGTACAAAATTAGAGAGCAGGGGACGCTGCCTTAATAGTACCTCATATGAAAAAAAAAATCTGATTTCAGTGAACCCCAAGATGCATCAACAGTTGGATGGGGCTGCTAACAGCGTCACTTCACGCAGCAGACAGGTGCTGTCCTGACTGTGGAACATGACTACCCACTGCTGGGGACTCGTCCCATCACACCTGGAGCACTGCTCTCCATTCTCAGCGGCACCTCTTTTAAGAGGAACTCTGAAAACCTAAAGGGCTTTCAGACGAGGACAACCAGGACTGATGAGGTCACTAAACCATCTAATTTAAGAAAAGTCTGAAAGAAATGGGGATGTTCTACCTGGAGAAGAGAAAATTAGGGGAGACATGATGGCCGTCTTCAAATGTCTGAAGGATTGCTAGGTTGAAGAGGGAGCAGAATAGTCGTATGTTGTTCTAAAGGGCAGAACTAAAACTAGAGGAGAGAAAGTTACAGGGAAATCATTTTAGTTAAAAAATAAAAATAAAGAGCAAAGGCAAAAGCAAAAACCCTCTCCATTGAGGAAAGCCATCAGCAGATAAACAGGACTCTCCACAGGAAGGCTTTCAGGAAGGCATTCTAATGGGAGGTTAGGCCAGAGGAGTTCTGGAATCTCTTCCGACTCTAGGTAGCATTTCTAACACCGGAGCTTCTGAACGTTGTTTGGTTTGAACTAGCCTTGCATTTTCTCAGATAGTCCTCATGAGAGAATCTGTGTTACTACTTTATAAGATGCCATTCAAAGGACAGAGGCAGAACTTTACCACCAAGTTAGTGTGGCAGTCCCTTCAAAGCAGTCACCTGAGATGGCTGCATTCTTATTCCAGAGCTGCTAGTGCTCAAAACATCATCGAAACTCTTTTTAGAATGCCTTCAAAATCAGTTTCTGACCCACATTAAATATAGTCTCACTGTTTCATAGCCACATCTACTATTTCTGCTGGTGGACACAAATTATCCTATAGTCAGAGCCTGGCCTTCAGTGAGAGTCCAATAGTAAGACCAAGAATGGACCCATTTCTAACCAAAATCTATTTAGCTTGATCATCTGTCTTAATCAAGTCCAGCTCCCAAGGACAGCTGAATGTCAATTTCATGAAAACACTCATTCATCTTTAGACACAAAAATTTATAGTAAATACAAATTAATAGTACATAGTCTCTTAAATGCTCACAAAATGTAAATCTGAACAATGGAAGCATGACCAGAATAAGAATATAACCTTCCAAGTTCTTTGCTTTGAGGGAATGTAAATATCCTATTTGTTTGTTTTCCTTCTCATTCTAAAAAGCATGTTACTTTCTAGGCATACTTCATGTTTTTGGCTCAATTATAAAGACCTCCAAAACTAGTACTACAGATCTTTTGTTCCTTCCCATATTCCTCTGAATCCTCAAAGCTGGCTCTTATCCTCATTTCCAGAAGCCATGCTCTTTCAAATAAACATTCCAGGTACTTATAATGCAGAAATTTTTCAAACCCAAGAGACTGTTCGCATTAGTATGGTTTTAATGAAGTTATATTAGTTGAATGTAAGCGAGTACAGTTTCACATTTGGGATCAATGTGTCTTTTCGTTACTATGAAGGTTCTCATCTATTTCTATAGCTCTCAGCCAAAAGATTTTAATCTCCCTATACATATTATCCCGTCATATGAACGATACTTTAACTTCATGAAAAAAGAAATCCAAAATCTTATTTTATAGTCCCCTGAAAACATCATCACCACGGTGAGAATTTTAGTGGAAGTTAGTTGGGCATCAGTTGGCTTGTGGTCTTTGTAGTGAGTATCTGTATAATAAAGAGTTATCCATTTTTTTTCTTTTGTATTTTAACAGAATGCCTGGTACCCAGTAAATAAAGTTAAGAACCTGTTAAGAACTGCAGTGAAGATTTTGTTCTTTACAGATTGCAGCAAGTCTGAGTTGAGGAAGTTCTGACAGATGCAAAATGTACACCTGTTGCAGGTGCACATACAGCGTAACCGGGCATGGCTGCGAAAACACACAGAAGGACAGGAGTTGAGTTCTTACTTACAAATACGGCACAAGTTAGGGTGTGCCAACTTAAAAAAAAAAAGATTTAGGCATAAGCAATACTAAGGAAAAGGACAGTGTGGGGCATGCTAAAGTTGTGCAGAATTCCACGTTTACCAAAAATACAGTAAATAGCAATAGGTCCCTCCTCCTTCCCTAGAGAAAACCTAAGGAAAATTAGCTAATACTCTTGGTTTTTTTGGAGAGGGGATGGAATTAACATCACAAGAGTTTTAGTGGAATAAGTATGCACAGCGATAGATGGCACCCTCGTGTAAATTAATAAAAAGAAAAACTGAGTAAGCCATAGCACCCACCAAAAGGACAAAGTGTGCTAGCATTTAAGGAACCATTCCCTCCTCCTCCCTCAGCATACACACATGCCTGAGAACCAGGAAGGAGAAGAATGACAAATACACGAAAGGGTCAAAAGACGAGTATATTCAACCCTGAGGAGATGGTCTTCAATTCATCAAGCACCCTGGCTCCCAAAGGAAATCAAAGTGCTTCATAAATTTCCACTTGGACAAAACAGAGGGTTGATTTCATCTGCTACAAAAACACAGCAGCTAAGTAGGACAGTATGAAACTCTGGGGTGAGGATGTAAAAATCAACAATGGGTCCAATTGGTATTAGATATGAAATTTAGGGAGGCTTTCTGACTCCTTTCTGGTTGAGTGGAGTTGTACTAGTCGGTACAGGCACATGGGGCAATCTATTTCACCTCCGTCCTAACAACCAGAGTAGGGGGTTCCCAGGAACTGCCCAGTGGCCAGAGCCACTCAGACATACAAAGCCATCATGGCACCCTGAAGAGGCACTGGCGCAGAACCCACTCAGAAGAGCGCCACCTGATGAATCAATGCCAGCACTTCCTGTAACACCTGCCCATTTTTTTTAAAGGCTTCTCAGTCAAAGGACTGGCCCAATCTGACTTGGCTTAGCTTGTGAGATCTGATGAGACCACATCACACGGTGGCATGGTTGTGGAGATTAGCAGCATCCCAATAATGCCTAATTCCCAACATGAAGAAAAACGAGAATTAATTTTTAAACTCTCATAGACTGAAGACATTCCTTTTTTAAAACCTGACTTGTGATGAGGAACTTATCAATGCTACTAAGTCGCTGCCAGCTGTCATACTGGAATCCATCTGTTATTTTATCAATTCAGTCTGACTCTTCAACATACACAGGCTCCACCCACCAAAAAGGAGAGATGCAAAGTATGCTTAGCAACAGGGAGATGCTTCATGAGAAGTAGTTTGGGATTAACCATAAAAGCAAGTGTCCCTGTATGTACATTTATCATATACACACACATACACACAAACACACACAAATCGCAGCAAAATGTTTTAAAGATACAGATCTGAAAACACAGTTACAGTTATCTACAAGATTAAAATAGTGCATTTACATAGTAAAAAAAAGAAAAAGAAAAAAACACTACTGTAATATACAGTTAGGCAGTAAGCCTGACCAAGCAGTGCGTTTCTGGATAATTACTAAATGTTAATTACGGCAGGAAAGGAGATCTGGTCATCTATAAGAAAATGTCAACAAAATCCCACAGAAGCCATAAAGAAAAAGTAACTTACAAAGCAGTTTTTAGAAAGACCCAGATTTTTCTCAAATTCTCTATTCTATCAGTGTTGCCCATGTCTCGGGAGAGTCTGTTTCTGTAATGATCCTCTCTGTAGATAACATACATGAGAGTTTTAAAGCAAAGGTAAAACATAAATAAGGTTCTTTTTATCTTATAGTAACAGGAAATGACTTGTCTTCCAATACAAATAGAATTTCAAGGGCTTGCTGCCTTTTTTTTTTAAAGTATTAGTTAACAGAATTGCAGTAAAGTTAACTCTGATTTGAAGAATCTGCACAAATTAACATCTTTCTGAAAGACTTCAGTTTGTAGCCACGTTTGATTATCACTCTATTTTATACCGTAGTTTTCATAAGAAGGAAAATAATTTAGAGACTAAATTAATAATAAATAGATTAAGCTAAAGTCCTGAGAAACGCACTGCCTGAAAAACTATCTTGTTACAAAACAGAATTATACACACACAGTACTTGAGGAGAATGCCATTAAGAACCATGCAATTCTAAGGCAGTTAGTAAGCTATGAAAATGTCCACAGTTATGTGCTTATGCATATGCATGTATAGATATACAATAAATGTACATAAAATTCATGGTTCATAACACTTAATGTAAAACATTTATATAGCAGGAATTCCAATTACAACTACTTTTTACAGCACTTAAAAAAGACATTATATTCTCAAACATATCTATAATTTAAACATAATTTCATAAAATATTTTAGAATCCTCCACATATTCAAGGTCAATGAATCAATAGAAAAATATTAAAATGAACTTTTTGTTCATATGGAAATGTCTTAAAAGCATAAAGCACCATGATGTCAACTCCATTTGGTTTCAGTAAGACTATTTTTTAAATGCTGGGTTGGGGGTTGAGTTTCATTGTACTATCCTATTAAGATAGTTACCGTCTGCTTAAAAATATATAAATTCTGTCAGAAGCACTGTTTGTGTAATTTTATTATGGCACCCAAACCAGACTTGCATTTACTCAAATTTGTTCCTTCTCATTACAGTCTCTTTCTGTTGCTGAACAACTTCTATGTGACAAAGGTTCCGCCCTCGTGGCTAATCATGACATGCGATGTTATTATGAACCATGCAACATGAAAATGATGGCAGAGCAAGTACTTACGGGTACATGGCCATCGTTGTCAGTTTAACAAAGATATCTTTACTGGGTGCATCAGCAGTATTGCAAGTGAAGGCTTGTGGTGGAGGCATTTTATGTTTCCTGCAGAAATCAGCAGGTGAAATACTATAGTCTTGTTTAACTTCATGCAGGTCCGACTTTGCAGCTATGATTAAGCAAGGTATTCTGCTGTCCATGAAGTGTTGCTATGGAATAAAAACTAAAATCACAATCTGATGACAAGTTAAAAAATTACTACATTTAATTAAATGTGTACTAAAAATCATCTCTGGCTAGGAAAGCATAGCTTCAAAAAGGAAGTAAACTAAAAGGCAATGACTGGCAGTGGACCAGGCAGTCTCATAAGACCAGGGCCAATTTTCTAATGCTGGTAACCATACAAACCTGTAACGACTCTTCAGATTCACTACAATCTGAAAAAAATCGGTATTTTTCATTAAAAAGATACCACATTTTGAAACAAAGAGAAATCCAGCTAAATTTCTCTATCCTAGTGCACATTATTTTCATTTTTAAAAATTTCTGCTTCATAATTTTATTATTTTTTTCACTATTTTCATATCATTAGTCCTGAAGCACATGCATTTATATACATTTTTTATAGCTGCAGTCATGCTGGACATAGTCATTTGAAAATAGAATACTGAGGGGCGCCTGGGTGGCTCAGTCATTAAGTGTCTGCCTTTGGCTCAGGTCATGATCCCAGGATCGTGGGACCAAGCCCTGCATCGGGCTCCCTGCTCAGTGGGAAGCCTGCTTCTCCCTTACTCACTCCCCTTGCTTGTGTCCCCTCTCTCGCTGTGTCTCTCTCTGTCAAATAAATAAATAAAATCTTAAAAAAAAAATAAAAATTTAATACTGAATCTTCCATGTTTTCAGAATTCAAAAACCATTATTTTAATGGCCGCTTAACGTTTCACTGTATTATTTTGTCTTAATTTAGTAAACGATCCTCCTTTTATTAGGCATCTGGATTATTTCTAGTTTTTTTTTTAATTAAAAACAATGCTAGAATAAATTCCTTGGTACATACAGTTTTTAATTCCTATAGCATCTTTTTTTTTTTTTTTTTGCCCCAGGAGTACAGGTCTGTGAATCATCAGGTTTACACCTTTCACAACACTCACCATAGCACAAACCCTCCCCAATGTCCATAACCCAGCCACCCTATCCCTACCCTCCCACCCCCCAGCAACCCTGAGCTTGTTTCGTGAGATCAAGATCCTACAGCATCTTGATAATAACGTCAAAGTGACTGAGGACTTTTCAAGCCTCTGGTTCTCCCCTTGCTCTATTATTATTATTATTGGGGTAACTGGCAATATATAATCCATGTGCACCATTTTGTTTTAAGATTTTATTTTTAAGTAATTTCTAAACCCAACGTGGGGCTCAAACTCACAATCCCAGGATTAAAAGTCATTTGCTCCACTGACTGAGCCAGTAAGGCACCCCTCCATGTGCATTCCTAATGGCCAAGAAGACCTTCTGTTAATACAGAGGTTCTTAACTACAGATGCACATCAGAGTCACATGTGGAAAACATGTTATTTGTATGTATGGATCTATCTAGCTATCTATTTTTGGGAAAAAATGTTTTTAAAATACAGATGTCTTAGACTTCACCACCTCGGAATGAAACCAGACCTTTAGAGATGGGAGACAAATGTATGTATTTTTTTAAAAGCTCTGCAAGTGATTTTGTTGCATTTCCCTGGTTAGAAAACATTACATTATACAATTCCATTTAACTCCATATAAAGTTACAGACCAAACAGTTACAGTTACAGACCGAACCACAAAAGAACAACAAACCTTAAAAATCCTAGCACAGTACTCAAAGGATTTGGGGTTACTGACGTCATATACCAGGCACACAACATCACAAATGATCTCAGCCTCAGTTAGAAATTCTGATTCGGAGATATCATGCAACTTGTAAAAAGAAAAAGATAATAAGAAACATTAATATCATAATACTGATGTTTAATTAAAGTCATGATGTATTATTATTGCTTGACTTCCAAATAAAGTACTTCTAAAAAAAGGTAAGCGTAACTTTTCAGGCTATTTTTAGACGTGGAAAGTGTAGATAAACAAGTAGTTTCTGATTCTGTGGACTGAAAACAGTGATTAAGGTTTTACAGAAGCAAACATTTAGTGGTTGACCTGTGCCAGGCAGGCTGTTTATGCACATTCTCTACGTAGATAAGATGACAGGCTAAACAGATTAAGTCAACTGCCTAAGATAACACATCTAGCAAGTCATCAGACCAAAATTTGAACTCAAATATGATTTCAACTCTATTTTCTTTCTACCAGACCATCTTTTCTCCTCACCAATTTAAAACAAAACAAAACAAAACAAAAAAACAAAAACAAAGAAAAAGACTCTTTGCACTAAGGTCATTTTATTTTACTTCACTGCCTACTCTTTTTTAATGTTCATTATAAAACCCATAAAGAAATAGCCCCCCTACGACAATGATCCAGCAAGAGTAAAATTCAGTACTACTGAGTTATAGAAGGCAGTGCACCTATGCTGAGAAGGAAGTGCAAGGTCAGAAGTGACTCAATATATTCCAAATAAAATACTATTATAGCATGGATAGTCAGAGGCATGAAAGATATCAATTTACAAAGAACAGTATAAGAATAAAAACAGGAAAATTCACAGTCAGCTGTACTTACTGAGTACCCAGTTAAGTAGAACTATACTTATAGGAGAAGAATGGGAGATACACAAGGTTTAATAAGAAACTGACAAAAACGTTTATCACGAAGAGGAAAAATTGTATGAAATTCAATGTGATCATCTGTTTGGCAGAATAAACTATTTCCAAAAAGAAAAAAAAAAGGAGGGGCACCTAGGTGGTTCAGTGGGTTAAGCCTCTGCCTTCAGCTCAGGTCATGATCTCAGGGTCCTGGGATCAAGCCCCACATCAGGCTCTCTGCTCAGCAGGGAGCCTGCTTCCCACTATCTCTCTGCCTGCCTACTTGTGATCTCTCTCTCTCTCTGCCAAATAAATAAATAAAATCTAAAAAAACAAAAAGAAAGAAAAAAAAAGAAAAGAAAGGAAATGAACTCTTTCCGGTAGCTATTATTTGCTAGGAGCTCCTCAGATTAGCTAACTTAATATGAAAGTCAGGCTCAGAGAGAATAAGCCACTTGCCTGAGGTCACACAGCTAATCAATGGTGGATCAGGTTGGAACCAAACTGTGACAGGATCCAAGAACATATAATCTCTTTCTACTGTATTTCATAGTGTCTTTTCAGTCATACACTTCTTTCATCCATTTTTTTTAGACTAACACATTTGATAACTATACCCCTCTCTGCTAAATAGATGAAACTCAATTCAGAGTATAGGTAAACTACCAAGCACCTGCGGTAAGGTTTTCATATTAATTTCCAGTCAACAGTAGAGGAAAAAAAATTTTTTTAAAGAAAAGTGGAAGAAAGAGGAAAGAGAAGTTTTTTGTTGTTGTTGTTTTTACTTTCTATTGTATATAATATACAATGAAGCATACAAATAGATTAACTTTCACTTATATCTACACCCATGTGATCACCACACCCATCAGGGGAATTAAATTTAATTCCAATGAATAAACCAGGTGAAAGAAAAAAAATCACACAAATTCTACATACAACCATTACATTAAATGCAATTATGTTTTCAAAGAGTCATATAAAAATATACCTAATAATTAGTAACTTTTATATGCCAAAGAATTTCTTACCAACAAGTATTTCTCTTGTCCGTATACATAAACAGTGTTGATCGCATAGTAGGATTTATGATCATCACGAATTTTCTTCTGCCTCTGAAAACAATCAAAAGTCTCAATATTTACAGTTAGAAATTACAGTACCTAGTTTTCATCAGCACCCACTCTGCATGTATGTGTGGGTGTGTTATAAATAAAAGGGCATTATTCTCTACACTCTGTATTATTTATCAGTACAAAGGGGACATTGATTTTGTTTCTTAGTTCTTAAGGTCTAAGACAAAAGATGCATTTGTTCTGCATAAAGTAAAAGGAGCAGCTGAAAAGGAAGGAAACTATATTACTAAACGTGTACTTCAGAGCTACCTGCTAGCAATTCTCCTTACACAATAATGTGGTCTGACATGAGACCCGTCTAGAAACACATCCAGAAATAGATATTCAATCTGAAATATTCACTGTACATTTACTTCATGCCAAGCACTATGGCAGGTGCTTTCACATATGTATTTGTTTAAGCCCCACCTAAATACTGCTGAGGAAAAAAAAGGCAAATGACAGCTAACACCAATGAAACGAAGATAAAGGCAGTTCGACAGGATCGTTGTTACCCTTAGATTGTACTTTACTAATACACACAGGCCACTGAGCTCTAGTAATCATCTACAAGAGTTAGTGGCTATGAAAAACTCAGGTAGGGCGCCTGGGTGGCTCAGTGGGTTAAAGCCGCTGCCTTCAGCTCAGGTCATGATCCCAGGGTCCTGGGATCGAGGCCCACATCGGGCTCTCTGCTCAGCAGGGAGCCTGCTTCCTCCTCTCTCTCTGCCTGCCTCTCTGCCTACTTGTAATCTCTCTCTGTGTAAAATGAATAAATAAAATCTTTAAAAAAAAAAAAAAAGAAAAACTCAGGTAAACTCGTGACTACACAAATCTGTTGGATAAAGCTCTATTATCTGAGAACTCTCACCATTAAGTTTCTTCCAAGAAGAGCCTGAAGAACTCCACTCTTCCCACAGTTTTTCATCCCAATTACATTACATCTGAACACATTTCTTTGAGTCTGTTTTTTCTGAAGGTCTATCTTTTTATCTCTTGTTACTAAGAAGAAAGAAAGAAAGATTATGTACTATTTAGACTCACCAAGCCTCCATTTCACCTTCTGCAAAATAGGATACTCTGATTTCTCATTTTTATGAAGCATATGGTGAATAAACAGACATACTGTGCAACAGCCATGCTGTATGTGAAACCAAGCACTAAATATATGGAAGGGCTTCACTTGGTAAAGATGTATTTCCAAAAGCTGGCTGTAAAGAGAACTTCTGGTAACCAAATGACATCTATTTCATCACGCAATAAGTAGCACATTTTCATAAGGAAAATTATATCCTAAAAATGAATGAAAATTACAATGAATATAGCCAACATTATATCTCATCTATTTTCTTCTGTGATAAATAACCGTCACAACAATTACAAATTAAAAGATGCTATCTCTCCGATCTGCTCTTGAATTTACAAATGGGAAAGGGATATGCACTCTGGGGTTCACTGGCTTTCAAATGTAAATCTGTAAAAGAGGCAGACCAGAAAACAATGCTCCAACAGCAGAGCAAGGGCACCTCTCTTCCAGAGGTAGAGACCTCTTTAAGCTGTACCCCAAAATTCAACTATAACAAAGTTCAACCAGAGGCACTATTTATAGTAGCCAAAAGCTGAAAATAATAAAAATCATGCAACAGTCATGGGATAGTTAAATAAGTTACACAATGTCCATATGATGATACACTATTTAACATTAAAGATACATAAAACTATACTTATTGATATAGCAAGATGTCCACAATATGTTGTGAGAGTGAGAGAACCTCATGCTAGCTAGGAATTCGTTTCTTTCTCTTTGGTGCTGAATTAAATATTGTCCAGTTGGTTAACTACTTTAAAGGGTACTTGCTCTGTCAATGGTTGTCTTTGGGGTACCTGTTAAGCATCTACCTTCAACTCAAGTCATGGTCTCAGGGTCCTGGGATCGAGCCCTGCGTTGGGCTCCCTGCTCAGTGGGGAGTCTGCTTCTCCCTTTCCCTCTGCCTCTCCCCCTGCTCATGCACTCTCTCTCTTGCTCTCTCTCAAATAAATAAAATCTAAAAAAAAAAAGGTTGTCTTCTTGTGCCAGGACCTCCTGTAAGATATGGCATTTCCCCCTACCAATTGGGATCTAAGAAAATCTTGAAACAATCCATTCCCTAATTTGTTATTTCCATACTTATGGGTATTCTTTAAGTGGAGTGCACTGCTTAGCAAGAATTATAAAGTCTGGGAAAGATGTTCTAATGTAGAAAATAGTTACAAAACTGGGAGACACACAATTAGTTCAGTATCGGGATTATGTGTCAATAGGTATTGCTTTTAATGTCTAAAGAAAATGAAAAGACAAGATAAACTGGCACATTAAAATACATTTAATGGCCATAGCCCTCCCTGATGTTCACTAGTGGAGTGTCCTCAGGGGTAAGTTAGAAGTAAAACCTCTACTCTTTCTTTTCTTCCTTTTTTTTTTTAAAGTTTGGTGTTTTGTTTTGTTTAAGATTTTATTTATTTATTTGAGAGAGAGAGAATGAGAGAGGAGTGAGGGACAGAAGAGGAAGCAGACCCATTGCTGAGCAGGGAGCCCAACTCAGGGCTCAATCCTGGGACTCTGGGATCAGGACCTGAGCCGAAGGTAGACACTTAACCAACTGAACAACCCAGGTGGCCCTACTATATCTTTTTTGATAAACACTAAAATCAAGCCTCTGAACTCAAAAGAAATTACCAAATGTCTGGGAGAACAGAGTATAGACGTGGAAGACTAATGAAGAGGAGTTTATTTTCACTCTTTTCACACATGAACCTGGAATATTAAAAAATGTTTCTTGGCATGAACTAAGTACTATCCAGATACTTACCTGTAATGGCTGAAGCTTGAGACTCTTGCTCAGTCAATATAGAATAGCCTAGATAGCCCAAATACTCCAGGCATCGCTGGACGTCTAAGTAGGTCGTGAGCCTAAGAAAGGGAGGAGGTGGACATGAGAAAAGTTCCTAAAGTACATTGATAGGAAAAAAAAGATCCCAACAGCTCAAATAATCTTACCACCAGACCCAGATAATTTCTGTCAGACTTCTTTTAATTTCCCATGTGCCCAACCATGAGTTTCCCTACACCGCCATTCTTGAGGAAGAGAAGAGAGGGAGGGGCTGTAAGACTGGCAGGGGTACAGTGGGATTCCTATACCTACACAGAGATGAGCAGTGAGATGCTGGTAACATCTACGGTAAGGTTATTTTATACTATTCACTTCCCAAGACACACAGCGTACTGCAACTATTGGCTGGTTGAGGGCTTGATAATTAAATCTGAAAAGGTTGGCAAAAGGTGCAAAAATAACTGAAAGGTACTTGAAATTAGTTAAGCCTTCTTGCGATGTGAAAAAGAATAGTTCCTGGTGTTGAGAAAGTTAGTCTCACCAAGGCTTAAGTAATCATATCATCATGGGCGACCAGAGGATGTCCTTAGCATCCTAGACACAATGTCAACTACGCTGTAAGTAAATTGTAGAAAAACCCTCACTAAGAAGTGCAATAACAACAAACAACAACAGAAAAAACTCTCAAATAAGTCTTCAGCGTCAAGTAAAATATGCTCTCCCCGTATTCTGGAAGTGTAAGAATTGTGTAATAGCAACGAGGTTTCCAACTCCCTTAATCAAAAAAGCATTAAAATCTAGTTCAGTTTTGATGAAAGACTTATTACTGTTTCCCTGTACATCATCCAAAAGCAAACACAACCTTCCTGATGAATTGATGGAACATCTAAAGTTCATCTTAGACACAGCAGCAGCACTATAAATCCTGCCCACAGGCAGTTATGATTGAAGCATTTTGTAAGACCTGACCAACTTACAAAATGATGAATGTGACACATGGTAATTCTAAACTGGCTGTAACTCTAAAGGAAACAGGTGAGCTCTGTACTCACGTCCACTGGGAAAGAAATCCCTGGTAAGTTATCCAGCCTCTTTCGTTTGTACAAACTGTGTTATTCACATCGGGCCCCCACGGTATGTAGGGGAAAACTTTAAACAAATCTTTAAGCTCATCAGGTGACAAAGCACAGTCTCTATCCTGAGGATACACAAAGAAGTATAAAAAATGTTTAGATATCTAAGAGAATAATTCCCAAACGCAGAGCCCCCAGTCTAGTAAAGCTATGCTCTTTATTTTTTTTTATTTTTTATTTTTTTAAAGATTTTATTTATTCATTTGACACAGAGAGAGAGATTACAAGTAGGCAGAGAGGCAAGCAGAGAGAGAGGAGAGAGGAGGAAGCAGGCTCCCTGCTGAGCAGAGAGCCCGATGTGGGCCTCGATCCCAGGACCCTGGGATCATGACCTGAGCTGAAGGCAGCGGCTTTAACCCACTGAGCCACCCAGGCGCCCAAGCTATGCTCTTTAAAAACAAATGAAATTTTACATTTTCTGAAGAAAATTCCTCTTATGTACTAAGAAAACCTATATAAGAATCTATCAGAAACTAGACTTTTTCATCTTGAGAAAATAATAAAAGTAAATAAATAGAACTTCTGCTAGTCTAGCTTAAGAAGTTTGAGCAATTTTTGGCTATGTGACATGAGCAACCCCTAGCTAAGGAACAGAACCAAATCATTTACAGAAAAATATTTTATTAAAATCATAGAGAACTGCAGCTAAAAACTTACCAAATCATGCTTGTCGAAGGTGCTCTGGAGAAACAAATATGCATGGTGATTTAATTCAGTAGTGCAATCAGGAGGTATTTTTAGCCTATTGACAAAAAAAAAAATTATGAGTAAAATAAATCATTAACCAAATATTAAAATTTAAGAAACGAACATAAAACTGCAACAAGTCTTTTTTTTGTGGGATGATACCATATATAAAATACCTTTGCTGAAGCCAGTTAGACCTTCCCAGGGAAACTCAATGGGGTGGAGTGGCCATCCTAACAAGAGCTGTAATAACGCTCATTCTGAGCTGACATATAAAGTTTTCTTAAATTTCTGAAGGGCACGTTGAAATAAAAATTTTACGAGTAATACTGATTATACTGTAATGGGTCTGTTCTTCTTATAAACAAACTGTAAGTCAAAATTACGGCTTATGTCAACATTGTAATGAACTGAAAATGATGGGAAGAGGTTATTTCTGCCTGGTTTGACCTTTGACCCATCCAAAGTTCAGTTCAGTCAAAGGTACTGAGCTAGGTACTAGGGACACAAAAACAAGACAGGCTCCCTACCTCTAGGGAACCACATTTAAGTAGGAGACGGACCACAGACAGACAACCTCACTATCACAACAGTATGAGGCAAGTGGTGAATATGGGTAAACCAAGGATGCTGGGGGGGCCCACATGACAGGGGACATCTCTGGCATGGGGGTGGGAATGTGTCAGTCCTGCTGAGAGACACTATCACCTGACTTGGAGACTTGAAGGATAAGAGGCAATAATTAGGTTGCGAGAGAGAGAGAGGGAAAAAGTGAGAATCCCTGGGCAAAAGCCTGGAGACTGAAATAACAGATGATTGGTAGACTCTAAATAGTTTAGTAGTAGTATTTACTTCTAGAATGAAGGCAGGAAGTGAAGCATGAGCAGAGCAGATCATGAATGACCTTGTATAACATGTTAAGAAGCCTGAGCTTTACCCTGGCTCTAAGGGAAGTGACATGGGCAAATCTTTATTTATATTTGTATATCTACTAATATAGTTGCAGTATGAAGGACAGAGGGAGAAAGTTTAATTAGAAGGCTAGAAAGATTCAAGTGGTAGCTCTATGAAGCTATTCTACAGAAAATGAAAGGCAGACAGCATAAAGAAACAGAGAGATATTAGCGTGAGCCATAAAGCCCTAAGTAAGTTTTCTTACTGTCACGCTTCAGAAAGTAATAAGCAAATTCCTGTAGAATTTACCTACCTATGTTAATGGCACAGAAAAGAAAACTTGACCAAAGATCCTGGGACAAATTCATTCATTCAATATGTTTTTTACTGAAAAACCTGGGAAATTATTTGAGCCAAGATTTAGTAACTTCGACAAGAGAAGTTTCAACTTAGACCTGATAAATGGACCAGAAAGAACTCTGCTTTCTCCATGATGATGATAAATGAAAAAACAGGAGTCTTTCTGAACCCTTACATAGATAGCTAGGGGTGCTATGCTAAAATAAAAAGGGACAATATGAAGACAATGTGCCAAGGAAAAAGTAGAGAAGAAAGGCTGAAGACCCAAAAGGCCAGATACTGGGACGTCACTTCCCTGAAAAGTCTACCTCCCTGGGGTATAGGAGAAGCAACACATAGCAAGGCAGTGTCCTGTTTCAGATGACACCGGGTCCGTTTTAAACAAACACAACTGACACACAGCATTACCAGAGGAAAATAACCACAAACGGAACCACAAAATTCCTAAAGAGGCTATTTAGAAAAAATTAACTTATTTCATCCTGAGCTAAGAAAAAGCCATAAAACTTACAGAGAAGAAGGACTAATGGAAAGAAGTGAACCAATATACTCTGACGTCTTGACTCCAAATGCAAGTTTGTCCAGCATCTGTTATCTCCTTCCTCAGTAAGATGAGTAAAAAAAGATACTCTTATTCCCCATAAGAAGAGGAGGAAAAATTTATGCCATGCTGTAAATCGGGGGCTCTCAACTGGGGATGATTTCACTCCTGAAGGAACATTTGGCAATTTCTAGAGACATGGGACATGTTCAGTTGTCAGAGCTGGGGGAGGAGGTGTTACTGGCAACTAAGGAGGTGTGGAACATTCTATAAGACACAGGGCAGACTCTACATCAAAGAATTGTCTGGTCCAAAACGTCAATAGTGCCAAGGTTGACAAATCCTGCTATAAACCTCTCTATAAGTCTAAATTAGTTCTGAGTAGCTCAAAGCCTACCTAAACCGTGTGCTAAATAAAACTTAAAAATACTTGGCAAGCAAACTGAACTAGAAAGCCAAAGGTACATACAAGGGGAATAAATACTCGGGTGTCAAATCCAGATCATCATCATAACCGAATCGTCGAAGCACAGTCCAAGTAGTTTCGTGTCTCCCTCTCTGGATAAAAAGTGTGTGTAAAAAAAGAAATCCTGAAATAAAATAAATCAGTAAGTACAGGCGATGTGAATAAGGGTACAAAGTCATACGGGAGAAATGCTTGTAACACGTAATGGCAAGAGCTGGAATCATGAACATAGGCATACAGCTTTCCATACCAAAGGTCAAATCAAAACAAAGTTCATAAATCTGTCAATGAAACAGAGCTAACTTCAGAATTCTTTCACATATATACCCAAGTCACCAAGAGATGGCAATGGATAAAAGGGCCAAAAATGCATCCTAAGGAATATACTGACATTCACAAAGTTATATTATAAAAATACATGAAGTCATTTTATAGATTTTTGAACTTCTATAATGGAAAACAGTGTTTTTCAACTTCATCTCTTCTTTCACAGTGGCTTTATAGTATGTTCTAAAAGGAACATTTTGTACTTGGTAAATGTGACTGGTAGACAAAATATCTGCCCTGAAAATAATTTATACTTAAAGGATGCTTTTAAGTAGTAAGAATTTTAAGATAAATTTGTCCCAGAAATTTCAGCCCCTCAGATGGACCTCTGCATTCCTAAGATCTAAGCAATTTCCCCACCTCTAATTTATACTGAGAGTGAGGATAATTATCTCCATCAGTGGCTTATCTCTTCTAATTCTTAATAACCAAGTTAGATATTAGGCCAATCAGTAAATACTAATATTTCCTTAAAGTATATATAATGCTAGGACCTTCACCTTTTGCCAAAGTTTGAGACATCCAAGTTAAAAGGGGGGAAACACCATTCACTCACCTTTCAATGTCAATCCACTGTCAGCCACACCGTCACTTATATGTTTCCTGACTACATTCTTGACGTCTTCCAGAGCTTGGGGAGCTAACGGAGTATTGAAACAAATTCTCTAGCAAAAAACATAAAAATAAATTTAAAAAATGAAACAGCATTAAAACCACAAATAATATAAAACATTAATCTATAAAACATTAAATCCGTTGTAGTAAGAACAACAACAAAAAAATTCTAAATTAGAATAGGATCAGCTCTGCTTTGCGTTATTTATTTAAAACATGTCATATATTGAAGGAAAGAAACTTTCCCTAGTCTCTCCATAGCACTTCTGAAACACAGAACTCTTTGTGTACCCTTGTTATACAAAACCAAGAAAGAAAAAATAACTCAGATCTCAAACTGCAAGTTATCTTTAACTCACCCACTGTTTACATGAAATGACAAGGTCAGAGTCCCCTCAATTTCTGTGCACAGGAGAGTTTTATACCCCAGGTGAAGACTTAAATAGCTTGATGGGAAAGATAGTTTTACGTGAAAGAGACATGCTTATCAACACAACATTGTTCAAGCTAATAATATTGTTATAGCTTTTCTCAACAAGAAACCCCCCAAGATATGGAAATGCCTGAAGAAGAAGAGGGCTACCTGAAAGAAGTTGAGTTCAGCATCATTGAGAGTGCCATCATTATCTTGATCAGATATTTTAAAGATGCGGGTGAGGGCTTTTATACAGGCTGGTTTCATCTATACATCATTGAGAAAAGAAACAATTATGTTAATTAAGATAGTTGGGAATTCAAAATATGACTTTCATAAGTAATGTTAAGAATAATTCTGAAGAGCGCCTGGGTGGCTCAGTTGTTAAGTGTATATCTTTGGCTCAGGTCATGATCCCACGGTCCTGGGATCAAGCCCCACAGTGGGCTCCTTGTTCATCAGGGAGCCTGCTTCTCCCTCTCCCTCTGCTGCCCCCCCCTCACTGCTTATTCTCTCTCTCTGTCAAATAAATAAATAAAATCTTTTTTTTGGTCTTAAAAAAAAAAGAAAAAGTATTAAATGAATGAGCCACAAGCTAGAAAGTCTATAATTATGGGTGATTTTTTACTTAAAGAATGGTTAAGATATAACTTCTATAAATGTGATCCTAATATTAGATATTCAAAATCAATAAAGATGACATTATTATACTTTATTTACTCTCCTTTTAAGAACCTGTCATATAACTGTTTCAAAAAGTAGCAATAGCTAGAATGATGTAAAAAACAGAATCTAAAAATTATTTTGGGGTGCCTGCGTGGCTCAGTGGGTTAAAGCCTCTGCCTTCGGCTCAGGTCATGATCTCAGGGTCCTGGGATTGAGGCCCGCATCGGGCTCCCTGCTCGGCGGGGAGCCTGATTCCTCCTCTCTCTCTGCCTGCCTCTCTGCCTACTTGTAATCTCTCTCTGTCAAATAAATAAATAAATAAAATCTTTAAAAAAAATTATTTTGTACAAGTGGTTTTTCCTCACATCATAAAAAGCTACATTAAATAAAGGTAATTTGAAGAAAAATGAAATGATGTACTTTTCATTAAAGCTTGAAATGCATCAGAAGCTAAAGTGGTCTAAGATGCTTGTGCGGCTCAGGTCATGATCCCAGGGCCCTGGGATCGAGTCTTCATTGGGCTCCTTGCTTAACAGGGAGCCTGCTTCTCCTGCCTGCCGCTCCCCCTGCTTGTGCTCTCTCTGACAAATAAATAAATAAAACCTTAAAAAAAAAAAAAGAAGCTAAAGTAATCTAAGCTATTGGCTCAACACGGTATTTAAATAGTAACTACTTTAAAATATAACACCAGGGTGCCTGGGTGGCTCAGTGGGTTAAAGCCTCTGCCTTCCGCTCAGGTCATGATCCCAGGGTCCTGGGATCGAGGCCCACACTGGGCTCTCTGCTCCACAGGAAGCCTGCTTCCTCCTCTCCCTCTCTCTCTGCCTGCCTTTCTGCCTACTTGTAATCTCTCTCTCTGTGTCAAATAAATAAATAAAATCTTTAAAAAAAATAAAATAAAATATAACACCAAAATTTGACTGTGTAAAATGTATTAAGTTATAGCTCAATAAAGCTGTAAAAATATTTTACAATAATAAAAAAATTCATTTTGCATATGAGTAGTTGAAACCCTCACGCAATAAACATTATGATACAAGTCACATCTTTTTCATTATTAGGTAAGCAGAGGACTCCTCAGGCCATATAGAGTCCGTTATCACTGGAACTAATTTTGAATTAATCATTAGGCTTTAATCTTGAGTATTATTTTTTTCATGATTCCACCTCAAATCTGTATTAAAAGGTTTTTTTTGTTTACGTTTATTTATTTATTTTTGAGAGAGATAAAGCACGGGCACACGTGTGCGCCCATGACCTGGGGAGGAGCGGCAGAGGGAGAGAAAGAATCTTAAGGAGGCTGTGTGCTGAGCACGGAACCAGGCCAGGGCTAGATCTCACAACTCTGAGCTGAAATCAAGAGCAGGACGCTCAACCTACTGACCCATCCACACGCCCCCTTTGCTAAGTTTGTTGTTGGGGTGCCTGACTGGCTCAGTTGGTAGAGGGTGCAGCTCTTGATCTGAGGGTCGTAACTTCCAGCCCCATCTTGGGTGTAGAGTTTACTTAGAAAAAAACCCAAAAAACAAAAAAACATAAACAGTTCTGGTATAAGCTTAGACTCAAAGTTTACACTTGTCTAAAACAAGGTTTAGTCTCTAAAAGTTACACATTTTATCTCAGGCAGGTGCCCCTAAGAAACAAGTAACAGATGGTGGTGGAAGTTTTAGTCTCTGGGACTAGAGGAGGGGCAGGAGTGGTAAGCAGATTAGGAGAACTAATAATAGGCCTAGGAAAAAAGTAGCAATTAAAGCACTGAGAACAAACCAAGAGAGGGGATTTAATGTACCACTAGGCCAAGGCCTCAGGTAAATCTCTGTAGTATGAGACTCTCCCAAATTTCCTTGAGCATAAGATAATATTGTGCCTAGTGACTATTAGGCAAATTAGGGAAATACTGGACTGAGAGTAAACTAGAAAGCATACCAATTATGGAACAGTACACCAGGATTAAGGAAGAGTAAATCAGGGTCAGATTAAGGGATAACTCAGATTAATTACTTAGACCAGAGGTCAGCACTTTTTCTGTGAAGCGCCACACAGCAAGTATTTTAGGCTTTGGGGGCCAACAGGCAAAATCAAGAATATCATGTAGGTATTTATATATTATATAGCAAGAGAGAATCAAATTTCCATAGTTTTTATTGACAGAATTCAAAATGTAACAATAATGGGGTATGTATTTGCTATATAGGTCTATTAATAGGAAAAATGGAATTCTTTTTGGAGGAATAACGCTTTGTTTAATTAGGGTTCAGTTAGTGTTCTCCATCATGAAGACTGAAGATGTTCATCTGTTAATGCTCATCTGCAATGAGATTTTACATATTTCATCTTCGAAAATCATTTTGTAGATCCATATGGCCAATACTGACACATATCCATAAACAGAGCATTTTAATGGAGCACATTAACTGCTTCGAAGGCACTTATAAAATTAGATTCTTTTCTTGATATTTTCCTGTTAGCACATCATTACACTACAGATTATTAGTTCCAATTTAAGGTTGGGTGGAACCTCCTCAAGTACACAAATGGGTTACAAAACATGGAAATCTCCTTGCATTTGCATCAAGTTTCCCTAAAAAAAACCGACGTGAGAACTGGAGTTTGAGCTCAGAAAATCTATCTGCTTCATCATCTATTTCTTTTGTTCTGGCATGGTAGGTAATGCACTGGCAATTAAATAGTAGGATGCTCAGGTGCCGGGGCACCCACGGTACTCACGCCATCAAGTCATAACCGGGTCAGCACGCTCAGCAGTGCACACGCAGCAGGGGGAGGGGAGGGCACCACAGGCGGGCTCTGCGGCAGCTACTTGTGCCTTTGCAGCACGAAAGCAGTCATAGACAAACAGAAACGGACAGTGTGGCTGTGTTGCAGGAAAATGTTACTCATGAACGATGAAACTGGAAAGTCATCGAATTTTCCCATATAACAAAATACCATTTCTTGAGGTTTTTTTTTTTCAATCACTAAAAAACGTGTAACATACAAACTGTTAGCTCACAGGCTGTACAAAAATAGGTGGCAGGCCAATTTTGTGCATAGGCCAAAGTCTGCCAGCCACTCACTGATACCATAAATTTTTCCTGGAAAAAATCTGGAACTTTTTATTTCTTAAAAACTCAACAATAAGGGTGCCTGGGTGGCTCAGTCACTTAAGCGGCTGCCTTCAGCTCGGGTCATGATCCCAGAATCCTGGGATCAAGTCCCACATCGGGCTCCCTGCTCTGCGGAGAGCCTGCTTCTCCCTCTCCCTGTGCCTGCCGCTCTGCCTACCTGTGCTCTCTATCTCTCTGTCAAATAAAAAGATAAAATCTTTAAAAAAATTAAAAAAAAATTTTAAATCATAAAATTAAAAAAAAACCTTAACAATAAGAAGGCAACTCAATTAGGACGTGGGTAAAAACTTAAATAAACATTTCTCCATATACAATGGCCAATAAGCACATGAAGATGTTCAACATCAGTAAGTATCAGGGAAATGTAAATCAAAACAACCATCACTAGGATGGCCATAATAAAGTGTGCACACACACACACACACAGACACACACACACAAAGGAAAATAACAAGTATTGACATGGCAAAGACGTGGAGAAATTGGAATCTGCCATTCAGTTTGGTGATTCCAAATAAGTTAAAGAGAACTACCATGTGACCTAGCAATTCACTGTCAATATACATTCAAAAGAAATGAAAACAGGTATTCAAACTTTTGTATGAATGTTAATAGCAGCTCTATTCACAATAATCAAAACATGGAAGAAACCCACATGTCAATCAACAGATGAATGGATAAACAAAATGTGGTATATCCATACAAGTCTATGACAGGGGTCGTGGCTGACTTCGTTTCAGCTCAGATCATGACCTCAGGGTCCTGGGATAGAGCCCCACATCAGGCTCTGTGCTCAGCGTGGAGTCTGCTTGAGGATTCTCCCTCTCCTTCTGCGCCTCCCCCCAGCTCATGAGTGTGTGTGCATCCACGCACACCCTCTCTCTCAAATAAATAAATAAATCTTTTTTAAAAAGTTGATGTCAAATAGGTAAAGGGGATTAAGGGTTCATTCATTCATTCATTCAACATATTTTATTTATTTATTTGACAGAGAGATACAGAGCACAAGCAGGGGAGAAAGGCAGAAGGAGAGGGAGAAGCAGACTCCCTGCTGAGCAGGAAGCGGGAAACAGGGCTTGATCCCAGGACCCTGGGATCATCACCCAAGCCAAAGGTAGACACTTAACCGACTGAGCCACCCAGGCGTCCCAAGGGTACATTTATCATAATGAGCACTGAGTAACATAAAGAACTGCTGAATCACTATATTGTACACCTGAAATTAATACATCACTGTACATTAATTATACTAGAATTAAAAAACAAATACATAAATTCTTTTATAAAAGAAAAAAGTCTATAGCAAATATTGTTAAATTTTAGATATTACTGTGTTTCTTAGCTATGAAATAAAAAAGGATTATTCAAATTCTGTTACATGCTGTACCCGTGTCAAATCATTACACAAGGTTTTCATTTGTGTGTTTTTAAGTCTGAACTTTACACTAGCAAAGTTAGGAGACCGTTAGGTAAGTCTTCAGACTTTGCTGCTATTGGTGCTAATTCTTCTGTTTGTTTTAATGGTATTTCCTGAAATAGCATTTGACCTGGAATACTATTTACAGTATTTAACATGAATGTCTTTGAAGTACCTAGAAAAAGTAGTTGTTTTTTGAGGAGTTTTTTTAAAGATAAGGACTTTCTTTTAAAGATTTTATTCATTCATTTGTTTTGTTTGTTTGTTTTTTAAAGATTTTATTTATTTATTTCACAGAGGGAGAGAGATCACAAGGAGGCAGAGAGGCAAGCAGAGAGAGAGAGGGGGAAGCGATGCGGGCCTCGCGAGATCCCAGGACCCTGAGATCATGACCTGAGCTGAAAGCAGAGGCTTTAACCCACTGAGCCACCCAGGCGCCCTATTCATTCGTCAGAAAGAGAGAGAGCGGAAGCCAGGGGAGCAGGATGCAGAGCAAGCAGAGGGAGAGGCAGGCTCCTTGCTAAGCAAGGAGCCCGATGTGGGACTCGATCCCAGGACCTGGGATCATGACCTGAGCCAAAGGCAGACGCTCAACCAACTGAGCCACCCAGGAGTTCCCTAATTGTTTAATACACAATAAATTTAAATTTCAGCAGTTTCGAACACTCAAGAGTTTCTAAAAATCACTACTAGAGTTACTACCTACATATGCCAGCCCCTACTAACACAGCATGGGGGGCAGGGTTTACCTCTTTCTCCTCTGGGCAGTACAGGGGTCCTGTAGGATGAAGAACAGCTTTCTGCGCATAATAAAAGAGCTCTGATATGTTCTTCAGGTTTTTCGCTGAACACTGAAAAAAAAGTTTAAAATGCTATATTCTAAAAGCAATTATGGGAGCTAAAAAACAATTTTTAAACTATCAATGTAAGGTAATAACAAGATTGCTTGAAGAAACAGAAAAATAAAGTTTTCTTTGTTGAAATCACAATATTAATGTCTATAAAAGACTTAGAGGCCAATTCTAAATTCTCTGTTGTATTTGGTTTACATGACTTCACAAACAGCAGGAAATTTATTCCATCCCACACCTTCTCACATCCTATTTTAAACCACAGGTTAGTGAGAATTCACCAGCAGTACATTTCTAAATCAAATGGTAAGGCATACCTCCACACAGGTTTCGATTTCTGTGTACTGGTTCATAATGGGAAGGATGGTCTCCATACTACTATATTCCACCAGATCAGATTTGTTCCCAACCAATATCAAAGGCAGCCTGAAATAAATAGGATATATTGCAATAATAAGGAAGGCAAAAGACCTTAAAATTTTATTTTAAAATATATAATAACCCATTCTAATTAGCTTCACTTAATCCCCCAGCGTGAGCCCTCTACTGTAGTCTGTTCCAGTCTCCTAGACAGCATGTTCATATTCAACAAATATTTGCTAAGTACTTTTTTTTTAAAGTTAATTTCTTTAGTAATCTCTACACTCAACCTGGGGCTTGAACTCATGACCCTGAGATTAAGAGTCGCACGCTTTTCTGACTGAGCCACCAGGCACCCCTACTGAGTACTCCCTATAAGCCAGGTACTGTTCTAAGCATTAAGGGTACAAGACAGACAAGTTCCCTGCCCATTCTAATAGTGAAAATCAGAAAACGGACAATAAGCAAATAAACAATACACTTTGCAATTCCTTAAGTGCAATGAAGAAAGTAAATAGGGGGATAAGGGAGAGTCATGGGAGGGGGCTAACTACAGCCAGGAAAGAACTGTGTAGGAAGAAGGGACCGTGTGCACAAAGGGCTCAAAATGAAAAAACACCCTGGTGAGTCCAAAGAACAGAAAAATGTCAGAGTGGCTGGAGAGTACTAAGCAAAGGGAAAAAGGTATGTAAAGGGGCTGGAAAGAGGAGCAAAGGCCAGACACATAAGCTGCAGTAAGGAGTGTACATTTTACTGTAAGTGTAAAACAGAAAGCCAGTGAAGAATTAGGAGTAGAGACACAATATGATCTGATCAACATTTTATTTTATTTTATTTTTTTTTTTTTTTTTTTTTTTTTTTTTTTAAAATTTTTTTTTTTTTNTCAACATTTTATTTCATTTTATTTTTTTTTTTTTTTTTTTTTTTTTTTTTTTAAAGATTTTATTTATTTCACAGCGGGAGAGAGATCACAAGGAGGCAGAGAGGCAGAGAGAGAGAGAGGGGGAAGCAGGCTCCCCGCTGAGCAGGGAGCCCGATGCGGGCCTCGATCCCAGGACCCTGAGATCATGACCTGAGCCGAAAGCAGAGGCTTTAACCCACTGAGCCACCCAGGCGCCCTCTGATCAACATTTTAAAATGAGTCATATGTTGCCTTTTAGAGATACAGATTGAAATACTGACAGTATGATTTTTTCAAAACGATCCTAATGGGAGAGGTAATAAATGAAACAAGACTGGCCATGAATTGATAAGGATTAAAACCAGTGACAGATACAGAGGGAATCGTTAGATGACCCTCTCTACTTTTATGTGTGTCTGATTTTTTTTCAATAATACAAAGCTTTTTAAAATGTGGCAGCCTGGATTAGGACAGTGAAGATGGAGAGAAAGTATTCAGATTTGAGATATATTTCTGTTTTTTCTTTTTTAAAGATTTTATTTATTTGAGAGAGAGAAAGAGCACAAGCAGGGGGAGCAGCAGGCAGAAGGAGAGGGAGAAGCAGGCCCTACACTGAGCAGGGAGCCTGATGCAGGGCTCAATCCCAGGATCCTGGGATCGTGACCTGAGCCAAAGGCAGAGGCTCAACCGACTGAGCCACCCAGGTGCCCCTTGAGATCAATTTTAGAAGCAGAACTGATAGGAACAAGTGGTAGATTAGATAAGGAGGTTGAGGGCAAGGCAGAAATCAAGAAAAATACATAGGTTTTTGGCTGGACAAAATAAGCAGATCTCCTGAGTCAGAAAAGATTGATTTTGGGGGGGAGGGCAGTGGGGAGTAGGCAGGGAATTAAGGATTTTGTGTCAGACAAGTTAAATCTGACAGGCCTATCAGAAATCTAAATGGGGATTATCAAAGAGAGTTAGTCTAGTAGGGAACTGTTATTTGTACATCCTGCAAAACAGCTTGGAGAAAAAGCAAATCATCTTGCTGGAACTCCAGATAGCAAGAGAAATTCTTACGTGCATTTATTTACCACCACCCCATATGGTTATGCACAAAAGGGACTGGCTCACTATATAACCCAAATAGAGATTCCTAACAAAGACAAAAGGGTCTCCAAAAATGTAATGGTTTGCAAATAAAGGTGTATACAAAATAATTTATGGAGCTTAAAAAAATACATATGTCCAAGCCCTACTCCAAATCTCCAGATTCTAAAACTCCAGGGGTAGGGAAAAGGCACCTATGTTCTTTGAAAGTACCTCAGGTTACAGTGATGGGTACCCCTGATTAAGAAGCACTGTGACAACAGTCCATGGAAGTCCTATGGAAAATATATGTGCAACAAATATAAACTTAAGGTATGAGGCTCAGGAAAGAAGTTACTGGGAAAGTGTAAGGTCCATATAATAAACAGACCCCCTTGGGACAAGTCAAGCACAAGTAAGTATGCTCTTACGATTCGGAGGGAAAAAAACATCCACACCTGAGAAAGCTCAATTCGGTCTTCAAATGTAAAAAGCTACTTTCAGAGGATACCAAAAGGGCCACAAAACTCGCCACAGAATTTTAGGAAGCTGTCACAGTGAAACTAATTTTTTTAAAATCAGGGGTCCAACCTGGTGCTTGATAGGGCCCAGAAAAACTGCCTTCTCTGAAGAGTCCCCTGTGGAAACACCTCAAGCATGCAGCAAGAAGACCGAGGGTAGCACGAAGCTGTGGACCCCTCGCAGGCAGCCCTAGCTGATACACCCTTCCATGTTGATGGAAATGATGCTTACCTGGACTGCCCATTACTGTAACCACCACCACAAGTGGCTACTAAGCACCTGAAATGTGGCTACGTGTATCCAAGGAACTGCATTTTTAGTTTTATTTAATCTTACTTAGTTTGCAGTTAGATCGCCACAACTGACTAGAGTCTTCTACATTGGATAGTGTAGCTCTACAGGGTCACTGTCTCCTTTTTACCTTGTTAGGAAATCATTTCAAAGTTTAAAACTATGACCAAGAGGAGCTATTGGAGCTGCAAGACACAGTGTATACAGTGCCATCTCAGTCACAAAGTCTCCCTCTGTAAATTCAAGAGGCAGGGTCAATGACCAAGTCCATCTGGTTAGAACCAGATCTTTATAGTTTCAAGGCACAAAATTGTCCAGCCAACAAAGAAACATAAAAAATTAAATAAAGCACCAAGAGTGTACAATATACAGACCTTAGTCTGATTTCCCTAACGTTTAAGAATGTCTCATAAATAACATGTTCCATTAAATAATACTGCAAGAAAAAATTTTGGTTTCCAAATTTGACTTAAAACTGAAAACACTTGTACCCAGAACTATCATTCTGTTCATATGAAAAACACACCATTATCTTCCAAAGAATTTTGAAGAAATCTCCCTCTATGCATTCCTAAATAAAGCTCTCTAGCAATCTTTAGAGAACTTATAAAGCAGTACAAGTGCATTATTTCACTGGATTCTCAAAATTACCACACACAACCAAGATAGGCATTAGCCTTGTCTCCACTACAGATGAGGAAGAAAGGCTCAATGAAGTCAAGCGGATAAGCCAGATCTCAGAGGGCACTCGCTCTCCTCCCAGTCCTGTGCCCTTATATACACCTCCCTGTGAGCAAGCAGTAACCAGGGGAAGCCGTTCCTCACCCAAGGGGCACCTCCACAGAGAAGGCACATACGATACAGGTAAAGGGGAATTCTAAAGTGGAGACTTCATAAGCAGTGGTTTGAGAAAGAGAAATAATGTAAGATCAATGATCAAAATATTTAATGTCAGAAGTTATAAATCATTATAGTACCAGAACTCTGTTTTCTGCTTTGCTCACAAATATATATGCTGCCTCAAATAATTCCTCCCAAAACCAGTGTCTGTGTAGAAACGGAGAAAGACCTATAGGTAAAGAAATGTGGCAAATGTTAACTAGTGGAAGTAAGTGAAGGGTTTACAGGTGTTCACTGTACTATTTCTTGCAACTTTTCTCTAAGTTTGAAATTTTTCAATATATAAAGTTTCAGAGAAAAAAAAATACCTGCTGTCTTTGTCTGTTCTTTCATTTATGAGAGGAATCCATCGACTTGTTACCTAAAAAGAAAATTAACAAGAGCTAAGCCACAATGAGGATCTTCTCTGAAAACTCTAAACTGAAGATCAATTTTAAAAGTGCACACATTTATGGACATTGGGAAGGGTTTGTGCTATGGTGAGTGCTGTGAAAGGTGTAAGCCTGATGATTCACAGACCTGTATCCCAGGGGCAAATAACAATAATAATTAAAAAAAAAATAATAAAAGTATACCCATTGAAATTTAACTAGATATAGTGAAAAAAGTCACACACTCATACCTTATCAATAGAATGCTTGTTGTTAACAGCATAAACTATGCAGATGACGTTAGCCTACAAGAAAAAATTAAGAAATTAATGGTATTTTTAAACAATACAAATGTAACCGGTAGCATTTAAATATCTAGTTAACATACTTGGGCCAAAGGAAGACTAAAATTTGAAACCTAAAAAAACCCCACACTTAGCATGCCTCTAAGAGGAAAGAGTTCCTAAGAATTTACTGCAAAAATATGTACTCAAAGTCCCAGTTAACAACAAAGAATTGAAAAGACCTAAGTGAGAGAATAAACAAGTCAGACTCACAAAATCATCATTGTTTTCCCACAAAAAAACCCCCACAAAACCCTACAGCTATTTTTTTTAAACTCACCTGTGATATCTCTTGATGAAGCTGTTCATCACTCTGTTCTGCTTCTGCAAATGACAAAGTCAAAAAATGTTCATTATTTTAAACATTTTCATAAAAACTAATGGCCAAGCTAACATCCACATGGCACACATCCAACATCCTTCATCCCTCATGTCATTTATGTAGTGCAGAGCCAGAGGAGGTGGCAAAGACAAGAGAAAGACAGGGAAAGGAAAGAGCTGGACTACGATAAGGAAGCTGGCTGGCACTGAAAGACAAGTCGACCAGGAGATAACTCAGGCACAAAGAGCAGAAG
Source organism: Ailurus styani (assembly GCA_002007465.1). NCBI lineage: Eukaryota > Metazoa > Chordata > Mammalia > Carnivora > Ailuridae > Ailurus > Ailurus styani. The sequence continues at coordinate 4,880,156 of LNAC01000022.1, forward strand.
GCATTGTGTGATAAATCTAGGCCAGTATCTGATCCAGAGTGGAGAAGGGTCAGGCCAAAGAGATCAGAAACCCAAGCTAGAAGACTAGGTGCTTCAGTCAGAAGCCCAGACAAAGAGTCCACACACACAGAGTCAGAAGGCCAGGTGAGAATCTGGGCAATACAAGCTTAAGAGCTTGTATCTTAGGAGAGCAGGCCCCAGGAGCAAAACCCGGGCATGACAGTGATGAGTCAAGAGTTCCCGTTCCAGCACGTATCTGTGGCTGGAATGGGTCTCAAATGGTGGATGTGCATATGACCCCACAGTGCAGGGGATATGCATGATCGTAACTACGATGAAAAAGCATAGAGATGAATGGGGTGCCTGAGTGGCACAGCTGGTTAAGCGTCCGACTCCTGATTTCAGCTCAGGTCACGATCTCAGGGTCAGGAGATCGAACCCTGTGTTGGGCTCCGCACTTAGCGAGGAGTCTGCTTGAGATTCTCTGCCCCTCTGGCTTTTGCTCTCTCTCTAATAAATAAATAAATAAATAAATACTTTTCTTTTATTGAAAAAAGCAAACAAATGAAGAGAAAAGCAGTAACTGACATTAATTTAGATCACCTTATGTTAAATATTCTCCCCCCAAAATGCCTGTTATTTCTGACATACAAACTAATACCATAAATTGTATTTTAATTATGCTATTATGGAATGGTATTTTAATTTATGCTAAATAACTGGTCACATTTTAAGTATCTTTTCATATGCTGAGTAATCAATGGGTAATGGCTTCAACCCCAATGCTGTAAAAGAATAATTTTGTAAATTATAATGCTGACTGTAGCAGAAAGCGTCCAACCCCCTCAGCTTCTGGTATAGTGCTGTCTAGCAGCTGGACGAGCAAGCTGTCTATGTCATTTTTAATGTTCCTGTAGTCACACTGAAAAACTCAAAAGGATGGGGTGCGTGGGTGGCTCAAGTGTCCGACTCTTGATTTGGGCTCAAGTCATGATCTCAGGGTTGTGGGATCGAGCCCCATGTCAGGTTCCGCACTGGGTGTGGAGACTTGGAGCTTAAGTGTGGAGCTTAATATTCTCTCTCCCCTTTTTCCTATGCCCCTCCCCCCCTCAAAAAGGAAAAAGGGACAGGTAAAAGTACATTTTTATTTAACCCAAGGTATCAAAAATATTAAAATTTCAACATGTACTCAAAAAAAGAATTATTGAGATTTACATTCTTTTTCTCACACCAAGTCTTCCAATTCCACCTGTATTTTATACTTACAGCACATTTCAGCTTAGATTAGCCAGATTTTAAGTGTTCAGTAATCATATATATTGGACTGCACAGCCCTAGTATTTCACTTTTAGAATATGTGGAATACCAGCTTAGGAAAACAAAGTATTACCAATGTTGTTATGCCATCCTTACAAACAGATTTTATTTTTTAGAGCAGTTTTACATGTACAAAAAAACTGAGTGGAAGGTACAGAGATTTCCCATATACCTCCTGCCACCACATAGCTTCCCACATTATGAACATCCCCCATCAGAGTGGTACATCTGTTACAACTGACTCCCAATGTGAGGGTCGGACTCACAACCCCAAGATCAAGAGTCACACTCTCTACCGACTAAGCCAGCCAGGCATCCCTTCCCCCCTTTTTTTAAAAAAAAAAAGAAGTCCCAGAACAGAGCAAAATAATTTAGTGATTAAAAAGTAAGTCCTAGGGGTGCCTGGGTGGTTCAGTCGGTTAAGCATCTGCCTTCGGCTCAGGTCATGATCCCAGAGTCCCGGGACTGAGCCCGATGTCTGGCTCTCTGCTCAGCGGTGAGCCTGCTTCTCCCTCTGCCTGACACACACTCACTCACTCACTCACTCTCTCTCTCTCTCTCTCTCTCTCCCCCTCTGTCTGTCAAACAAATAAAATCTTTGAAAGAAAAAAAAAAAGTAAGTACTAGTGGGTAGAAAAATTTTAAATTATTAAAAGCAATACAAACGTGCTTCTATTATCATATAATGTAAGCAAGCTGACAACTGTTTTAACTATTATTTGGGGGAGGGGACAAAGGGTGATAAATTAAAGAACAAATTTAGAACTCAACAAATTCTCAAACTCAGAACTCTTTATACATCATCGGAGCATTCCTGAATGCCTGATAACAAAATTAACCTAGAACTTATCTGTGCAAACATGCCAAGTCAAGGAGGGTAATGATTTATCTACTACTTGTCATTTACCATCACTCTTTCCTTTTCATTATTATGGAACCCAACTTAGTAAATCTAGGACAGAGAACTACAAGACAGAGGCTTATGTGGGGTGTGGGGTGGGGGTTGGCAGGGAGATATAAATGAGACAAGGATAGGAAATGATTATTGCTAGAGAAAAAGGAACACCTATCCTGGAACAGTATGTACACCTTTTTTGAGAACTACTGAATTAACCCTGTAGCTTCACCCACAAGAAGATATTCATTACCTGAGTAATCTACAATGTGTGTTGGAACTCTCTCAGGGGTGACATCAGCTGGAATGGTAATTTCTTCTGCCCGGGGAGGAACCTACGTTTGCAAACAAATATAGAAAAGAAAAGGAAAAACAAAAACAAAAACAACTTTGGCTATTATCCATCAAACTTGTTAACAGATCATGTAAATTCATCTATATATTAGCCCCTTCCACCTGTACTTATTCTTTCAAGATTTACTATACTTTTAAATGCTTATTTTTTGTGCTTGAACCCACAACCTTGAGATCAAGACCTGAGATGAGATCAAGAGTTGGATGCACAACCAACTGAGTTGCCCAGGTGCCCCGATAAACACTTCTTTTAAAAAAGCAAGCACATTTCTACTTGTGTGGGCACAGGACATACCAAGGATACTTCAGTTCTAACGCAGCCTAAAACAATACTTAAATTAATTCGGTGTTTCAAACATTTGATTTTTAAAATGCTGTTTTCATTCCATTTTGTTGATGCTTAAGATACTCTACAAGTGAGGAGCTATTTAATAGCTCCTCAATATTTAAACAATATTTAATATTGTTCAAATAAAACAATAAATTATCAAAATCAATTTCTCCTAGAAGATAACTGATTGGCTACATAAACCTTATTTAATGACTCCATTTTTTAAAAAGACAGTATGATTTTTTAAAACCAATTAAAAACCTCTTATCCATACCCAAGAGGATTATGCTAAAATGACAATTCTAAACTCAGTCAAACCATCATAGAAAACTTCTAGGTATTATACTCCAAGTGATCCTATCACCACTTCATTTCACAAATTAAGTAATTACTTATTTCAGTATCTTATTTAAGAGGGAAAAAAAAGTAAAAGAAACAATGAATGGTCATAGTGCCACCCGTAATTGTTGGAAACACTACCATATAACATACCAAATTCCTGTCTAAACAATGAAATTAGACAGACATTCCTAACTAAACAAGAGTAAAGAAAGGAGAAATGCAAACCATGGGGCTAATAATACCAACTATGCGAAGAGAATAAATAGTGTTCATCCCATTTACATCAATCCCATTCCCTAAAACAGAATTCTAACTTTACATAAGGCCTCAGCCAACCGTCCCTCATTCTGGAACACAAATATATTGCCAGTAATCATAAAACCACCTTACTTTTGGTGGTATTCTTACTATTATTAAGCTTAACCTCATTTGAGACACACAACAATCCTTTCAGGTAGGCAGAGGTGGTATGAATAAGTTTCTTCATTTGTAAAATGATGCAATGGATAATATTAAAGGTTCTCAGATGGGGCGCCTGGGTGGCTCAGTGGGTTAATGCCTCTGCTTTCGGCTCAGGTCATGATCTCAGGGTCCTGGGATCGAGGCCCGCATTGGGCTCCCTGCTCAGCGGGGAGCCTGCTTCCCCCTCTCTCTCTCTGCCTGCCTCTCTGCCTCCTTGTGATCTCTCTCCGTCTGTGAAATAAATAAATAAAATCTTTAAAAAAAAAAAAAATAAAGGTTCTCAGATATGTGGTCGGAATCCTAGGGGTTCTAATGCCTCAAAGACTGGGGACTGGGGAGTGTCAGACGAAGGCAGGTGGGAAGCCAGCCAGACATTTCACCTTTACTTCAACCAAAGGAATACTTGCCTATTTTACATTTTGGGGTTATGAATAACATTTTATTTTTAAGAAAGAATTAACAGCTTAGATGATCTCTAATATCCCTTCCATCTCCCATTTTACAGATGAGACAACTAAGGCACAGAGATGACAAATGTCCTAGCCATGATCAAAGGGAGGAAAAGGAGAGGACTTAGGTGAACTCGGATCTAGTTTGATTCTTGCCCCTGCACTACATTTCAGGGATGTCTTGATAAACTAAGATGAGCCCTTTTATAAAGTCACAACTGTCAAAAAGAAAACATATGCCAAAGAAGTACAGAACTTATCTCACTTTAACTCAATTTTGATAAATTAGAAAGATTTTAAATATAGAAAAGACGTAAAAATGTTTACCTCTTCTGGGAATTCTTCACTGACCAGAGACATAATCAGTGATGTCTTCCCAACTCTAGCTGTGAAAACAAACACCATTATTTTAATAATAAAATGCTTAGGTTCTACATAAGCTCAAATTTAACAACCACATAGCAGAATCTGTTATTCATTAGCCAAAATCAGAGGCATCCAAATCACCCAGTTTTAGTACAATGCTTAAAGTATATCTTTTTCTTTGCTTAGAAAAGTTACACATGCCCATTGTATAAAACAAAAAAATTACCAAAATATATAAAAGTAAAAATCTTCCCCCAAATCCCTTTTTACCAGTTTAGTATATGTAGTCCCCCAGATTTTTTCTTTACTTATATTATTATAATAATTCACCACACAGTTTACTAGTAGAATCACGGCATTTGTACTATTTTACAATCTTCCCTTATCATTTAATTATGTACTTGGGCAGTATTCCATGTCCATATGTAAAAATTTCCCGGGAGGAGTGAAGGGACAGTTATTATGTAATAAACACAGAGTTTTGGGGGGAATGATGGAAAGAGTTTTAGATAGAAAAAGTGCTGACGATGACACAACACTGTGAAGGTATTTAATGCCCTTTAATAACACTCAAAAATGGTTAAAATCTCAAACCATATGTCTTATATATTTTATCACAATTTTTAAAAAGAGCAACAGGAAACCCATTTTATATTAACATAAAAGACCTCTTACGTTGTTTTTTGACAGCTGTGTAAGAATCAGTCGTGAGACATGTCCTAATTTATTAATGCAGTCTCCTCACAATGAGCACTGTTCAAGTTTTCGCCTTTATAAACAATGCTGCAATGAATATTTCTACAGGATAAATTCCTAGAAGTTAACTCGTTAGCATGCGTATCTTCTTTATTTTGAATAAATATTGTTAAATCACCTCTAAAAAAGAACAAACTAACTTACATCCTCACCAATAGAAGATCAGTGTGTCTGCTTTGGACATCCTTACATTCTTTCTTTTTTAGGTTACCGTACAGAAAAGCTTAGTAGGAGCACAAGTAACTTTCCTGTTATATTTTCTAACCTAGCAAGACTTTTAAAGCACAAACTTAAAAATCTTCATTTTCATTTGGAAATTTCATTTCTACTCCCATCACTTTCTAATCATATACATTCAACTGCATCAACTAAATCCTTTCGTGATTCTAGAGGAAAACAATCCACCTGACTATTAATCTCTGGCATAACAGTAAATTGGTTTCCAAAGGTAAAGTCTAAACATGAAAGAACTGGAAAATTTTAAAGTGAAGAAAAGCCACATTCCTTTTTTTTTTTTAAATGACTAGAAGAAATGGTGACTAAAATCACAAGTCAAGCCTCCAGAAAAATAATGAATGGCTGGGAAAAAAATGAGTACTGGTCAAAGCAACCTAGAGGGTGTGCTGCAAACAAGTCGAGAGTTGCTAGTGGAGGCTCAGGTACCTTCTAGCTCCAATTTCTTGAAGATCTTTTCAGTTTACTTGTGTGAGAAGGCTTGGGCCTTTTTCAAGGAGCTGACTATAAGATAACACTTCTCTGAGTTCCAGCCATGTCAGTGAATCCAGAGCCCATCATCACAGAACCGCTAGAATACAGTTATCAATGTCAGCTTATCCAGCCCCCTGCAAAAATTTTCAGATGAAGAACTGGGGACCCAGAAAAAGTGATTTCTCAAGGTCTCACTAAAAAATGAGTTGCAGACTTAAGAGAATTACCCATCTTCTGACAGCTAAGCCACTGTTCTCTTTCTGTGACATACTTTTAAAAAAACATTAAGATGTGGAGCGCCTGGTTGGCTCAGTCTGTTAGGTGTCAGCCTTTGACTCAGGTCATGATCCCAGGGTCCTGGGATAGAGTCCTGCATTGGGCTCCCTGCTCTGCGGGGAGCTTGCTTCTTTTCCCTCTCCCTAGGCCTGCTGCTCCCTCTGCTAGTGTGCTCTGTCTCTCTCTATCAAATAAATAAAATCTTTAAAAAACAAAACAAAAAATATTAAGACAAAAATACAAAGAAGGAATGACAGCCCTAAAGTCAGCAAGCACGACATACACAAAAACTATATAAATTAATTAAAATATTCACTGATTCACTGGTGACTAATCCAGCAGCTCTGGTTCCACTTTTTTTTTAACTTATTTTGAGAAAGTATCAGACGTACAGAAATATTGCAAAAATAGTACAAAGGAGTCATATCTATTCTTTTTTTTTTTAAAGATTTTATTTATTTATTTCACAGAGGGAGAGAGAACACAAGGAGGCAGAGAGGCAGGCAGAGAGGGGGGGGGAAGCAGGCCCCCCGCTGAGCAGGGAGCCCGATGCGGGCCTCGATCTCAGGACCCTGAGATCACGACCTGAGCCGAAAGCAGAGGCTTTAACCCACTGAGCCACCCAGGCGCCTGGAGTCATATCTATTCTTTAACCAAATCCCTCAAATGTTAACATTATATTATCATTCCTTTCTTCTCCCTCCCCCTACTCTATTTAAGAGTAAGTTGTAGACATGATGCCCCTTTACCCTTAAGTATCTTATTATGTATTTCCTAAAAACAAGATCATTCTCTTCCATAACCATGGTGTACTGTCAAGATCAGGAAATTAACACTAACAGCGCTATTATCTACTCTGTCGACCTTATTTCACATCTCATCATTTGTCCCATTACTATCTTTTACAGAAAAGAAAAATCTTATTCTTCCCCCAGGATCAAATGTTACATTTGGTCATCATGTCTCCTTAGTCTTTAGTCTGGAAGAGTTCCTCGACTGTTTTTACCTTTCATGGCCTCAGCATTAAAAAAACAAAAAACAAAAACCAAAAAAACCCAAGTCGTTTAATTTGTAGACTATCTCTCAATTGGGTTTGTATCATGTTATCTCATAATTAATTTCAGGTGTTGCTTTCTGGGCAGGAACACTCCAGGAATGATACTGTATCCCTCAAAGTGTATCACAGCAGAAGGGAGACTATGTTAATTTGTCCCATTACTGGTGATGTTAACTATCATGACTTGGAGGAAGTGGTGTCTGCAGGTTAGTATCACTCCCTTTGTAACTGATAAGTGTCCTGTGAGACTATAATTCACTACAGTCAACTATAAGTTGAGACTATGTAAACACTCTGTTTCTCATCAAACTTTCACCTACTAGTTTTAGCAGCCATTCAGGATTCTCGTCTTGTGTTGCTTTAGTGGTGGTTACAGTGATGTTTCTATCAGTCCTTCTACATTACTTTGCATTCTGCTTTAAGGAAAAACTCCCTTCTGACTCATACCAGCACAGTCTCATGGATTCCTACATTATTCTATGTATAATCTACTACTGTCATTATTTGGAGGCTCAAATTGCTCCATTTACTTCGAAAAAATGACATTTATGCAGGTATAAATCAGCATTACTATATGACCTCATTTTATAAATAAATATGTATTCACACTGGAAAAAAAAAACCTGAAGGATCTATACACAAATAGCAATCATCTCTGAAGTAAACGTAATTGCAACTTTGTGCTTTTGTACTTTTGCTACTATTTTCCCAATTTTCTACAACAAATATAAACAATTTTTGCTACCAAAAAATGTTAACAAGTACTATTTCAAAAGTCACTATTTGGTAGTAAAAATTGGCATGTTCTAAATTTATAGATGGCAGGGTGCCTGGGTGGCTCAGTCAGTTAAGCATCCAACTCTTGATCTCAGCTCAGGTCTTGATCTCAGGGTTGTGAGTTCAAGCCCTGCATGGCGCTCCACAATGGGTGTGGAGCCTACTTAAAAATTTTTTTTTACAGAGGACAACTAAAATTTACCTAAAGATTGGCATGTAAAATGCATTCTTTCATCCCCTCAACAAATATTTCTTAAGCACTTCTATAGATCAGGCACTATTCCAGGTGCTGGGGACACCCCTAATCAAGGGCTCTAGGTCTTCCCTATTTTTACATTCATGGAGATTACATTCCAACAGATTTATGAGATCTTCACCAAAAAAGAACATTCTTTCTACACATCAGGACAAAAAGAAAAAATGCAAAAACTGATCATGCCTGATTTACCCTTTCTCTGTACTGAGCATTCAAGTTCTGTCAAATTTTCCTTTGAAAATTTTTTTTAAAGATTATTTATTTATTTATTTATTTCACAGAGGGAGAGAGATCACAAGGAGGCCGAGAGGCAGGCAGAGAGAGAGGGGGGGAGGCAGGCTCCCCGCTGAGCAGGGAGCCCGATGCGGGCCTCAATCCCAGGACCCTGAGATCATGACCTGAGCCAAAAGCAGAGGCTTTAACCCACTGAGCCACCCACTGAGGCGCCCTCCTCTGAAATTTTTAATATTAATTCCTTCCTCTCTGTTCCCACCTTCCTGTAATTATGGTACATTCTACCCCTTCCTCCAACCTCTCCTCTTATTAAAATCCATCAGAATACAAATGCCAACCCCTCTCTCTTAGACATCTTTTCATTTTCTAACTCATCTGATCAAAAGCCTTGACTCTCAATTACCTACCACATCAAGGTGAAGCATTCTGCTGGCCTTTGAAAATCATGCATAATTTAATGCCACCTCATCTATCTAATCTCATTTCCCACTATTCCCACATACACGATTTGCTCAAATAAGGCCATTCTGCTCTGTGTAAGCACAAACAGGCTATGATGGATCTTGCCTCCTCACATGGTTTTCTTCATCTAAAACATCATTCTCTCTCTCCCCTCTGCTTTTCCAAATGTTAGCCATCTCTCAAGGACAGCATAAATTCTACCTCATCCCTAAAGACATCCCACGGCAGCCCTCCCTTTTCTTCTTTGAACTGCTTCTGTGCCACATAACTTACATCAAACTGTTATGAATATAAGGTGCATACTTAACATGTATACATCTACATTAACATAATAAACAAATATTTGATAATCAACCAAATTTTCTAATTTTAAATGAATGGGAGAAAGACCGCTAGCACATCAGCCAGACTGAATTATTTGACTTGCTTTCTCCCTGCCCAAGCACAATAGCATTGCTATTGTTTCAGCCTTGCCATTTAGGAAATTAAGTTCCACTTTGTGGAGCTTCTGTAACTATCCCATCCAAAGTTTTTCTTAACAGCAACTGAAGAGCTATGTAGGGTAACTTCTGAGGGGGAAAATAAATCCTAAAATTACTCTGTGCAATTTATGTTTAGTAGAAAATAATTAATGTTGACATTTCCAATAATATTAAAGGAGGGTATGATATAATAAAGAATCCATCTGGTCTTCGTCCCCACCCAGTTCCTGGCACAGAGCTTCAAAATCCCTCGGAAGTTCCTGTGATAGGAGTGTCTTTTGTTACAGTTTCTTTCAACATATTTGAGTTTATCCTGATGAGATGACCCATTAGGGAGAAGGGAGGGCCTAGGTAGTTTCAGGATGGGGAATGGTTGTCAGAAAAACCAACCATGTGATTAGTGGATTGGAACTTTCAGCCCCACCCCAAAACCTAGCAGCTGGTGGGGGGAAGGCCAGAGCAAGCTCATAGATTGAGTTCAATCACATGGTCAATGATTTAATCAATCATGTCTATATAATGAAGTCCCCCAAAAAACTCTGGACATCAAAACTCAGGGGAGCTTCCTAGTTGGTAAAGACAATGATGAACCAGGAAGGTGGCACACTCTGCCTCCATGAGGAAAGATGCTCAGGACCCTTCAAGACCTTGCCCTATGTACCTCTTAATCTGGCTGTTCATTTGTGTAACCCGAAGTACAGCACTTAACTGAGGTCTGTGAGTTGTTCCAGTGAATTATCAAACCTAAGGGGATTGTAGCAAGTCCCAAACTTGTACTCAGCCAGGAAGAAGTGTGGGTAGTCTGGGGACCCCACTAGTAATTGCTGTCTAAGTAAGGGTAGGGACTCAGTCAGTTAAGTGTCTGCCTTTGGCTCCTCCGGTCATGATCTCAGGGTTCTGGGATTGACCTGCATCAGGCTCCCTGCTTAGCAGGGAGCCTGTTTCTCCCTCTCCCTCTGCTTATGCTCTCTTTCTCTGTCAAATAAATATAATAAAATATTTAAAAAAATAATAAAGTAAGGGTAATCTTGTTGGGGACCTTGGACTTTAACTTGTAGAATCTAATGCTAACTCAGGGTAGTTAGTGTCAAAATTGAATTGAATTGTAGAACACTCAGAAAATTGTCAGAATGAAGAGGGCACGACAGTTTTGTATTTATAAAAAGTAGTGATGGCTCAAAAAACTGAGAAACAGTGTAATAGACCTTCTATCCAGGAGTACGAGTTTCACTCTGGCATATTTGCCCATGTCTGGAACAAACTAGGAAAAAAACCACTGAAAGATCATACAGACAGTATTAACTTATGCTTTTACATGACCCATCTTCTTTTTTTTTTTGTAAAGATTTTTTTTACTTATTCATTTGACACCGATAGAGAGATTACAATTAGGCAGAGAGGCAGGCAGAGAGAGAGGAGAGAGGAGGAAGAAGGTTCCCTGCTGAGCAGAGAGCCCGATGTGGGCCTCGATCCCAGGACGCTGAGATCATGACCTGAGCCGAAAGCAGAGGCTTTAACCCAACTGAGCCACCCAGGCGCCCACATGACCCATCTTCTTTGTCCAGACTCCTATTGATTCATTTGCTAAGTATTTACCTGATTGTCATCTAAGTACAAGGTTTAAACTTACATACTCTGGGGATAATACAGAAAATGTATTAGACAAGATAGATAAAATTGCTATGAAGGAGGTACGGATCAAGTGCTATGCTAAATCACTCTTGAGTAAAGGGAAAGGAAGCAGGGAAGGGTAGGAAGAGAAAGGGGTATTTTCTGCTCTAAACATAGCAGAAAATCAAAAAGCTCATAAAAGAAGATTATAGTTTGGTCTCAAGGAGGAAAAACTGAGTAATCAGCTAAGACACGTATGTTCTTAAAACAGTACTGTGCATGTGTAACACCTAGGCAAACATCCAACATATCACCAGTGATCTCCTAAAGGACTTCCTAGACCTTCCTAGACCTTGATGAAAACTTTATGTTTCCTACCAGCTACTGAGGTCTCTGGAAAAACTAAGGAACAAGAATTTCATTATCACCCACAGGAAATTCCACAAGGGCAGAGAATGTGTCTTTCTTGCTCACTACTGAATCTTAGCTCCTAGAAAATACTCTCAGTAAATGCAACTTATGGCTTAGTGGTTAAGACCACAGATTCGAAATTCAGGAAAGTGGCTGTTTACTTTTGAGAGAAAGAGAAGGAAATACAAGGAACTTCAACTGATTAGTAATGTTTTCTTTATGAAGCTAGGTGATGGGTATTTGTTATCCTTTATACCTTTGATATAAATATTTCACCCCCCAAAAAAGGGGAAAAAATAATACAGGTTTTGGAATCAGCCAGGACTAGACGGAAATCTTAGTCCCAGCACTTACTGGTTGTGTTTCCCCAGGCAAGTTGTGAATCCTCAGTTTATTCATCTATATAACGATGAACAGCTGCAGCTGAATTGGTAAGAGGATTAATTAAAATGACAGATACGTAATGCTCAGCACAATACCTGGCAAACATTAAATACACAAATGGTATTTGTCATGGTGATGATGATGATCACAGATAAAATTAAAGGAGTTAAGTGAGCACTAGAACGGGCCAGAAAATTTGGATTTGAGAATCCGCTTTCTAATTAGCAGTATAACCTTGAGTTGTCACTGACTCTCTCTGGGCCTCAATTTTCTCATCAGTTAAAAAAAAAAAAAAAAGACTAGACGCTATCAGTGCTTATACTCTATGATTAATCTACACTATTGTGTAGCACACCTTAGAAGACTGGCCTGTAACAGATGAAAAAGTGCACGTTACATGTACCTTACAGTAACGTAACTTAGAGTACTGCAGACAGATCCCCAAACTGTATCTGTTAACTATTTTGTGTATGGGAAAGTGATTTGTCAGGAACTTTCATCTAGCTATAAGAACAAAGTAGGACTCACCAAGGCAATATGGGGTCCAGAAATTTCTAGAACTTGCTGACTTATAATGAGCATTTCATAACTTTTTTTCTTAAATAACTCCTTTCATCATGGCCTTGTTTAGGGTCCCAGAAACCCCAAACCTTCAGCTAGCTCAAGGTAGTATTCACCTCAAAATCCATAGTAGTCCATTCTAATTACTGATTATGCACATGATGACGCACCATGGAGGCAAAATAGTTATCTCAACATGAACCAAGCCACTGCCTTATTTCAGCATCAGAAAACCTAGAACTTGGACCTCCTGCCTATTTTTTACTCTTGGCAACCGAAGCTGCTGCACAGCAAGAAGAATGCATTTGGGAAAGAGCCCTAATAAAGTTCCTTGCAAAGAGTGGTGATGTCTGCTTTACGGCAACACACAGCAGAGCTGCCTCTGCTGTGAAGTCAAGTCCACCAGGCCCTGTACTACATGCTATCTTAGTAAGTAGTAAAACTCCCAAGTACTTAAAACAACAAACCTTTCAGGAGATCCAGTACTTGTACAATTCCTGTAACTTTGAACTTCTGGGTCTTTCTCACCCGGGTAGAGATGTCTTTTTTTTCCTAGTGTTTCCAAAACCCCACAACTACCACCAGCACAGATGTTCCCAGAAACTGTTCCATTTCTGCAGAGCTCTCCTGGACATCTTACACATCTCTACATTCTTATCCTTGATCAGCTATGTTAAGAATGGGAAAAATGAATCAGGTGCTCCTTTTTTTTTTTTTAAAGATTTTATTTATTTATTTCACAGAGGGAGAGAGATCACAAGGAGGCAGAGAGGCAGGCAGAGAGAGAGAGGGGGAAGCAGGCTCCCTGCTGAGCAGAGAGCCTGATGTGGGCCTAGATCCCAGGACCCTGAGATCATGACCTGAGCTGAAGGCAGAGGCTTTAACCCACTGAGCCACTCAGGCGCCCACCCCTGTATTTATTTTAATATAAATTTTTGTGATTTTTTTTCCAGATTGTCAAGTATCTTTTTTTAATCTTTTTTTAAAGATTTATTTATTTATTTGACAGAGATCACAAGTAGGCAGAGAGGCAGAGAGAGAGAGGAGGAAGCAGGCTCCCTGAGATGCAGGCCTCGATCCCATGACCCTGAGATCATGACCTGAGCCGAAAGCAGAGGCTTTAACCCACTGGGCCACCCAGGCGCCCTCAGATGCTCCTTGATACTTGCTTGGTCCTTGAGAAATCTGCCTGCCTTAATACCCTTCAGACTTTGATTCCTCTCACAATCCCCTTTCTAGAATTATCTTTTTATTTTTTTATAAGATCTTATTTATTTGAGAGGGAGAGAGAGCGAGAGAGAGAAAGACCACGAGTGGGGTGGGGAGGGAGAAGCAGGCTCCCCACTGAGCACAGAGCCCAACACGGGGCTCAATCCCAGGACTCTGGGATCATGACCTGAGCCGAAGGCAGACACTTAATCCACTTAGCCGCCCAGATGCCCCTAGAATTACCTTTTTAAAATTCTGTTTGTATCCCATCACTCCAAAGCCCTCACCAGTTTCAGAAGAAACCTAACTTTTAATCCACAGCTGGAAACGTTCAACAAAAATGATCAAAATGAAGTCAAACACCAACATTAAAAGGCCTATTAGTTTCCAAGAAAACTAAAGATTTACTGCTCCTTAATCACAACAAAGCAGGCCTTCAACAGGTGTTCCATGTTACCTTTAAAGTCCCCTCCCTCACCACAACCCATCCATGTCATCCATTCTTCCTCATCTCTCTGCTTAAAACTCATGAGAACAGCCCTTTTCCTGGCCACTGTCCCTGTCTGCTTTTCCCATGGACCCCTTACATTCCCAGGGATATCTCCAGAAGAGAAAGACCAACATTCTGAGGACATTCTGATTTCTTCACCGCTCGGCTCAACAAGGCAGTTCTGGCCACCGGTGCAGCAGCAGGCTCCTGCCCAAGTACAAACCTGCCACCAGGTCCATTCCAACAGGGCAGGCCTCGGGGACAGAGAAGGAAACCCCTTGGCAGGAGAAAGGACACTGTAAACACTACAACAACTAAAGAGCTTTACTCATTACGCTTGATCATACAGACATACAGACAGTGATGCCAAACGTGGGAATCATTCAATTTATTTATATGGATACTAACATTTAGAGTGTGGTACTTTTATTTATCTACTCATTTGTATTGTGCCTCACCTGCCCAAAAATCTGAGGCAGTCCAGTACCCCCTGCAATATAACAATTCCATCTAGTTTCTGAAGTAATTGTATAGTAGGCCTTTTAAAAATCAAAGAACAGGAATCTCTTCCACATAAAAATCCAAGAGGGATTTCCTCTTTTCAAAAAAAGTTCAAAATTAGAGCAAGAGAGACAGATTACAGTGAACTTGGGAGAAAATGAGTACATTTTCATTAGTATCATTTCAGGTTTCCCTTTGGAAGAGCAGTAAGAGGATAGCCCCCCTGCTATCCTGGGTGGATATCCTGGGTGGCTCTGTTGGTTAAGCAGCTGCTTGGGATCGAGTCCCGCATCGGGGCTCCTTGCTCGGCAGGGAGCCTGCTTCTCCCTCTGCCTCTGCCTGCCACCCTGCCTGCTTGTGCGCTCACGCTCTTTCTCTGACAAATAAATAAATAAAATCTTAAAAAAAAAAAAAAGATTGGCAGGTATGACTCAGTTAAGAAATGCTTCAGTGAATCTAAACTAGAGCTTTTTGGTTCCTTTAAGGCCTAACCACCTAACCCTGGGTGAGACCATAAAAGAAATAGGGAAACAGCAGGTTTAAAACTACAACAGGCCACTAATTTTGGCCTAATTTTAATTGAGAAATAAAATGAGTACCTTAAAAACAACGAAAACATCGTAGAAAACTAAATTTTTAAAACTATTTAAATAAACTTATAATCCCCCTAAAAGGCCCCTTGACAATGGGAGATCTGAATATAAACACTACATATTTTCAACTGCTCCAAAAAATAATTTCCATAAAGGAACAAACTTCTCTAATTACTGTACCAATTAAATTTTATATTTAATACAAATACCGTATATAATATACTTACATAATTTTATAACAAGTAATTTATTAATAAAATATAATATGTAAAAATATAATTGAAAGATATTTTGCATATTAATATAGAGAACAAAAAATTATTGTTAGCCCGTCCTCTAACAGTCTCTACTTCCTCTATTTTGCCTGAGAAACACTGAAGTAATCTATAAAAACAAAAGGCATGGTCACAATTATCCCCAAAGAGGGAAAGCCTTCTGATCAGTTCAACACAACATGCCACAGTGCTGCCTGAGACTCCATGCATCTAAGTAGGTCATCCATGGGAAACATAACTCATCACTACAGAACAAATTATCGAGATTTATCCAGGCTAAAAATTTCTTTGTCTTTTCATCACATCTTTTGAACATCTAGTTCTAAATGACAGCAAATTCCTAATATTCATGAAGCGGAAATAACATTTTTTGGTTCCAATTACCATCCTACCAGCCATATTGGCTATTTTTCTTGCTAACAAACACCCCATGTTTCAAGTGGTAAAGGGACCTACTCCTCATTTTTATCTGCTGCTTCTTACGAGGCCTTGTTGGCTCTTCCTAAATTATGTAATTAGAATATACAGAGATGAGAAGGGTAACTATGGAGTTATAATTTTTTCTGGGAAACTTTAGCATTAGGGGCAACGGCTGAGTACTGTTCCAAAGGAAAATTTCATTGACTACATGCAGACTATTTGGGCTGCAGGAGAACAAACGTTACGGTCCATCCCTCCCCTTTGAACTAGATCAACCCTAGTGCCCAACTGGTGCCAGACAAAAAGGACAGGTCGTAATACATATGCGAGAATGACATAGAACAGACTCCCTATGAATAGAAGAGACTCTTTAGACTATGCTTGAACTTCCTTGGTCATAAACTATCACCCAGATACTAAACACAGTATAACTGAAACTGGAGGATTTAATCTTCAAATATCATTTAACAAAGACCAGAATGGAAAGCAATATGGCTTTAAAGGGACTGCAGAAAGTTTTTTTTCTAACAACATAAATGCTAGCATATTACTGAAGTTTCTTTGATTCTTATTCCTATTTCATGCCTGAGGGATCTTTCCCAATCCCACTAAGATGACCTCTGGTGTTTTAAGGAGAAGCTGACGTCTTTTGGCAAGAAATATAACTCCTGGCAGCTAAGACATGGAATAGACTTGACACTGTCATTAGAAATCACTGGTCTACTTCACTGCCAGAACATAGTAATCTCCCAGGCAAAACCAAGCTAAGGACCTGGAACAAGACACTCGATGAACGCTGCCCTCAAATGCTAACAATAACCACACATCAGATTGCATTTAAGAAAGGAGAATGGTGGGCGCCTGGGTGGCTCAGTGGGTTAAAGCCTCTGCTTTCGGCTCAGGTCATGATCTCAGGGTCCTGGGATCGAGGCCCATATCAGGCTCTCTGCTCGGCAGGGAGCCTGCTTCCTCCTCTCTCTCTGCCTGCCTCTCTGCCTACTTGTGATCTCTCTCTCTCTCTCTGTCAAATAAAGAAATAAAATCTTAAAAAAAAAAAAAAAGAAAGGAGAATGGTTAAATGTTTAAGACTAAGAGGACTGGGGCGCCTGGGTGGCTCGGTGGGTTAAAGCCGCTGCCTTCGGCTCAGGTCATGATCCCAGGGTCCTGGGATGGAGGCTCACTTCGGGCTCTCTGCTCAGCAGGGAGCCTGCTTCCTCCTCTCTCCTCTCTCTCTGCCTGCCTCTCTGCCTACTTGTAATCTCTCTCTCTCTGTCAAATGAATAAATAAAATTAAAAAAAAAAAAGACTAAGAGGACTGGTTTGGAAAACAAGGAAAGGCTAAATAAATGGAACTAACCTGAACTCATTCATTCTTTCAAAAACTATGGATGACCTGGGATACCCAGGTGGCTCAGAGGGTTAAGCATCCCACTCCTGATTTCAGCTCAAGTCATGATCTCAGGGTCGTGAGATCAAGCCCCACATCCAGCTCTGCACTGAGCATGGAGCCTGGCTGGGATTCTCTCTCTCCCTCTGCATTGCCGCCCCCCCCTCCAGTTCACTTGCACACACACACACACTCTCTCTCAAAAAAACAAAAAATTATACGTGATCTCTGAACAATGCAGAAGTTAGAGGCACCAACCAACTCCCCATATCCCCAGCAGTCCAAAAGCCTCAGACAACTTTTGACTCCCCCAAAACTTAACTACTAATAACTACTGTTGACGGGAAGCCTTACTGATGACATAGTCTATTAATACAATTTTGTATGTTATATGTATTATATACTATATTCTTACAATAAAGTAAGCTGAAGGGGA
This sequence comes from Ailurus styani, assembly GCA_002007465.1. Lineage (NCBI taxonomy): Eukaryota > Metazoa > Chordata > Mammalia > Carnivora > Ailuridae > Ailurus > Ailurus styani. The sequence goes on from LNAC01000022.1 coordinate 4,897,958, forward strand.
AAATGTTATTAAGAAAATCATAAGAAAAATATATTTACAGTACTGTACATTAAAAAAAGCCCCATATCAATGGACCCACACAGTTCAAATCCATGCTGTTCAGGGTCAACTGTATTTGTTTTTTTGTTTTTTTTTTTAAGATTTTATTTATTTATTTGACACAGAGAGAGAGACTACAAGTAGGCAGAGAGGTAGGCTGAGAGACAGGGAGAGGAGGAAGCAGGCTGCCTGCTGAGCAGAGAGCCCGATGCGGGCCTCGATCCCAGGACGCTGAGATCATGACCTGAGCCGAAAACAGAGGCTTTAACCCACTGAGCCATCCAGGCGCCCAGGGTCAACTGTATTTGATGCCTACTTTGTGCCAGGCCTACTCCAGGCCCTGGGGATATAGCAACAAACAAGACAAAGCCTCTGCCCTCATGAAGCTTGCAATCTAGCCCAAAAAACAAGTGAACAAATATGCAGGGAAGAATTGCCTGAGTCAGGGCCTTCTTGTCAAGAGAGAAGAGAGCAGTACAAGAGTGAAGCAAGGGCCAGATTGTGATAGACTTGGCAGGCCTACATTAAAAAGTTTGGACTTTATTCTAAGTCAAAATAGAAATCATCAAAGAATTTTAAAAACGGATAACAGAATCTGAGATATTTTTTAAAGATAACTCTGCCCATTATATAGAGAATAGATGGAATTAGAAGCAGGGAAACCAGTTAAGAAGAGATACTACAAAAGCCTGGCCAGAGCCAATTGAAGCCTGAGCAAGTTTGGCTTGAACTAGTTGCAACTAGTTAGACTAATCAGTTAGACATACTGAGTTAAGAGCCACCAGATTCATTCAAGAACAGGATAACAGTTCCACTGTCTTAATGACTTTGACCAAAAAAGACAAACATATCTCAATTTAAAAACAAGACTTCACGGGCGCCTGGGTGGCTCAGTGGGTTAAAGCCGCTGCCTTCGGCTCAGGTCATGATCCCAGGGTCCTGGGATCGAGGCCCGCATCGGGCTCTCTGCTCAGCAGGGAGCCTGCTTCCACCTCTCTCCTCTCTCTCTGCCTGCCTCTCTGCCGACTTGTAATCTCTCTCTCTGTGTCAAATAAATAAATAAAATCTTTAAAAAAAAAAAACAACACAAGACTTCACTAAAACTAAATCTTATGTAATATTAATGTAGCTACATGATTTAGATAAAAGGCCATTAAGGTTCATGCTAATTTTATTGCAACAAGGACATTTGTTAAGCATAGTTATACAAATCTAGTTAAATACAAATTCTGGCCAAAGAATCTGACCATGAAAAATCATAACCCAAAGAACTAAGTTTTGGGTGGTTGTATTTTTAATGATTTAAAAAATTTTGTTTTGCTTAAAGAATGGCAACTGACTTTTAACGTGGCCTGAATGGTCCTCATTACGTTTGATATTATTAAGATAAGGTGCAGATGATATTTAAAACACTTTGGCTTTCTCCGCAAATAAATACCTTAAAATTTATAGACAATCTAACTTCTCTGAACTGAAAACTAAAGAGACAGTAAGCAATTAGCATTTAAGCCTGCATGGGGTCAGAATCCAGGTTCTGGATGGGCCAAGAAAAGATCCATTTCATCTCCAGAGTACAGTATAGGTGTAGCCAACAGAATGTTGAAACCATTCACAACTATTTGGGACCTTCAGTGAATGAAGTTGCTGCTGTGTGGTTCAGGGACAGTTAGAGCAGTAAAATGTACTGAAGTGATAGAGAAGGAACAGACTTTACAACAATACCAGAGATGAAGCTCCTTTTTTCTTTTTCTTTTTTTCTTTTCCCATTCCCCTTAACCATCTTAAAATGACAACTAAATCACTACCATTTTTACCTTAAAAAGTGGGTTTCCTGATAAATCCATGTATTAGTCCAATTTATTTTTATTTTTTTAATTTATTGAAACAGTCTTGGTCACATTTATATTTACTCAACATTTAAAGTGGTACAGCTAGGCTAACAGCTGTCAAATATTTACATTAAATCTTGTAATGCTTCAAACATCCCCCCCCAAATACCAACTTTTAATTAAAATTACATATTTCACATTAAGTATAATTCTAATATTTTTAAATGTGAAAAATATATATATACATATGGTAACTGGCCTAAAGCTTTTGGTACAAACCTTTTCAAGAAAAATCTCTTTCTTAAAAACTAAGGCTGTCTTTTAGGTCAGGTTCTCCCTGTGATCAAAAATCTCATCCATGAACACTTTTGTCAACTTTCCTATTTGCTTTCATATCTGCAGAACATGGCTTTTAATTTTTCTAACAAATTTTGAGTTCTCTTACGTATTTCTAAATAATACTGTAAACATTTTAATTTAAATGCCCTAAGGCTGAACAATATATCTTATGTATATATAGCATTTCTACTTATATGTTTTACAGACTAATTATATGTAATTGCTTCCTATATTCCAAAGTAAAACCAAAACACAAGATTTTTGCTTTCAGTAAGTTAGTATTACAATTACTGTACTATAAAACTAGTTTATGACACAGTTAAGGATCAGCTTTTTAGGTGGCTCATCCACTTACTTTCCCTACCTTATTCCAAATACATCAGGTATGGCATGGGTGGTTCAGTGGTAGAATTCTCGCCTGCCAAATACATCAGGTATGAATCATATGTAAAGTAACACCTTCCTGAACTTTGTCAAGGAAATCCATGCAAAGTACAGATTATGATATAGTTATAAATAAAGACTAAAACTCACAATGGCAAACCAAAAGTAAACTGTATCAGGCCAAGCTTACTTCCAAATTCTGATTTTAAAGACTTCTCCAAACAGCAGGTGAACAGAGATTTCAATGAATATCAAAGAACACTACAGAAGAGGGTAAAAATGTGTTAGCTTTCTTCCTTGGGAGTGCATCACAGTGACCTGGAGAGGCTACTCTAGGATGAAATGGAGTTTGAAACAGAACGCTTCAAAACATCAATGGCAGAGCATTAGCTAATGTACAAACAAGCAATTCAGTCCTTCCCAGCCCACTTTCCTATTTTAGTCCTACCAAATGAGTCACGTAACTAGCCAAATGATAGCAAGAAGTCCCTGTTGTTCGGTCCCCAAGTCAGTGAACAGAAGGCATTTCTCCTTTGTTATATCTTCAAAAGGTGAAATCTAAGAATTTCTAGGGAGTCTTATGTGTATGTGTCAGTTTGGGTCTCCTGTGTGCCTGTTATTTATAAATTAATTACCAAGTAGCTATGCAATAAATAATGCTTAAGGGGGGGAGGATTAGGCTTTTTGGTGACAATAATTCTCTCCACTAAAGGACCCTTCCCAGATAATTACTCATTCATCGAGCGCTTGTATAACTTGAAGTTGACAGTACATTTTTGAGGAAATATCGAGGATACCAGGAGTTATTCCAAAGCAAAGTGTAAGGAACGTCGAAAACGCACCATACCTTGAAGTGAACGTCTAGAGAGCGGGAAGATCGCGAGCACCCAAAGGAAAAAAAAAAAAGCCGAGCCCTGACCTTGCCGGCAAGTCGAACAGCTCTGCACCCCTCCCCCTAGCTTCCCCGGGAGCCTGTGCACGCCATCCCAATTGGTCAGTCGGCCTGTTCCAGCACCTGCCTGGCAGTGACAAGCGAATCTCCACGGAAGACAAGAGGGTCTGAAAGGAAGCGGCCTCGGAAACGCTTTGAGGCCCAGGAGAAAAGGATTCCAAGCGGAAAAGGAGGAGAGGACGTTCGGAGGGATGAGGTCGGCGCTCAGAGGCTCGTGGGGACACGGCTTGCGAGGACGATCGGGGGTCAGCAGCCGGAGGTGTTAGGAGGGCCCGGCTGAGGTGAGAGCTTGCGGGCCGCCTGCGGGCCGCGGGAAGGGGAGAGCTAAGGGGCTGGGAGGCCCGAGCGCGCGGAGAGGGGCGAGCAGGCCCGGGGCGGCAGGGGTTGCGGTGGCCCCGGCGAGCGGACTCACGTTCTCCCACCAGCAGGATCCGCACGTCTTTCTTCATGTCGGCGGCTCGCAGGGGCCGGGCTCGGCCCGCACGCATGGAGCGGACACCTCTCGCCGGCAGCGCCCAGCCCGCGGCGCCGCTCTCCCAGCGCGGCCGGCACCGCCTGCCAGCCTCCCCCGCCGCCCCGCCCGATCCTCGGCTGGGGCCCGCCGCGCCGCCTCCTCCGCTGCTTCCCAGCTCGGGAGCCGGGACAGCTCCGGCTCCGCCTCCTCCGGCTCCGCGGGCGGCAGCGGCGGCGGCAGGGCCGACGGGGCGCCGCGAGGGACAAGCGCTTTCGGAACGCGAACGCTCTCTGGGCCTGAGCGGCGCCCCCTAGCGTCCGGCTCGCCGCAGCGCAGGGCCGGGGCGCCTCGCCCATCCACCTCCCGACGCCGAGGGGCCGCAGATACGGTCGGGGCTGGGAATTTGAGCGGCAGATCCGCTAGTCTGACCCCATTTATTTTGCAGAATTGGGGCAGGAGAAGGTACTTGTCCAAGGTCACATAGCTAGAGCCTGGCAGTGACTCAGGGTGGGATTATTCTCACCGGACTATAATCTCCGGGAGGGCAGCCACCTGCCTACCTGGTTTTCAGTAGCGTCCATACCTCATTGGACGTAGCCCTCAAAATATGCTTGATTGGTGAAAGGGTGACTGGCTCCCTGCATAGAGCCTTTTTCACTACCCATAAACCACCACCCTAACTGCTTTTAGTCTGTGATGCTTACAAAATACAGTTTAAACAATGACATTCTTTTTTACCTTGAACTTGTTAACAGATTCATTTCTTTGTAGCAAACTAAATGACTTTCCTCTGCGCTAAGCCAAACTTAGTTTCTAAACCAAACGAAGCCACTTTCTGTGGTTTCCTTTGAGCAAGCTCTTCTGATACTTATCTTTAGTTAGGCTTGCTGAACATGATGCCGGACGCATAGGTGACACTGGCTAATAAACTATTATTGATTTTTCTTTTTCTTTTCTTTATTTTTTAAAAGATATGTTTTATTCATCTGACAGAGAAGAGAGAGAGAGAACAAGCAAAGGGAGCTTCAGGCAGAGGCAGAGGGAGAGGCAGGCTCCCTGCCAAGCAGGGAGCCCGATGCGGGGCTTGATCCCGAGACCCCAGGATCATGATCTGAAGCAAAGGCAGACACTTAATGACTGAGCCACTCAGGTGCCCCCTATTACTGATTTTTCTAATGTTGCCTTATTTTCTCCTGGCCCTCTATCTGGAGGAATTTGTTGGTACATCCCGAATGCTAGAACAGTGCTTGGCACACAGTGGGAGGGAGAGAGAGATAAACAGCTAAAGAGATGTATAGAATTAATGAAGAAATGCTCTCTGCATAATGTGCCTTTTTTTTGTCTTAAATGTTACAAAGTAAGTTTTTAGAGGAAATAAAGTGTGCGTAATACAATCCCCTTTTCTCCTAGGAGAAGCCATGGGGTGTTGGTGTAGCAGTTAAGAGCTGCTGACGTATTGCAGGGGATTGAATCTAGAGTCCATTACCCAATTAGGTATGGGATCCCGAGTAAGTACTTTTACTTCTCCAACCTGTCCATTCTGTAACGTGGCAGTAATGATAACAATACTTACCTCGTCAGGTGGTTTTGAAGAATAAGTAAGATAATACATGTCAAACATTTGGTAAAGTGCCAGACTCGGTACTTGCTCTTTTGATCCCGGCTACCACTGTTAGAGTGAGGTGCACTGGGAAGTTATAAGCCACAGGTTTTGAGGCAAATACATTGTTACACTTACAACCGTATTTTGCCTCTTAGTATAATGATGTCCCTAAGGAGCATAGGAGAGGAAGCCCTTCCAAAAAACACTCTGTGATATAAGGAGGAGATAGGAGAGATACACTCCCTGCTTCCTGGGAGGTAATGAAGTCTTATTCTGGGATGGATGTAAATAAGATGGATGGAAACGTGAAATTCAGGAGCCTTGATAACCAGATCTTGCAGGGGAAAGGATTCCACGATGATTGAGTTGAAAAGACACCTACAGAGCACCTATTCCAATCTCATTACTATGTAGGTAAAAGCAAGACCGAGAGAGAGACACCATGACTTGCCAAAGGCAGGACAGCTGAGACTGAGCTCCGGCTCTGCCGTCCTTAATTTGTGACTCTGGGCAAGTCACATCACCTGTTGCCTCAGTTTCCTCTCTACCAAATGAAGACTATCATCTCTCCCCAGCCTCTGACCTTATGGAATTGTTTGGAGGATCCCATGAAAGAATATATGTGAAAAAAACTTTTTCTTAAAAAAAATAAGTGACACAAATATTAGACTACAAAGGACAAAGGCCCTTTACAGACGGGCAAATTCTTCAGGGCACTGCCTGTTCTGAGCCACCCTTTGTAGGGGATCTTGACCCCAGGAGTGCAGCAACAGCATTGCCAGCTGAGGACAGTGTTAATTCTGAGGGACTTCTCCCAGGAGCGTGAGAAGAGACAAGGCCTTCACGGTGCTGTATATGTGTGCAGAGCCACAGCTTTGGCATTTCTATTAACTGAAATGTCTGGCAGGCAGGGGACTAAGAACAGTTTATCTGGCAGGGGAACATCACAGAGTTATACTGGGAACTCCCCTGCAAATAAAACCTAATTTAAAAACCCAGACTCGGGGCGCCTGGGTGGCTCAGTTGGTTGAGCATCTGCCTTTGGCTTAAGTCGTGATCTCAGGGTCCTAGGATGGAGACCCACAGTGGGCTCCCTGCTCAGTGGGAGCCTGCTTTTCCCCTCTCTCTCTGCCACTCCCCCTGCTTGGGCTCTCTCACTCTCTCTCCATCAAATAAATAAATAAAATCTTAAAAAAACAAACAAAAAAACTCCAGACTCAAGGGCTGCAGAAAAGGGACAACCAACAACCACTTTCAGTAGGCAACAACTAATGGTTTGTACAAACGGAGACCAGCACTCATTAAAGTGGGAGGGAGGGTGTCTGGGCCTCCTGGGCAACTGGGCAATGTAAGTTTCTTCTTACATCCCCTCTCCATCTCCTGATCAGCTACACTCCTAGAGTTTTGGCCCCCTGCACTCCTGTGATATGCCCTTCTCACGATATTAACAGGCATCCATCAGGGATCACTGTGAAGTTCTCCTGGAGACAGAAGAGTTCAGGCCTTAAGAGCTGGGACTCTGGAGTCTGCCTGCCTAGGTCTGAACCTCAGCTTTGCCAGGAACTAGTTGTGCATCATCAAGCAAATTGCTTAACTTCTCTGTAACTCATCTGCGAAATGGTAATAACACCTCATGGAATTGTTAATGAAGATTAAATGTGTTAGTATAGTAGGAAAACACTTAGAATAGTGCATGGTACATGATCAGTGATTTACAAATGTTGAGTAAAGTAAATTGTGAAGAAAGTGGCTTCCGTATACATCTCTCTGAGCCTAAGTGTAGAGCCACGTGGTGCCACACTGCAGCAAAACATAAGCCGGGGAATGGAGTTGTTGGCAGTGGAATTTACTGTTGGGATATTACAGATTCATTACTGTATATTACGTATATTGGATAGAGCCAAGAGGACAGATTGGAATCTAGAAGGCCCTGATGGAATTTTCCTCCAGAACACTGCTAGGAAGGAGCTCTACCATCACAAGACAAACTTCCTGCCTCCTCAACTGTGCAGGGGATATAGGGAGGTCTGAACAAAGTACTTTTGCCAGGAGATAACAGGACCCGTCTTTTATGTCTATCAAAGGAGGAACATGCCACACAGCCTCTCTCTACATCCCAGGACAGTGGAACACCCAGGGCCAGTGGGTAGAAGATGACTGACATTGGGTGGAACCAAGAGGCTGACCTCTGATTGGTGAGTTAGCCACAGTCCTGGACAGGAGGCCAAGTCAGACTTGGGCTGGCATTGGTCCCAGTCCTCAGATCCTTCTATCTTTGGCCTCTCAAGATAAACCCAAAGTAATATTCATCATCCCCCCATTCTTCACTCTTGTCTCCCATTCTGTCCAGGAAGATTTCCTTTTCCTGTCAAGCCGGCTCTGGTGGAACAGAAAATCCAATGCCTGGATACAGAATAAATACTTTATCTTGCCTTCTCATGCACTTGTTCTTGGTTCATTGTTCAAACATCCATGTCCTCTGTGTAGTCACATGGATGGGTCTCTAGAGGACACGGATTCTGTTTGCTTGATTAGGCTGGGAGGTATGTCACTCAGCACAATTACTTATTAAAAGCCATTTGAAAACTAACCATGTTGAAAGGCAATTTTTCCACATAGGACCCTCATCTGTTAACACAGCATAATTTACAGGGTTGTGGAATCACTATGTTGTACCCTTGAAACTAATATAACATTGCGTGTCGACTATATTAAAAAAAAAAACTAAAAATCCCTCCACTCTGCAGCATACAAATGCTTTATTTTACAGGTTCTCTTTAGATTTTGAAAAGAGAACAGATATTTTAAGTACTGAAGTATTGGATACTTATTATAACATTCAACAAGATAATAAAGGATGATTTTTGTCTAAAAAAAATCCTCACGTATTGATGAGGTTGCATCCAGTTTTCTTTTTAATTTTCTTAAGCTCCTTTTAAATACAGATTGTAAAACAAAAACCCTCAATTAAGAGATAATTGATATTGAGAAGCCTCACAGAACCATCCTCCCCACACGTGGTCTGAATTCCCTTAGGGAATGGGTAAGAGTCTGGGTTCTGGAGCCTGCATTTCATCTCCAACACTTTGCTAGCTGGGCAAACAATGGGCAAGTTACAGAACCTCTCTGAAAACATAAACCTCATCTGTAAAATGGAGCTATCTCACAGGGCTCTTTTGATGATTAAATAAAATCCAGATAAAGCATTTATCACATTGTTTAACACATACTGCAGGCTCGCATATCCCTGTTCACTGCATTTTTTAATTTGGAATTCATTTGCTGACCTGTGTCATTTTTCCAAGGGCAAATTGATTAGCCTGCCCACTCAAATTATAAACTCCAAAGGCAAAAATGTATTTAATATAATCACTGTAAAGACATTAAAACCTTTGCTGAGGGGCGCCTGGGTGGCTCAGTGGGTTAAAGCCTCTGCCTTTGGCTCAGGTCATGATCTCAGGGTCCTGGGATCGAGCCCCACATCGGGCTCTCTGCTCAGCAGGAAGCCTGCTTCCTCCTCTCTCTCTCTCTGCCTGCCTCTCTGCCTACTTGCGATCTCTCTCCCTCTGTGAAATACATAAATAAAATCTTTTAAAAAAAATTTAAAAAAATAAAAAAATAAATAAAACCTTTGCTGACTTATAAATATCGACCAGTGATTCTCAGAAATTTTTAGGCCACAGGCTATTTCTGCAAAACAAAAAATTCCATAGAATAGTAAATTTATAATTTCTGTTTATTTCTGCAAAGAAATCATCACAAATATATTCCAAGAAAATAATTCAAAAGAAGAAAAATATATATACTTATACATATTCTATTTAGAGGAACATTACACAACAGTTAAAAGTGGAATATTTTTAACATACAATTATAGGGGAATAAATTAGGTATGGCATAAAATTACTGGAACGTTTGCAATCATTATGAGGCACCCGGCTGGCTTAGTCGGCAGAATATATGACTCTTGATCTCAGGGTCATGAGTTCAAGCCCCACATTGGGTATAGAGATTACTTTAAAAATAAATAAACACATTGGAAAACCTTTGCAGTCATTAAAACTAATGACTATTATAGATATGGAGGGGTGCCTGGGTGGCTTAGTCGGTTAAGCGTCCGACTTCGACTTGGGTCATGATCTTGGGATCATGGGTCCTAGGATCAAGCCCTGTGTCAGGCTCCCTGCTCGGCAGGGAGTCTGCTTCTCTTTCTCCCTCTCCCTTGGTCTCCCCCTTAACCCTCCCCCCCCACCGCTCTCTATTTTTCAAATAAATAAAATCTTAAAAAAAAAAAAGATATGGAAAAGTATTTAAAAAATAAGTAAAAAAAATATAAAACCATGTATATAATTACAGCTATATAAAAATGAAGTATGATATATGCATTTATGCAACATTTATCCTCTATACTTTTGTAGTTTTGCACTTTTACAAGCACGTACATGTGTTCATTGGGTAATTAAAAATTAATGGATGTACATAAACATTAGATGAGAGTACAAAGGAAAGGTATTAAAGATTATGAAGTAATTTTTAGTACAACCATCTTTTGTAAAACTTCAAAGTTATTTTAATAATTATATCTTTTAAATAAAATTAATAGAAATATTTATAAGGGGAGGCGCCTGAGTGGCTCAGTGGATTAAGTGTCTGCCTTCGGCTCAGGTCACGATCCCAGGGGTCTGGGATCAAATCCTGCATCAGACTCCCTGCTCCTTGCCCCTTGCCCCCACCTGTTCTCTCTCACTCCCTCTCAAATAAATAAAATCTAAAAAAAATTAAAAAAAAATATTTAGGGGCGCCTGGGTGGCTCAGTGGGTTAAAGCCTCTGCTTTCAGCTCAGGTCATGATCTCAGGGTCCTGGGATCGAGGCCCGCATCGGGCTCCCTGCTCAGCGGGGAGCCTGCTTCCCCCCCC